>OZ007539.1:9978080-10622669 GCA_963931895.1 Eupithecia pulchellata
GACCCATATAACTAAAAATATAGGGCACACATTATTTTTATTTGCGTCAGATTAGACAGAGATGCAGACTATAAATATTGGCCAGTTCGTTAAAAACAACTTTCAAGATGTTTTTGGAGCGAATTAGTCGACCCAAGCTATCCTGTTATCAAATAAGTCGGTAGTTCCCGCATCAGAAAACATGGTTTATACTACATATAATAGAAAATATAGAACCAAAATTACCACAAGATAACCCATCTCTTCGTTCAATTGCCTACCGATATAACTTTTGACATTTAAATTACCTACCGACCACTCACATCACTGATGGTCATTATTCTATTTGAAAAGTTAATTTGATTGGAACCATCTTCAGTGAATAACCAACAGATGGTGCTTGCGTCATTGGTATTATCTTTTAAGTCACACGGTTGTCTAAGGGTATTATTTTCGACTTACCTACTAATTAGGTTTTTAAACTCTTTGATAGGTTCTACGTTTATAAATTTATCATTTATATAACATTTTGGAGAATATTATATTTTCAGAGCTTATTGGCTATACATACTCACAAATTGTCGTGTTTTTACTTATGTATCGATAACTAGGATCCGAAAGGAACTACAACAAATTTGCTATAGGCTGGCACGATTTTCTTTTGTTTTTTTTTATACGTTACTGCACTGACGCGACGACACGTCCCAAATCCAGTGTAAAAAAGATAATCTTTAAAAAAATACCTTGCATTAAAACTGGTGAAACCTAGGTTGTGTAAACTTTTTTGTTTTTAGTTTGACGGTATTCAAATATCAAAAGTTTTAATACCAGTTTAAAGTAAAACAAAATATAATAAACCTAAAAAAAATACGACCACATTAGGTGTGACTGAATACAATACAAGACAATTATCAAGTTATTACAAAATTTACAAGAAAACTATTATAATATATCCAAATTTAAATAAAATTGCCGTGTAAAATAGCAGCGCCTTCTGCAGAACAACTACACCGAACTGCGTGGGGATTATGGGCATTAACTCCCAAATGATAATGCCATCTATGGCGCTCATAAGGGGAGGCCTATATCCAGCAGTGGACTATTATAGGCTGGTGATGATGATGATGATGATGAAATAAAAAAACGTATAGGCTGCCTTATTGCAAGCAATTTCTTCCAGGAAACCTTAGATCCTGTATAATTCCTATTAGCGCATTCAGAATCACCAGTGTAGCTGCTAAGATAAATCTCCACAATACGAGGCACAATTGGTATACTATTATATCAGAGGTAGTTATACCACAGATAATATAACTAGTAGTAATTCCGTGCTACCGTTCAGAACGAGTCACGAATTATCAAGATAGGAGATCTTACAAACAACGTGGTAAGATAGAGTACGGTAGAACATAAATTAGTTTTGATAGTGTTTATTGATGGTAACTTCAAAGCGATCACCTATCCGTCAAACGGAATGAATAAAAGTTAATTTGATTGGAACCATCTTCAGTGAATAACCAACAGATGGTGCTTGCGTCATTGGTATTATCTTTTAAGTCACACGGTTGTCTAAGGGTATTATTTTCGACTTACCTACTAATTAGGTTTTTAAACTTTTTGATAGGTTCTACGTTTATTAATTTATCATTTATATAACATTTTGGAGAATATTATATTTTCAGAGCTTATTGGCTAAACATACTCACAAATTTTCGTGTTTATACTTATGTATCGATAACTGGGATCCGAAAGGAACTAAAACAAATTTGCTATAGGCTGGCACGATTTTTCTTTGTTTTTTTGTATACATTACTGCACTGACGCGACGACACGTCCCAAATCCAGTGTAAAAAAGATAAAACAGGATAATCTTTAAAAAATTACCTTGCATTAAAACTGGTGAAACCTAGGTTCTGTAAACTTTTTTGTTTTTAGTTTGACGGTATTCAAATATCAAAAGTTTTAATACCAGTTTAAAGTAAAACAAAATATAATAAATCTACAAAATCTACGACCACATTAGGTGTGACTGAATACAATACAAGACAATTATCAAGTTATTACATAAATTACAAGAAAATTATTATAATATATCCAATTTAAATAAAAAAACGTATGCTGCCTTATTGCAAGCAATTTCTTCCGGGAAACCTTAGATCCTGTATAATTCCTATTAGCGCATTCAGAATCACCAGTGTAGCTGTTAAAGATAAATCTCCACAATACGAGGCACAATTGGTAAACTATTATATCAGAGGTAGTTATACCACAGATAATATAACTAGTAGTAATTCCGTGCTACCGTTCAGAACGAGTCACGAATTATCAAGATAGGAGATCTTACAAACAACGTGGTAAGATAGAGTACGGTAGAACATAAATTAGTTTTGATAGTGTTTATTGATGGTAACTTCAAAGCGATCACCTATCCGTCAGACGGAATAAATAAATAAATAATTTCGGACAATCCAAACAATACTGAAAATTATAAAAAAGCTCGACCTTGCTTATAAATTCGTCTTAAAGTCCTACTGTCTATATTTCACAATTTTTTACTATCTTTTCGATATCGATATCTGTATGACATTGTTATGATATTGGACCTCTGTGATGCGGTGGGCGAAGGTCCGTCTGCGACGAATGAAGTTGCAGGTTTGGTGTAAAAATAAAAAACGTAGCGGCGCTGATTTAAGTCGGGAAAACGACGCATGTCAACTGTCAAAAAAGTCAACGTCAAAAAGCCCAATGCTGCTAAAATCGTTAGAGGTTCGAAAACAGTAACACCTAACGTGTTAGTATGTATAATTTCTGAAATTTTTATTTAATACCCGTGCGAAGCCGGGGCGGTCCGCTTGTAATAGTACAAATGTATTCAAGTTGCGTGAGTTTAGTACAAGTACAATGCATTATTTTATTTTTTCATTTTAAAAATATGTTGTTTCAAAATCAAAGTGAAAGTGTTATCGTATCATGTTTCAGTGGATCTGTAAAAGAGCGGCTCATGTGCGGCGTTAATTGAACGTTTACACTCCATGCTTTGGTGGGTGTGTGGTCCAATATAAGAACTTATTCTTTTAGAGAATCCTAACTTTACCGTTGTGGCGCCCTCTGCGCCCGCCAAAAGTCCAGTAACGCTATCATGGCCATCTGCGGTCAACAGCATTATAGTCCATTCGAAAAAAAAGACCAAACAATGTGACAAAAAAAGTTGAGAAATAAAATATCTTAAAATTTATAAAAAAATGTCAGTCGGCCTCTATTCGGGAATACGTTAACCCATGAAACCAAGTACTACTCAAAAATCTTTGGCACTCTCTTCTGACTATAGCCCCGTTACCTCCACATACAGGGTGTGTGTCCCACCTGCAAGTTCCGCCGAAATCGTAAATTTTTAGGATATTATTTTATTTCCTACTCTCAAATAATCAGGCTACCTATCTACTATCTTCTTTAGATTATTATCATCTTCAGTGGCCTTTACATTCACTGAGGATGGTTCAAGAAGTGTTCTTTCTTTTATTCAAAAATATCTTAGGACAAAAGGTAAACAAAAAGTATTAATAACTTATAATCTAAAGTTTTATTTGTGCCTGAAGTATTTTAACCTTGTATCTCATATAATATATCATAATATATAATATATCATATTGTATAATATATCTCATATCATACTCTATCAAGTAAGCCCAAAGTCAGCGAAATGACCTATCCAGGAACACTACAATTCAAAAAAATGAAAAATGGAACTCAAAAGATAAGTGGAAAGGATGCCGCAGATTGTTAGAAAGTCTTTAACTTACACCAACTCAACATTGGTGGCAAAACAGACGGTTCCTTTGATCCAAACTGAAACTTGAAACTGAGCTTTGGATACTCTAATTATTCTGCTTTACTTTGCCCTTGATAACCTTATTTATTGTGGCTTAGCGTATATTTTAGTAACTTAAACATAAAGATACAATTACTTAACACAATAAACAATTTCAACGTTTTACACATATCTATTTCTTAAAAATCTAAGCCGTCAACAGAAAGGCAGAGTGCTCATAATTCTGCCATGGATGGCAATGCTAATTTGTTGACCGACAAAAAAGCCAATATTCCTGTGAATTCTATGAGTAGCTTTGTTTTGTATTTAGCTCTACAAGAACTTTTGCTTTCAAAATTTGTTGCTTCTACAAAGATTTTGATTCTTGCATATTTGTTACTTCTTTAAGTCAAGATGACCTCACACAAGATCTGCTTAGTTTGGGATTGTTCCAGCATTATTATTATTATTTTTTTAAGAATAATATTAAAGCTTTTTAAATCTCGAATAAAGTGCAAAAAGAGGGTATTTAGAAATTATAACACCCGTAAAGCTTGTGACAGAACTTGTTACCCCAAGAAACAAAAGACGACACGGCCGTTTTAATGTCAACTATTTCTGCTATCATTCAATCAAAGTCACATAACAACGTGCTACATCAAAAGGTAAACAAATCCCCACATTAGCCTGTGCAGGTGTTCAACAATTATAAGCTAAGTGCTAAACCGAACCATGTCAAGGCTATGCTAAGGACAAGACCTAAAGCTTGAAATTGCATTTGCACGGAATATTGTTTACTATGTAATATAGTTGGACTTAATCGTTTTATATTAAGGGAATTTGAGCTTTATGTAAATGCGTTTTTAGAGGTCATTCAATATTGCAATAAATTATAATGGATACAGAAAAACAGATCATTTGTTTGCATTCAATGGGTTACAGTCAAAGGTATGATGTTTAAAACGAATAGGGAAGACCAAATCTAAGTACCTACCTATATATCATTGATTAAGGTTCTAGGATTTTCATTAAGTTACAAATGAACGATGAACGAGTTATAAAGTGATACACTGTATTTCATGTCTTATTGCAAAACGGTTACAGCAATTTAGGTACACGCTAGACAAAATTGATAAAAAATAAAATTATCTGCTTCTCCAAAACATGTAAACAAATGGCTTGTATAGGTACAAACATTTGATAAAATAATACAAGAGGTAGGATTAATTAAAATAAGAAGAACAAAGATCCGGGAAAGATTACTAAAATGGGGGCCTTGCAAAATAATAATCGTTTGATAATATCCCAATATTAATCAATATACAGTAGAGTCACCTGTAGTTTGTTTGCAAATATATTATATCATAAAAAATATTTATTTATTTAATATATTTTATTATGTATATCAGTCATCCTAGTAACCATAACATAGACTCTGCTTAGCTGGGGCAAGGTGAAGGAGTGTGGATTGTCCAGCATTATTTATTTATTCTTAACAGTCTGCAGTTAGCTCAATCGTTTCAATTATAGAACCTTGTTATAATTTGGTTATTTGTGATTTTATTTGTTTCTAAATGTTTAATCAATGTACTAAACAAACTAAAATCATAATTGAAACGTAAGTTTACATTAAGAAAGCTGACATATCACGATGCGGCACAAGGGCCAATGTCGACATTCATGCCGTCGACATTTTGTACTAAATGTCGTGTGTAACCATCCTAATTTTATGAAAGCCAACAGAATAAGCATTAGCACTTGTATTGAAGCTCAATGTCTTAAATATAACACTGTATTGAGATACTTCGATTTGGTATCGATGTGGATCAGTTGAGCTACTTGAAGATTGTTAGCAACAGTCTGCAGTTAGCTCAATTGTCTCAATTGCAAATACTAGTTCTAAGTTGGTTAAGTAATTTTATGTTAATAGGGTTATCTTTAGGGTCGTTTCTTACGAGTTGTTGTGAGATTCAAAATTATTTTTGAATAGGTATTTTTAAATAATAAAGCAAAAGTAGTTTTCTATGTTTTTTCTAATATAATAATTTTTATTCACGGGGGTTATCGGAGCATAAGGGAAAATAAGAGATTTTGGGCTAAAAATTAACATTTTCCCAAATGCTCACAAAGTTGGTATTGTTCTGGTATTATTATGGGTTTATAGAAAATGGTCAGTCGTCGTGGAAAACAACCCTATTATATATTTTATTTGATTTATAATACCAGTTCTTTTGAACTGCTTTTCTATTATAAGGACTTCCTGTATTGCTGGTATTTTAATTAAAAAAATTGGTTGTAGTACAGTATTTTATTATAGGTTCTTACAGGTCACACACATTGCCCCAAGTCTTGGCATAGACAATATGCTTGTCTCATCTGACTTTATTCCAGAGAGTTTGTATAACTACCATAGACTACTACACTTCCTATTAGTCGGATTTCTTCAAACCAAACCCTTATTAAATACCAAGTGTCTCACACGAGTCTTAACATAGGTAACCTCTAACTTGGCCTCCCTTTGATGTATCCTGACCTCATCTGACCTTGCTACCCTAGTTATGGATGCTGTTTTGTTTTCCTTGAGGATTTCAACCTTGTATTACTTCTAATAAACAAATGAAGATCAAAGTGTACCACACACAGTGTTGTAGGAAATATGTACGGGAGAAAAATACGTGGTTCAGTAGATAGGGTAGAAATAATAATAGAAATAGATAGAAATTCTTTTTACATGCTATTTTTTTTTGTTTTTGTATTATTAATCATGTACGTCAAAAATATTAGTTGTAATTGTTTTATTTTGTTCAGTACCTTCTTTGTATATATATAAATTTTATCTGACTGGCTCGTTAAAAAAAATATAATACTTATGCTTTCATGCTAAACAAATACTTGGGTTCTTTTCACCACTGTTCAATAACATACCAATAAAGTTTTTAATCAATACTGTATTAATGTAATATTCAGGTACTTATGAAAATAGGTTTGTAATAAAAATTCTAAAGGCAAATAATTTTAAGGCCGTTCTTCAAATTATACAAATAAATCCATTTTTTCCAAAAATCTATATCAAATAGAATCAAATAGAAAAAAACATCTACGGTTGCTAGTGGCACTGCCTAACTCCAAAAATCACCCTAGTAAGCTAGGGTGATTTTTGGAGTGTGGGTGTGTTTACACCAAGCGCGAGACAACTTTAACGCGATATTTATTTACACACATAACGCACAAGGCACGTGTTCTAAAAAAGTCTGTGTCATAAAAAATTAGGAATTTGTATGCATCTGGTGTGGTTAGTGTACATTACGTGTTTAAGATGTAAAGTTTGTGTGACTAAAATTTCGTTCTTTTACGATGATCTTGCATGAGAAAATACATTAAAGTTTAATGGTTTTATTCACTACTAACTATAGATTACTTATAGTGATAGTTAAGGGTTAAATCATTCTTATCGCGCCCTTTCATTTATTACAAAGTTTAACAGTTGTTTAAGAAAAATAAATATTTTACTTAAATATGTATTAATATGTATTGACCGGCCACGCACATGTTTTTCTACAGGTCCTGCAGATGGGCAGTGAAAGCAATAAAAATGTAGTCATTTTATTTTGTAATTATTCTATGAAATCCTTTTAAGATATTTTTATAACATGGAGACTGACTAATGGTATAAAAAGTAGCCTATGTTAAAATATAAACTTATTTTTATTTGTTACGGTATATCTTAGGCAGTGGTTTGAAGAGGTAAAAACCATCAACACTATTATATTGCAATTATTATATAATTTAAACTAAACAAAAACAGAAGAGAGAGATATAAAAATAAGGAAAACATAATAGTAAATACTATTTACTAAAATTAAAAGCTAGATAAAATATCTAAAGACACTGGGTGCTGCTATTAACTTATGTATTTTATACCAGCTCTTGTTTCATTCTATCAATTTACTCCAACCTCAAACTATTCAGCGATTGCAAAAAGAATATTATCGTTTCCTCAATTCTGAGGGTATTTTCAATCCCAAGAATTCTGTGACTCGATTTAATCCACCATTATTATCCTCAGTAAAAGTAAACGTAAAATTGATCTCTAAAAACATTAATAGAAGGTTGAATCTTGAGTGATATTAACAGCAGTTATAATTGCGAGAATCGGTCCTTATTTTTAAATTACGAGATGTTTTTTTTATTTCTTGCGTTTTTTGATCACGTTATTGCTTTGTAGGACGATAATACATTGAATACGAAAGGAGTACAAATTATACTACTTACTTGATTTAGTAGGTTTTATTAGACAAGTAAAAGTGCTCCTGGACAAATAATGTTCTTTTAGTCCTAATTAATAAATAAATGAATAATGCTAACTAATGACTGTAAGGTTTAAAGCACTTTGATTTTCATTATTTAGATTGGGTTCTTATTATTTCTCAATATGTTTTAATCTATCGACATATGGCATACGACATAATATGTCGTTAACCTGTGTAAATTCACACTCCATATTATGGAGTGTGAATTTACACAGGTTAACGACTGTTTTAAGTTGACTTTCTAGAATAGGGGGCTTAATATCTCTAACTAACCGTCTCCTAGAGAAATGCTGATTTAAACATTGTGTTTAGTATTTTTTCATTAATTTATCTGTTAATCCACACCCTTTTTTCCCTATTAAAGACTAACCTATATTGTCGAGGATCTTCGTAGCATGTGCTACGTCAAAAAACACCGGCGCGTACAAACAAACGACTTCAACGCGCACCTACTTTTCTACTTCAATCTAAATTCCTCAAGATGGAAACACAATTAACAAAGAATAGAACAATCAATAACAGAATAAAACAACTACAATATGCATTTACACATTATCTACTACATTTTATCCATTATCGGAACACAGGGCGAGTAGAGCACTATGTACTTAGTTGCTCTACTCCTCTTTCACCTCTTTTATATATTTATTTGTACCCAGTAGCCTTAGTTTTAAAGAATAGTTAAAAATGTTCCTACTTTGTATCTAAAACCTCTTAAAATTAAATAAAGTTTATTGTTATTGTTACTTATAAAAAATCTAAGTCGTCACCAGAAGCTAGATTGTCCATGAGAAGTTTAATATATATCGTGTGCCTCAAGACCCAAAGACCTAGGGTTTACAGCGCAAACAGCTCCACTAAAGTACTCTTGGTTACTTTTTGTGTTTAGCTGTAAGTAAATATATAAATAAATTATATTAGAATTTTAAAGATACATAATGTAAAGCTCTTGAAACGGCGAAAATACGTTACGGTTTCGAATTACATTAATAATTCATCTAACTATACGAGGGAATGCAACCAGCATTTTGGGACACCTTCAACTGCTATTTATGGATATGTTGAGCTAACTGTACCTACTGAGCTACTAGTGTTTGTTGCCAACAGTTGGCAGTTGGCTCAATTATTTCGATTGTAAGTACTAATTCTAAAACGGTTATTTAATTGTAAATTTTTTGATTAAAATTTAAAAATGGCGCTGAGCTTGGCGTTTGACTGAGAGAGGAGTATCAGTGATAACGTACAAGCAACGTGATCTCAGTAGAATCTTTAATTATACATTTCCAGAATTATAGTGCTGTGACATTTGGTACATCGATATCGATTAAAATTTTTTCATGTCGTCGTCGATGATTTTTATTTATTTTACAAAGCCAAAGATTATTTTAGGTCCATGAATTTGGACAGATATTTATCTAGCTCATTTAATTTTACAAGACTTACGTTACGTTTAAGAACATACTTACAAATGGTTTTTTTTTACTCAATGGTTTTGTACTATAGTACTACTATTAGTACTATACTAAATATTTAAAATTCTAGAAATATTTTTATGGATCTCTTGGGAAATACAAAATAATAGAATCATAAACCTCCGGGAATAAGCCATTACTAATATCAATATGATTATAGTTAGGTAAGGAGATTACGAAGGCCAACAGTGGGACATAGATGCGATTGTAGACAATCCACACAGCATCATCTAGTCCCAAGCTAAGGAGAGATGAGAATAGTGTACTAGATGACTGATATTATTAGATACTAGCAGCCCGCCCCGGCTTCGCACGGGTTTTTTAAAGAATTTGAAGTTCTTACACACACTCACGTTAGATAAGGTACTTTATTATTGAAGTTTTCATAAGGATCACTAACTTTAAAAATATTCTATAGCCTATAATTATCATTCTAATGATGATTTTTTTTCCAAAAAGGTCTAGTAGTTTCAGAACCTATTCAATCAAACCACAAACAAACAATAAAATCTTTCCTTTTTAAAATTGTACCTTTACCTCCTTTACTTATAGAGGTATAAAAACTTTTCTCTTGCACCGCTATATCGCCTACATCGCATGGTTCCAATCTTGAAGTTTTTATATTTTTTGACATTGAGTTCCTCTCGCACCCCAGTAACGAATTGTGATGTCTATGACAATCCATAACTGACACTGGCGGAGTCGTCGTAGCAAAAGCGGTGCCATAAAAAAAGAAGTTGAAGTTGAGTCACAGCAAAAGCGTGCAGCGCAAAAAAAGAAAAAAGAAGTTGATGTAGTATAGCTATGGTTTTATTATTGAAGTTTTTATACGGATCTCTAACTTTTTTGAAAATATTTTATAGCCTATGTTCATCACGGAAATTTAAGGATTCTTATGGTGGAAGAATTTTTCAAATTGGTCCAGTAGGTTCGGATTCAATTCAAACAAACAAATAATCAAATCTTTCCTCTTTATAATATAAGTATAGATTATTCACATAATAATGCCCAAACCGCACGAAAAAAATATTTGCAGATCGTACAAACATTTTGTCCCAGGGCGGGATTCGAACCCCTAACTTCCTTCGCCGCCACGTCACATCAGTCATCGTTTCAAGATCTCTTTCGATAACATTGATTTCCCATCACTAAAACCCGTCCCAGCATCTGAAATTATCGATAAACATACAGTATGAACATACGCACCGATTACCATGATAGTAGGAAATTATAATACTACTCTACCTCGTTGCATCTCTTTCTAATTGATGAAAAAGAAAGAGAAAGATGATAGGACTCGTTTATAAAATTATAGGATCATTTGTGTTGGGCTTGATGTGTTTGATATTTATCTGTAACTTGCTTCTAACCGCAGCTTTGCTCGTTTTATATGTATGTTAATATTTCTATTTTAAGGGATATATATCGCATTTATTTACCTAATTTTCACAAAGAAAACGTGACAGTGTAGGTCTGTTGAAACGTCGGGAAAATAAAATAAATAGCCCTAAAATATTACCATAATACATTCAGCCACACTAACCTATCCTAACATAACATAACCCAACAATAATGAAACTTTCGAGACGTTATATAAATAAATCACTCTCATTCATCTTCAGACTCATTCTTTGTACACTTCCTCTATCTGTTCCATCGCCTTTCCTATAACTCTTAGGTTTGCTGGAAGAAAACTCTTTTCAGGGTTAAACTCGCCTATGTACATAACCTTTTAATTAAAGTTCATTCTAAGTTATTGATGCGTGTACAATAAAGAATAAATTTTCAACCACACTAAGCAGTGCTAATAATTGAATTTGATACAAAATAATCAAAATCTCTTAAACAATGACACACGCAAAGAATAATTTATAAATAAACAATTTCAACCGTTGCCTACTCTATTTCTGGCCCAAAACTTTCCCATAGATCCAAAATAAATCCAATTACAATATAATTACAGACATTAATACCAAACTTGAGTACTTTTGTTACATACTTGAGTAGTCAAGTTTACTATGAGCAGTAGTTACATATATTCGAGTGGCCAGGTTTTCCCATGCAGCCCAAAATAGGACAATAGTGTTTGGTCAGACTAAATTAAAAGCCATTGTTATTATACCTACTGTAGTGGATAGTTTTTTGGTAGTGTGTGTTAAAACAGTTAATGGAAAAATTTGCAGAACTGAATTAATTTCCAAAGAAAAGGATCTATCCTTTTCTTTTCATGTCTACATACCCATATATTTTTAGAAATGTCTATTATTGACGACCACTGTGGCGCGGTGGGCGGAGGTCCGCCTGCGACGCAGGAGGTTGCGGGTTCGATTCCCGCCTCGGGACCAATATTTGTACGTCTGCAGATATTTGTTCGGGGTTCTGGTTGCTTTCAATGTATAATAAAAAAATATCTATCTATTTAATAATATTGTATTATGTATATCAGTCATCTAGTACCCATAACACAAGCTCTGCTTAGCTTGGGGCTAGATGATGCTGTGTGGATTGTCCAGCATTATTATTAATATTATAATTTTAGAAATGTCTATTATAATTTTACAGTAAATTAAAATGAAAAATATAACTTTTAGATATACTTTTGTACTGTTTAAATTTTATCTCAAATAATGTGCCTTTTTACTTTTCAAAAATAGAATCATTTCACGACATTATAAATCTGCTCGTTCCTAGTGGCTTCGAAGATTTAAAACTAAGCCGAGTACACATTTCAGAAGCACCCGTAAAGTATAATGACGTTTTTTGTCGGGAGATTATGTGGGGTGACCGAAATGGCGTTATAATGCTTTACGAGTGTAAAACTGGCTTAAGTTATTTAGGACGACTTTTTGTATTATTTGACAGTGCTTAGCTTATGTGACGATTAAAAATGATAAAAACATTAATAAAAAAGAAAAATAGCATGTTGCCCTTTGAAAAGAGTTATCAGTGATTCTAGATTAGAATTGGGTTACTAGTTTTCTTCATGAAAATACGAAATAACTTCATTATCCATGATGAAATACTCGTAATTGAATCAAAGCAGAAGAATTTCAAGCGACATAATATCGACGACCTCTGTGGCGCGGTGGGCGAAGGTCCGCCTGCGACGCAGGAGGTTGCGGGTTCGATTCCCGCCTCGGGGCAAATATTTGTACAACCTGCAAATATTTGTTCAGGGCGATCTGGTCGTTTCCTATGTATAATAAAAAATATCTATATATGTATTAATATTGTATTATGTATATCAGTCGTCTCATAACAAAACACAAGCTCTGCTTAGCTTGGGCTAGATCATGCTGTGTGGATTATCCGGCATATTTATTTATTTATTTATTTATATAATGTGCTCTCAAAGCTAATTCTCTTATGTACTTAATATTTTATACACTTCTACCGTAGAAATAAGTTTATCGTCTATGGTCTAAAGATTGGAAAGTAAGATTGCAAGCAACATAATCCCTTAGAAGAAGTTCTAAACCAATATTATCACAGTCTGGTTTAAACACTAAACAGTATCCTTTATGGTCCGTTCTGACCATAAAGATATTATTACAATACACAAGCTTCGGTGCATTTAGGTAGAAAGCAGGTTACCAACTTTAACCAGTGTCACCAACATGCTTTTCAAAAGTCGACAAGCTCTTACTTAGTTAAATTTTTGTTACTTAGGTTGGTACCTACTTACATTTTTTTAAAGTACCTACGTGGTACATTGGTTGGCCGGGACATTATTATTATTATTTTTTGTTTCTTTGCGTTACACAATGACTAAAACTATAACTACAGTAAAATATTGTGCCGCAAATTATTAATAATTTTCTATGAACCAATATAATGGATTTCGATTCAAATTTATTTTGGAAGCGTTTGGGAAAATTTTAATTTTCAGCCCTATTTTTTTTTCAGTTGGTTCAAAATACAATAAAATTTTTAGATAAGTTAGTAGCAAATGGTTTACGGTGCTAGTTTTATTCCCTGTAAGATGAAGAAAAAATTTTAAAACACATTTTTTTATAATATCGTTGCAATAGAAAACCACCACACCTTAGCACCATAAACTAGCTTTCTATCTAATTATAGTGTTTCGCTTCACGCAATTTCATCGCTCGTTTTGCCTGCTTAACTAAAATGTTGAAGTTATTAGTCATTATAGAATAGTGAGACATTTTACTTAGACATAAATTACTTTTTTGTATCTTTTGTAGTCACTTACTAATACTATAAACGCAAAAAACTGTAAAGTTTTTAGTTATGATCTCCAAAACGACTTAACAGATCAGGATAAAATATTCTTAGAAAATATTTGTATTGTCCGACATGTCATCAGGAAAGGCCATGTCCGTCCAGCAGTGTACTGATGATGATAATGATGATGATTGTCCGACATAATTATCCATAAATATTAGGTGCCTTTTTTAAATAGAAAACGTTAAAGAAGTAACGTGTAAAGTCGCAGACGTAAATCATTATTTAAAGATCAATAATAATGCATAATCTATTGCCAAAAATTACCGTGAGTAGCAATTATTTTCGCATTCAAGTACCGTCTGGAGCTAAGTCGACTCGTTCAATTTTATGTTACGACCACCATTGAACAAAATGAGGTCTTCACTCAAAAAGTTCCTATCACCTAGTTAAGGAACTTCGTAATATCCCGGTAAATGCTCTTTATGCTCTTATATCAACCGGTTACGGTCTAAAGTTCAGAGCTTAAACGGTTTTCAAGAGTTTGATAAAGGAAATCGGGAATTGGGTATCTATTCGAGTAAGGCAGGTAAATGTTAGTTTAATGTATATTTTATATGGGCTGTAAGTTTTTAAGTATTTTCCATTCTGTACATAATGTTGCCTGAAATAAATGAGTTATTATTATGAATGAATACGTCCTATTTTATAAATAAAAAGTCAGTATCAACAATTAAAAACAATAAATAAATTAATTATTAATTGATTGAAAACTAGGAGTTTATTTACGTCACAATCAAAATCGAGTTAGTCGCAGGAGTAACTACAGACTAGACATAGAAATTATAACCGAGAAATTATAACCGCCACGCTGAAACAGATACTATTCAGCAACCCTAAGAATTCAATACACTTTGCAAAAATATTTGCCGAAACCCGGGATCGAACCAGGGACCTTTAGATCTTCAGTCTAACGCTCTCCCAACTGAGCTATTTCGGCTATATGTAGATACTTGAAATTTGCTATCATGTTTCTTTATCTTAATTTTTTTAAAGTCACAGCTCATCTACTACGTTATCAATGGATAGGTACTTTGTAGTAGATGATGATACTGTGCGAATGTACTTAATAAAAGTTTACTGCAAGAAAGCAATAAGGATACTTTATTAATTTACCTAATACTAACTACTGAAGAAACTCTACTAAAATACTTTTAAATGTACCTTACCTATTAATTCTACTAAATCTTCAAACGCATTATACAAAACCAATTTACAACCAACCACATTACTCTACCTCTAATAAATCTACCAACATATCCTATTGCTTTTCAACAAAACACCATTGCTATAATTATGTAGGATTTATTGTTAGTCTCTATACTAAATACGGCTTAAAAAATAAACTGGCAAGGGTGAGTAGGCATTCCATGGTAGAATAGAAATAACTAGAAGAAATAGATTGGAAGAAAATCGTTTATTTGGTTCAAGAAAACATTAATACAAAAATAATCCTTAGAAATTTAAAAATAATTATTTTTAAATTTCTAAGGATTATTTTTGTATAGATATAATAACTAGAAGAAATAGATTGGAAGAAAATCGTTTATTTGGTTCAAGAAAACATTAATACAAAAATAATCCTTGAAGTTTGTTCAACACGGGATCCCAAGACAAGCATCACTAAACTACACAATACAAATCAAAAATGCTTTAATGTACACCAGAAAAAAATTACTTAATGCGAAAAAATCCAGCTGAATTTTATAAAGATCAAAGAGAATTCAAAAGTTAATATGAGATTAAATTGTACCATACGATGATACAATATTGTCCACAATAGCTGCGATATACCGTAAAACCTTACAAGATTGCCAAACTGATATGATTTTGCCCACCAGTGTACTTTTTTTAAAAGTCCTAGGATTATGAAGAATTTTATAGTAGCTCTTATTTCTTGTTTAATGGTAGAAACTTGAATATGTCACTGGCAACACTAAATAACCGATTGTCGCGAATTTTACGTCAGTTGACTGTCAGGTGGTGTCAAAGTTGGTGTTGTTTTTGGCGGGCCAAAGTTCGTGCGGAAAACTTTTTTCAAAACAGTACTGGCAGTTGCAGCAGGCAAGTAATTATTTTACCACTATAAGTTTGTAACAAATAAACAATAACTATCGAATATCTGACGCGAAACCTCTTTTAAACTCGAAAATATTAAGGTGGGCAATGTCAAATTACTTTTTCTGGAGTACTGCTTACGACTTTGCCCACCAAAATATTGCTATCAGGGTTGTCACTACGACATCAAATTAAAATTGATTTATGTAGTTTCTATTAGTAGCAGGTCAATTGTTATTCTTAAAAAATCGCCTGTTTTATTATGAAAAACTAGCTAAACATCAGCTGTTTCATCCGGTCAATGACCTTTATATTAGTCTGTTTGTTGTATTGAAATTGTAGTTTACATACTTGTACATTATTTATTACAGTATAAATTTAAACTTTTTGTACGTTTAGTAGTACCTAGGTACTTATCATTATCATACGATTGTTTTATTTACCATGGTTAAAATGTTCCTATAACAATTAAAATATTTCTTTTTCCTAATGATAGATTTCCTAGATCTCTTATATTATTTTCTGTACCTGATTTATTGTGTTCATTTTTATAAGTCGGTAGGTACATATTTTTCTTGATTAAAGTTTAGGTAGGTACTATGCACCTACAGTTGACATGGCCGAAACGATATTTAATAGGTACTTAATTATATTTCAATATAATTATAGACTGTTGGTAAACAACAAAAAGGTGACAACCCTAGCACATCTTTTTATTTGTATGAAAAATTACAAAAAATTATTTGTGTCTTTGCCCACTCAATTTAGGCGATTAATTTGCTTGCTAAAACGTTTAATAGTAAGATATAAAGTAACATTGATTTTCCTATTGCTTGTTCCTTAAATCTTGTGATCATAAGGTCAAAAATACTGAAATTACGATGTTTTTTGTAAAATGGGCAAACTTGTAAAAAACAAAAATAATTGGCCCGCTCTCTAAATTATGATTTTTACATAATACCATCCCATTTTATTCGATTTATAATATATTAGTTGCAAAGAACAGTATATTTATAATAATTTAGTGCAACAAATTAATATGAACTAT
The DNA here is from genome assembly GCA_963931895.1 of Eupithecia pulchellata. Classification (NCBI taxonomy): domain Eukaryota; kingdom Metazoa; phylum Arthropoda; class Insecta; order Lepidoptera; family Geometridae; genus Eupithecia; species Eupithecia pulchellata. Next base: position 9,995,001 of record OZ007539.1, read on the forward strand.
ACATACTTTTAAAATTATCTTAAATTGAATCACAAAATCCAACAAAAGTGGGCAAAGTTGCACTGTTTTACGGTATACAATAACGAGCAAGATACAGAACCCCAAAACTTTAAAAACTGCCATCCATCAAACGTCTCGGCGTCAATTTGGAAAAACTCCGTCCCCTGACATTTGGAACGTCTGTCCCCTGATATCCCTAGTTTCGCCACCAAATTAGGGAGCCTTTGTTGGAAATATATTAATATTCATTTAACTTGAAGATTGTTAGTTAAGATTAGTCTTTTGTACTATTTTGGGGTTTATAAAGTGTCATTTGTCATTTTGTTTCGTCGAGTGCGCTTTGATTTGAAATATTGTTGGAATTTTAATTGTCGTTGAATTATTGGGCGTATTATTTAGCAGTCAACATGTTTTTTGTTGTTTATAAATATTTATTTTGTTATAACTTCTTTACAAAGGATATTTGTTCTTTACTATTTCTTTTCTACTGTTTGTGTTGTAAAGTTAAAGCGACTTTTCAGTTAATGATTTTATTGTAATAATTCTAATCATTTCATTCACCCTTACAACTATTAGTTTTAAAGGAACCCGTTTCGATCTACTGCTGAAAATTGTATACATAAATAATAATGTGCCTTTTCATCGTTGTTTTCTTACTCCTTTTTTGAGAAAAACTGAACACGACTCTAGAATCAAGTTTAAAAGAATTGTCTCTAATTAAGATGTGATTCAAATATCGAGCGAAAACATGGCCCTTTCACAAACGAGGATATTTAAACCATACTCAAAGAGCCATGGAGCCGTGCAAAGAATCCGGCTCGTAGACGGAATGGTCTACACATAGTTTGTTCTGCAAGGAACTATAAGGTCGAAGATATACATAGACAGGACGACTTGCGAGGATAAATTGGAGATGCAAGGACAGATGATCTCTGATGTTTCAAAGCCGAATGGTTGCATAGGAATATGTGGCGACCTCAAGGCCACGCTCGATGGTCAGACGACATTGTGGGGGCTTTAGGGAAGCAGTAGATTCGACTGGCACAAAACGGCAGAGGTGGTGAGATAGGGAATTAAACTTTTAATCAGCAGTAGCTGTTACCGGCTGGTTATCTAACCAGCTCTTTCTTGATAGAATGTTAGAACGACTGTATGAGTTCGCACTACGGCTGTTCCAACATCGTGATTAGAGAAAATTCTTATAATAAGAAAAGTGGATATCCGAATCTCATCAATCAACTGTGATACGACAAAGGAATACTTGGAATCAAAAATAGCCAACCAATTAACCTGTCAATAGTCATCAACGCTAAGGCCCCTTGTTTTAGAATCCCCCTCCAATTCCCTAAAAAAATACATTCTCTCAACACGATTTACATCTTTCTCCTGACAGATAGACAGGGCCATTGATTTCTGACATTTTAATTTCAGGTTAAATAACAGTCCCCTGTAAATGCTGAACTATTTTCGGTGAAAACAGGAATTGGTGAGATGTCAGAGTGGAATGGCAGGAATTTGTCAGTGTTACATGACAGATGCTTCTAAATTGCTTTGAGTAAGAAGCAACTTATTTGTTTTTCAAATAGATTGTTACTTCATCGTCGTTACTAAATCTGAAACTAAATATGGAAAGCCAGTCTTGGGGACGCTTCCGACTTGTATTGACATGGATTAGTCATAGATTTTTTGCAACAGTCTGAAGTTAGCTCAATTGTAACTACTGTAAATACTGGTTCTAATTTGGATGTGTTATTTAATTCATAATAAGTGGCTTAACTTCTCAATTTTGGTTGGAAAATCACCAAAGTTTCATCACTCAAAATAATTTTAAAAAAATGATGAAATCTTTAACGATCAACTTCAGGCTGAGTTCTGTTCTCTCTAAACATAACTAGGTTCGCAGTTAACCCACACATATTCATAATTCATACATCAAATAATAATACTGAGTCCGTAGATTTTACCCGTGGGTTTTAAACAACCTACCGACCCTAGTTACTAAGGCACATTATAATTACCATACCTATTCTGGCAAAAACAAGAATCTTAAATAGTTTTAGTTAACTATTTGGAATTCTCGGACCAAATATTAAGAATTCTTTTTACCACAGAACTTAAGATCTCAATGGACTACAAAAAACTCACAAAGACATAAGCTTTTAAGCTCCTAATTGAATATACCCTAAAATGGTAAATGAAACTACTGATTATGAATACGATCATAATAAATTGTATTCCTAATTGCAGGTATCGAGCAGACCCGCCTACGAGGAGTTGAATGCCTTGCCTTTTAGATCTTAAATCGCTTGATACCTTGCTATTTTGTATAAGGAATTTTTCTCATTTCGTTGATATAAGTTAATTCTGTAATAATCTAGAATGGGTTCTTACCTACAGGTGGTCTAACCTGGAGTTCTACCACCTCAAAGCTGAAAATTATGTGATATATTTTATACTCCACGTTTACGTAAAGGTGTATAATTATGTCCCACGTGTCCTGATTTTGGGGGTGTTAGGAATCTCCAGGCTACCTCAGGCTACCACAGACCACACACACTGACCTGGCAACGTTTGATCGGGCGCTATGGCGCTCATTAGGGGAGGCCTATGTCCAGCAGTGGACTAACCTGGGCTGATGATGATGAACTGATTTCTACGTCTATGCAATATTTAAGCTTACATTACGTTTAAAAGTATCTAACATACATCCATCCATCCATCCAATTTTATATACTTAAACGTAAAAGTTTCCTGTAACTAAAAAATTCTTCGCTATTTATTTAGGGCAGAATTTTTTTTTTCAGAATCGCACAACTCCTAACATGACTTTCCGAAAACTCTCATGGTTTCAGACTTCCTCTTAGTGACCCTGAAAAAAACTCACCCTGCATAATATTACTATTATAATGTAGTATAAAAAATCAATTATACTTATTAATGTATTTACACTACGAAAATATGACGATGTATTTCAGACGTCGATACGAATCGATTTCGTTGGCGGACAGGTGTGTGAGATTTCGTTCTGTGTCATATAACTAATTAAAAAATTCTACCCTAGCAGCTACTACGATTTAATCCAAATCTATCAAATATAAATCTAGTACGTATTTGGAGACACAACGTATGATGGCTTTTTTGGATGATCATTAAAACACAAAATAGATGAATAACGCCGAAGATACATTATCTAGAGTTTCTTACGTCTATTTAAGACGATCCTACAACAACAATACAACATACAACACAATACAACCTGGGTCTCTTCAAAAGTAGCGTGAATAGGTGTCTTCTAGACCTGCGTGATCCACACGGCCACATCTTCACTTTCCATCAGGTGAGATCGGGCAAACGGAGGTCTATCAGTTATAAAGAAAAATCTGTGTCGATACCATTGTCACAGTAAGCGACTGTTCAAAGAATTCGGCCCCAGATCACGCCGCCGTACAGTCTGCAACATTCAGTTATTCCTGTAGAATGACACATGCAGTTAGCAGCTGACGTGATTGGTCTCAATGGCATTCGCTGATGTCCTTTTGGGGTAAGACATATGCCTTGCTATTGCGTAATTCGATCACTACCTTTACGGTCTAGGTACTTACTTGATACGTCATAAAGGGTCAAATGTTACACGTTACAAAAGGAAAATCCAGTTTTTTTTATAATGGATTACTTTAGGTTTACTACATTCTTATCTGATTAGGTCTAGAAGAATCTGGGAGGCCTAGATGTCTGGAATCCTGGATATAAAAGGCAATCATCTCCTGTTTTATGTAGTTTAGCAGATTTTTTTATTCGCCTTTTTCATTTAATCTTACGTCCAAGAGTCCTGTAAGGTCTAAAGGAAACAAAGCACTTTGATTTTGATTTTGATTTCAACAAAATTCACCTATACGCAAGCCAAACTATATGTGCAATGTTTCAAAAAACGAGAACACACTTGCTTGGCCTCGTGTTTCTGATACAATTGAAAGCAATTTTACTGAAGGATCTGAAATCGACCATTCATGTAAATTGTGTAACAGACGCGACAACAACGGTGTGACATTTAGGTTAAGTAGTTTTGTTTGCTTACAAAAATTCCACATCAAGTTTAGGTGTATAGAAAGTAAATTCAGCTTAACATATCGCTAGTTAGCAAAATAAGCATATAATTTCCTATAAAACTACATTTATATCGTTTATTTTCTCCAATCGGTTATACAAAGCACGTGTCAGACTGCATGGCGACAGAGTCTTTGTTTAGCTCCTTTCGGATGCATTGTCTTAGTCCAGTACAAATCGGGAATTCTATGGACGTGTTGGGAATATTGTAATTTAGGTTGGGGAGATAGAGTTGATAATGCTTTGGATTGATTTGTGGATCCTGAGCTTGGTAAAGTAAAAGTTAGTAAAGATAGTGGCTGAGTGGCGGATTGTTAATGGATATTTTGTATGTGATGTTCTTGTTAGAACAATAAATCTTGTGATCTTGTGCTCCGACAGCGGTGTTCCACTGATTGGCCCACAAATCTGTTTTCCTTAAATGTCTAACATTATAGTCTTAAATAGCATCAACTGTCTGTCTTAAACAGCATGAGACTCAAACTATTTTACGAAATGTTGACTCACTGTATCACTTTCCTTGAAGATACTACGTTGCAGTCTTGTCTAAAAAGCGCATGGCGTATGCCAGACAAGTAATAAGCTGCGCAAATTGAGCAATCTAATCACGCCTGCTACCAGTAACGCTATATGAGAATAAATTTAAAAAAATGTTTGAGTATAATATTATAAGATCCTATTGATCAGTTACAGAGAGAACACAATTATTTTACCTCAACAAGGCAACTACAAGATCAAGGATTATAAATATTATTTTCCTTTGCGTGAAGGCATTGTAATTGAAATTCAAGGGTATTTCAATAAATTACATTATGTGTATGTGTATAGATATATCGTGTGCTGTGTAACAAGGGCTTGTATAAAATTTTCAAGTTTCCATTTTCAGTAAAACATGTTTCGAAATGTTCAAGCCTTAGTCTTTTTACTTCGAAACACCGTAAATAACCTCGCCAGTCATTGGATTATAAGCTCTAATGGAGAAGCTTTACAGTGTATTTTCCTGCTTCGAAGAACTGACATAGTAGTTTTACTGTTGAGATATTGTATAGGGCTATTGTAATCAAGGTCATCAAGTCTGGAGTTGAATGTCAGTATTTTGTTTACATTTTCTTTGCAAATTCAATATTGTGCAGTATCCATATCGATAACTAGCTCTGTACAGATCTTACAAAGAACTTTATCTACCACTTATCAATTATTATCATATTCGGTAAGTTTCAGCACCGTTCTATCAATCACAGTATGTTCTATTCTGTGTTCATTTCAATCATTCTAAACATTTTACGTTTACAAATGATTACTTCGGTTGTATGCAGAGTTACTATGCCTATGTCTGACTAGATGAATGGCTTATTTTTTTATATTTTTACGCTTTGGTATTATTGCGTATTGTTCTTTGCATTTGCATTAGCTGGCTTTTTACTTACAAATTTACAACTGTAATTTTGCAAGGGTTAATGCTGTAGTTACAATGTAATGATTTAAAACAAAAAAATATCCTCAGGTTCTTTAGCATTTCGCATTTCACTTACTGACTAAATTGCCTTGCTCGTTTTTGTTACAGCTATTTTGTTTCACGACTCAGTAAATTGATTCTGCTGGTTTAAAATCTAATCGACAGGTATTGTCTTTTCTCTCATCTACTTAAAGGATTTGTCGATTACGCATTTTGTGTATATTGTGACAAGGCACCTGTTAACCAGTATCTTCATTAGCTATTGTTTCTATAGTAATTTTATCTGACACTGACTCAATAGCTATGTTACTTTAGCTGAGTGCTTATGACCCTAAGAAAGAAAGAAAAGAAAGAAAGAAAATACATTTATTTCTCATGACCCTATTATACCAATACTCAATTGTTATATGATTCTATTAGATTTGAGTGTATAATTAAATAATAATATTGTTTTTGTTATAACTTTCACAGCTTATCATGCAAAAGATAAACAAAGAAGTAGGTTTTATTTGTAAAAGCTGTGATCATCATAACCCAAAAACAATAATAATTATTTTAAAACAATAAAGTGGTTAACCCTAACTGTTCAATATCCATTTAGGGCGAATCAAGACGATGAATTTTGGCGACCTCGCTTGCATCGTAAGTGTTAGGGACAGTGATATTAACGGGACATGCAAGCTGGTCCTACAACAACACGGTTCAAGTTAGAGGCAATGAACTCGTCTCACAAAATACAAAGATACCTAATGGCTGAGGCGAGAAGGATAAGTCACAAGACTTTAGTCAAAGCTGCAAAATGTCTTTATGGTATTTTTGAGGGGTTATGTTTTGTTAACATAACATGGCAATATTCGAATAGAAGGAATATCAATAAAAAACTGAGTGATTTCAATACAAGAGTGATTGGTGTCGGGCGTCTTTCACCTCCTAAACCTATTAGGCTTCCAAAATTATATGGCACTCCCTGAGGCCCTGCGTTAGTCTATATCACTTATATTATACAGAGAAAAGATTTGATTGTTTGTTTGTTTTTTTGAATTGAATAGACTTCGAAAGTAATAAACCGTTTTGAAAAAAGAATTCTTTCACCATTAGAATCTTAAATTTTTCCTACAGAATACTTATTTTCAAAAAATTTTGGGATTCGCATAAAAAAATAATTTTTTGTTAAATACCCGTGCGAAGCCGGGGCGGACCGCTTCTATAAATAGCATAAATACGTCTTCAGATCAGTATATTTAAAAAGCGCACGAAAGCCATATCACCGCTCTTTCTTGTAAATTTAACCCAGAACTGGTTTTAACATTAACATCGTCCAAGTTTGTTTACGTTTTTATTTTTAGCATTATCTGTTTGAATTATAGTTTTCAGACGAGTTTGATTGTTTAATATAAAACGTATTGAGTTATATTGTAAAGTTTACCAAAGGTATTTATTATGGAAATACATAATTATAACTTCTTGTGTTTTGTTGTTTTCATTGTTATTTCCATCTTTGGTCTTTCTCCTATTTCGCATACTGTTGTTTAATTTGAACTTCGTTATACGTTTTGAACTACGTTCCTGTCAGAATAAATAGTCCCAACTCCAAAAGTTGTGTTATTGTTTTCTTCCGACAGGAACCTTTGACTTTTCACCGTAAATGAAATTTGTTTGCCCGCTCCTGGGTAATTTTAACAAAGTTCTACAAACAGGTGGATGGATGCAAATTGCATTTGGTAGACGGAATAATATTGTATAAATAAGCTTTCTCTATTGCTATATGAAACGTAAATAAATATTGCTAGACAAAACACAGCATACTCTAGTCTAGCCCCTTAAGCAGAACGTTTGTTGTGGGCAATAACTACAAATATATATGAATATTTATTTTTACTATACAAGGAAAAGGAACAAATCCCCCTGGACTAATATCTGCAGATCCTACATATATTTGTCCTGAGGCGGGAATCAATCGACTTCCCGTGTCACAAGCAGAACTTTATCCACCACGCCAATATGCTGATCGACCATTGACAATGATTTGGTAAACTTCTAGTTAGATACTATCAGAGAAGAAATCAAAAGAATCAAAATCTCCCAAGAAATAACTTTCAACTACAAGCTTCGATAATGTTGGTTGTAGCTTGTAAGCAAATTGCCAATGACAATGTAAACAAAGAACCAAACAAACAAGACCATTTTATTTGACCTGCGCTATTAAAATTAAAGACTTTATTACGCTGGTCATTTTAAATTATTTTATGCACGTACTGACTGACACAATCGTTCATTCGCCTCAGATATACCACAGAAGAACTATATAGTAGATGGCTATACACAGGTTTTTCAACTATCAATAAGGGGTTTTGAACCTTGTGTGTTGGATGATAGAGAATATACTGGCTGGAAATGTTAGTCAATGCGTGACCACGCATGCATATGAGATAGATAAAATGATGTGAAGCGAATAGTTTGTTTTGAAATGAAGTTATCATTGGACCTTTTATAAAGCAGATTACAAATTTACGCCTACAAACATCCTCTAAAACTTATTTATTGCAGCTAAAACAAATACTAGTTAAAATAGAATCAAAATAATGTGGTAATAACTTTTATTGAAAAAATAAAAATATATATATAGTTTTTACAAATACAAGCAATGATACATTTCATAAGTTAAACTGAACATACAGAAAGCGGAATTTGTATCCTGTAAGTTATAAAAAAGGCATTATAATTAGGAGAAGGCGCTTTTGCATCTACTAAAAAAGGAAACTAATTGAGATAAAACGTTTATTCGAGTCCGCGACTGAACCAACGACTTCTCCCACTTTCTGTGTTAATGAGTAAATGTTGTCATAGGTCACCATCTGTTCTTCCCTGTATAAACTGCATGTGTCTGGACTTATTGTCATAAAGTTCAAAATAGTCTAAAGTAAATTGGTTACTCTTATTTCAACAGCTGGTGGTCTAACATAAGCTGGTATATCTTTATTACTTATCCTTGCTTCGATTAAGGCTAAGGATCTTTACTTAATTTTTTTTATCTATAAAGCAGTTTTTGTTATTTTTTTATATTTTATTTTATTTATGAAACAAAATCCACAGCTCTTAGATCTAAATAATAAAAAGAAAAATTTATAACATAACCTACAGCCAAAACAGGATTTACATTTTATGTCAGGGAACGTGTCCTGTCGTCTCAGATATCTGATGATTTGCCCTGATATTATCCATATTCCCTGGTAATCGGTCAGGGTTTGAATCAGTTCCTTCCATCTCAGTTATTGAATATCGCAGACTCTCACCGTGAGAACAGCTGCATGGGCTTTCAAAATATTATGTATATGAGAATAGTCTAGAAAAAAAAATATTGTCTTAAAAATACTAATTTACAATGAGACTTGCGATTTATATATAAAATAATATTAAAATATAAAAATCAACAATGCATGCATTATATTAATATGCATGCAGCGCTGTTTTTCAAATCACTGCACAAGATCACATTTTTGCATAGAGCAGAATTCTATGAGATGATATTTTATAACAAATTTTCTTTTATTAAGGTGATTTTCGAAACTGAAAATCGGATAGAAGTAGAATTTTTTCAATGGCAAATTGCCAAGAGTACGAACTCGGTTCCAAAAGGGTTATAAGCGATTATAATCTGCGCCAATAATTTTCTCGAGGTACCAAACCTCGTGCCCTCTTTGGAAACCAGCAGGATATCTTGCAGAACTGGTTTCTGCACTAGGTCAGCTACTTTTGGAACCAAAATTAAAAGCAATTTTGGACAAACTGTTTTATTTTACGAATCAACCTGAACCTTGTAGGACTTTCGTACTTAATGTAAGTAAGAAAAACAAAAATGTACATATTAGAAGATTTGATTTGCAATTTCTTTTACGACTCGACTTTTGACGACAACCAGAGGTCGCAGTGAGCGAAAGGCGTCTACGAAACAGGAGATTAAAGGTTCGATTCCCGCCTCGGGACAAAATGTCTGTACGATCTGCAGACAGTTCCAGTTGTTTTCTATGTATATAACACAGTCCAGCTCTGCCTACTTTGGGGTTAGTTGATGCTTGTGTACTATTCTTGATGAAATGAAATTTTAATAAATAATGCCGGACAATCCAAAACACAAAGCACGTCTAGCCCCAAGCTAATATTTACTGTGGAAACTGTGTGATCTTATTAGACTAGCTAGGAACAGTTTGTCCATTATAGATTTACAATATTTAATTGAATTTAAATATATTTAGAAAAAAAAAATCTTCAAAACTTCTTTACAGTAATTACAGTATTTAAGACCATATAGTGGTATTAGCCTTAGTTTCAGCACCTCACTCTAAGTTCTAAGCAATTTTCACAGAATAGTTACCTAATACAATTTTTAAACGCATTTCTCTATCTACACTAATATTATAAAGAGGAAAGATTTATATTTATGTGTGTGTGTGTGTGTGTGTGCATGAGTGTGTCTATGTTTGTAATGAATAAACTCAAAAATTACTTTGTCGATTTCAAAAATTCTTTCATTATTAGGAAAGCTAAGCTAAGCTACCTATATTCGCCTTGAGCAACATAGGCTATATTTATTGCTAGAAAAGATTATAGATCCTCTCTAAAACTTTAGTGACGTAACCCACCCAAGGTGTAAAAAAAAATGTCATAAAACATCTTTCGTCGCATGCGCTGCGGAAACTATTGATGATAGAACAAAAGTAGGTTTTACAATAAAAATAAATAAATAATAATGCTGGACAATCCATACAGCATTATCTAGCCCCAAGCTAAGCAGAGCTTGTGTTATGGGTACTAGATGACTGATAGAAATAAATTCAATATTATTAAATAGATAGATATTTTTTATTATACATAGAAAACGACCAAAACCCCTGAACAAATATCTGCAGATCGTACAAATATTTATCCCGAGGCGGGAATCGAACCCGCAACCACCTGCGTCGCAGGCGGACCTTCGCCCACCGCGCCACAGTGGTCGTCAATATTAAAGAACATGTAAATAACTACAAAAAAAAATATTTAACTATTATCGTTATGTCACAATAACCACCCGTGCGAAGCCGGGACTGGCCGCTAGTCTAAGATAATCATGTTGGATAAATATGAATATGACCACGATATGACCCGAATGAACTCCGGTGCATGCACTAGTGTGAGTGAGCTTTTTATTTTATTGTAATATCGTTCGTCGTTATAATCTGCCCTAAATCTACCAAAACAAAACACACGCGACAAGATGCGCCAGCGCAGTTTGTAGTAACTGTTGTTTAATCTGCATGGGGTCAGTCAACTCTGTCCGGTAGCGTACGAGTTTTTAATGCTATAGGTACCTACTTTTGTTTTATGTGTGTATTGGTTTACTGTAGGTATCTATAATAATGTATTGTTTTTGAATGATTAATATTTAAGTGAACTTACATACATAGATAATGTAGAAAGAAAACCCTAAATTTTGTGCCTACCTACGCACGTCTATACAGTGTCAAATTTATATCAACTTTTTCAACTAATTGTCCTTAAAATAATGTTAAGAAAAAAAAATACAATTAAATAAATAAAAATAGAAATAGTATTTACAAATGAAACATGTTAAACTAAGTGGAGACTGTTGCAAGCCATCTACAATCGTTCTATCTTCTTTAAAAATACAAATAGTAAATGCTGGATATTAAAAACAGCACCTAGCTAGCCCCATTGTAAGCAGAGCTGGCACTATCAGCATTTTTATGATTGATGTCAATAGGTATTTTTTTATGATACCTTATACTTTATTCCCACAGACGCAGAAGGCAAAAAAAACTTAACCCTTAAACACCCTTAGATCTTGTTCAAATAACACATTGATATTCAAATCTGGCAAACGATACGGTCAGCAAAAAAATCTTTTTAAAACATAATCAATTAGACTTAACACTTTGCATGTCAACGATAGCTCCTTATTGAAGAAACATCATTTATCATTCACGGTATAATTTCAAGTAAGTAATTTATTCATAAAAAAATATATCTTCTATAAGATTTTATTAGTCGAACGGGATTGATTTTTAACGCACTTCTTTAACATCACCTTAATTCATAAAAAAATCAAAGGTAAGATAACCATTGGTTTTAATTATTTGTAGGAAGAATATATGACGTCACTATTAATGTTTAAAATTTTATATGCGACTGTACTTTTATAAATTTTACGTTTTTTTACCAAGCTATAAGACCAAACAATTCATGAAATCATAATCATAGTACTAAAACTAATAATAAATTGGTGTTATGAGGAAAAAAGGGGCCATTCATGTCAAGCAATTTAAATTATTGTTTTACCCGAAGAACTCATTTGGAAAACTTATTCCAAAGTAAAATTTCAAACGTCTGTTAAAGTAATGTGGTATATTATTATTGTACAAGTACTAGGTAAGTGTACCTATTGCATATGTCACATAAAATTTAGAGACACCTCATTAGAAACCCTCTGCGTTTCTTTTCTGAGAAAGATAATGTCAGAATAAAAAAAACAGGTTTTGCGTAAACTCTCAAGAATTTTGACCTAAAGCTCTTATTTATTCCTATTACGAATATAAACAGATGAACCTATGTACGAAAATATAATTATAAAAAACTAGTTGCGCCATTTCCTTCCAAAGTATTTTTTTCCCTTGCCCTACTTTGCTCACAATTTTTTTCGCATCGAATTTACCTCTCCGTCTTTTTTTTAACAATAGGATTTACAAATAACAGGTGTTCAACTTTCGTTATTATTACGATACATTAGTTTACGCATTAATGTAAAAAAAATACAAAAACTTCAGCTTGCCACGAATCAAATCCGTATACGACAATCATTGCTTTACTTCGAAAAATAACACATCTATAATTATAGCGATTTCAACGCAAAAAGTACCGTTAGCAGCAAAGATAGGGTACAAAATTGAATATTTATTTTTACCTCTTATGACGTTTTGACATGCATCCCGCAAGAGGTCGTTGGTACTCAGGGGAAACTAAAGCACAGGTGTCCAGCGTTCGGTCTGTAAGACAGAGATAGAGATACAAAATCGCTTGAGGCGTGAAAAGGACGCAACCAAAATAAACGTTGAACTTGTGTTGTGTTTTTTTTCTTTTTGCTCTCCCTAGCCTATGTTCGTGACGGATCTTTTTTTATTTCGTTTTGTTGCTCTTGCAGCCTTTTTGGATTATTTTGTTGCTTTTAGCTATATTTTAGACTATCTTACCAATTATAGCTTTGGGTTGGTTATTTTAGGATTATTGTGAGTTGTTTTAGGTCACTCGGCTGACATCATCTTGTAACTTTTGAATTAAAAAAATCAAAGATAACATAATCTCCAGTGACTTCGTAACTATTTTTGGTATTGGAAACTTCCCTAGCTCGCCTGATTTTTGGTATGAAAAATTACCTATCAATAGGTAGTTTTTTTTTATAATCATCTATTTATCGATGAACAACGCTAAATGGACAAGTTGATGCATTGCGTGTGTAAATAAAAGCAAAGGCTATTTAGCATCACGAGTACAATCAAATTAAAGTAAAAAGCATCTCACAAAACAATTTTCTCCAGAGCTTGTTATAATGAGACTGTATTATCGTCTATTATTTGGGGATAAAATGTTATTACGGCACCCTAATAATCACTGGGCGTAAAATCGTGTTATTGAGGATTATTCTTTTTGGTTATTTTTACTTAGTGACTGTACCTATTGTTTGGTAAGTAGGTAAGCAATTTGACGACAAAAATCTTAATTATGGATGAAGTACCTATCTATATTCATAGGATATTTTTTTTTTTTGCGGAAACAATGAATTATTTTCAATGAAAAGTTGCCTTATTATTAGAACTATTCGAACTAGTATTAATCGCGTTACCTATTTTTCCGACGTTTCAACAGGCTTACACACAGTCGCGGTCACGCGATGACTTAAGTTGCCTCTTCACGCCAAAAGCAATGAACTGATTGGGTTGATAACCCATAACAACTCGTTCTAATATTAAATCCGAAAGTAATACTATCTGTCTAGTACATTTACACACCATAAAATACGGATCTTAGTAAAATTACTGGGAGGTACTCGTAGGAGGTAGGATTTAGCAGCGGAGATGTTTCAAGTTGATTACAAAATATGTTCTGATTTTATTAAAAATTATCCGCATAATATTTTGTTGGGGACCAACGGGAAGTATACTTCCCGTTCGTCCCCATCGGGGCCAGCGGGATGTTTACTTCCCGTTCGTTCCCTCTGGATCGAAACGTGGGGACGAGCGGGAATAACCCGAGTAGACGGTATCTACATATAAGCAACTTTTAACCGACCGAATCTAGTTTTATAAATGTAAGTTCTTCTAGAACTGGATACTTATAACACTATTCTAGTAAAACTTACTTCTTATTCTATTACATTAATACAATCTTTTACTAAAAACTACAATTTATCTCCGAAAAAGTGAGTTCTTTACTAAAAATTTCAATTGATTGTAGTAAAAATCATACTTCGCTATCTATGCAAGTACCTTGTCTTTTTATTATCAACAAAAATTACAATCTATAACTGAAACAAATTAGAACTAGACTTAGAATTGAAACAATTGAGCTAACTGCAAACTGTTGCATCCGATCTACAGGTAGGTACCTCAATTGAAGCATATCAATACCATTCGGAAGCGTCCCCAAGACGCTGTGGCATTGCCTCGCTGTATGGCTATGCTGATGCGCTGTTACAAATACTGACCAACTTGCTAGGGTCGTTTCGTACAGACACTCAGATATTTTTTTCAAACCTGGTGAGACCTGATGTGCTAAAGACCTGGGTTTCGACTCCAAGAAGTACAAATGCGTAGTCCCTATCGTAGTACCTGATTTGCATATTTTGCTTGTATTTTAATGTACGGTACAGTTGCGTCTAATGACCCATTTAATACCCATCTTACACAACAAGGAACAATATGACATAATCACAACGATCTCGGACTATGTCACTGTCATTAAATTGTTTTTCTATTCTTTCACTTGCGCCTACGATGAATAAACTGTGATTTATCTATACTAATATTATAAAGAGGAAAGATTTGATTGTTTGTTTGTTTGTATGTTTGTTTGTTTGTTTGTTTGTTTGTTTGTTTGTTTGTTTGTTTGTTTGTTTGAATTGAATAGGCTCCGAAACTACTGGACCAATTTCAAAAATTCTTCCACCATAAGAATCCTAAAATTTTCGTGATGAACATAGGCTATAAAATATTTTCAAAAAAGTTAGAGATCAGTATAAAAACTTCAATAATAAAACCATAGCGATATACATCAACTTCTTTTTTTTTTCTTTTTTTGCGCTGCTCGCTTTTGCTGAGTTTTGCTGTGACTCAACTTCAACTTCTTTTTTTATGGCACCGCTTTTGCTACGACGACTCCGCCGCCAGTGTCAGTTATGGATTGTCATAGACATCACAATTCGTTACTGGGGTGCGAGAGGAAACTCAATGTCAAAAAATATAAAAACTTCAAGATTGGAACCATGCGATGTAGGCTGATGTAGGCGATATAGCGGTGCGAGAGAAAAGTCAATGCCAAAAAATAAAGTTCTCCCTGTTTTTCTTTATCTATGTAAAGGAGGTAAAGGTACAATTTTAAAAAGGAAAGGTTTTATTGTTTGTTTGTGGTCTGAATTAAATAGGATCTGAAACTGCTAGACCTTTTTGGAAAAAAAAATCATCATTAGAATGATAATCATAGGCTATAGGGCTATAGAATATTTTTCAAGTTAGTGATCCCTATGAAAACTTCAATAATATACTACCTTATCTAACGTGTGTATGTAAGAACTTAAAATTCTTTAAAATACCCGTGCGAAGCCGGGGCGGGCTGCTAGTTATACGTAAAGGAACTTTATGTTTGCTACATACGGTTTAATTTCTAATGCTTTCTTCTAACGGTATATCATGTTACGATTTCTATCGTATCCAACAATCATGCACGAGTATCATTAAAGGAGGTTATGTGAGTAAGCAGTGTTGATTCGTCCATTCCTACTGATAATATCGATGAGACTTTTTGAGACAAATTATAACTACAAAAAACTAATAACGCAGTAGGAAAAACATCATTTTCACTATATTTCCAGTTTCAACAACTGCATTATTATTTTTCTAGATTTTTTTACACAGATGAAACTTATTTTTAAGTTACTACGCGCAAGTTGTTGCGCAATCGTAAGTTATAGATTCTAAAACTTAGTAATGGTTAGTTTAGTAGAGGTTGAGCTAGTACAAAATAATAAAATAAATTAATGGGAAAATAATAATTTCAAAAACATAATGATCCATCTGTTTGATTATTCGAAATAAATTAAGTGGGTAAATAATGAATTCCTTGTTCAACTCGTTCTTGTTGAACTAGTCTAAAGAAAATCACAAATCACCATAACCATCTTACGCACGCACTATCTAGATATCTGCGTAAACGAGACCTAAGGCTAAAATCTGGTGTTTAATAACAAAATAATACAGCATCAATACTTTACAAGAACCAGTAAGAACTGGTTTGGTACAACAGCCGTAATCTGCACGCACACACGCGCAGCGCGTAATGCCGGTAGCCAGCTCGTAACCGAACTGTGATAATGATGATATTGTGTACTGATTACAGAATCAGTTAGAAACAGGTAGGTAGGTATGGTTCAGGCAGAATACCTGAGTGCCCAGTAGGTATTAATTTTCGTAATAGAAGGAGAATTACACTTAAATGGTGATGGTACAAATTTACTACCATTTTTTGTATATAATCTATGTTATTCCACTTCCGGGCAAACATATACTTCAATATTGTTCTAATGTCAATAGATCTCTTCAAATAAATTTTATTATAGTGTCTGTTTTAAATGTCAAAGTAATATTTTATACTACATTATATGTATATGCGTTACGAACACAAAAAAGCTATGTTGCGAGCATAATATTTTCGCAGAAAAATAATGGCTTTCAGTAACTAAGACAGTTCTAAAATTTTCGTCTAAAAAGTTTCGTTAAAAATAACACAATGTATTTTCTTCCATATGAAATATACATAACATACAATTTGCAGACACATTATTGTATATTATCGGGTCAAGACATCGTACGGATTATGTCCTTATTTAGAATCAAAACCCACAACCTCGATTTTATTGACAAATAAAAAACTTTCCACGTTCTAAAAATAAAGTAGTGACATTATGCAAACTTGTTATGCTGACCGTACAAGTCGTCGAGCCTCCATCGAGTACTTGACTCGAACCAAAAACACGTGGTGTAAGAAAGAGAAAAAAATAATAAACCCTTTAATTTATACCACGATAGTGCTTGTATCTCGAAAATAAAATTTTGTTTTATTTTCTCAACATTTTTTGGGTCAGTGGCCTTAGTGTTGTGCTTGGAACCTACCTATATCGATATCATGTTGTTTTTTTGCATTGTGTCGATAATTTTCATCGTTAATTTTGTTTTGATGACTTCGCGATGTCGGCTGCGATAATTCGCTTGATATTTTATTGGCATCATCCGCAATTATGATGTCTCGGAGTGCAATTATTTAATTGTGGAAAAGATAAAAGCTATTTCTGGAATGATCCGATTACACAGAACTGATAATAGTTTATACCAAATAGGCAAGTACTATTTATACCCTACTCAATATTTTTTTGTACAAAAGTCTTGTATCGTAGGAGAGAGAAATAAGTTATTTTTAAACCAAAGTCAGTCAGTTAGGTAGTTTTCCATTATGAATGTGGGCTAACTACGAACCTATGTTGGAAGATAACCAACGTTTCATGCCTTAAAGAGGTAGTTATAACCCTTTTACCATCATAATGAATGGTTCAAACTACGAAAGTTTAAAATAATATAAGTCGCTTTATTAAATTGATACATTTAAATTGCAAAACGAAACTAATTGACCAAAACTTTGATACGATCATTAATTTATTACAATAAGATAAGATATTAAGTAATAGAGCTGATTGAATAATAAATACTATCTTAAACAAGTTGGATTCAAATCAATCGCAATTTGAATCAATCGATACTCGATAACATGACCCAGATACAGCACTATCGTGCACAGTAGCAATACTAACGCCCACGCGTAACCACAGCGTAAATGTACCAGGGACATCACAAATCATACAACTCTCGCTTTGGAGTTTATTGCCATCGTAAAATCGATATACGCTTCGACGGTACCGCAAATTTCAGGTTTATCGATATAAATCGATACTAAAGGCCATCACTATCATCAATGACAGACGTTTACGTAAGTGTTAATGTTCGACAAAAGGCTTCTCCAAACTATTTTTGTACAGAAAACCCTTGCTTCTTCAAAGTTAATATAGGGAAAATATCATCATCAGCTTATGCTAGTCCACTGCTGGACATAGGCCTCTCCTAAAAAAGTATCAAATCAATGTAGGTAAATATACCGACATTAATAATGTTCATACAACATGTTATACCTGAATTAAATGTTAAAAACATTATAAATCATTGAAAGAGATATCAACAAAATTATACTCAACCAACAAAGGCAAGACATGTCTTTGAAGACAATACACAAAGCAAAGCACTGGGCCATTGCACAAAGGCAAAGATAAGACGAACTATGGCTATTTTAACAAAATTAGTCTATACTAATATTATAAAGAGGAAAGATTTGATTGTATGTTTGTTTGTTTGTTTGAATTGAATAGGCTCCGAAACTACTGGACCGAGTTAAAAAATTATGTCACCATTAGAATCCTTAATTTTCCGTGATGAACATAGGCTATATAATATTTTCAAAAAAGTTAGGGATCCGCATGAAAAATTCAATAATTGAACCGTGGGCTGTATATTCAACCTCTTTTTCTATTATGGCGCATCAGAATAGAAAAAGAGGTTGTATAGCGCACGGTGCTTGCTTTTTCTCTACGGCCAGTGTCAGTTTTGGAATGTTGAGTCAATGTCAAAAACCCCAATGCTGTTTAAAAAAAGTAAAGATCCGTATGAAAACTGTGAAACCCATCGTTTTAGTGTGTATAATTTATGAAATTTTTGTTTAATACCCGTGCGAAGCCGGGGCGGGCCGCTAGTAAAAAATATAGGTAATAAAGTAAGAACTTCGTGCTTGATTGAATTTATTTATCCAACAACAGTGATACTAAGTATTTAGCCTACAGCTACAGTGAAGACGTTGAACCCCTTACACCTCGTAAATTCTCACCCAAGCTTCCTGAATTAGTGAATACGGGCAAAATTTTAAATTTTAAAAATGTGGTCATCCGCAATTCCTTTGCAATAACATCTTCTCCAATAAATTTGGCAATTGACTAAGCCACAGCTACCTGTATTGACAGGATAGGGGTTGACATTTCTGTAATATTTAAAAATTACATGGCATTTAGTCATGGGTGAAGATTTACAACCATTTTAATGGGAACAAGGAAAGGAACGATTCGTGGTTTTCTGATTTAGTTTATGTTTAAGACTTGGTTTCCGTTGAAAATGGAGTACCTAGCAATAAGTAAATACCTACTTCTTATTTATATGTTTGAAGATGGAACATATCTAATTTTTTTGTTTGCGGACGAGGGCGCCGGCTCCGCTACGCAGTTTCAAACCGCTAACTTTTGGAATTGTACCTTATTTAATAAATATGTTATCCTAGTAAAGAGTTTTTGTATATGTAGTGAATCCGAGGAGTTAATATTTTCAGTGCCTTAATTTTGATAGAGAACAAACCAAGAAAAAATAATCAACGTCCAGCGAATGTAATAATAATATTATGACTCAAAAATAGATTCTTTGGTGTTTTATATGAAAAAGAAAAAATTGATCAATCTACATTATATTTGATATGTAGTAAGTAGTGCAGTAAATCTATTTTTAAAAACTACTTTGCTTGATGGTTTGTTTATTAATTTTTAAAGGTATTTTTAATTAGTGGAGTAAGTTCCTGTATACTTATTAATGTTATTTTTTTTCTATGATATTTAAATCTTAAGGAACTAGTGTACTTATACGAATAATAAATATGAGGGAGACACTCACAAACACATTTAAATAGGGATCTATATCTTAAAACAAAATTGGCACCATTTTTACAGTATCTTCCCAAAATTCACCGCTTTTCGAAACCAACCTTAACACTGGTAGTTCTGTAGTTTAAAGACCTTTTAAAAGCCTATTACAATAATAAAAACCAATTATACCCTCACTAAAGCGAGCATAAATTTCAGTAAAAACTTTCGTAAATTAAAAGAACACTAGCACCACATTAGGCTCGTGCCAGTCATCAATCAAGAAGAACTGAAAGCCTACAAATTGGCTAATGCGCAAACCTTTTAATGAATTATCTTACCTTTTACGACTGTATAAGGTTGTATTTTGTCGACCACTGCACACTTTGTATATAAGCAGGGCAAGATAACCGTATGACAATGGCTTGGGAATATTATCATATGAAAGAGTGCGTAGTTCGGTAGTGCGTTGAGTGGGTAAAAAAGTTGGGACAGGCAAACGAGAAACGATTAGTGGTTTTTCAACACAGGAAGCTGAGGGCAAGATATCTTAGGGTTCTTGGCTACGTTTCAGGTTAGTGAAAAAATATTTTGAACTCTTCTATTTGGAGAAACTGCATCGAAAAGCTGACAGTATAAGCTAGGGTTATAGGTAGAGGTATTGGAAAACGCAAAACTAAAATCATGGTCAATCTTATCAAAGCTTCCTGAATTCTAAAAATATCTTCTAAAAATAGGTGAAGACTAACTAAGACCCTATTCTGACGAACATTTTGCTATAGACAATGTAATAGTCTCATAACGGTAATTTTGATATTATATTATACCAGATGAAAAAAAGTAGAGATAGAGGAACGCGGGTGAAAAGTATGAAGTTTAAATTGAAACTATTTTCTAACAATGTTTCAGTACAAAAATCACTACGCGAAATAGGATTTACCTAGGAGGGTTTCCTTTCATATATCGTTATTTGTATTTATCGCTTACTATGTCCCTATTAATTATTATTTTATAAGTACCTGACTCTTGCATATTTTATTTTAAACTGTAATAAAATGTGCAAGAGTCAGGTTTTAAATAAATAAATAAAATTTAAATTGAAAAGGACGTGCAGGTTCTGATACGATGCCAATGTCATGATCTAGTGATTAGTATAGAAAGGGAGGAAAGGCAGATTCTATGTTGCTTGTCTACGCCAAACGTACTAGAAAACTAATTACGATTCCAAACCACTCGTGGAGATAATTAATAAGTTGAAAGCATTTGAATACAATGCTTCTGCGCAAATGAATATATGAGCCTTCAGCTTATTTCCATAAAAGTTTAGTGGTTTTATGTTTGAGGTATATTTCTTCACCTATTTATCGTGCTCAGTTTTGGAGATTTCGTATCGCCTTTAGTGATCTATTAGCACCAGTTAGCAGTTACTATATTTGTAAATCCGTTATCGTGTTTCAGAAATGGCTGGTTTTCTATTTCATCGTCATTTTATTTAGCATTAGCTTTTCATCGATGCTCGTCTTTGGGTTTATCAAATGTCAGGTAAAATTACGTTTTGGTTAAATTCGTACGTTGCTAAAACTACATTATATTTGTCAACACTAAAAATGTTGCGGTCTCTTTCATACCGATCGAGAATAAAAAAGATGTCATCATTTTAGTGCTGTCAAATAACCAGTTCGCTGCTAGACCTTATAAAATGATCAAACTAAAAGAAAATAAGGAAAGAAAATGACGTGCTTATTTTCTTTAAGTTTGATCATTTTACATGGTCTACCAGCGTGCAATTAAATTATTATATCTAGAGATTGTCTCCAATAAACAGTAACTCCTCCATGTTCAATTCTTTTTATCTCTCATACTAACCTCAAACTATTGTTTCCCTGGATCAAAAGTACTATCCTAAGGCGCTGCTCCATTCTACACCAATTATCCGCCATTATCACTAATTGCTCCTATTACTGTGATATAGTAAATCATAGACAATACAGAGCCATAGACAGTGGTCTAAATCGACGATTGACCATAGATTAAGGTCCGAGGCGAAGCGATTATTATTACTGAATGGGTGGTTTAACTGTGTTTTAGTTTTGAACATTATATTTAATGTTTTAAAAGGTACGCGGTCATTTCCTTGTACATTTGAATCGTTGGATTAATTTGAAGGCACTTAATGTTACTTAAATTCTAAACTCGGCTTCTTCATTTCTTACTTATTTGTGGTTAGTTACGCAAATCTAACCGAAAGGCACTAGAAAGAAAGAGATTCATTTGGCCAACACAGGTAGGTACATTTTAAACATACCTATTACATAAAAAGAAGAAAATAAATACAAATATTATTTTACAACACAGGTAATACAATTTAACAAGATAAGACACAAGATAAGATACAATTAGCGTCTGACATTACATTGGCTTAATAGGTATGTACATTATGTAGTGATTATTTTATACTTATCACAATTTGAATCCTGTCGGGCTTTAACAATAAAAAAAAATATTTAGTCGACTTGAATACAACAGTTTTTTTTTTATTCAGACAATTGCAACAAGCAGTGCAACTACAATTTATGTTGTACACAGGTCCGCAAATTAAGTCAAAATGCTTAATTTTTTATTATTATTATATTTTACGGCTTACTTCTTTATTATTTTTATCATGGGCCATGAAAATGTTTAAGCATCACAACATCAGCAGCTCAGCAGCTTACGTAAACACCAAGATTATTTCACGAATCATAAATAATCATAATTCAAACCAGCATCAGTTACAAAATCCAATCACAACAATTAACCGGCGTCTCCAATCATTAATTATAATCACTTAATCCGACCCAACGGCGATAACTGTCACAGAACCAGTTGCACTCACGCTTGACCAGTTTCTTTCACGTTAGTCTGGAGTAATCTTATTATACTAGAGAGAGGTATAATGCTTGTATACTAATTCCCTTGCATAAGAAAGGCGTTTTAGAAGTAACCCAAAGTTTATGAGGAATATAATGGATGCATTGATAAATTTGTATTTTTTTTGGCTACTGGA
The DNA here is from genome assembly GCA_963931895.1 of Eupithecia pulchellata. Lineage (NCBI taxonomy): Eukaryota > Metazoa > Arthropoda > Insecta > Lepidoptera > Geometridae > Eupithecia > Eupithecia pulchellata. The sequence goes on from OZ007539.1 coordinate 10,017,651, forward strand.
ACCACTGTTTGATTGTTGTTTGATTATTCGACTTTGGCACCAAATCAATCTATACGATCACGATCTACAAGTAGATCTTGTGTTACTAAAACTATCTGGAGGTTCAAAATGAGATTATGAAAAATTATGAATCGAACAAAATTATAAACTAATTGATAAATTTAATATCAATGGAGTCCTCCGCCCTCTCTTGACATATTTTGTGTCCAGCATATTAAACGAATTGATAGCAACAATAATTGAGTACTGAGAATATTATACGTCTTTCTGGGAATATCTTTTACCTACAAATTAAATAATGAAAAAGCTACTCCAAAGCTCCCCTCATAAAGACAATTCGAACTGCCGATGTAAATAACCTTAACAAGAAACGACCGAACAATGGCGGTTTTCAACAAGAATGGACCAAAGAACAGAGAATCCAGGAGTCCAATAATCCCACCGTCATGACCCAAAATCGGCGTGATCATCCACAATCGATTAATCATGCGATGATTGCCCATTTCAACTGTCCTTTTGAAGTCATTCGAGAAATCATTGTGTTGTGTCTAATCTGTCCACTGGTGTGTGGTCAAAACACGCTTTTATGGGAAAAACTGTTGGGATTAGAAAGAGGATAAAAGATCCTTTAAATATTGCTTTAGCTGCTTTTTTATTTGAGTTAATTGATATATCTAAGCAGATGACAGGCCAGTGGTCAAATCTTTCTGTTCGTTAAATTCAGTCAGGTAACTATCATGGCCATCTGCGGTCAACAGCATTAAAGTCCATTCGTAATGCTCATGAAATACGTTATCAACGTATCTGAACAGATGATTCTGCATCAATGGTACCTTTAAGAGAGGTTAATCTGTTGAATGGTATCATTTGTTTCGAGAGAATGGCTTTCCTCGAAATGCTAAGGAATAGCTAAGGACAAGTCAAAAGATATAGCTCAACGAGAGTAATTCGATTGATAGTAACGATCAAGTAAGATAATCTTGGATATCTATAGTGGCCGATTGCCAAGTCGCAAGATGTTAGCATTCTATTCGCAAATCAATTGGCGCCAAACGATAAGTACAAAACTGACTATTGTTTTTATGTAAATCAATTGAAGACTATGTAACTGATGAATGATGAACTCTTTATTTGCCCTTGTCATGGCTAAAGAATAGAACTCCGCGACGTGGACTGTGAATACATAAAAAGGCAAATAAGAGGTCAATCGGGTGTCACGAAAACCATTACAGTATTGGACGCTATTGGACGCTAATAATTGACCCGGAACCAATCCATACAATCATAGTTTTGAGATAGAGGCAATTTTGTCGAAATTGTACCAAAAAAAAATACTACTATTTTTAACAAGGTTTGTATACAGTATTGGTACAACTCACTCATTTATACCTATTATATATCTATATTAATTAGAGAAAAACATTAATAGGTTTATTTTTCCTGAAAATACCTCTAAACACTTGTCCGGTGTCGACACAGAGGTCGTCTATCATCATCGTCGTATTATTAAGTATGTATAAAAAATTAAATATTATAGCTTTAGGTAGCTAGATATACTAATTCCCTTGCGAGTCTGGTGATTAGACTACTCCCATTTCAGAAGGTTCCCTGCCATCTGAGGACGCGTCTGTGGATAATAATAATCCTTTTGCCACAGCAGCCAAAGCTCTAGGAAATCATTTAAGCCGCAGTCTCCACCTTGCGTCTTTGTAGCTTTGTCGCTTAACTCCGATCTTCGATACTTGATTTATGGCCGTCGTAAAACTGACCTTTTATGATGGCCAAGTGTTTGATGCCACTTCTCATATCAGTGTTTACTTTGGGACAATGTTGGGAACTCCTAGAGAGTTTAACGGTCTTGTGTGAAGTTCTTAAAGTTTTCAATTGTTTGATAGTTTAACAGCTTTGAACGTTTACATATAAAAAGATCAATTATTTAAAAAACAAAAGCTTATTGATTATTTTTTGTCAACCAGAAATTATGAACGTAAAAGTTACATTATTTCTGGCTTTATTTTATTGTCCAGGAATAGAACAAAGTGGTATTACTTTAATACAGAAAGTATAGAAAATAAAAAAAAAATAACAAGGTACACATGTTGTTAGAATCATTAAAGCGACAATGAACTAAATAAATCTGAAATATAAAAGGAGCAACTGAAAGGTAGGTAATCAAGGATCAGATCCTTGATCTTCCTCGTGATTAACAAGTCGCTTGTGGAAAACCGCTCATTAAACCCCACTTTCAAGCATAGCCATACATTATCTGTTTCTAGCAAACGCGACAATCTGTCATTACGTACAAAATTACATATGAATCAGTGAATTACGGTAACGGAGAAGTGGTGATGAAATGGGAATGGTAGGTACTGATTAATTGCAAGATGCTGTTATATAGGTCGTCGGTTATAGTAATTGCAGAAGGTTGTGTGTTATCCAGGCTTTGAAACAGCGTCATCTAGCGTTGAAGTTATAGAATTTATGTAAGCAGATGATCATTGTCATCATTGTCATTCTACTAATCCACAGCTGGACCTATGCCCAGAAGCGGATTAATTGATGCTCCCTTATGATCGCCAGCGCCCTGTTTTCAACTCAGTGATATTACCGTGGTAAATGAGTAAAATTTTTATTTTAGAACTTGTGTGCGTGTCCGTTATAGGTATTAAGCGTGTTATTAGATCATATTAGACAAATCTAGAGTTTAAATAAACCTAATTGGGTTTAAGACTACTTAAGATAAAAAATGTCATCCTCAACATGTGGTATCTATCTTCTAATTCTTTGTTCAGAAAGATAATTTTTCTTAGATCTTTGTCTTTTCTCATAAAACTATTGCATTCATTCTAAAATATAAGCATGGTGCTTATGTGCTAAGGCACTCTAATGCAAAAATAAATTCATATTTTTTGGTTGGAAATTTACTTCATAAAATTTTTAAATAAAGGTAAAAAGTAAAAATGATTTCGATAGTAAACAGACGTACCTGTGTTACGCATCCAAAGGAGTACGGAACAAAAAACGAGCGAGCTTCGTATCGGCGACGATAGAGTAGGGTGGACTTTGTTTACGTTTTTTACGAGGTTTTTGTTGGCTCGATGCCGATAATGATACGTTAACAAAATGCATAATATATTTCTTTCTACGTTTAAATTTTACATTTAATTGTAAAGACCTAACAAAGGTTCTCATAGAGTCAGGATCAGGTGATCGGATTGATGTCGTTTATTTCATAATAGGATCACCATCCAAAGTGCCAATGGTGCCAGCAATCTTCGAACTCTGCCTTCTGCTGACGGCTTAGATTTTTAGGGAAGATATATAAGTTTAAATGTTACTTTTAATATTCTGTTAAATATTGTTTTTCAATGATAGGATTCTACAAATGAAATGGCCACCACAACTTCTGTCCTTGAAATTTATATTGAATATATGAATAAGTAGTTGTGGTGACTCTTTTGATTCACCGTAATTTAATAATTACAGTGCAAAAGAGACACGAACTTTGTCTCATAAGCAATTAATCTCATGTCATTTATTTCTTGTGTATAGGTATTGATGTATACGTTTATATTGCTAGAAACAAATGACATTCAACTTTTTAATTAAGACCGTAATTTAAAATACCTCTACAATACTCGCAATCGCGTTACTTATTTGGAACTAAGTAAAGGTAAATTATTATTTGCATAACAAAATATCAGAATCATAGAATTCGTCCAGAAACGGCCCTTTCGTATGTAAGCGGTAGTTAGGTTGAGTTTTGTAGCCGTACTTCGTGATTTCGGATAAAAAGAAATAGAGGTTGAGTATCGACAGATTCGTGACGTCGTAGTCAGCGTGATTAAAATAATTGAAGAACAAAATATAACCGCGCCATCTTTAACAAAATTGTTAGAAATTTATTTAATTTTTTAATTTTTATTGATAATACTAAATCCACAGCCCTTATATACTTATACTAATATTAAGTGCAAAACTTATGCCTAAAAAACGATTTACATTATTTAAACTTTTGAATTTGATTTTTGAATTTGAATTTAATCAAACAGTCTTGAAATACGATACTCGAAAGCTTCATAGATAAAAGTTGTTTAAGCTTATCCACACTAGCCTACCGATTGCACTTAGAGGGAGACAGCCTATCTTCAATCTCCCTCGCTCACTGCACGTGTGTCGAGGAACGGGTTTCAACGGCTAAGATTTTATTAATTTGTATTTTACTTAGAGGGTGTGCTGTTTTCTTTTCTTGTGCTGTTATTTGTATTCCAAAATGAAATGCAACATTTAGAATCGGGCTACAGCTTATTTTTACATTATCATTAAATTCTAATGATATACATAATATGATTTCTATTTTATGAAAATCACAACAATCGCGACATCTTTTAAATATTTACCATTACCTACCTCTGTCCATGTCAGCACAAATGTTACCTATCCTGTAACATTGTTTCATCTTTTTATTTGTAACCTATGTTTAAGACACGTACCTACCTTGCTAAATAAATTCATCTTTATTTCTTTCTATCCTATTTGATTAGTGGTTCGTCCCGGCATCGTATGGGTATATAACAAAAATTTCAAGAATAATATAATTTTACATACAGTTGGTTACATTGACGGTTTCATAGGGATCCCTCACTTTTTCGAAAATATCGTATAGCAGCTCATCAGGGATAATGTAGGATTCTAATGGTGAAAGAATTTTCTAAACCGATCCAGAAGTTTCGGAGCCTATTCAATCCAACCGATCAAATCTTTCCTCTTTATAATACATATTAGTAGAGCACAACGCATGTATTATGTAAATACCTTTTCTTAATACCTAGCTGTAAGTTTCCCTAAAACTCTGTAAATAAATAAACAAACAACACACTGTATATATGTGTAAAATATAGCCTATAGCTGGTTTGCTCCTGTTCGACTCTACCATCGATATTGTTGATAACAAATTGCTTTTCTTTGTTCTGTCTTTGGGTTTTTTTTGTAATTTGTCATGATTCTTTGAATAGCTTCTGGGCTATAGTTTTTATAATAACCTTTGCTTGACATACAAAGTTGGTGAATATTTTTTTGGGTTTTAGGATGATTTAGTTTGATGCAAAAAGCTGGTCGTTTTCAATGACTGTTGATTATGAAGGTTTATTTCCCTTGGCATTGATAGAATATACGTTGTTAAAGTTTTGACAAGAACGTTTACAATAATAACATCTTTCATAATTATTTATTCTGTTATTCTTAGTTGCGTCTTAAAATATCTATCTGTGTTATATATTATATTAAGTTTATAGTCATCTAGTACCCTTAACAATAACTTGGCTTACCTTGGAGCTAGATGATGCTGCGTTAACTGTCTAGGATTATTTATTTATTTATCTTTGAATTTTTAACAAAATTTTAATAAATAAATATTTTAACAAAATTTTGATAAATATAAATTAAAATAAAATAATAAATATATATTAAAAATTAATTTAATAGTATAAGTAAGAACTTCAATGTAGATTTACGAAAAGCTTCAAAAATATTGCATTTTCATAAATATTGCAAGATAAAAGAACTTTGTTGGTAAAGAGGATTACAATTAAAGAATAATTAAAAACGATCCATAGCATATTCTAGAATGACTGATATAGTATAATATATTACTAAGACAAATATTTTTTTACTATAAAACTACTCAGAAAAGACGGAACTAATAATAATTCTTTATTTGCAATAGCAGTCAAAAATCTAAGCCGACTGCAGACTGTTCCAATCAATGTCGAAAAAGCTGACCTAAATCGATTCTAATACTAAACCAGTCTATTTCTTCCACAGACCGACCATACTCCGAATCAGACGCCACCCGCCCAACACCCCCAACACCACAATGCCGTATCTCAGCATCATCACCCCCCAACCTAACATTCGACTCCGAAGATCTAGACGACGACGTCTTCATAAACCCTAGAAATGGGAATGACCTCTTCTCCACCAGGAACCTGGAGATTATAGGGTATAACACACCCAGGAGTCCTGCTGGGGTGCTGTTGAGTCCTAGAAGGGAGAGGGCGTTTAATTTTGTGACGAGTGAGAAACACTGGAGAGATAAGGGTGGGACGGATGTTGCGGACGGCGCAGGGACTGATGAGGTAAGAAAAGAATTTGCTGACGATTCGGACAAAATTTATTGGGACACGGTGTCCCAATTGACACATTTGTTTTTTGTTTTTGTTATTGATTCGAACACCATCAAACTATTAAGGCTTGTATAGGTTAAAAACTGACTGTAATAAATAGCTTCAATCACCAATCACCTTTAAAAAAAAATAATGTGGAAAGGTTGATCTAAATGAGTAGAAGTGTGAGACTAAAATAGATATATTTATCCTTCGTTCACGTGGAAGTCGAAAATGGTTCGAATAGTGTTTTTTATTGGTTTTTAAAGTTATCGATTTTGTTATAGCTTATAAAAATTAATAATATAAAAAAATAGGATTAGGGTATAGCGCGTGTCTCTGGACTATCCCGCGGGAATATGACAATATTATAACTATAATTAATATGACAGGAAAAAAGTATCGTTACGAATAGTTTGATGCATTTTACCTAATGACGATCTGACACCAAATTGTATAAAACTTCAACATAATATATAACTGACGTTTGGCAATTAGGTTAATATACATATATTTATATTAATATTGTATGTAAAATACTAGGAGTTTTGCTATGTTATGTTTAACTAAGTGCATAGATTAATATAGAGCGTATTTAACTCTTTGCTCACAATAATTCTCGGTTCATCGCCTTATGAATCATAGCAAACAAAGACGCACGTGCGTTCAGAAAAATATCGTTAAACACGTTTATTGTCAGTCTGTCTGTATTGTGAAATTGCGCAATATTTTTGCATTATTAGTTTTAAAGTACTTGGTTACATAGTTACATTATGTATAAATTTCAAATGTGTATATTATGTTCAAAACAATTCAACATGATTAATTTATCAGATAGGGGTTAAAAGAGCCAAATTGGTAAAGGTATGAATTAATGATAATTTTATGGTAAGTAAATGCACTATATCTTCCATAAAAATTGCTTTCTACATTGCTTTAGTTAAGTAGAAAATATGGTACCTATCATGCATCACACACCTGATACCAAAAATTTTGAAAGAACCTCTAATATGTCATTATAAAAATATTCACATGAATCGCCTTTTTGCAATGAAAACTAGTATTTGACGAATTCGTACTTAATAAGGTTCGTGGTTAACCCGCTTACTTTCGTACGGGACAATCGCCTTGTAAAAAAATAAAAGCAACGCTCGGCAGATTGCTATACGTGAACACAAGGCGTTATCCCAATAATTCTGCGCAATAACATCCACTCATTGAGGGATTCCAACAATTATTTTGTTAATGTTAACAATAAAATAAAAAGTGCTGACTGAAACGGAATTAAATCTTTCCAATAGATACTGGTTTATGGTGGAAATAAAAATTCGAACGAGTGTTTTTCTTTATTTTGGTTTGTATTGCGTGGAAAAGGCTTTTCTCGTTACAAGAATTATTAGACTAAACATAGTTTGGTAATAATAATAGACCATAAAGTAAATTATTCTGAATTATCTAGAATGACATATTTACTGCACAAAATGTTTATCTCCTATGTAGAAGCCAAATGTATTTATTTCATTTGAACCTTGCAACATCGTAAACAAATCTACTGAAACGCACTGCGTATATTATTTTGTCGTGAATTAGGTCACTCAGAATGTACTTTCTGTTAATTTATCCTGTGACGCTGTCAGTGCCAATTAATTTACGATTAAATTAGTTTGTATTTTAGCATCTCCTGAATATGTCCTAGCTTAGATAATGTGTGTTGATTGTATTTTTTATTAGAATCCACTTATAGGTAGACTTCTTATTTCAAAATCTCATTTATCTAAATAATAGATAATGCAGGAAAGATTGCAGGCAGATGATGGATGCGACAAGCTGGAAACAGGGCGCTATGGCGCTCACTAGGCCTATGTCCAGCAGTGGACTAACATGTGCTGATGATGATGAATAGACAATGCTGGAAAACCACGCAACATCATCTAGCCCCAAGCTAAGCAGAGCTTGTGGTATGATGACTAACAAACTTAATGCAATACAAATTTTACATAGAAACATAGTTATTTTTTAATATTATTATGCATAGAAAACGAAACGAAAAATTCCTATCCCATGGAATTCAAAATAATTCTGATTATGTGCAACTTTGATAATGATGGACAATTTATCTATAATAAAGCCAAGCAAAGTTTTTATTATAAATAACTAGATAACAAGAAAAATATAAGTATTTTCAATTGAAACAATTAAGCTAACTGCAGACTGTTGCAAACAATGAACAAAAAAGTTACACATACTTACTACAGTTTTTATATCAATTTTTCACGAGACGGAAATCGAACCCAAAATCATACTTTAGATGCAGGCGGACCATAATCCTCAAAAAGCCAGTGCCACACTCTACCATCCCTCTCAACTTTCGCCTACTTTACGTTTTGACATAAACTTATTTTAGTATTTAGTACTAAATTAATTGCCCCACAAAACATTGTGAGGGTCGACTTTACGCTATATTGGACTATTCGAGTATACTTCAGTGATGAATCACTTGATGTACCAATAAAAGTTATTGTGGTAATGAATTGAGGTGGGGAAATATTGTTTTTGAGTATATTTGGCTTTAGGCCGCTACTGTATTTGGTTTTAATGGTTCGCGAGAAATAGTATAAAGAGATGCATGCAACTTATGGTATGGTATGCTTACATGAAATGATTTGGAGATTATATAGGGCTGTGTTTAAAAATTATCATAGACCACTAACCACGTGAGTTTTCTATATTTGCTGTGATTATCAATGATGGTAAATATAACAAGCATTTTGTTTTATAAAGTCAGATCCCGGATATTTAAAGTATCGGAGACGAGCTGCTGTAAGACCATTGTAGATAAATAAAATGAAATATTCATACCAAAAAAACTGTTATTAAAAAAAAGGATAATTACTTAATTAAACCTCTGTAAGAAAATCAAGTTACAATTTCGTAAATAGCTCCATTTACGTATAATCGTCAACAAACAAAGATCAAAGCCGATGCAGATTTCCCGTTCTGTAAACAGCAGGAACATTGAAACTGCTTCAATAACATTAAACAATGATTAACAATATTTATTCAGCTGTGGCATATAGGTAGTTACATTAGGTACCTACCTCCCTAATTACAATATAGACAACACATACCTACAGTTACTATAAAGGCATATAACAGTACTAGACCAGTACATGCTTAGAACAAAATTTAAGGAAGAATCTACGTACCCTTATTAAAATTGAATTGAATCAGATGTCGAAATAATAATTATATATCTTATTATGTGTTATTTGCTTGAGTGTGCAATATGCAATTTTATATCTCTGAATCTGTAAACAGCACCACCTTCTTATTAAAGTAAAAAATACTTCGAATCGTATTTTATTACGTGTCTTAAAACACAATTGGTGAACATTTTCTAAATAATATATTTTTTTGTTAAATCTGTACATCTTAGTTAGACTAATTAGGTAAGTACTTCAGTTATGTCTTTATATTTTTTGATTGGTTCTTTAATTAATTTGTAAGAATGTAAAAACATTTTTGGCGCCAGAAAATACGGTGTCCGGCTATCACCCTGTAGGTACTTTTCTCTCACGAGAAAATCATTGTCTTGTCCTTCCGATATTAAAGCCATCTCGTAGCGGCGTTATTGCTCACTCTTATCTATAATGCTAAATATGTAAAGATTGTGTAGACATCATCATCATCATCATCAGCCCATAGTAGTCACATGGACATAGACCTCCCCTAATGAGCGCCATAGCGCCCTGTCTTCAGCTTAGTGTAGACTATAGTATCAATAAAATACACATACAAGTCAAAATAACATTCCTTACAGAAGAACAAAGCTATAAAACTTGTTATTATAAACTACTTTTTCATGAACAAAGAATATTAGGTACAATGCAAACTATTAAAATAGTCTTACCAAAATCGACAAGGTTTCAATTGTTATTGCGTGTGATTCAGATTCGCTCTCCCGCGGAGAATTGTACGAGAATAGACACACTATAAGGTACTCTGTGTGTTATGTAGCTAATCCATAGACTAGAGTAGAGTATTGGTCAACTGTAGTGAGATAATCTCTAAAATTAGATCACTACGCTTGGGTAGAGGATTTCTACCCGCATAGTGATTTCAAATTAATCCAGATAGGGATAATCCCTGATTATCCAATAGACATATAATAGACATATATAATATGTACATATTATTTAATATTAAATACACACATGAACACTCAAACACAAGTTTTTCACAGGTTTTTGAAAACTGTCGAAAAACCGTAACTTGAGATGTGATTAAATATAAGTTGCGCTTGAGTATTTGGGGGTAAATGCACTACCTTAAAAATGAAAATGTTAACGTATAAATGTATAGTTAATGGTTAAGGTAAACAACAATAGATAAAGCCGGAATAAATCGTTTTAAAAAGAGTCATAATTTTCAATCTGACTAAAAAATATGCATGTTCGAATCTCTAAAAATCTCGTGGAATATGCAGAATATTTTCTCCTAATATAGAAAGTAACTGAGGTTAACAAAAAGAAAATAGCTAGATGTTTTGAATATGTTATTAAATCTAATCAATAAACTGATCCACTCAAGAAAAAAGTAAAAAATGTTAAACGAAACATCTCAAAACCAATTCCCGTCAACCCTAAGCATGACTGATATCCCAAGAATAACGTATAGGACAATAAAATGGAAGTAACGATGTTGTTACAGTTGCATACTACTGATGTTTATGGCCTCGGGGGCATTATGGTTGTCTTGCGAGCTTAGGCTGAAAGGTCATGGCAGTTGATGCTAAGCAAAATAGTTCTTTACAGGGTAAAGTATAGGTATATTTACTGTAGTTACATTTAAAGACATGGTAGTACATGAAATTTGTAGGATTGTAATTTACCATTTAAGAGCTAGCAATTGTATGTTTAATAACATGCAGTAAAATAAAATAAAGAACCGTATCAGAATCGCGTAATAGGCCAAAAATTATATAAAATTTGGTATTATAAGCCAAGTAAATTACAAGTAATTAGTCAAAAATTTTATAGGTTCTAGAAATCGATATAATTATTTTATGACAGCAAAAACGTTTATGAATAAATAATAGTAAAATCTGATAACCATAACAAAAAACAAACAAGGTAAGCCAGTTATTCACTGAAATAAGACTCAAAGCTATGCGTTTTTGTAGAAAACTGTCCACCAACAATAAAAAACCTTTAAAGTGAATTCTTAAACGATGAAAGAGACGAATGAAAAAATTTAATAACCCTCATTTATTTTTATCTTTTTTAATTCAAAAAGAAAAATATTTGGACCATCTGCGCTTTCCTGAGGTCAGGTCAATAGTTTATAGATAGTTCAAAACTCATCTATCACGTAAAGAAACAATTTGTGAGGTTAATTATTAGTTTTAATTATACGAAAAAGTTATTACCCTTTCCACAGACACAACTGAAAAATTATTCATTATGTAGTTAAAATACTTGTCCAGGTCATGATTATTTTATATCTTGAATTAAATTTACTGGAACAAAAGATGACTCCCCGGAGGTTCAGAATCACCCCTTTTTCTTTCTATTATAGTATATAATTTATTATTTGTTTAAGGAGTATACGTATATTCCTTAAACAAATAATAAATAGAAAAACCAACTAGGTTAACATAATTATATGTCGATGGAACTAGTAGTAATAAAACTTGAACCGCATTACGGTCGCTGTGTATACCCACGCATTTGCGTCGTTGTCGGTACACACGGCGGCTGAAAGCAAAATAAATTTGAAGAACATAATTTGCAAAAGTAATAACGCTTATCCGCCAAAGTTCCAAACCAATCTCAATGATATCTTTAGGGAAAGAAATGGAGACATTTCATAAATAGAAAATCCCAACAAACAAAAAGCTCTATGCAAATACACTTTTACTTTCACAAAAGAGCACCGAATTCCAAAACCTATCCCCAAGATTATCTCGGCAATTTACTTATGAATATTAATACCGGTGAAGCGAAAAACGGGAGTAAATAAAAAGAAAAAATCGGAGATACGGACGCGGATAACAAAACGCTCTCGACGGAACCCTCTCAAAGATCTTGAGAATACATTTGACGGATGACAAAATATAAAAGGTAAGGTACAAGTAATTTTCTGCATCTTTAATATTTGTGAGTTGTTTAGCTTTTGAGATTGTTTGGATAATGTTTGGGGTGTCAGAAGCAAAAAAGGTGTTATAGGTTTCAGTTTGATATTGGAGATTGTGAGAGTGACAGTACGAGTATATATGTATACTGTGGTGATATCTGTACATAACGTTTTCTGTGCTGTGACTAAAATGACCTTGCCATTAGATGCAAGATTGGAAAGAGATACTTTAAAAAACTTTAATTGGTACCTCGGTTTGCTTCTGGTATATTGATAAGCGATGGTGCTTTACAATCTACTAAGAATTGAAGGAGATCTAGAGATACAAAGATCTAGCTAGACTTGACTTAATATCTCTGTTATTGGCAATAAGTGTGTCATTTGCCACTTTTCTGCCAGTCTAGTTCATGGAAATTTCATAGTTATGGCAGAACATTTTATAATAATAATTATCGTCATGGAATGTAGTCGTGGTTAGAATAATATGGTAATCATCAAACTTGTCTATTTGCGGATGATAGTTAATTGTTAATTTGAATCAACTATCATAATTGGTGTTTTTCAAAATTTAACGCTAACATTATTGTATATAGGTGCATATAATATTTGTATCTAAAACTAACCAGTTAACTCCAGTTAACTCAGTTAATCCGCAAATAGGCTAAGTTTGATAAATAGTAAATGTTTCCAAACACTTCGTTCAAAACAGTCACCATAATAATCAAATACACCCATTAAAAACCCACAAACATGAACCTATAAATAGCAACCGCAATTGTAACATATCTATTTAAATATTCCCCCTGAATAGGGATCACGAGATACGGGATTAAAAGAACTCCATTGTGAGAGCCCACTTGCGAGAAGCAATCATTTGAGAAGGAGCACCGGAGAGGTAAAGAAAAGACGGGGGTATACAGGGTGTCTTAGAAAAACAAGAGGCATTATAGCAGTGAGTGACTCTAGATGTATTTCGTTGGAGGATTCTAAGAAAATTATGACTAACTATCTTATACTACCTATTATAAATATCAGTCGACAGTTTGAGCAACATAACCAAGGATATAATAATAATGATAAGGGCTAACCTACTTATATACCTTTAGCAAAGATAATCTTAGCCGCGTTGGTAATCCAAAAGTACGTTAAGTGATAGCTTTTTAGTACTGAGGAAACAAAGTTACAAGAATGAAGAAGAAATATTTTAAACTCTAAACCATAATAACTGAAAATGGAACAGGGAAATTCTGGTGCCCAAATTCCAACACCAAAGGAACACTCTGTAGATGAAAGTATGTGAAAGAAAGATGGAAAAGATATGGGTAAAAGGAGAGTTGAAAATTGTTTGAGGAAGTGCACGATGTAATGGATGCCTGAAAATGTGGACACATTTTGGATACTTGAGTCCTTTTAGATGTTGCTATTACGACCAACCAAAACCCAGACTGGTTTTGGTTGGTCGTAATATAGATAAATTGACAAGTAAAAACGGTTTTCGTACGAATATTGTTATATAATTTAATAAAAAACGTAAAACATCTTTAGAGGTTTTTTAACTCCAATAATATAAATTATCTGAAATATCAACGTTTGTCCTTACTCTGTCCATAAATCTAAAAGCCCGCATCAATAAATTTTAGATAAGTAAAACTATTGGAATAAATATGATTTTTTTTTCTAAAATAGAACTGCTATGCATATACACGAAAAAAAAATGTGTTCGCGAATTAAGATCATCAAAGATACTAACTTTAAAGAAATTCATAATCAAAATCATCTTAAAGTCTTCACCAAAAATTGCACCTCGAGAAATCCCCCGACATTATACAAAAAGCCGTGACAAAAACAAAGCCTTACGAAATAAAAATAGAATAAAAATCCGTCTCAGAACCTTGGCTTTACGCCTTGAAGTGCCCTAGGAAGCTGAACCAGACGTTTTCTAAAACCTCGGGGAAACGGATCGAAAATAAAGTAGAAAAAAATCGAGACATCTCCACCAAGGTCTCAAGCATCAGATCTTGAACTTACACGGAAGCGTAACACGAACCGCGTAGCGAGACTAAAAAAGCTTTTTTTATAAACGAGGGTGTTATGTCAACTTAGCATTTTTCAACTTCATGTAAATATACATAGGTAGGTAATTAGAGTCGCATAACAAATGTCAAAGCATCAACACGTATTATACACGTATTTTCAGTTATCACCTACCAAACAATATCATCATAGGATCAAGCCTCTCTCCCCACATAAAGAGGGATAACTTCTGAATTTCTTGATCAAAACATTGCAATCGATATTGACAAAGAATATTCCAATTAAATGACCAAATTAAAATAAGTATTTACAATTGAAACAAATGAGCAAACTGACGACCGTTGCAAATAATCTACAGGTACTGTGTGTGTGTACAGGTTTACTTTCAACGGCTTGGTTCGAAAACGATCGAATCTTCCCGCCAAACGAGCCGTGCTTACCTTCCGACTTGGATGGAGTCGAAAACGCACGTTCCACGTACCGCTGGAAGCTCAACAGATCCACATCAGTACCTACCAGTCGGAAGTGACCACAAGACATTGTCTGCATTGCCTTGTTGAATAGCTCATGCGCTGCGCCAGATACCAGATACCACCTCTTGTGTCAACATAAATTCATAATCGCTTACAATGTGTTTTGAAAATATTTTCTCGATGGATGGCTCGTTTTGAAATAAAATCGTTTTCAAAAAAATTATGGGTGGATCTAATAACGCTAAATGAGTTTTATTAACATTATAAATAATAGTTTGTCTAGTATTTATAATTATAAGTGTTCATGTTGATTTGCCAAAAATGCAGAAATATTTCTCAGGACACCATAGATTTTTCATACTTTTCTTTTTGTACTTGTACTTTCTCATTGCATAATATTGTTTTTCCTACACGCAGCTATGTATTTCTTCATAATCCGTTACGGTACAGTGTAAATTGTCCCAAACCTTTGTTTCTCTCCACTCACCATGCCGTATCATTAACTCAGAGTGGTTCTTTTTTAGACTTTTTAACTCTAATCTCTTTTTTTATTTATTCGCTGAGTGGTGTCACAGCTCTTTGAGTAGACTCAATATTCGCTGATGACGCGCTTCTGTAATTAGTGGAAAATGGAGGGTAGATGTATAAGATGTTAAGTTGCATTGGTTCAATGGTTTTTGGAAAATTTGGCTTCTGTATGAAAGTTGATTTAAGAATTGTAAATAGCATTTCAGAGTAGAAAAATGATTTTGTTTTTGTAGAATTCCCGCTTGGAACTGTATCTTGTATGATATTTAAAGATTTTCAGAGGGGGCTACATATTTGCCACAGCAAAAAAATATTTATCATAAAATTATTTAGCTATTACATGCCTGCAACTGCACCACATTACTCATAATTACATAAAAAACTTAACAGCGTGTGCGTTTTCCAATTTCGTCGCATATTATTTACAGATGCGCATAAAATAAAATCTAGGTAGACCTTAGTAAATACTTACCAATAACGATTCGTGAATCGATTTATACGATCTATGAAAACAAATAAAATAGATCAAGGTTCAACCAGCAGTAAAGATTTCGTTGCTCGCGAATATTTATTGTAACAATTTATCAGTGGCCATGACTTGACTATATAAATCAAAATAAGAGCAGTCTATTGCATACTTACCTACTCAAACAACATTTTGTTTGTTGTAGATTTCAAACAATTTGAACCTCATTCCCACCCATCCAAAATAGATCGTCGTATCCTACGAATAGGGTCACAGTCGCCAGTGTGACTTTTTATTTTTATTGCATTTTTGGAATCTCCATTATGATTTACATCATACCAGTTCAAAAAAATATAAAAAATACTAAAAATAAAAAAGTTATTAAGATTTTAAAATTTGGTCACAATTGCATTGATGGATTTAGCCCGACGAAAAAGTTAACAAACAGCTTTGGCACTCTCTTCCACGTGAAAAACGCAAAGATCACAAGTATTTCCCGGCGAATACGGTTACATACTCCAGAGTAACCATGTAGCGCGGGCGAAAAGGCGCGCGGGCGCGGATTACCGCACTGTTTGTCGACTACGAAGTGCATTTTAATAGTTTAGCTAGGCACATGAATTGTCTTTGGTTATGAAAGCACGGAAAATGCTAAATTTATATGTAATGCGAGTAGGTACGTGTACATACATAATTATGTTCTAACAACCTACTAAGGTATAATTATATCTTGCTAGTTTCTTGTTAATTTTTCTTCTGTGTGAAGAAAAATTTCATCGTTAAATCGATTAAAGCGTTAAAGCAACAAACAGCCAGACAGGGTCTGACCTTCGTATCTATAGTATTAGTATAGATTATATATTATGTAACGAATGTACATCTTTCACATTCGCGAATGCGGATGCAATCAATCACTTCGTTTGCGAAGTACCTATATTATTTTGTTAGGAATACCTATTCCATTGTGAAATCCTAATAATATAAATAAATGAATATTTGTTTCAGGAAGTTTTAAAATACTCCTTAAAATGGACTGGAACGGGTTATACATGTTTGAGATACGTAGTTGGGTTTTGTTTTGAATTCTCTGTAATTTTTTAATATTATTTACTTATGAAATTATCATACGCCTTTCAGGGTTTTTTTTTATAAAGGTCACTGAGAACATTGACACAATTTATTTGAACTATAAACCAACAGTTGTTCGAATTCTAAAAATATTTCTGACATTATGGTAAATCGGCAATTTAACCAAACTAAAAAAAATCTTTAAGATTATAATAAAGGTTAAAATTATTTTAATTATTGTATTGGTTTTGTATTAACTAAAGTATTGAATTGATTGTAAGCTTTTTACATGCGGTGCTTTAAACCACAACTATTTGACTTTTTGTATAAAAATCACTTGGAAATTAGAAAATGTAAAAATTGCCAGAGTTCCCGATATTCCATTGACGACTAATCATATTAAACTACATATTTGCTTGTCTAATCGAATGTGAAAAATAAAATAAAGAGAAACAGGTTTTAAGGATTTTCAAGAGAAGTCAATAATTTCAGGATTTTTCGACTTCTACAAATAGGATCATCAGACGACAGAGTACAAAACAGCGAAATAAATATGTGTTTTCTTTTTAATATTATAACGTGAGCAACCACATAGTAGTTGGATTCAGACAGGCTCATTGACGAGTTCTCTAATCTGGATACAGTAACGAGATTAATAGGATGAATAAATAAAATGCTGAACAATCGACTAAAACATGTGTTTTGGGTATCAGATGACTTAACACAATAGACCTTATAGATATATTTTTTTTTCTATACATACATAACAATCAACCAGAACACTCCTACAAACATCTGCGAATTTTAATTCCATTAGGTACTTGTTGTTTTTTTTAATAGACTATAGCATTTAAATAATAAATAGGTAATAAAATTAACAGCAAAAAAAAATATCGATAAATACGCCATGCCTTGGCTCTGATATCAATCTATTATGACAATAATCATGTAATGAATGCTCGTATAATGTAATGACAACTAGCTGACTCGCTTGTAATTTCATTGGCGTGGACGTGTTTAGAGTAAAACACTTTCACGAAATCAGCTAATTCTCTATTATAAGAAAAAAATCGAAATTTCACCAAAATCGGAAAGACGCCTATGATATCATTTTTATGTCCATTAATTAGGTATTCTTTTTTAAAAAGTTTCCAGTATATTTTTTTATTTAGTAAATTTGAAGCAGTCTTGTCATACTATATGCTTCAAACATTCTACCTTAGCCCATTTTGAGAGAAGTTTTAATAAATCTTCAAACATTCATTCATTGTTATGTTTTCATTAATTTTGAATAGAGATTTTATGCAAGACCAATCGGATTGAAACTAAATATCGGGAAGTTTGACTTTTTACTACCCTAATTTAGAGATATGAAAATAGACCTTAAAACATGTTTAACCATTTAATGTATATTCAATACATAAATAAAATTTGAGGGCATTACCAGCCCACGTTAAATAGTAACAGTCATTTAAATACGTTACCAAAAATTACAAATCCAATATTTCAATAACCGTATTTACAGTTTGCGGAAATATTTTCAAAAATCCTGAAACACAATGTTGAATAGTTTTGTATTTTAATTGTTCTTAGCAATTTTCCTTAAAACAAATCACATAATATTGCCTTTTTAATTTACTGTTCTATCATTACATAATGAAATTTGAAGCCAATATAGCACCTTGCATTAGAAAGTTTTAGATATTTCAATACAGAATGAAATTATAAATCTCATACTTTAATTACCTGTTTCACTAAATTTTCAGGAACATTTTGAAAACTCCTGAAACAAGTGATCATTATTCTTGTGTGTTTAGTATTCAATGTAAGTATCTAACCAATCGAACCACCGGTTACAGATTTACAAAAAAACACCAAAAACCTCAAAACCCCCTTTTACGTCTTTAGGGGTGGAATAAGAAAAAAAAAACCTAATTAGCGGGTATTTGTGTAGTTAAAGGTCCAGCCCACCAAATTTCAGCTTTCTAGCTTCATCGGTTTAGGCTGGGCGTTGTGGCCAGAAAACTCCATTATTTATTATAAAATTACCTTTTTTTATATGAGTACCTACCTACCATAATAATTAAAAAATTAGTTCCAATCATTACATTAAATCATGCCTTAAGAAACCCTAGGACGAGTTTTACATAGTTTACGAAAACACATTTTGTTTAGTATGTCAGCAATTGCACAGTTTTACACGAACTCGGTTTTGGCTTTCGAATGATTTGTTGCATTTTAGCTGCACCTACCAACCAGCTGTGACAAATCAGCGGCAATAAATGTATGAACATTTTTCCCAAGGCGAGAATCGAACCCACAACCTCCAGGGACGAAGTCCCTTAAAGGCCTTCGCCAGCAGCTGCGCCATATAGGTCGTCGATTAAGTGCTAGACAAACTAAATACATTTCATATCGTCTGGGTGTACAGCGCATCCTAAGTACAGCATGAATAAACAATTTCTGATGCAAATTATCAAGGTACAAAACCAAATTATGAAGGACAATAAACTATGACCTTCGTAAAATGTGTAATTGTCCATCATAATCCCGTCGAATAAGTTTACAAAGACGTTTGTTACCCCCCTAGTTGAGGACGTGAAGCGAAATCTGCGTGGAAAACGGTCACAATGGCGCTGAGTATAACGTTGATTTGAAACTTGCACGTGGAACAAGGTGCTAAGGGACAAAAACTAGGGAAAAAGGTTTTTTTTATTTATGAAACCTTTATGATAATTTAGCAGAAAATATGATAAAACGTTTTAGCAAAAAAAATCACACTCGTTCAATAGAAACTTTGCGAAATAATCAGAAAAAACCGTCTCCTGTAAAGTTGGTGTTTTGCAACTGTGACCGTATTCGTAGGATACGACGAGATGTGTTCAGGTTGACAAAATACAGTTCAGTTCAGTTAACAAACGCGATCAGAACACAATAATTTAATTAAAAGATATAAATACTTGTAAACAACCAGCGTCACCACCTCTTTATACCATTGTTTTTTTTTCTTCATTTTTCATTTTCAAAATGAACAGTCGAAAGCCGTCATAGCCACGGTATCATAATCTCTTTTCTTTAGTGTAAAATACACTAAAGAATTTACTGGTCAGCTATTTTCTTTTCCCTCTCTTATTATTACGTTGAACAAAGAAAGTTTTAAAAAATTAATCGGACAGTTAGTTAAACCTATTACAACATACAACCATATAGATACGAAAATACTTAGGTAGCAAGAAGGGCAACTTCTTATCACAAACTGTTCAATGCAATTTTTGAAATTTCCTTTGTTCACCGTAATAATACGATCAAATTGGCCGCCGCTTTGATTTGGGTTATCCCAAATCAAAGTTACTACCTCTATAAAGTAACGTCTTAAATTACAAAGCTTTTCTAAGTTGCTAGCATCATCAGTAAAAGAGAACTATTTATGACTATTTATCTATACTAATATTATAAAGAGGAAAGATTTGATTGTTTGTTTGTTTGTATGTTTGTTTGTTTGTTTGTTTGTTTGTTTGTTTGTTTGTTTGTTTGAATTGAATAGGCTCCGAAACTACTGAACCGAGTTAAAAAATTCTTTCACCATTAGAATCCTTAATTTTCCGTGATGAACATAGGCTATATAATATTTTCAAAAAAGTTGGGGATCCGCATGAAAAATTCAATAATTGAACCGTGGGCTGTATATTCAACCTCTTTTTCTATTATGGCGCGTCAGAATAGAAAAAGAGGTTGTATAGCGCACGGTGCTTGCTTTTTCTCTATGGCCAGTGTCAGTTTTGGAATGTCGAGTCAATGTCAAAAACCCCAATGCTGTTAAAAAAAGTAAAGATCCGTATGAAAACTGTAAAACCCATCGTTTTAGTGTGTATAATTTCTGAAATTTTTGTTTAATACCCGTGCGAAGCCGGGGCGGGCCGCTAGTACTAGATATAGAGAGACTATTTATATCCCCTCATAGATGCAACACAACCCTTTGATAACACCTGTTGTACAGTCATGGGAATGAATCCGTATAAAAGCGCAAGACGATATGATATGGTCGTATTGTTTTCAACCACATTCACATTTGTGGATTTTATAAACTGTAGTAGTATTTCTATTGTGCACTGTTTTTCTATAGCTATTTCTATTACATTATCATCGTTTTATTTGTGAAACGCAGCACCTGATGTTATAGTTTAAAGATCTTTTTTTATATTTATGTATTATTTGGGCACATTCGTCTTATTAGTCGGTATCAAAAAGGCAATTTACAGTTACTCAAATACTTTTCTTTCTCAAAATTATTTTAAAACACAAAAAAAATGTAGCAACACTAATAATAATTAAATTTCGGAATCCTGTGCATTTTCTATAACTGGAGATTACTGTTTTGACACCGTCGCTTCCAAGTCACCCATATTAAAATTCTAAAAGATGATGCTCTCAAATTGAAGAGATCTTATCTAATATCAGCAATAATAAATATTGCACAGAGGAGGCAAATAAGAATACAAAGGAGATTGTATAAATCAGGAAATACCAGGCGATATCATAATGAAATCGGGATGATATTCATAAGGGAGGACTTGACAAAAAATATGATTTAGTTTGTCGTGTTAAAATGGATAGACTATAATAATAATATAAAGATATGTTAGCTCAGTTAATAGAAGTGGTATGTAGATTTAGCCTGTATTATTTGGAACGGAAGAACGAAAATATTAAGTTTTTATTCTTCTAGGTAAGAGTATATAATAAGAACATAATATATTATAAATATAAAAGATAACTTATGTATATACTAGAGTAACACACACGACTCTCGCACAAATTTCGTGTGTGATAGATGCTCAACCAAGCTGGTGCCAAGGTTGCAGTCATTTTTGTAAGAGGTTAAATAGGCCAACTATGACATGCAAAGTTGTGTCTCACAAAGATTTCTTATTATCACCATTTTCAGCATGACTTCACCAAATGATGCCGTTAAGATCCACTCCACGCTATGAACAACAATCGTACATATATCTACAATTTTTACCAGTTTAACTATTTACTAAGTTTTAGCACAGATTACATAAGTTTGAGGTGAACCATTAATTAAAAGAAACATTTTGAATTTTGATATTCCAAAAATGTTGAGATGAAGATTTAACAAAACAACGAACAAAAATTTGTCACAACGTAATGCAAAAAATACAAAAGTCTTCCCTTAACGAAAACTCACCTTCGCAAAAAGAAAACTTATTACGTTTCTAACGCCAAATATGAGTGCTTCGTGATAGAGTTATAAAGATTTTAGAAATGGCTTATATCTGAATTATGAGGACCCAATACATGGTCAGTAATTACTATTTTGTGCCCACATTACAAACTTTATTAGAAATACGTAGGGTATTATAGCTTTTATCCGCCCATCAAACTTAGTTTTAATTTTACTTGATATTTTGGCAGTGTCGTAATAAACGACCACCAACTCAGTTCATGGACGTTCTAACAAAGAAGAAGCAGCTGCTTCGTTAAACCTTTATTAACAATTAAATGACCTAATTAGAAGTTCTACTAGTCTGCAGGCTTCAATCTCGTAGATAAAGTTGTAGGTGGCTATTTCCCTCTTATGTCGTGAAGACTGCACTAACTAATGAAATAGGTACCTTCTGGTATTGTTGTCGCTGACTGTCCATTAGTTAAATCTCATGGACCTATTGGGAAGTCATGTATGGATATTTAAAATTTTAGGACCTCTTGGGAAATACGAAACAATAGAATCATGGACCTCTGGGAATAAGCCGTGTTCACGATTAAAGCAATAGACTGTTGCAAAGAAACTACAGGTAGCTCAACTGATCCATATTAACCAGTCGGAAGTGTCTGTTTATTATTAAATATTTTTAGTTATTTTCAGGCAATGTCTATTAGATTCTAAGGACTACGTGCTCGCGGTCCAAAAAGAATAAGGGATAGGCGCGAGATGGAGATTTCCCTTGCGTTATAATATAACTTAGCGCCTTCTATCTGATATCATTATTATAATGAAGAAATTTTAAAAATGGTGCAGATTTTATTTTAATCTGGGTATCTATAAAGATCAGTGGTATTGAAAGGTGGTAATAAGTATTTTCAAATCAAATCAAATCAGTATTGATTCATGAAATAAACACAACTAAGTATCTGATTGTGACAATAAGTAATTATTTTTAAATATTCTATGGATGTAATCTGAAATAAATGAGTTAATAATAATAATAGGAATTAGAAAATAAAAAATAATTATTTAGAAACACTTATCAGTGTATATTTGTCAGTAAAAAAATTGTTTTCCGCCAGCTACTTAAAAACAGCGAAAATCAAATTTTTACAGATAAATGTTTATTAACCCCCAACCCTACAGTAACGACTGTAAATATTTCCATAACAAATGTGTTTTGCGTAAAATGTTATTAACAATAAATCCCACACGGCAGTTTATGCGATCAACACATTTGGATACGTTTATGTCGAGGCATAATCTTTGAAAATATGCAATGTGTTAGGGATATTTTACATGCGTTAAAATAACGACAAACCTCGAAAGATTTTATATGTGAGATGAGTAGAATATTTATCTACCTTGATAATAATAGCTTTTATTTTTTTTAGTATCATAATTTTTTTTATTTATTATATTTTATTATGCATATCAGTCATCTAGTAACCATAACACAAGCTCTGCTAGTTTGGGGCTTGATGTGGATTGTATAGCATTATTATCTTAATATGTTTATCAGTTAAATAGTGTATAAAGTAAACTCTGCATCCTTTGGGGCTAGATGATGCTTGGTAAATTGTCCAGCAATTTTATCGAGAACTAGCAGTCAACCCCGACTTCACACGAGTATTTAACAACTTTTATACACGCTGGGTTGAATTATCGAAGTTTTCATACAGATCCCAACTGTTTTGAAAATATACCTACTGTTCCTAACTTTTGAAAATATATCAAATTATGACTTTGTTCATCAGAGATAATGTAGAGAAAAATTCTAGTGGTGAAAGAATTTTTCAATTCATTCTAATCGTTTCGGAGCCTATTAACAAACCAAACAAACAAACTATCAAAAAACCTTTCCTAATTATCTCAAAGAAAAATGCACCTCAATTTTTAGGACATCTTGGATTTTAATTAGACAGACACCAAAAAAAAAAAGATAAAACCATAGCTTTCGCAAGTGATATCCTTCTGAAATAATATTTTTTATTAATCTAGCGGTAAGACTTTTTTAATATTATTAAATAATTTTTTTTTATTCTTAATCTAGAGCTAAGACTTTTATCCCAATGAGTAATGCTTATCTAATTCTTTTGTCACGAATCCGCTCTATTCAGGTAAACAAGAAACAACTCGATATCTTTTTATAACCCTAAAAAAGCACAACAGAAATCTCACCCCAGCATTATTGTAATCTGCACAATAAAAAAGATATTAAATTTAAGACTTTTACTTTTTTATAACGGAAGATGGAAAACGCGTTTCATATCAGTTGTTAAAATAAACGATGGATTTGGCCACGTGTGCTGGAAATATATGACTGTTTTTATATACTCGTACATACGATTACCTACTAGCCTATCCGTATTAAGTAGGTATACAAAAGTGATACCTATAATAAATAAGATATATTATGTAAAATTAGACTTACATATGTATTTCAGATTTCAATAACTTTTGTTTCTCTAGAACCTTAGAAATAAAGCATATAAGTTGTTTGGATGTTGTATTTGAAATTTTATACTAAACTATAGATTCAGATTCAGATTCAATAACTTTATTTCTTTAGGCTTACAAAATAAGCACTTAGACATAGTATACGTTGATGATACATCAGATGCTGGTTGCGACAAGCTGAAGACAGGGCGCTATGGCGCTCATTAGCTGATGATATTGATGATGATGATAGTAAACGTAGTAGACAAAAACTTGACGTAAAGAGAATATCAAAAACAACACCTTATTTCATATTTTAAAATGATAAATACAAAACTAAGGTATAAAAACCAAGGTGATAATGAAATACTATAAATAAAAAATAAGAAATAAGCCATGAATTCAAATATTTATGCGTCGTCGTTACGGGCTTTGATGGGCTAGACGGTGAAGGATTAATGGTGGTCACCACAGTATGGCATAATCTGCAGGTCAGGTTATGCCGTTCAGTGAGTGACTCATTTTAGTATTCCGACGGTCATGTGCTCTACCATAACAAATGCTGAGAAATCAAGCTTTTTTAACTGAACAAAATAAATAAATCTCTGTTTATGTTGAAATAACTTGCTAGGGTATAATATCAGCATTGCACACAAATTCTTCCAAAATAAGCACTTACCTTTCGCCTAATCCGTTACGCACTTAGAATCGACATAACCCATTTTATGTTTGTTTTTATTCGCGATAGGCCTCCACTGTAAATCCAACATAAACTTACAAATAAAAGAATTGTTGTAAAAATTAAATCTCTCGCACAAAAGCTCCCCCTTAACGGAATAAATGGAATAATTTTTATTGTTGTTCTAAAAATAAACGTAATCTTGCCAGCCATCTTTGTTTTAGAGTTCGAATTTTAAAAAGGTTGTTATAAAAATCGCGTAAAATTATAATGATATTTTTTATTGGCCCAAGAGGTAACGGAGAAAAGAACGTAGAATTTCCTGTCAAAAGCTGAATTGACTTTGCCTTTGTACTTCTTACTAGTTTTCCGCAAGATATCCAAAAAGCCTACAATTTTTACATGTAAATAATAAGTAAATACTTAGTAAAATGACAGCTGTTCCTACGTCGAACCGTCGGGTATTTTAAATCCGTTCAACCTGAACTAATTTAAGGTTTACGTTCCGTGAATTAACAAATTCATTTTACTTAATCATCATAAAACCAGACTCATCCTTAAAGTGTAAATTATGACACAACGTATTCCAAATTAAATTTTATATGAGTTTTTACGCCATTTTATTACATGAGACGCGTGCGCATACTAACAAAGAATCGACGAACGACGCTTTACTTTATACAGGCTGTTACAGTTTTACGATCGCCTTGCATTACTGATAAAGGGTGTTCCGATCCGAGCCGACCATTTATCGACTATTTAGTGCTAATTGCCTGTTTAATGCTTGTAGTAATAAATAATAAATTATTACATTGAAGGTAAGCGTTTGTTGTGTCGTTAGCTGAGATAAATTAAGGGGAAAATAGTCGTAAAATATAATAAAAGAATACAATATCAAGAAACTTAAGATATTGTATTAAAATAAAATAACCCATAGATAAGAAATCTATGGGTTATTTTATTTTAATACACACCATACAATAATAATATGCAAAACATGTTCTAAATCAATTTCATCCATTCATCGACCAGCGTTGTTCTAGTCTAGCTATCTTGCTAGTCAACCCATTCTGAAGCAGAGGCCATTTTGTTATTGGGTTGCACTCTGTATTTTAATTTTACATTATTATATTATGTATTTTAGTCTAAGTTTAGTATGTGTAAGTCTTTTAGCAAATACATTTATATTCATTAATTCAATTTTGCAACAAGTATAGTAATGACCCCAACTGATAGGGCTTTAAATAGTGTATAGATTCTAAAAAAAGCAAATTTAACTGGAGGCTAAAGCTAATGCTACAAACTGGATAAAACTAGTTATCTGATTGTTCAGCTCATTGCTCTAATTCCCAAACACGATGTCATCAAACTTACGACAATTTTTACGTCAATGCCTCAACAGAGCGACTATATTATAAATATTTTATATTCATCTATAAATACGTAGTTTATTATACTCGTAAGTTCACTGAAAGATGTAAGTTAAGATATAATTTTATATGTATAGGCGATTAGCCAAAATCCTTACGACTTGACCATAAATAATGTATAAAAATATAGCCAAAAAGTCATTTTTTATTGTGTTCGTTAATGCGGTCGACATTTTTATTTTTGGGTTCCGTGGTAGAAATGCTTAAATCAAAAAAGCTTATCTTTTGAGTATCTAACATTTGTTTATTTGCTTTTTTATTAAGAATAACATTAATAGTATTTTTATTATGAACTACTCGCACAGGAATTTAACAAAATTTCTAAAATAAAAAATTTTAACACGCTTGGGTTACATACACTATAGAAGTTTTTATACGAATCCCGACTTTTTTGAATATATTATATTTTTTATGTTCATCGTGGATAATGTAGGATTCTAATGGTGAAAGAATTTTTAAATCGTTCTAGAAGTTTCAGATCATATTCAGTTAAAACGAATAATCAAATCTATCCTCTTTCTTCTAATATTAAAAACTACATTATGCATAATTATTATCTATAATAGATAACATAGTTTTTTGTATAATTTAATTTTAATAAAAAAAATGCATACTTATCTTATAAAAAAAAAAATATGTACGGAACCAAAAATTACTTTCGCAATTCTCATCACTAGTTTTGTTATGTGACCCGATACGGTTCGATATTTTTATGATCCGATTTAATTTATCTTTTTCATCGTAAACGTCACTGTCGCGCGTCCGACATTATTATTTGTTGCCCACGCGGTTTTTAACGATGCTTTTACAAGATTGTATGACCAGAAGAAAAACATTCGGTTATGAAAAAAAATGGTCTGTGTGTCACTTCAAACGTCGTCGGCAAAAAGTTGAAATCTCTATGAGAAATTCCAGACTATATAGTTTGATAATGGATATGGAGCAGTTGAACTGCAGACTGTTGCTAACAAACTACAGGTATGTAGTTTGTTAGCAACTGTAGTTTGTTAGCAACAGTCTGCAGTTGGCTCAATTGATTTTATTGTAAATTCTAGTATAATTTGGTAAATTTATTTGAAAAAAAAGGTATTAACCGATTTAAAAAAAATTTATTGTTCCGAGTTAAGACTGTTTTCTATTTTTAGAGTTGCGAGATGAAACGTGCGTGTTAAGTAAAATCATTGAAAATATTCTTCAAAATACCTATCCGATATATTTATTAAATATGATAGGGTTGTTCAATATAATGTTACAAAATATGCTCAAAATTATCTTTACGGCTTTGTCTTCGCGTATCTCCTTCATACGGCAAACAAAATTCACGATAGCAATAAAATATTTCAATGATCTTAGATAAAATCGCGTCACATACGACTGTTCTTTTATGGGACGATGCAGACGTCAATGTAAGAGTTCAGAACCCCTACTAATGTAGATCAATCTAGATAGGATCTCGATTTAAATAAAAAAGACAGGGTTGCAAAAAAAATATGAGAAAGGAAAATTATTTCGTAATGTTAATACAAATCAGTATATTAGACGATTGGAGGAACTTAACAAGTGAAGTTTAATCACTATTATGTGAATAAGTTCCATTAGTATTTTGTAAGTTTCTTTAATAAAATGTAAATCTTTCATTGTCCGTAAGTTAGATTATTGAGGTTTTAACTGTTTAGATTAAAGGCTGTTGATTTTGTTAAAACAATAAACAATAAACTACTGTTTTATAAACGTTAGAAAATGGATAATAATATGTATAATTATACTTATTATCATCGACGATAATTAATTTAACAAAAAAAAGTGAATAAAGGCATTTTGGCGTTTTCTATAAAATATCTAGCGAAAAGATACAACTCGCTAGCGAGTTCAAAAAGCTCGTAGTAAAACTGAAAACTTTGTTGTTTTATTAGGTGATGTGCAGCATCTATGTTTAAAGTTAATATGGTTTTTAATGCTTTATTAAACATTTCATTGCTTGGTAAATAAAAGTCACCACAATGTTGTTCAAGTTTCATAATATTTTATTATTGTGAACTCTTAAATTCTTTAAATTATAGTAAAGCTTTGTCCAGCGTGGTACGATAGAGCTATAAATCAAAGAGATGAAGGTCCTATTATAAAAAAAAAATTATTGGGTAGACACTTTTCATCTCAGGAGAAATTGTCAAACCAATAAATTAACGAGGAATCAGAGCAAAATATCTCTAGATTTTCTGGCGAACATATTGTTTGTTGTATGTTTGGAAACTGTTGGAAACATTTGAAGATAAATTACTTATCATTTTCAGTAAAAAAAAAAATTTAAATTTTATTTTCATTATTTTTTAAGCTAGGAATGAGCTAGGAGAGCTTTTTTTATTGGCTGGCTCAAATAAAAAAGATTAGTAGGTATATAATATTTAATATTTCTTTTCAATTGTTCTTATATAATATCTGTGAAAACTATTAATTGGCCGTCCTCACTTATATTTCATATCTTTTTATAAATAAATAAAAAAACATGTTTAGTTTTTATTCAGCCTAATTGACACCAATAAAAAGAGTTCCAGCCACTAAAGAGAGCTGAGCTCACCGTTCTGTTCATATATGTTTATGAACAAAAGGTGAGCTCAAAATATAAAGCTTAATAACTTAATACATAATCTAATAAAGAAAACCCTAATAAAAAATTAATAAGGAAGCTCAACTTTTCAATTTCCTTACTCCGAAACATCAATGACATCCATCAAACAAAATATCCAAATTAAATAGAATTCATTTCACGACTCCTTTCATAAAAACCTCTTTCGCGTTTGTAAATAAACCAGATTGTCTCTTAATACAAAAATACACCTTATTGGTTCACAGAATTCAATCTAGCTCGTGATTTCGATTTTCGAATCATTCCTTTTCAAGGAAAATTTTCTGTTTTCTAATGGATTTTCTTTAAGTTTACGGTACATTTTTCTTTGTTCGCTGCGTTATTTAAAGTAGGATTGGTGAAAATTATGCTTCAATTCGTTCTCGGATCTCTTTGAAGCGATTTGTAGAGATCCCTATTGTTGAGTTCGAAGGTTTTTCTGCGGGTAGTTTATTATTACGCTTTGTCGAACAGTGAACGATCGTAGCATGGTATTTATTTTATTAAAAGTCAATATTGTGTATTTTAATAATTGATTTTATAAGGACTAAATAAATACTTACATTGACATGAAGTTTTAGTAATAATTTTTATTAATTTTTTAAGTGATATTTAGGCATTGTACATTATAGCTGACAAGCTAGATAAAGATTCTATAAATGCTTTTTATCCCGAAAATAGAGCTTGGTGCCAGCAGAAACTAGTAAACAAAATGTTGTGTTATACTTATTTAAGTTAATTATTAAGTTAATACATAGTTGAAAAGCGCATTATCATTATTTATATAAAAACTAATTTAAGATGTAAATAAAAATCTTTACAATCGTATTGTTCGATAAATAAACCACACAGGTCTTTAAGAAAAAGACGGGTTTCCATAGACTTTGACTTATTTTCTAAGGGAAATCATATGCAAACGACTGCAATCGATGCTTTGTAAGATTGTCAGCTTCCTTTTCTTTGGTCTTTTGTAATTTAAAAACCCCTCTTAATGTTTAAGACTCCGGCGACGAATGAATTTCCCATTCAAACGTAATACCAAAATGAATTGTATTGATCCCCAACCCGCATGCCCAGCTTGGGGATTATGGGCAATAACCCCCACATAATGATGCCATCTATGGCGCTCATTAGGGGAGGCCTATGTCCAGCAGTGGACTATTATAGGCTGGTGATGTTGTTGATGTTGATAAGCATATTTCACCCTGATCTGCTACTATTTTTAGAATAGTATTTATTAATGTTCCTGCCACAAGCTTATTTTAAAAAAATACTGACCTATCTACACAAATAATATTTAAACGTGTTTTCTTAGAAAAAACTGATTTCATTTCAGTTAAGTATTTTGAAAAAATTTGGGACCTAGATATATATACAATTTAAATACAAATAAATAGCAGATCATGGTAAAAATATGCTCAAATTACAAATCATTTTGGTATTACGTTTGTATAATTTTGGGAAATTCATCCGTGTCACCGGAGCCTTAAGATAAGTACTTGAATATATCTATTTCTTCAATAATGTAAGCAATTTGTTGGTCTCATTCAATTTGGAAAGAGAAATTAGGTAATAAAATTATACAGATTTACGTTACCGCATATAAAAACGTAAGAGGATTGCTTTTTCTAATTTTATTTGCGGAGGGTAGAAATGTACCTGTGGTTTGTAATCTCTTTAAATTAGGGTGAGATGTAAGAACCTAATAGCATCTGTCATTGTTGATTTAAAAATATGGTTAGAAACTAAAACCTATTGTAGTATTGTCTAGCTCGAAATCCATTACCAGTGAACTTCAAACCGATTACCAGTTGTAGACCGGTCAGAATGTTGTCGCTATTGTCTAAGTATTCAACTGGTCTTCGGTTTAACTATTTTCACGATACGAAAGTGACAATCGAAGTCCAGGCTAGGTTTGAAATACCAAACTGAAGCCGATTACGGTTACCAGTTGAGTTAGACAATAGAGCCGCAGCTCTCGGGGCACACGTCGCTTCTAACAGACACTCTGATAATTTTTAAATGCTTAAAATTGATTAGCACTTTTTGATAAATTACGTGCTGTATAAATTATACAGTAGCTTTATTTCTAAATTGCATTTAGCACTAATAACTGTTTGATTAGCAATAGCAATAGCAATGAAAGCATTTTAGCGTGGCAATAATAATTAATGGTGCTGATTTTATCAAGGAAATTGCAGTCTAGACTTAGATTTTTATTAGGAGTTTTATTTGTTTATTGTTTTTACTGTTCAATTACTGTTGTTGGATTGTTTTCTAATCTAAACCAAATGGTCAGAATGACTTGTAAAGGGTTATATTAATTAATTTTCATACGGAACGCTAACATATTTGAAAATATTCTATATAGCTGTATTCATAAGGAATAATGTATGAATCTAAAAATCGAAGAATTTTTCAAATCGATCCAATCGTTTCGGAGCCTTTTTAATTCAAACAAACATTCAATACAATTGTACATCATTATATTAGTATAGGTACTTAAAAATCATAATGAATCTTACTATTTCCATAAATATTTTTACAAACTCCTACCATTCAAATAAAGTTTTACAATGAAATTGATTTGAAGGTATCGAACTATTAACAGTACCTACCTTTCTTAGAAACTAAATAATTATAATATATAATCGTTGAACTCATATAAAAGTCTTATACATTGAGTATATCAATTATGTGTTTATGACCTAGTAATTGAATATAAGACCCTGTAATAAAATGAAGGACTGAAATATAGTTTTCTCTTTTCAGACCGATTCACTAACTGAAGAATCAACGTCGTTATCGCAGAGTGGCTTCTTCTCATCAATAATCCCCGACAAGATCTCAGGCTCGATATGCACGGCCGTGCTGTTCGTGCTCGGTTGGAAGCTATTCTCCAAACGATGAACATCGATGTATAAGAATAGGTTTTGCACTGGTAGGTTGTAAGGAGGATAAGTTAGCTTGGGATTCGATAGAGGGCACTATATTAAGTAATCATTATTATACAATACAATACAAATACAAGTGTATTTGTATAATTATTTTATACTTTTGCAATAACTTTATTGCTCACCAAGATGGCGTAAAATAATTAGCATTATATCTGTGATTCGATTAATATAAATATAAAATTATATTGGATCTTCAATAAATCATCAGGCATCTACAGTAAAAATGCTTGAAATTTCATTTTGAAACTTTGTAATCATTATCCCCCTTTTTATCCATAAGTTTGTTAATCACTTAAAACTGTTGTTATGTAGTGTACGAGTATATCTCACTCTGATTTATGTCAATAAAGACAGAGTGAAAAATAACAATGATTTTTGTTAGCAAACTGTTATGAATAAGGGGGTAGTATGTATAAGAAACATTTGTGTCATAGGTACCTAATGATGTTGTTTTAATTTGCTTTGGTGTTCTTCAGAAAAATTATTTGTTGAATCTCAAGCTAACTTAAATAATTTGAAAAGAAACGCACAAGCGTACGATAAATAAACTTAAGTTTTATTTATTACGCTACGCTTCAAATGTATATTTTTGCATAATTTTGTATCTCAGTGGAACTAAAAAATTGTAAATACCAAAATTTAAACTGTTGTAATAAGAAAAAAATACTATATACAAATGATTTTTTTTTAATTTAGAGGACACAGTAGTTTTGTATTTTACGAAGGTGAAGTTATAAATTGTAATCAATTATTATAAAATATGACATTGAAATAATTATGACAGCAGTCAAACCTGTAATTATATTGCAAATGTCAATATAACATTCCGCTTTTGATGTTAAAGTTTATTGTAATAAAATATTAAGTATAAGAAAATCGATTATAAGAGAAAGAGAGAATGGACCAGTAATGTACTTTTTTTATAAAATAAAATATAACATTTATAGTAACTGAACAAAGTCCATGTTTCCGCAAATTGTTCCAAAGAGAGCAGCCTAAAATTTATCATCGATTGATCTCATTTTTATTTTTCTATATTAAATAAAAATGTTTATTTTAGATCATAGAATAGCATAAGGGTTCGTGCCAAGTTGTTTGAAATGAGATTTTATATGATGGTTTCTATGAATTATGATTTATTGTAAATAAGTGTAATTTTAAGACCGCTTCCGTCACATTGTATAATCGTGTTAATCTATTTCGAACTCATTGTACTTTTAACTGAGTTTAATTTGTTTAAATAAGTATTCTGTTTCAACGAAGCTTCGAAATCTTCATTATTTTATCAAAAAAAATTAAGATATCACATAAGTTGCATTTTTGTAGACGCTAGATTTAAAACAATATAACAGTATATTTAAAATTTGAGGCTTCCTACTAATTATTCTGGCGAATGTTTGTGTCGTGTTTTGACCGAACACAACATTGTAACAACTGAATAAATCCAGTATTTAGAAACCTCTGATAAATAACAGATGAAACAAAAAATCCTTGATTTTTATTATATTTAATCATAGTTATTATTATAGTTTTAATTTACCTACAAATATTGAAATGTGTTCAAATGTGATAGTGTAATGTAAGAACACAAAATATAAAAGAAGTTTTCCGAATGATCTCCAGAAAACTCTTATTTGCTTTTTTCTAAAGAATTTTAGATACAAATAAATTGAATTTTAACTATTTTTTTGTGAAATTATAACATTCACAATCATCTTAGTCAGAATTCTTTTAGATTTTTTTGTAAAATAAAGTTTTTTTTTTAGTAACTAGAATGCATTTAAGAGTTTTGTAAATAAATTAAAATTGGTAACACTATTTTTTAATCGTATAATCAGTAGTAGAATAAAAATTCTAAATTTTTATAACCAAGCTTGATCTTTTTAAACAAATTTTCATAACGCGTGTGTATTTTGCATTGATAAAATAATTAGAGTATTGATAGTTGAAAAACAATTGTGGTAACCTCTTGAAGTAATAACATTGAAAAGAAAAGCAATATAATTGTAAAAAGTACATTTGAATTATATGTAACTAATTAATTAAGTCAATTCAGTATGACAATTTAAAATTTTTATAAAAAAATTACGCCTTCTTTATTTTTGTATGTTTTAAAATCGTGATTTTATTTTAATGTACATTTAGTAAAATGGCCTGTAAATTATATCTAGATAATATTAGTTCTTAGCTTTGTTTTAGTAATTAGCTTTGTAAATGAAAAAAGTAATGACAACTTGTGAAGTTTATTTTTTGATTTGTCATTATTTTCTCTTACAACTGCCGATTTATTTAATCTGTTTTGTACTCTTTAATTGAAATTATACTTACATTTTATAAATATTTTTAGTTTTATTACATAATCCTCAAAAAAAGTGAACGTCACGTTTCCAGTCCGTCTGACGGTCTGGATGTGTATTTGTCTGTAAAAGAACTTTTAGGTACAACAACAAAAACATCAGCCTATTAATAGTTCACTGCTGGACATAGGCCTCCCCTAATTTGCGTCATAGATGGCAATATATATCATTTGGGGGTTATTGCCCATATTCCCCACGCTGGGTATGCGGGTTGGGGATCGCAGTTCGGTGAAGTTGTTCTGCAGAGGGCGCTGCTGCCCGCCCCCCGGTGTGTGTCCCTCAGTCGCCTCTTACGACACCCACGGGAAGATTGGGGGTGGTGAAATTATATACCGGCACCACACGGCCGAAGAACTTTTAGGTACCTAAAGTTAATTAAATAATAACCAGTGATCAAGTCTGTAATCTTGAAATAAGTAAAAATCAAATTTCCAAGGCAATGCAACGTCCGAAGAACAGTGCATGCATATTTTTTCGGTCGGAAAGGATAAAAACCGACAGTGTTCTTTCTAATGACCGAGAATCATTGAATTTCATGCGAGGTAGCACAAGATTTTTTATTATTACTCTATATTATTCTTTTATATATATCCTACATTTTAAAATACACTATAATAACATCTGTAATATCAATCTCGTCATACTTTTGGCTAAGGGGTAGTTTTGTTTTAACTTAATTTTTTAACTTTTAACTAAGAACGCATCATCGGCTCATTTCTTATTATTTCTACTTAAGGCTCCGGTGACGATTGAATTAGGCATGTCGATTCATTTTAAAAAATATCGATCTCCGATTCGATTCAAATCGGACATACAAGAATCGATTCTTGTTTAAATCGAACATTAAAAGATCGATTTTCGATTAATCGAGCCAATTTCAGACATGACTAATTGCCTAATAAAGATACCGGACATTATTGATGACCATTTACTGCAAATACAAGTAATTGGATAGAAGTATTATTAAATTAATAAACATAATATCACGCCTATATTCCTTCGAAAGAATAGGTAGAGGTGGGAATCGAACCCAGGATCTTTTGCTCAGCAGTAGTGCTTGCGACCACTAAACTAATGTGGCAGTTTAAATTTCTAGTCTCGCCTAAGTACTCGTAAGTCGGTTAATAAATTAATCAAATTTTAAGTTTATAAAATTTTATTAAAGTTATATACAAATTTAACAAGAAATTATATTTCCCAGTATTTTAAGTCGAGTTACTATAAATTTTTACAGTAAAAATAATATTTATCCACAGTATATTTTTGATAAATAAACTCACTCACAATCACAAGAACAGATAGGTTAGGTTTGACAGCCGGATAGAAAAATAAAATGTTTTTTTAACGCAAGTAACGCCTTTCGGAAGCGTTCATAAATATTTACTCTATGATGCGTTCAAATTATTGACCAAGTACTACCAGTTGCTTTTGCGTCCGACAAAGCAAAAAATTAAAAAAACTATTCTTTGAATGGATCGGTCCGATTCGGGAGGTTTATGAATCGATTCATTGAATCGATGTAGGGTTCAAAATCGATCTGAAAAATCGATTATATAACTCTAATAATCGATTTAAAATCGACATGCCTAGATTGAATTTCCCGTACAAATGAGGTACCTAAATTATTGGTAATTTTAGAATATTTTGGGTTGCTATTATTTGGTATTATTTATTAAGGTTCCGGCCACAAGCTTTTTTCAAAATACTTATCAACACTAAGAAAATAATATGTATTCTTTGATGTAAGAATGCGATTATATTTAATATAATTTCAGAAAATTTGAAAATGTTTATGACAGAAACCTAGATAAATACTATTCTAATACAAATAATAGCACACCATAATGAAAATATGCTCAAATTACAAATTATTTTGATATTAAGTTTGTTTATATTTGATAATTCATCCGTGTCGCCGGTAACTGAAAAAAAAAGACATTTTCTTCGTGTTCTTTAACATTAGCACATTACACTAACTCGAAAGCCACTTTGACCATTCTCACTATGTCCGTGTGGTCAAGAGGCTGGATTTACAAGTAAAGGATAAAACTGCTCAGCCACGATCGAGCAAGAACTAGGTAAAGAACTAAATAAGTCCATATTTCTTACAACTTGATTATTTCATAAATTAAGTGCATAGAGAATCATACGAACATAACATGTAGGGTCCAAAAATAGCAATATTATGATAAAAATAGAAAACAAAAATAAATACGCTACCGTCTTCAAGTACAAGTGCTTCGTGTCCATCTCAAGGTTGTCGGGAAAAGATCGCTCTCAGCAATAAGACCCCCCTGTGCAACTTTCTTCAGTTTTATTTTCCTGTGTTTAATATATTTTTCTACTTTGGTGTGCAATAAAGTGTTACTTTAGTACTATAAATAAAAAACTAGTATTTACAATTGAAACAATTGAGCTAACTGCAGACTGTTGCGAACAAACTACAGGCAGCTCAACTGATCCATATCAATACCAGTTGGAAGTGTACCCAAGATAAATTAATATGATATATAATTATTCTGTGGTATTTTATTGTACGTAAATCTCGTTATTAGTAACTTACATAAGTGATTATGAATAGATACAGTGAAGTACAGTACCTATAAAAGCTTTCCATCAAAACTTTAGTCAATTTCTCTGATAGTTTTATAAGCAAAGAAAACACGTACGAAGTTTGAGCACTATCCATCTAAGTTAAATGCGTTTACAACTTATCCGGTAAGCTGAAGATCAGTTTCAGATAAAGGCTAACGCACACGGTAGTCTAAAAACTTACTTCTCAATAAATTTGATGATGAAGTTTGATGTGTGGGGCAAGGTACAGTGCGCGTCAGAATTAAGTATCTCCCTCGTCTACAAAGTATTTTCGACTAAGTACTTCTAATTCCCTTGTAATTCACATGCCATGGTACTTTAATTAGAAAATTGAAACATTATGGAATTAATAACAAGGCACTGGACCTTATGCAATCATATTTGTCTGATAGAGTTCAAAAAGTTGATATTGGTAAAGAAAGATCTAGAGGTTCGAAGATCGAATTAGGTGTTCCGCAAGGATCAATATTAGGTCCATTTTTATTTTTAGTTTATGTAAATGATCTTCCTTTTTTAGCAAAAGATTTTTGTGATATAGTCTTATTTGCTGATGATACCTCGTTGATTTTTAAAGTTGACAGAAATAAATATAATTTTGACGATGTAAATACTTCTCTTTCACAAATACTAGATTGGTTCACCGCCAATAATCTTTTACTCAATGCTAAAAAAACCAAATGCATAAAATTCATGTTACCAAATGTAAGAGAATTTCCTACTGAAATTATGCTAAGGGATGATATAGTTCCTCTTGTAAAATCTACCATTTTCCTAGGGCTACATATTGATTCCTCTCTGCAATGGAGACCGCAAATTGATGCTCTCGCAGGCAGACTTAGTTCAGCAGCCTATGCAGTTCGAAAAATTAGATATATTACCGATGAAGATACAGCTAGGTTAGTTTATTTCAGTTACTTTCATAGTATTATGTCCTATAGTATTTTGCTATGGGGACAGGCGGCGGACATACAGACTATCTTTGTACTACAAAAAAGGGCGATCCGTGCGATTTATAAATTAAAGCCACGCGATTCTTTGAGAGAATTATTTAAAGAAATAAATATCTTGACAGTAATATCACAATACATCTATGAAAATTTAATGTATACGCATAAAAACAGAGACAACTTTTTGAAAAACTGTGATGTTCACGCTAGAAATACTAGAAACAAAAATAAATTACTTATACCATCGTACAGATTACATAAGGTAGGGAAGTCATTTATGGGAAATTGCGTGCGCTTCTATAATAAGCTTCCATCTGAAGCAACTGAGCTCCCTATTCGTAAATTTAAACAATACATAAAACAAAATCTTATTAAGAAAGCATTTTACTCGATAGATGATTACGTTAACGATAATAATGCTTGGCCAGATGTCGCTCCATTCCACACCGACAATAGCGTGTAAGAAATAGAAATTGAATGTTGTGCTTAGCTACATAATATGTATTTAAATAATTACTGACATGTATCTAAATCATTTTAAACTTAGATTTAGATAGGCAAAAACAAACATTGTATTAGACACATAAGTTACATATGAATGTACTAGTGGTTTCTTTTTCACTTCTTCCACTAGTGGACAAAAAATTGAAGTGAAGAGAAATCAATAACAACTTATTTCTTTGTAATAATAATTAACTGTATGAAATTTGACTTGTCTAAGTGCTTATTTTGTAAGCCTAAAGAAATAAAGTTATTGAATCTGAATCTGAATCTGCCAAAATTTCGCCTGCCGCTCAGGATCGAACTGCCCACCCATAATACTCAAATTATGAAACTACCAACAAAAACAACTATTGTGTCCCAGACATATTGAGATAGGGGGGTACTTATATGTGACGCGGACTGTACATCTAAATGTTTCCCCAGGAGCCCTGGAGTAAGAAAATATTTAATATAATATAATAGTTAATTTGACTCGTGTTAAACACAAAAAAGATTCATGAATGATCCACTGCAAAACTATGAAAACATCCAAAGGAAAAAAGTGCCTTTGTCATTCAAAGAGACAATGTGGCCAGAATAATTAGTAAATAAAAATTCTAAAAACATTTACTTATATATTAACCATGATTTGAGTTTTGAGTTTTCCAAAATGTCGGCACAGTTTCATGCGCCTTGAACACGTAATAATTGAAGTCATTAGGTACTATTTAATTTTCATCCTGATCTCTTTGTGTTTTATTACGAACTACTCCGACTAGTCTTCCTAATCATGGTAGTTTCAAAAGTTATAAAAAAAACATAATCAAACGGAAGATCAAAAATAATCAAATGGATTAGTGTACGCCTGCCTTAACCCGCGGTAAGTTAACACAAACGTGGTCAGTTAAGTTGATGTATTTCACTTAAATGTGACTTGGATGGCTTTATGGTGCAAACTGTCGGTAGTTTCCAAACTTTCTGATGGAGTTAGCTAAGGAGATTCTATGAAGTGGTTCTTTTGAATGGAAGCTGCGAAGATGAAGTCATTTTCACTATTAGGTACCTACCTACTTTTTAAGAATAGAAATAATGTACTAGCTACCCGCTCCGGCTTCGCACGGAAGCAATGTTGATGCAAAAACCTTTCTCTTGAATCATTATATCTATTGAAATTGAAATTGTTTATTTGTTCAAAACACAGTTACTCTAAAAGCTAAACAGAATATTACGACATCATTTTAAGTATGTAAATATACATGTGCCAGGATGTCCCGCTCTTCCATACAAATTTTAAAAATAAACTAAATTAATTATACAATTATTAAATATTTAAATAAAATCAACAAAACTTAACTAATTCGTTATGATTATAGGCAATTACAAAACAATAAAATAAAAATATTTGCACTACATGAATTTTTATCTAATTTACTATTAAAAAGACAAAAATCTTCAGATCGTAATAACATTTGTCCCGAGGGAATCGAACTCGCAACCTCCTTGTCTAAGTGCTTATTCCGTAAGCCTAAAGAATTAAGTTTTGAATCAAAAATCTGAATCTGAATCCTGCGTCGCAGGCGGACCTTCGCCCACCGCGCCACAGAGGTCGTGACAATGTTGATTTCTCACTCCTAAAAATTCTTTGGTTATGGTAGTAAATGTCTAGCATAATCTTTGTTTGGTAATAGAAGACTATAACAATAACAATTAAAATAACCTTTGTAACTATTCAGAGACATCATTTAACTATTTCAGATTTAATTTACGTATTATTTGAGTATCCAGGGCATTATTTACGTATTTCGGCCCATTCCCTAAATTCCAAGTCACTGTTGTGTTGCGGTAATAAATTAAGAAGTCACGCTGCAATTAGTAGAGATTTGTGGTATGTGTGTTTTTATTTGGTCGACTATTTTTAAATTGGTTTATTTAAGTTAATCAATTACCTAAATTTCAACTTTGTTATTAAACTAGCGGTTCGCCCCGGCTTCGGCTATTTAACAAAAAAATATTTTTTCATACAGAACCCTAACTTTTTTGAAAATTTTCTACTGCCTATGTTCATCAGGGAAAATTTAAAATTCTTATGTTGAAAGAATTTTTAAAATCGGTCCAGTAGTTTCGGAGCCTATTCAATTCAAACAAACATACAAACAATCAAATCTTTCCTCTTTTTAATATTAGTATAGATAAAATACTGAACATGAACTTTCAGGGTATTATGGTTTCGGTTTCGTCTTCGCATAGAAGCAGCGTGGGAATCCCCAAAACAGCAGGTATCCTTATAGATAATAGATTTAAATAGAAACGTGTCGATTAATTTCGATTTGTAGATTAGGCACACCCTGTTTACGTGATTTTGCAGAAATAGGGGTGCATGCAATGTTTTTTAATTCACGCTTTAAGAAGCGGTCTAAGAGAATTTTCATAAAAAAGTAGGTACGTACTTATTATATTTGTAATATTATTTCTATTTGCTGCTATAAAAAGGGAGCTTAAAACGTTTTTAAGCTTAAATCGGTATTTCACAGTTACTAGTACACAGTTTCACAGGTTAAACTTGTTTTAAAAAGTGTTAAAAAGTTTGCTACTTTTGGCGCTTACGGTTTTTTGATGATTAGATTTTGTTGTAAGAATAAAAATAAATGAATATTTAGTCACGGCGCCTAATAACTTAAAATTGTTAAGCTACTCATGATTGATAGTGTTT
Organism: Eupithecia pulchellata; assembly: GCA_963931895.1. Taxonomy (NCBI): domain Eukaryota; kingdom Metazoa; phylum Arthropoda; class Insecta; order Lepidoptera; family Geometridae; genus Eupithecia; species Eupithecia pulchellata. The sequence continues at coordinate 10,058,966 of OZ007539.1, forward strand.
CAATGATTGAAAGTTTATTTCCATTAACAAAATCCAAAATTATTTTGAATCCGCAAATTCAAATTAGTTTCTCCAAATGATTGACGGCCATCAAAAATCCAATCTATCCGCCGCCGATCGGCAACGTCACAACTCAACAATTGCTATTTTTGCATATAAAAAATTCAAATTGCTTCGTTCGCACTATTAGGTAGCGGATCGGAAAAATAAACAAATAATTTTTATTTTGGTATTCAAATTTCTGGCAGCCGTGTAGGATTTGCATATAGACAAGACTATCATCGATCATGATTTCAATATGTTAGGGTTGTTAATAGGATTGTGTGGATTCACACATACATTTGTATGAGAAAATGATACTTACCTACAACTTACGTTATTTTGTGAACAGCTTCACTGGTATCCTATTATATATATTGGTGTTGGCTCACGTTACATTAGGTATTAGCTGTCACAGAAATGCACTCGGAAGGGTAAGTGGCATTACATTGCGTTAATATAACATGGATATCTACAGTATGTACATATTACGCCCTCCTGGCGAATCGATGATTTCGAAGTATGTGTATATGCACGTTCTGCAGATATTTGTGTTGTTGTATTTCAACTGAGTACCCAAGTAGACTGTTAATGAATGAAGTTACAGTTGGGTAAGTACACCAAGGATAAATGTTAGGCTATTTTTTAATTTATAGGGTAAAATCTTTACTAACAAAATCCACTTATACTTGTTAATACGAGTATAAATAACAAAAGTCCTTAGAAAAACATTTATAAAAGTACCCACCTAAGTAAATAACGAACAAAACCAGGCACATGTCGCAAGTTACTAATTGGAGCAAATTACCGGAGAAATTGGAGATAACATCTGCTCCTGTAATTAGAATCTGATTAGCGTCTGTAGTTATTGACAAGTGATCGACATTCTGATGATAGGAATCGTATACCTATTTATATGTTAGTAGATGAAGTACGATATATTTGTATGTGCTCATCATAATCATCAAACACAAAGTACTGTTGGTCATGATCAGGTCCTCTTGATGCCAAATTCCTGCATACACCGTATATTCACAAGGTAAAGGTCGAAATAATGTTGTTCATATGTAAAAAAGAAAAAAAAAGGCCTACAGGTCCAGCAGTGGACTATTATAGGCAGATAATGATGAATTATGAATGTAAAAAAGGATTTATTACAGGAATAGACAGGTGAATATAGAAAGTGTGCACATACTTAACTATGTAAGTACATATTTAACAAGATAGATAATCTCGAAAAGATAATATAAAGAAAGGAGCACCGAATTTTTCAGATATAAACAAACAAACGTGATACCAAAATTATTTGTAATTTGATCATATTTTCACCATCAGCTGCTATTTATTTTAATTAAAATTAAATAACATATTTAAAAAAAAATGTTGTTAGAACCTTGAGTTAAGGTTCATACTACAATTATTCAAAATACTTTACTGAAATGACATGAAATGAAATCATGCTTTTTCAAAGACAATTTTACTTATTGTTTGTATATGTAGATAGGTAAGTATTTTCAAAAAATGCTTGTGGCAGGAACATAGTTAAATACTATTCTAGTACCTACAAATATTAGCATATCACGGTGAAAATAATTATGCTCAAATTAGAAATAATTTTGGTATTAGGTACGTTTGTATGGAAAATTTATCCGTCGCCGGAGTCTTAAGCATGTATCGAAGATAAAATATCATGAATGAGTAGGTACGAATATTTAAATCCTAAGTCCTGTATCATTTATATTTACACCTTATGCTAAAATTGATCCAATATTAGAAATAATGAAAAGCAGCAGATATAACCTACTGATTGAATATAACCAGATAATGGAAAATACGTTCTGTATTTCCATAAATATCACAGAAAAGCAGTTTATACCTACATCATCAAAATATTTGATATTCCAACCTTATCTGTCATCACAACCCAAGTCATATTTTACACATTATGGTATCACATACAAAATATTCTCGCAAATAAAATTTAAATAACACAGGAATAAGGCCGTAAAGCCGTGTTACGCTCTGCAACGGTGTAATCAAGTAACATGAGGTGTAAGGTTGACAAAATCGCTGAATCACTTTCAACGCGAGTTACTGGTATCTGTAGTGGTCAAAAAATTTAAGTGAAGAGTCAGACTCAGATTCAGATTTTTATAATAATTACTTGTATAAAATTTGACTTTTCCTAATTTTGTATAAGCCTAAAGAAATAAAGTTATTTAATTGAAATAGTTCTTCCGGTCAGCACAAAATATATTTTTTTCCACTCTCCTCTATCAGTCGTCATCCCCGTACCAACCTTTCTTACCCAGCTTACTCAATAGATTTAATCGTTTCTGCGTCTCTCTTTACATTCATCCACATTCAAACCTAACACTCTTTTTATAACATAACCTTCTTCCCTACGCATCATATGCCAATACCGCGACAGCGCGGTATGGCACAGGTCAGGAACATGCTATTCCTCATATTTTCCGTCACTGGCGCCACTTTTAACTTCCTCTGATGTATTTATTCCTTGTCACTCCACACATCCAGCCTACTATTCGATCTAAAATCTTATATCTACACTAATATTATAAAGAGGAAAGATTAGATTGTTTGATTTTTGGAAAATAGGCATTCTCTCTTTGAAACTATATTTAAAATTCTATTTCAAGAGATGTTTTTGAAATTCTACATCAAAAATAGAATGCCTATTTCTCTGAGAAATTCTATTTTTGTTAAATACCAGTGCGAAACCGGGGCGGAAAGCTAGTCGTCAAAATTAGGAAAGCTTAATAGCGGCAGAGCTGTTAAAATACACACTCCTCGTTTAGGTTTCCTTATACTTCTCTTACGACATCCGTGTGCGTAGTTTGGCTATGTCTAAGAGTGTGTTATTGCACACTCAAAAAATCACCCGACTGTGCCCAATCGCCCAACTCTTAAACAACGCTACTACGAAGTGGCTTTCGAGCGGCATGCCAAATCGGCGGCCAAAATATGGTTTTCTCGTGATTGAAAAGTACAGAAAGATTTTCTAGTGCCAAAACTGTTTTTACCTTCTTACAGTTTAATTAAACAACCAAATGAAAAATTAAAAGACATTAAGTACTGAAAAATACTTTTCGTTTCTTGAACTACCAAAAAGTGAACTTTCCTTAAAAAAAAATAGCTTAATATTTGCTAAATACGAATTTTTCAAAAGAATATTTATGTAATACCCAAAAAAAATTCGCCTTTCGTGTTTCTAAAGCACGTAATCCACGATAAAACTCTGAAGTATCATTTCTTTAATGAAGGTGGTCTGAGATACATAATGATAACGATCTACAAATTGCTTATTGTACAATACGAGTACGTTTGTACTCTATTTCAGCTGAACCAGAGAATATAAGTCAAATAAATTTGTATAAAGCCAGTCACAAAATAAAAACAAGAATAACCAACGATCAACTCAATCCGACACACAGCGAATCAAAAAAGCAATATGTAACGAATTTGTTTTTCAATTTCGGACCAATTTTGCATACGCAACCCCTACCGCATAACATAAGCAAATAAAACGACGTATTGTGGTTTTACGATGCGTAAATATTCGTTTTTTTAGCCTCTTTTTCTTTTAGCCTCTTTTTTATTCGAAAGGTGGAAATGAAAGAGGTTTTTGGCATTGCTGGGCGTTGTCGCAGAAATTAATGGGGCTGTTTTTTTGGCTTTTCTTGGGTTGTCGACTTTTGTTGCTTGATAGCGTTGACGAGTAAGTAAATTAAATGGATTTGCCTACAATGTGATTCCAACAGTGTGATTCCGTAGATTGTATAGACGAGGAATAAAAATTCGACCCTATTAAAGGCAAGTTGACTATGCGGAAGGTCGTCAAAAGTGGATAGTAGTTACTGGCTGAATAATTGATTAATGAAAACAAAAGCAAAGACTTACTAACTAACACCTACTTTTTTTTTTACGTCAGATAAGGTTTTTTTTTTTTCTTTCTTTTTCACTTCTTCCACTAGTGGACAAAAAATTGAAGTGAAGAGAAATCAATAACTAATTATTTCTTATTTTAATAATTATCTGTTTGAAATTTGACTTGTCTAAGTGCTTATTTTGTAAGCCTAAAGAAATAAAGTTATTGAATCTGAATCTGTTCAAACTGTAAAGTTATAAATTGAATTGAAAGGGAGATGAGTAACAACAAGATGTACCTACAGCATCAAAATATTTTAATTTTGACATGTACTACTTATTAATAATTTTACTATAATATTTTAATTCAATATTATTTAACAGTACTAAAAACTTAGCTACTGTAACTAAATGTCTAAATTAACATTAAACATTTGCACAACTATTAAGTCAAATATACCTACTTATTTTAAGACCTTTACTGTTAACCTTATATTAAAGCAAATTAATACTATTTCATTTCATTACATTCTGAAATTAAAATCTTAGGTACTTTAATTAAATTGCCTAGGTTACAGTTTGAAACACAATACTTCCATAAAGACTGAGTAAAAAATATTTAAAAAACATTTTGGATGCCCTCAAATTAATTTAAACATAACGTACCTAATACAAACAATGCCATATAGAATGAAACAGAAATATTAAACAAACCTAATAGGTACTTGTAAGAGGTACATACACCCTGCTGTCGAGAAATTTACATTGATATTGAATGTCCAGTGCTACGTACACAATCAAGGGATGATTTTACATTAGACGCAAAGAGAAGTAGTAACAGATATGACGCTGCCTTTGGAATAAGTACACAGAATTGATTCCCTACATTAAAAAAACATAGACGAATGGAGAACCAAAGGATATTGAAATTAAGCGAATAGAAAGAGAGCACTATAAACAGGGAGCAGTTTAAAATACATAGCTGATATATTATATATATTAATATCTAATAATTATTATGTTAAAGATAGTGTGCAAATTGATCTAAGTGGTGGTTAATAAATAAACTTTTATTTCAAAAGGTCTTAATGGTAACAGTATGCACAGTATTTAAAAGACCTAAGTTGTTTCTTAGACGTAGTTTGAACACCTCGCTTTAACTAACTTCGAAACTTGTATGTAGAAGCGAGGGATCTCGACCTCGGCAATAGATTACTTATCTTAATAAATAATATACTAGATTCTAATTATTAATCATCTCTGGTTATTGCCTTGTGACAACTAACCCTTACTCCTTCTGTGCCATATTTCATAGGTTACTTACTCTATGCCCACGCAGGAATATTATTAAGGCTTCCCATTTGCGTGGCTGCAGCGTGTTTAAGTGATATTAGACGTGAATGCGTGCGTCATGATTGATTCCGGCAATTCCGATACGACGACGTGGGGAAACAGCTTAGAAGATGTCTAGTTGAGTTTTCTGGTACCTATCACCAATTGGGTGTCCACTCGTCGTCCATTCCATATAGTCCTCTTTTTGTATTGTCTCCCGAGTTTCCACAACAAGCTCTGCTTAGCTTGTGGCTAGATGATGCTCTGTAGATTGTCTGACATTATTATGTATTTATTATTTGTGATAAGTGATAGTAAAGGTGTTCAAATACATAGACAGAAGGCACTTCTTCTACGTACAAGCTGAGTATGACGGTTCGATTCCTACGATGCGACCTCTGGCTGTTAGCATAAGCTGTTCAAGCAGGAAGCTTTACGATATTCGGAAACATCGAATCACCTTTATATTAAACTAGCTTTTAACACCTTAGACTGTGTCCCAAGTACAACTGAATTAGCGTTCCAGCGACAGCGATGTATTGGATGTCTGGTGGAGTAAAGTGCCGCTTTGTGTAGATACGGCTTTATTAGGACAATTATACACTAAGCGTAGTTCCACTTACCGTGAATGCCGAATGGAACTTTTTGGCTCTAGTTGCTTAGTTGATCGCCACCACTCACTGCAGCATATAATAGTTACGATGTTTTACTCAATGTTTTAATAGACCCTATGATGAAATTAAATTTGTATATAATATTAAGTATTTATTTGCCCAGCAGTGGGACGAAACAGGCTAAATAAAAAAAAAAAAAAAAAAAAAAATTAAGTATTTAAGAACAGTTATAGACTAAGCGTAAGCAAGAGTGATATGAATTTTTCATAAATTAATATAAATTTAAAAATCTAAACTCTTAAACTAAAGAAACTCAAATACGTATGCACCATCCAAACTAATATTACTAACCCCAGAAGAGCAGCAATAAACCTATCAGAAAATTAATAAAAAATTTAAAACCATAATTTTAATCCGTTGATCGAAGGGTAAAGGTGCGCATAGACTATTGTTTGCGTGAACCAAAGGGGCTAATTTTTGGACACGTGTAAAACTGTAATATGTTTCTACTTAGTCATTCCCCGTGGGAATGTATAGATGAGATTTTGGCTCAGCTATATATCGGTAGGTAGGTATGCATAACGTTTTGACTTGAGCTCGTATAGTGCTCCTAAAAGTATGATTTTAAAATCTATGTTTCATCACAATTCATGTAGCCATAGATACTATATTGCAGGTTTGTTTATTTTAAATGTTGGGTTCTATAGTGTCTCTGTATGATCAGGACGTAGAAATAAAATTAATATGTAGTGCTTGTGGGTAACAACAGTAAACTTCCATGTAAATATTTAGTACAAAGATATTTACAAACCTACCCAAAACTCATTACCAAGGGATTCTAACACCCCTATCTATAACAAATCCTATTTAGCCAAACAATGGACGCATAAAAAATATGAAGACTCTAATGACGGCATTTATGCTGTTATTCCAAACCAACGCTTGCTTTTCTTACTATGACACGTGACCTACACGTGACTGCGTGATCGACGCCATTTTGTAAATCGAAACCAGTTTAAATTGAACCCACATTTAGTTTCATTGCTTCAGCGTGTAAGCTGCTCTATACTGGTGGAAGTAGCGGTCATTAAATCGTTCATTCAAATTTGAATTTTCGAATGCAAGATTACAAATTAGTTAAAGAACAGCTTCATAAACACATTTTAAACTCTATTTTCATCGGGATAAGGTCAGTGAAAGAGTAAACCGAAATTAAATTTTCAAGCAATTTGATTGTATGAAAAGCGATTGGTTTATTCAAATAGAATTTCGGTGGTTTGTTTGTTGAACATGATGATGTTAGTGTTTAGTAGGCATGTGCCTCTATTTGAATAGGAAGTGTTAATGACAGATAATTTAGCATTGTGATTAATGTTTTATTGATAAGACTATATTGGCCGTGTGGTGCCGGCATAGAATTTCACCACCCCAACTCTTCCCGTGGGTGTCGTAAGAGGCGACTTAGGGAAAACACCGGGGGGCGGGCAGCAAAACCCTCTGCAGAACAACTCCACCAAACTGCGATCCCCAACCCGCATGCCCAGCGTGGGGATTATGGGTAATAACCCCCAAATGATAAGTAATGCATTCTATGGCGCTCATTAGGGGAGGCCTATGTCCAGCAGTGGACTATCATAGGCTGTTGATGATGATGATGATAAGACTATAAAATATAGCCTGAGTTTTAGGTTCTTGTAGTATCGAGACGATCACTGAACCTATCCATTCCGCACGTAAGTGAGTATATTTTAGATTTCAATAACTTTATTTTTTTAGGCTAACAAAATAAACACCTAAAAAATTCGAATAAAATACAGTCAATTATTATAAAATAAGAAACAAGGTATTTTTGATTTTCTCTTCACTAAATTCTTCGGCCAGGTTTCTTTTTACTCCTTTAATGGAAGCCTCTCGTATATTTTATCTAATACATTTTAAATAATGCTAGACAATCCTCCCACAAAGCATCACCTAGCCCCAAGCTAAGCAGAGCTTGTGTTATGGGTGATATACATAATACAATATACTTAGATGGATTAGGTATTTTTTTATTTTATATAGGAAACGACCAGAATATCCGGAATAAATATCTGGATCGTACAAACATTTGTGTGTTGTGTGGCGGGAATCGAACCCACAACCCCCTGCGTCGCCGGCAGACCTTCGCTCACCGTGTCACAGAGGTCGTAATTTTCTTTTTAGATGTTTCTCTAGCCTACAAAATAGTTAACACACATTCCTAAAACAGAAGCTATTTGATGTCATTCAAAATAAATAAGCTATATGTATGTACTTATTCATAATTTTATAGAAACAATATTTCTAGCGTTGCGTTGTGTTTTCGATTGAGCTAGAATCTGTAACCCTACAACCAAACCCATAAATTCATATTTTAAAACCATGTTTTACACTCCCAACGAGCCAAAATGTCATCAAACACCAATAAAACTGATCCCTCAATAATTTCCATCACACAAAAACCATAATCAGTGTAACAGCACCAGACGTGTTAAAAAATAAAAATAGTCCTTGACAAGATGGGGACAGACACGACCAACAAAACCTGACCTTTACAACCACCAAAAACTCCCCCTATACCCCTAAATAAGTTACGAACGAAAGGGGTGAGGCAGATCTTACACAGCTGGTTGTAAAATATTAATGGTTTGGACCTCGCCGCGCGAAATTTAATCTTTCGCGCAAAAAGTATTCAATAGGACGGGACAAAAAGACTTCGAAGTGATAAATGGATCTCCTCGCTGATCATGGGCGCCTGGTACTTTTGGTTCTTGAGGCGTCTTCTGGATTGGTAGAGTCATTAATTTTATACCAGACAAAATAGTCTATCTTAGATATAAGTAAATCTAGATCTAGGTAGAATTTTGCAAAATCAGACCTGTAGCAGAGTATATTAATAATACAGTTTTTGTAAAAAAAAACTCAAACTCACAAAGTAAAAAATCTAGCCAAGCTAAGCTAAGCTTGTCTAAGGTACAAGATAACTTATTATGTAGAGCTACATAATACAATAAATTAAGATCGCTATTATACATAGAAAACCCACAATACCCGTAACCGAAGATTACAAACCGTTACAAACACTTGTCCGAAACGAGAGTCAAACCCGTAACCTCCGCATCGCGGGCCTTCGCCCACCGCGCCATATTCGGCGTCAAACTTTGCGACTTACCTAATTCATAATCATTTATGTAACTATAAAATGATTAAAGCTTATTTAAAAAGGAAAATTTTAATTAAATAACAAAATTAAAACTATGATTTACGATTGACACAATTGAGCTTGTCGCATTGTTGAAAACAATCTACACACCTCTTCCATATCAACACCAGTCGGAAACGTCCCCAAGACGCTGGCTGCTTTGCCTCGCTGTATACCAATGCTGATGCGATACGCCAGAGATATGCACCAGCTATAGTGTAACACGTCGTCGCATCGTCCAGACGCACAGGCACAGATATTTTTGTTTAAACCCACAGAGCTTTGGTACCCCACGGACCTAGAGTCTCGACTCCAAAGGGAGCAACTGCGTAGGCTCTGTCAAGACCTGCATATTTGCGGGTAACTATTTATGTAACCAGATACCTAATGGTACTTACATAACTCTCATGGTATGTTATGAGTTCCTAACACAAACCTCAAAGCTAAATTAACAAGGTGTTCAGTGCTCAGTTACTAATGGAACTGCAGTGTTGCATTGACAAGTTATTAATGATGCAGCTGTCGCGTCGTGTCTGTGTTTTTGAAAGGCATTGGAGTGGAAACCTGATATCGGAAGTTATGTCTAGGTGTTGTTCAAAGACCTATTCTATATTCACTTATAAATAATAAGTAAATAATGCCGGACAATCCACACAGCATCATATAGCCCCAAGCTAATCAGAGCTTCTGTTATGGGTACTAGATGACTGATATACATCAACATCACATCACCAGCCTATAATAGTCCACTGCTGGACACAGGCCTCCCCTAATGAGCGCCATAGATAGCATCATTATTTGGGGGTTATTGCCCATAATCCCCACGCTGGGCATGCGGGTTGGGGATCGCAGTTCGGTGGAGTTGTTCTGCAGAGGGCGCTGCTGCCCGCCCCCCGGTGTGTCTCCCTTAGTCGCCTCTTACGACACCCACGGGAAGAGTTGGGTTATTCCCATCTGATCATATGATCAGATTGTGGTTGCATCTGATCAAATAAAAAGTTCCCGATGGATCATTGATCAGATGCAACTACTTTTTTGAATTAAATTTTGTGCCAACGGATCATAATTATATTTTTGGCGTGTAATATTACTATGCAACTAACAACCTTTTTCTATACGACTTTTTTGTACTTATTAACTACCTATTTTTATAGTTCCTGTTGGGTTGAGAAAAATAAAAAAAAACTGATTTTGATTAAAAAATAAGTCTTATGGGGTGGTGAAATTCTATGCCGGCACCACACGGCAGTAAATGACTGATATACATAATACAATATTATTACATTTATAGTTATTTTTATCATACATAGAAAACGACAAGAACAAATATCTGCAGATCTTACAAATATTTGTCCCGAGGCGGGAATCAACCCTGCGTCGCAGGCGGACCTTCGCCCACCGCTCCACAGAGGTCGTATTCGCTTATGCATAAGCATTGAACATTAGTTTGACCGCTGCTGTGGCGCGGTGGGCGAAAGATCGCCTGCGTCGCAGGGGGTTGGGATTCCCGCCTTGGGATTTTTTGTACGATCTGCAGATTTTAGTTCCGGTAGACTGTAGTATATAGGGATTCGCTCCTACAATTTCATAAGTCAACACGGAAAAACCAGATGATATGTAAATGCGTCTATAAATACCTAATAAGAAATTATTTAGGATTTGCGGCAAATGACTTTTCCGCTAATTACATTTTTGTAGAACATAGAAAAAAAATTAATCTCGATCCAACCCTAAACACTAAACCTTTAAGTAGGTATTGGTAAACGCTTTGATCCATCCAAAAATACTGGATAATTGATCCTTCGTAAACAAAAAAACAGGAAATCCGACAGGAAAGCATGTCGCAAGTAAATCTATAAAAAATATTCCCACAGCCAGCACTGATTTCCTACACCTACTTATTAACTGGTTTTGGGCAATCACAAACAACCACAAAGCGGGAAGGCGTGGACATATCCATCCATCCATCCATGCATCCATCCATCATACAAACCATGCATCGGCAAGGGGTAAGCACGTGACCACTAACTGTGAATGCGCAAATTATGGGCTTATTGACGGGTGACTTGCTATAGGGTTGAAAAAACTAATCGTACAACAAAATCGAATGTCTATGATATGATCATCTAGTCTTATTATATTTAAGTTCTATCGAGACTCTGTGTAATAGTAGAAATAAATAATAAATATTAAATAATGCTGGATAATTCACAAAGTATTTTATAGCCCCAAAGCTAAGCAGAGCTTGTGTTATAGGTACTAGATAACTGATATATTTACAATAATATGCGAGTACATAGATATATAATTTTAATTATACATATAAAACGACACCCTGAAGAAAATTTGCAGATCGTACAAATATTTTATCCCGAGGCGGGAATCGAACCGACAACCTCTTGCGTCACAGGGATAACATTAAAGATCATGAAAAACAGTATGGAAATTACATAGTGAGTATTCATGATATTTTAAATATTTTATTACAATCTAACAACTTATACTTATTAGTTTTATTTGTATTCGTTTATTAAATATTTGCGTCGCCACCCCGCCGTGTTGGAGGTGCTTAAGTGTAGGACCAACCTACTTAAGTTTTCCCTCGCATTCGCTGTCTATCTACTTAATAATTTGTCTGCGAACAGCGTGGATATTATTTTTAACCTACCGAAACTCCAATAGATGCACAGGTAGTAGGTAATTGAAACTAAATGTTTACTTATTGTTTACTATTAGGTACTATGTATAACTCATTGTTCTGTAATTTATCGCCTTGTGCGTTGTGTGTGCCTTTTCTATTGTGACCTTTGTAACTTGTGCTGCAGTTGTCAAATAAATGTATTTTCTATCTATGTATATTATATCTGTTTAGATTAGTACCTATGTTATTATAATTAATTACATATTTACTCATACAAAGAAAAAAAAAATAGAAGGAAAAACCTTCGAATTGTGGTTCAAAAAGAGAACCTGTAATGATATTATAAGTACCTACTATTTTCTAAGTAAATAAATAATAATAAATTAAATATTCTGGGCCGTACTCTCGTAAAAAGAAAATCAAAGTTTTTTATTTAGTTTGACAAAACAAACGCTTGGATTATGTAACCGTTGCACGAAAACTAATCTGATGCTAAGATTTTGTTTTTCCAAGTAGGCCTCTAAAAGCCTTGTAAAGTCAAAGGCTCAGAAAAAAATAGATTTCTATATCAGACTTAAAACTACTCACAAATGTTAGGAGATGGTTACAAATAATAGGAGATGTTTGCAAATAAACAAAATTTTTAGATAAGTGCATAGAAAACTAATTTACCAGGAAAAACGTAAGATTATGGAAATAACTACGTTACTTTATAAAAAGGAGTCTTTAGAAATAAACACACCCCAAACTGTGGACGTCCAGTGCTCATAAACACCAGTAAGTTTATACCACTTACGATCTAAAGAATTCTCTTTCATCTCCAGAAATTAAAACATTGCCTAACACTGTTGTAATAAGCACCATAATCCCTTGTCATAATCCTCTATCAGAAGACCCTACGTAGTTAATCATAGGATTTTCCAAGGTGTCTAAGGAAAGGGAGAAATTTTTACGACTGCTTCGGTAGTAGTTAGTAATCAAAGGAAATTTGATATTGAATTCATTTGTTCCTGGCAAAATCACCTGAAATGTGGTATATTAGTAATATTATAAACGCGAAAGTTTGTAAGTATGGATGGATGCTTGTTACTCTTTCACGCAAAAACTATTCTTTCACCATTAGAACCCTAAATTTTCCCTGGTAAACATAGACTATAGAATATTTTCAAAATAGTTAGAGATCAGCATGAAAAATTAATTTTTTGTTAAATAGGTACCCGTGCGAAGCTGGGGCGGACAGCTAGTTTTATCTATAAATGTTTTTATGACTTTCCTAAAAGTCTATTCCTATTTCCCATTTTTGTCTGAAATTATAAACTTTACAGATCATCGCAGGATCAAAGGAACTCAAATACGATAATGAGAGGCATAGGTTGGTAGAGGCCTACTTACACATTTGACATCTATCTATGTATGTCGAAGATATTGATAATGATGATAACAAGGAGCAAAATAATAGTAAATAACCGAGCAGCTAGTGACAAAGCCGATCAGCCTAACCACCCGTCAAGCCATCAGCCATTTTAATTACATCCACCGTAATCCCGACACCCTACCGATAATACAACATCAAAGCATTTATACCAAACTACCCTCGAACATCTACTGACCTTTATAACAATGTAGATAGAGCTTAGAATTTTATCGAAGACAGTTTTATAACAGAGGTTAAGGAATGGTTTCGTATAGTGTATGAATTAATATCTGCCGGGTTTTGGATTCTTTATCGTTATGAGCATTTGACACTAGAAGTGTGCGATATGAATTGTTGAAGAACCTTTGTGGGATTATGGATATTGAGGTGTAATGAGGGACGGATGGATATTTGATTGACACATACGCACAAAATGCGCACAAATTGGAAGCGGGAAATGTAAGGGACAAAGTCGTAAAACCTAAATATGTGGACCTACGCCGCGGTGCGATAAAGTGAATTATACCAACTAGGTACTTTTATTAAAGTAAATATTTTGTTATTACGACCACCATTTTTATTCAACAAAACAAGACACCATAATTTAAACTTACAAAATCACATATCCTCGAATTTACAGTCATCCTCTTCATCCACAGGTCCCCGCTATTCTAGGTCTTCATCGAGAACGGATCCTAGAGTGGAGTCATTGTTGAAGGCATCGCCAGCATCGCCTAGATCTGACTGATTTCGCCTAGTGTCTGTAAAGATCAATAGATATAAGAATGTGTCATATAGATACGCTGTTGGCGTTCCTTAATATAATAAATAAAGATAATTTGTTGAATATTAGGTATGTGATTTTTAGGTCAATATAGGAGGCTTCCTCGTAGTTATCTAAAAGACTTATACAGGTGAGGTTTTTTCAGGGTTACCAAGGAGAAGTCTGAAAATATAAGAGTTATCGAAAAGTCATGAAAAGAGTAATGAGCTCGATTATGAAAAAAATAAGTTCTGAATTAAAAAGAGACGAAGAACTTTTTTCGGAAAAGTCAGTTGCGTTTTCGGTTACTTTAGTCGATAATAAATAAATAATGCAGACTATATGTATACCCAAAGTTCTATAGTTCTACATAGTTCTATAAAATATAATATTCGATAGCGGAATCAGACTCCGATATCAATTGAATACATCGAAACAAATTAACTCTTATTTTTAATAACTACTTGTATCATTCTATTTTCGGGTTACTTGGTTTGAGTGACAACAGTGTTAGTAAAAAAAGTTTGGGACCAGTTTTTCTCCAACACAAAAACGAACAACGTAATAAGGTAAAGGTTTCATTATCGCTTCTGTACTAGTGAAAAATAGAATCCAAGTGATCACTTTATTTCCCAGTATTGCATAATGTAAGTTGTATTTTGTGACGTATCTAAGAGTCCCGTAAGGTCGAAAGGAAATACTCGTAAAGCAATTTGATTTTGATTTTCTTCAATGTTACCACTTTACTTCCCAGTAGGTATTACGTAAGTTGTATTTTTGTGACGTGTCCAAGAGCCCCGTAAGGTCTACAGGAAACAAAGCACTTTGATTTTTATTCGCTGTACACTAACACCCTGCATCAAATCTGGTAAACTCACGTCGATAATTGCCAGTGTAGGATAGGTATTTCTAGCTGCAGTGGCTTTATTTCCTGAGGTTCTTCGTCAAGGTATGAATACTCGGTGGACTGTTGCCAGTTTATCTGAAAACCCAAAGAAAAGTGATCCCTTGACCAATGTGTAAACCAGTTGAAACGTCGGGAAAAAAATACGCGATTAGTACACCCGTTAGTCAGGCTGGCTGCATATTGGAGTCACGAAAATTTTGTCAACAGGTTTGCCAGCTGTTTTAAGACAGACATTCCTCACATAGACAAGTCTGCCTTAAACTAAAACGAAACTGTTATACCTACTACACGTCGTCGCACGCCTAAAACGAAACTGTTCCGTCTACGTCTGCATATTTTTTTCAAAATAGTCTGTCTTAAAACTATCGTGATTAAAGTCTCCACTCAGCCTAAAAGAGAGGGGGTACCTACGTCGATAGACTTCAGATTCAGATTCAGATTCAATAACTTTACTTCTTTAGGCTTACAAAATAAGCACTTAGACAAGACAAATTTCATACAGTTAATTATTATAACAAAAAGAAATAAGTTGTTATTGATTTCTCTTCACTTCAATTTTTTGTCCACTAGTGGAAGAAGTGAAAAAGAAACCACTAGTACATTCATAGATAACTTATGTGTCTAATACAATGTTTGTTTTTGCCTATCTAAATCTAAGTTTAAAATTATTTAGATACATGTCAATAATTATTTAAATACATTATACTTAAGTAGCTAAGCACAACATTCAATTTCTTACATGCTATTGTCGGTGTGGAATGGAGCGAGATCGGCCAAGCATTATTATCGTTAACGTAATCATCTATCGAGTAAAATGCTTTCTTAATAAGATTTTGTTTTATATATTGTTTAAATTTTCGAATAGGGAGCCCAGTTGCTTCAGATAGAAGCTTATTATAGAAGCGCACGCAATTTCCCATGAATGACTTCCCTACCTTATGTAATCTGTACGATGGTATAAGTAATTTGTTGACTGTTATAATTTGTTATGCGTACCCAACGCATTCATTGGTACATAATGTGTATACAAGGGTAGCAGAAAATTCGTAGTCAGACTTGTCGCCGTGCAATTCTTGTAGATATTAGATAATTGTCTCTTATGATGTTTTATTTGAAGTTTGCGCGTGTTCTCATTTTTTGTAAAGCAATAGTCTGTCTTAAAACTATCGTGACTCAAGTTTGCGCTCAGCCTTAAGTAGGTAGGTACTATATTATAGCCAAACTCGAAGAATCTTTGATTTGATTTGATTTGATTTGAATCTTTTCTCCACGCGAGAATCGAACTTGCAAACTCCTGCGTCGCAGGTGGACCTTCGCCCACCGTGCCACATCGTCATGTAAGAGTATATTTTGTATAAATGATGCAAAAAGACAGGATACAGGCTGGCAATGAGTAAAGGAGACCTAACTGACTTTGGCCCCAATGTGGGCAACATAATGCTTGATGGGATGCACTGATGATGATAATTACGGTAGCACATTCAGCAGTGGACGTAATATGCTGCGGTATTTTACATCGATAAAGCCATTGAAGGGTAAGGTCAGGATCAGTCAATCAGGTCAGGTCAGGAGGTAAGGATCTCGGTAAGGGTTATTATTGGTACTTACCCAGGTTTGATGATGCAGGAATCGACATCGTGGTCTATAATTTTGAAAAGTAAACTAAAGAAATTAAAATCATCACGGGCAAAGTAGGAACAGCTAGTTCGTACAGTACATTATAAAAAAAAAACATCTTACTCTCCTCAGCCGCCACTTTTCCAGAAATTCGTTACTTTCTTTAAGAGCTTCCTTGCTTTCTTGCAGCAGTTTGTCGATACGATATGTGCCTTTGAACTGCTTGTATTTGTTTAGAATCTAAAACAAACCACCATATTTAATATTTTTAGGAATATTTACCACATATCGTTGATTTGTTCGAGCGCTTCGAAACTATCTTATAGTTCATCATCTTTTCGGTTCCTGATTTGAAATTTGTATTGGTTTATGATGATCTAAAACAGGATTGATTTAAATGTTGAAGGATTACCATTATGTCGATCTACTTGGCTTAGGCATCGTCCTGTTGCAATTGATAATGTTTTAAGTAGACGCTAGTCTACCGTAATTAGGGTTCGATGGAATCCAGAATAAATTACCTTACCGTTTACCTTACCGTTTTCCGTTACCTTATTATACTTAGGTATTTAATTTGTAAAAAAATTTAATGGATTTTTTTAAATAAACTTACAAAAAGCGTCAGAGAAAGCACAAAAATCTCAGCAAACAACACCGGGAGATTCGTGTGTTGGTCCAGTCCTGTCTGCACTTTTGCTTCGTCTCTAATTGTCTTCTTCACAAAACAAGTTACTTTGCAAAATAATTGTTGGAACATATTTATGACACCGTTCCCGAGTATGAAATCTATTATAAAAAGAACAACGAAAATGGAACCGTACATAGCATTATTGAAAAAAGCGACGGTTGATTTATCCATTGTGGTTGATCACGAATATTGGGGTAGATGGGTATAGAAAATTACCTACCTACATGGCACAAAATAAAACGTTAAAATTTTTACAAAGTTGTTTCTGTAGATCAAAGAGAATATAACCACTACTGTATAATGATGGCCAAAGATAATAAAACCACATCATGATGACAAAAACAAAAACGATGACATTTCTAATCAGTAATCAGAGACAAAGTTAAATAAAGATATTGTAATTTTTTTTTTTGATTTAAATTGATTACAATATTGTTTGTTGGTAGGTAGGTATATTATGTTATGCTTAGCTTTGCACGCCGTGTGGTGCCGTTATAGAATTTCACCACCCCAACTCTTCCCGTGGGTGTCGTAAGCGGCGACTGAGGGAAACACAGCGGGGGGCGGGCAGCAGCGCCTTCTGCAGAACAACTACACCGAACTGCGATCCCCAACCCGCATGCCCAGCGTGGGGATTATGGGCAATAACCCCCAAATAATGGTGCCATCTATGGCGCTCATTAGGGGAGGCCTATGTCCAGCAGTGGACTATTATAGGCTGGTGATGTTGATGATGATGTTGATGGTTAGCTTTAGGCAGATTATGCTGTGTAGATTGTCCAGCATTATTTATTTTTATAATTAGACCCGCTGAGCTCTAGATTGTTTACAAATGTCTGCAGTTAAATTGGACAAAAATTGTAAATACCTAACGTTAATAGGTACTTACCTATGTAGTTCTGATCCATAGCCTATGTATCACGGATAGTTAATAATTATTTTCCGCTAGATATTTATGTTGTTTTAAAAGAAAAAAATAAACAATAGGAAGAAACATAAATTATGTACTTACCTAAATCAACTTTGCTCTATCCCCTTATCTCTCTCATGTCTCTCTCTCACCACGAGAGATTTCATAAACAGCGACATCTGTGTATAATTTAATGAAGTAGTTTGTAGCGGGAGTTAAGGACATCTAGCGAAAAGCTTTATAACTAGTTTAGAGCTCAGATGTTTAGAGGCAAGCAAGTTTGGGCCACAGATAACATAATACTAGGTTGGGTTTTGAAAGGGTGCAGGGAGTGTGGTGGTTGGGATATACATAAAATAAATCATTAAAGAGCTCCGTGTTTCATAATTTATTTGTAGTATAAATTGTCAGAGGGCGCTAGTTTTTAATTCTTTTTTGACTTTTGTTTGGTCCTAATTATTAGGTAGGTACTGACATGCCGTTTTCGCATGATAGGTACAGAACCCAGTTTTGCGCTAATGTACAATTGTATGTAGGTACTAACTTATTACTGTTATTTTCACGTAAATAAGCAATAGAAGTGAAGTGAACACATATTTTTTTTTTCAGATCGGTAAAAATGTTTGTACGATCTGCAGATATTTGTTCAGGGTGTTCTGTTCGTAGATCTATAAAAATAAAAAGAAAACATTATCTATGTAATATATTATATTCAATAGGTACCTATATCAGTTGGTACTATTTGACTGATATACCCACAACATAACACAAGCTATTTTTAGCTTGGGGCTAGATGATGCTGTGTGAATTGTCCAGCATTATTACCTATTATTACTACCTTGAAATTCAAATTCGCATACAAAACAAAGGTTTTTCTGTGTTGGTGGGTCTGAGAGACCCAACAGGGCATGCCGAGGGTTAAAAACAGCAATAGGCATATCAATAACAACGCTGCTGCTATTAATAACATGTTGCTATTGCCTGGCTAAAACAAAAGATTCTACAACCTGATTATCTTTGGAATGAAAGAAAACGAGAACTCTCCTTCAGAGATAATGGAGTCAACAATACATATCGCGACGAGATCGCGACAAAGACTATTTGCTTGCATGACAAAAAGATAGATAAGTAAAAACTGAGCGCTCCACAGTTACTACTAGAACGTAGTGATTATATGCTCTGTGGTTACTACTTTATCTATGGAACGCTCATTTGTAAGTCGGGCAAATAGCCAATTCATACACAAAATTTAATTTTTTCGTCGTTCGTCTTTGAAGAGCTAGGTTGTTTGTGAGTAATTTTTATACAAAAATGCGTGCAGCTCTCTGATTATTTCCTGTGAATCTTCAACTAAGTAGATAGATTCTTACCTAGCTACCTACCTCAGATAAAATAAAACTTTATGTTGTCCGAGTTTGCTACGTATTCCAAGTAATTTGTATAACTACCTGCATAATCAGAATAAACCTGCAATTTTATTTGTTATAGTTCAACAAGTCAAGTGCTACTGCGGATACAGTGGAACCACAGGGATACTATAGTATCTGTGCTAGAAATAAGGTGCAAAATCAGTAGCCACCTTGAAACTTCGGCTCCTTGCGAAACGAGTCTATGTTGTGGTCAGCATACTGAATCAAAGATGAAAGATATAAGTAATAATAATAACAGTAAGACAACAGGTATGTTATCATCATAATAATTTATTCACGGAAAATATGTCTATTATTACAATGGTGTTAATGTATCAGTAGTATTAATGCAATACTACCAAAAGTTATGGTCTGGTGTGTGATTAGTAATAATACAGCTACCTACTACACAACATACACCAACACACCATACAGAACATAATTACACTTTTGGAAACTAAATTTTCTGATTGAAACAGTTGAACTAACTGCAGACTTGCAAACAAAATACATTCCAGTCCGTAAAAAGCTTCCCCGAGACACTGGCTGCTTTGCCTCGCTGTATGGCAATTAGGGCTTGTAAAAACCGGGTTATTTAATAAGCCGGTTAATTCGGTTTTTATTTTTTCAAACCGGTTAAAACCGGGTTTTTCGGTTATTTCGGTTTTTTTCCAAAAAGAGTCGCTGGACGATATAAAACCATAAAATTCGATGAAATTTACGTATTATTTAGCTTAGCACTGATTAATTTGACTCAAATCACAATTTAGTCTTATGAATACATATCTACGGTTCAGTCAAATGAGTAATACACTTGTCATTTTCATTTATTTGCCGTTGGAGCTCAAGGCATACTTGGTTAAGTCAATTTATATTTCAAGTCATGAAAAAATCTGTAATAGACCTAAATATAGGTTGTCAGTCAGGCACAAAGTGATAACAAACAAGGCACCTAAGCAAAGCAACGCACAACAATGAACTGATTAAACTAAAAGAAGAAAACTAAATTAATTAATATATCTGCTATTAATGGGCATCGTCTAAATAAAAGTTAATAAAAGTACAAAATACTATATAAAAATGCGTTGGCAAAATAAAGATTCTAAATAAAAATGCAAGTATCTGAATTTTTTGTCTGATCGTCGGATGAAATTGTAATATAGATAGGCGATGTCTTACAAAATGTATTTATGGAACGAATGCATTCGGATAGTCGAATACGACCACCCGTCTGTCAAAGAATCGGAAGTGTATTACCGGCCTGATGATTGAGCCTGACAAATCTACACTCATGGACATAATTAGAGGAACGGTTCATCAATCGAAAAACAACTGAAATATGCACTAAAAGTACTTAGTACAAACTGGCCACATTTTATACCATAATGTTTAATTTGAAAAAAGAATTACTTCAGTAGTCTTTTGTTTCAGGTATTCGTTTGTCTTTTTGTTTATTTGCTATTTCCACTAGTCTATTGGAATAATTTTACTAACGTGTGCGTTATCAATTCATAAAATTCTGTCTTTTTTTTTCACAAAAACATATCGCAATAGTGGTGCTTACAAACCAATGAATGGACAAAGCCGAATCTTAGCGTAGCTCAGGTTTCCAAAGCTGTTACTTTAATTAAAAATGGTCAAAGTTATAAAGAAGTGGCTCAAAGATTACGGGTTTTACAAATCCGTCATATTTCGAATTGTTCGACGTCGAGCAGACTGGTGAGTACACGAGACGTGCAGATCTTGGTCGCAAGAGTGTCACTTCAGCAAGAGACGATTGATTTATGGTGAGCAGTGTTCTGAGAAATCGCACTTTGACATCTTCTGAGGTCAGATCTATGACCAGTATGTTCAACAGGTTACAGTTAGCACTAAAACCGTAAGAAGAAGAGTTAAAGAAGCTGGAATGCCTGGAATAAAGACGTACTTGCCAGCTAGAGGACCCTTACTCACCACAGATCATCGAGTAGCTCGGGCTAACTTTGCTTGCATACCAAATCTGAAATGATGATGGCTGGGGGAAAATATTGTTCATTGACGAGTCTAGGTTTTGTCTAAAGCCAGATGATAGAAGGGTTAAAGTTTGGAGACGACCCTGCGAAAGATACGCTTAGTGTGGATTGTCGGAAGAGAGCCATTATGGTGGAGGGTCAGTAATGGTATGGGGCAGTATTTGCATAGGGGCGCGTACGGAGATGCACATCGTTGAAAATGGATCCCTGACTGCGGCTCGGTATAAGCTAGGAAAGCAAATAAAATAGCGCGATCCAAAACCAACATACAGCAGATCTCAAAAGGGCACTAGTACAAGAGTGGAATCGAATACCACAAGATTTCATTGATAACTTAATAAAAAGCATGTCGAGAAGATTGAATGGAGTTTTAACTGCTAGAGGGGCAGTAGTTCTCGGTATTTTGAACCGAGAACAAACTAAACAGGTGTCATTTACAACAAATGAACAATTAGCCCTCAAAGGTAAATCTGTGGAGCGACCTCAACGTCCCCTCCTAGACACAGCACAAATTTAAGTAGCAGAGCAACTACCCCATTCCACTACAACTACCACACAGAAGAGCGATTGAAGAGTGTGGAATCAGTGAGGGATCAGGGGGTTCAACTGGACAAGGAATTGCGGTTCAGACCCTATGTTGCCAGCGTTTGTTCAAAGGCGGACAGAATTATAGGATTCATTTTACGAGCTAACTGGTTCACAAAACTGGTTCGGGCACTCACAGGAATATATGATGCTCCGGTCAGAAATCAAGAAAAAAGCGCAGTTTCTGTATGGGTCCTCATAAAGCTAGATAAAGTCTCGTTATGGAGCGTATACAGGAAAATTTTACTCGATACCTTTATTAAAAGGAATATATTATGGCGTCAACCCTTTCCATTCCTTTATGTATATTTATTCGTACTGGGCTAATATAACTAATATAATACATTCCTGTTGTATTCAAATTTTCTTGGAAATTGGAAATAAGGAGAGGTGTGGCGTTAGCACTGTATGTGGTTAGGGTGTTTAGGGGAATGCCCATGGTGTTGATAAGTCTGTGCCGACCTGATGAAATTGTCGGGTGGCGCAGGCGGCTACCTCTGTTCTCAAAGCGTCGCGGAAGAACTAAACTGATTAACAAAACACCATTGTCACTCATCAATCAAGCACTTAATCTGGTAGCGCCAACCATTGACGTATTCCACTGTTCACGGGGCGACTTCCCAAGATTATCTCCATCATAACTTACTATTCAATTTATCTTTTTGTAAAATAAGTGACTGACATTAATATTCCAATATTTTGCATTTTATTATTATATTAAACTGAAATTACTAAACTTACTGACTTTTTATTCGTTCAAAAGTGTTTTTAAGATTTTTGTTGTCCTTCCAGATCGTATTAAACGATAAACTAAGTAATTTAATAGTCGGTGGGTGATATTGAAACCCTTGAAATGCTATTTTTTTCATTTCTTACTGCAGCAAAAAAAACCGAAAAACCCGGTTATTTTGACCAAAAAACCCGGTTAATAACCGAGGCAAAATCGGCCGGTTAACCGGTTTTTCGGTTAACCGATTAACCGGTTTACAAGCCCTAATGGCAATGCTGATGCGAGATACTCACATCTCACTTTGACAAGATACAAAATTTTTTTAAAACATTTTTTCACTGTCCTTCTTTATCTACAACTAGCTGCAGACTCTGGCAATGGAAATACTACTGAAGTAACAGAACCTGGGCCTAATAAGGATGATATTCAGAATGAAAAAGCTATCAAAAATATCAGTAAGAAAGCTGCAATGATGGCTAGTACCAATGGCATAGTAAACTATATATACAATATGTATACTGAATCATGCGAGAATCGAAAAGAGTCTAATGAAGAGCAAGAAGTAATCTCTGAAGAGGAAGTATCAGATGATCCTACAGCCGAGGAGGAGCCTGCAGATATTGTGGCCGAGACTCCAGTTGTGGCTGCTTCTCCTGTTGTGACCAAATACAAGTACAATGATGGTAAGTTCTTTATTAAATACCTTTTTTATACTACTTTTCAACTTGAAAAGTATTATGTCCATTAAAACACTATATTTTAGTAGATATGTTTATTGTGCTAGATAGCAAATCACGAGCCAGCTTTGTAAATGAGAGAGCCATGTATTAGGTGGCCATTCCACACATTTGCCAACCCCATTCATCTGTTAAGCTTCCTCAGCTCCATTAGAACAAACACAGAACAGACACAGTTGAAACTGTCAGCTATTGAATACCTAGTAATTTTCCTTGTATATTGGGGATTATGGGCAATAATCCCCAAATGATGAGAAAGCCATCTATAGCACTCATTAGGGGAGGCCTATGTCCAGCAGTGGACTATTATAGGCTGGTGATGTGTGATGCATATCGGAGAAAAAAGATTATTTAATTACAATTCATCAACAGAGCAATGGTCCGCGCTGAACATGACTGGTAAGAGGTGCTATGATCTTGGGCTGCTCAAGCAAATAAAGAATGATCCCCTTTCAAAGAACAAGCCTAATGCACCCTTATTAGAAGCCTGCGATGTGATCAGGGTAAGTACTTTATCTATACTAATATCATAAAGAGGAATGATTTGATTGTTTGTTTGAATTGATTAGGTTCCGAAACTACTCCGACACTACTACTGGACTGATTTGAAAATTTCTTTCACCATTAGGAACCTAAATTTTCCGTGATGAACATAGGCTATTATTTTAATCAAAAAGTCAGGGATCCTCTTGAAAAAATTAATCTTTGATAAATGCTTGTGTGAAGCCTGGGTGGACCACTAGTGGATTATGAAGATTTAGTAGCTGATTATTATTATCACATAAATTACTTCGCCTAAATAAAATAAACTGGATGTTTAGATGGATGATGGATGTTTGTTTATCTTCATGCAAAAAATACTGAACGAATCAAGTTGAAATTCTGTGTACAAGTAGATCTAGGTCTGGAAGAAAGTATAGGCTACTTTTTATTCCATAAATCAGTTTCCAAGGGATTTAAATAAACTAAGAATGCTTTCACAAAAACAGCTGGCTGAATCTAGATATTCATTTGGAAGATAAATTGGAAATACCCAAAAAAACTTTGCGTTTTTAACTTTTTTAGACTTCACGAGACTGATATGTTTTTCACGACCTCTGTGGCGCGTTGGGCGACAATTTGCCTGCGACGCAGGAGTGGTTGTGGGTTCGATTCCCACCTCGGGACAAATATTTGTACCTACAATCTGCAGATACATTTGTTCAGGGTCTAGTTGTTTTCTATGGATAATAATGTATTATATATATCAGTCATCTACTACCCATAACACAAGGTCTGCTTAGCTTGGGGCTAGATGACGCCGTGTGGAAAAAAATGTATAAGATAGTCCTCATATTTATTTGATATATTTTTACTTACAGACTACACCCATGCGTGAGCCAGCACCTTTCAGTCTTGTATTGAGACCAGTAAATGTTACCCTATTCCCTACATTCCTAAAGGACAGTCTTGGTGGTTCAATGAATGATATCCACAAGGGTCTTAAGAAAGATGTCAGGAATGTGGCTGTAGCTGGTAAGCAACTGTCCATACTAATAAATCTATAATAATATTATAAAAGCTAAAGTATAGGGTAGTTCGGTCCATTATTTGATGTTGTTTTATTTTCAATGACTAACTTAATATTATGGTTTGGTAGACTTAATTCACCTGAAGTTGATCACCTTGGTGAATTAAGTGCTACGCAGGAAGGGTAGACTTCATTCACCTGGGTGCATTAAGTGCTACACACCACGGGACTTGGAGCACCTAGGTAAACTAAGCACGGCTTTCAATCTATACTAATATTATAAAGAGGAAAGATTTGATTGTTTGTTTGTTTGTTTGAATTGAATAGGCTCCGAAACTACTGGACCGATTTGAAAAACTCTTTCACCATTAGAATCCTAAATTTTCCCTGATGAACATAGGCTATATAATATTTTCAAAAAAATTAGGGATCCGCATGAAAAACTCAATAATTAAACCGTATGCATGTATTCAACCTCTTTCTATTGGTCCTCTTTTTCTATTATGGCGCGGAGCCATAATAGAAAAAGAGGTTGAATATATCTTTTTCTCTACGGCCAGTGTCAGTTATGGAGTGTCGAGTCAATGTCAAAAACCCTAATGCTGTTAAAAAAAGTAAGAGATCCGTATGAAAACTGTGAAACCCATCGTGTTCGTGTGTATAATTTCTGAAATTTATGATTAATACCCGTGCGAAGCCGGGGCGGGCCGCTAGTAGATTATAACCCCTGTCCGGTACACTCAATTATACCTGGCTTAAACATAAACAAATTACACAAACCTAAAAGAAAAATACATAATAATATAATCATTTTATTCTTGGATCCTTATCTCTTATGTACTTCTGCTCGCCTAGTACTTTTCAACCATGGCACTGGAACTACTATGGATCATTATTTTCATAATGTCAGACTTTCAAATGGTGGTGATCAACTTCAGGTGAATTAAGTCTACCCGACCAATATTATTTGGACATAATATACCCACACATGTTCCATTATTTTCCGTTAAATGTCATAATTTGACACTAAAT
Source organism: Eupithecia pulchellata (assembly GCA_963931895.1). NCBI lineage: Eukaryota > Metazoa > Arthropoda > Insecta > Lepidoptera > Geometridae > Eupithecia > Eupithecia pulchellata. The sequence goes on from OZ007539.1 coordinate 10,085,014, forward strand.
AATAATTCATACAATTTTCAAATAAATAAATTATTGTGTGTTTGTTATCAACATTTAATAACCAATTTGAAAAAGTTCTCTCACCATTAGTGGATACTAATGGTGAGAGAACTAGAGAACGAGATCTATTTCTTTTATATTCTATAGCTTATGTTCATTAGGGAAATGTAGGATTACATTTCCCTAATGAACATAAGCTATAGAATATAAAAGAAATAGATTTTTTTTTATATCCGTGCGAAGCCAGAGCGGACCGCTAGTAGGTATTATATTAATATTGATTCTATTATTCAGGTAAAGGCAAGCTTAGCCAAACCGGTAGCAACAGCCCTCACAAACCAGTTATTCATGTATCATTGTCATCGAGAGAGGAGGTTAAACTGAAGCAAGTGGACTCTGCCTGGAAACCAACCAGATTGCTTCAGGAGAATCTATCTGAAGAGGAAATCAAGACACAGGTATGTTATGGACTAGGGCGAAAATGTATTGAAAATCTCTGATGATTTTCATTGAAGATTTGGTTAAATCAAATCTATACACAACAGGTATGTGGACTAGGATAAATAAATAATAAATAATGCCGGACATACCACACAGCATCATCTACCCCCAAGCTAAGCAGAGCTTGTGCTATGGGTACTAGATGACTGATATACATAATACAATATTATTACATATAAAGATATTTTTTATTATACATAGAAAACGACCAGAACACCCTGTACGAATTTTTACAGATCGTATACATATTTGTCCCGAGGCGGGAATCGAACCCGCAACCTCCTGCATCGCAGGCGGACCTTTGCCCACCGCGCCACAGAGGTCGTAGGCCGAAAATGTATTGAAAATCTCTGATTATTTTCATTGCGGATTTGGTTAAATCTTCGTGCAATATAAGTACTAAGGCAAACAAATTTTATACAATACACAGCTATTATATACATATAGCTGTATAGTTATACATCTTGGTCTTGTAGAGATCGCTCTTGAGCTATAAGACCGCCTAATTTTTGTGTTTGCTTGCTAATTGTTTTTTTTTGTGTGAAGAATTTTCTATCTATCATTTAATGAATAGAAAATATTATCAAATAAGAAATGAGTTATTATATCGCACCCCTAGAACAACACGGGATTATGTCGAAAAATCTCAAAATCGACTTTATTGCATATTTGAATCCGCCAAGTTTTTCCGCGCACACCACTAACACACGATTATTTATATTCGCACAGACGCCCAAGAGATGGCATTGTACTTCACTCTTATTGAATTAATGTGTAAAAGGTCATACCACGAATAATAATCTATGTCCAGTTACAACATGTTCGCCGTCGGGGCAAACCGTATTGCGCTTACACAAGAGCAAATTATTAGGGAATAATCTGGTATTATTGAAGTTATTGAACTTTTTCTGGTTGGTGTTTTATTGGTATTCCGAAATACGGCGGTGTTATTGAAGAAGGTATGTAAATTTATTTTAATTTTTCCAAAATAGTACAGTATTGTTTGAAATAGGTGAAAATTTCTGAAATAATGCCCTATTGATGATACATTTTCATTTAGCCATAGTTTATTAAAAAATAGTTTAAATTAAATTTTGGATACTTTCAATTCTTATAATTGTTCTATATTATAAAAAAAATGTTTTTGAGCAGTATTTATCTCATCATAATAGGAAAAATAAATCAAGTTTTTCAGATAATGCTCTATTGTTGAATTAATTTAGTATACTCTCATTTTCTGGTAGATGATTAAAGGTCGCTGCCTGCTGATGCTCGAAAAGGCAATTGGAACACCCATAGAAGACCAGTCTACTGTCCAAGATATCAAAATGGAAAATAATGCGGAACTTTCCTCTGTGGCGGCACCAGTCATCGCATCAACAGCAGTTGAAGCATTAGCATACCAAGTTCACTGGTAATGGATTTTAAGTTAGACAATAAGGCTGCTGGTCCAAGTGATGAAAGTAATTTTTTATACGATTCAGATGAAGAACCTATTTTTTCTCTCCCTGCTAAACAAAAAACTCGGCCTATTGTAGTCTTATTATTCTAACCTTAGAAGTAACCAAAATACTAATTTTAAGAAATTCCAACGGTTAGTTCATCATCCTGAGGTCTTTGAATAATAAAGCTTTGGAAAAGAGACCCTAATCTTATCAACGTAAGACTGAAAAGCAACACAGGATGAAGTGTTCCATATGGAACCGTTTGACTTCAAAAGGTGTTTATACTTTAATTTTACTTGATTTTACCTTTGATATTTGTATTGATTTGTTCTTATGAAGGTACTTGTTGATTCTGTGAGATTTAAGTAAATTAATATTTTATAACGTAAGGTTGCGTACGGTTTTATTTTCCATTTAAATAGAATAAAAGATAGGTTATCGTAAGTTACCGAGATAGTACAAATAGTAAGGATTTTTTTTTTACCTAATGGTATTACATTGTATACAATCAGTAGTACTATGTAGTCAGCAACTACTTATTGTATCCTAATGGTTCCTTTCCTTAGTATTATTATTAACTGTTTTACACTTCTACACTGTATATTTTTTTTAAATTTATACCTGCATAATGTTGTTTGTTTCATATTATAATAATCACTATATCCAAAACCACACTGCGGTTTTCGGATGATTTTGTTGGTTTTGTTAAACAAACTTGAATAAATATGCCGATTTTCGTAATTTAATGTCTTTAATTTTACTAACAACAGGAAAATGCCTGAAAACAAATCATAGGTCCTTATTGTCTATTTACTCTTAACCAATGGATGATAAAATATAAGAGTATTATTTCAGAATCATTCAACAAGCAGGACGTATTTCGACATAGTTATATTTTTTTTTATGAGATAATTAGACAATAGAGAATTAAAACGAAAAATGCATATTATCGCTTGCTCGACTTTTATTGAGGGGAATAAACGACATAATATTGATTCACATTAGATACGTTACATAAAACATTCAAGACTTGGGCAATAACTTCGATGAAAAAGCAGATAACGGTTTTTTGACGATCCTGAAAAAAATAGTTTTTCGACATAATTCCGTGTTGTTCTAGAGGTGCGATATTATTATATTAGAGTTATTATATTATTATATTAGAGTTATTATATTATTAGAAAACCTTCAATAATAAAGAAAATTACAATTAAATAACAAAATTAGAACTAGTATTAACAATAGAAACAATTGAGCTAACTTAAGACTGTTGCAAACAAACAACAGATAGCTCGACTGATCCATATCAATACCAGTCGGGCATGTCTCCGTAGGTATTATGGATTTTCTCCCTACTTCAATTTGTACTCTACTAGTAAAAGAATTGAAAAAGAAACCACTAGTAATAAAATCTAATGTACAGTGCGCGTCAGAATTAAGTACCCCCCTTGTATACAAACTATTTTCGACTACTTCTAATTCCCTTGTAACTTGTCACAATTTTTCACATGCAAAAATTTATCAGGCCCGCCGCTCATGATCGAACTTCCCTTCCATAATACTCAATGTCTGAAATTCCCAACAATAACAACTATTGTGTCCCACATACATTGAGATAGGGGCTACTTATATGTGACGCGCACTGTACTTATTTTTTTTTTCAGGAACTGTATAAGAAATTCAGAGGAATCTTAAATAAATTAACACCGCAGAAGTTCGACACTTTACTCAAAAAAGTTTTAGAACTGGAAATTGACAATCAAAAACGAATGGAAGGTGTCATCGACTTGTTATTTGAGAAGGCCATTGAAGAGCCTAATTTCTCTGAAGTATACGCTAACATGTGCCTGAAACTAGCGAACCTCCGGGTAATATAACTTTTATACAGTAAAATATATGTATAATAATTTTAATCTATGTAATATATTGTTTTATATATCAGTCTTCTAGTAACCATAACACAAGCTCTGCTTAGCTTGAACCTAGATAACGCTGTGTGGATTGTCTACAATTAGGTACCATTTTGCATTGTAGTGTAAAATAAATAATGCTAGACAATTCGTACTAAACCAAAGCTAAGCAGAACTTGTGAAGGGTACTTGATAAGTTAAATATTCTTAAAACTTAAATAAGCTATGAAATACCTAATAGTCTACCTTATTATGGTGGGTACAGACCAAGCGAACGCGAGCGAGTGAACGCTACGAGTTGGATTCGACGATCGGTACCGAACGTTCACTCGCTTTCGTTGTTGTGTCCACACCAAACGAACAGATGCAAAACCGCGGGCGGAGCACGGCCGAAGGCGAACGAAGACCTCGCTTGCTTTCGCCATAACGTCCACACTGGTTCGTTCGCATTCGATTGTTAGCCTTCAGTCACTCTCGTTCGCTTAGTCTGTACTGTACCCACCATTATAGGAATATATGTACAACTAGCAGCCCGCCCCGGCTTCGCACGGGTATTTTAAAGAATTTTACACACACACACACATTAGATAAGGTACCTACTTTATTATTGAAGTTTTCATATGGATCACTAACGTTAAAAATATTTTATAGCCTATGATTATCATTCTAATGATGAATTTCTTTCCAAAAAGGTCTAGTATTTTCAGAACTTATTCAATTCAAACCACAAACAATCAATAAAATCTTTCCTTTTTAAAATTGTACCTTTACCTCCTTTAGGTACTTATATAAAGACTTTTCTCTCACACCGCTATATCGCCTACATCGCATGGTTCCAATCTTGAAGTTTTTATATTTTTTGACATTGAGTTTCCTCTCGCACCCCAGTAACGAATTGTAATGTCTATGACAATCCATAACTGAAACTGGCGGAGTCGTCGTAGCAAAAGCGGTGCCATAAAAAAAGAAGTTGAAGTTGAGTCACAGCCAAGTCACAGCAAAAGCGAGCAGCGCAAAAAAAGAAGTTGATGTATAGCGCTATGGTTTTATTATTGAAGTTTTTATACGGATCTCTAACTTTTTTGAAAATATTTTATAGCCTATGTTCATCACGGAAATTTTAGGATTCTTATGGTGGAAGAATTTTTCAAATTGGTCCAGTAGTTTCGGAGCCTATTCAATTCAAACAAACAAACAAACAAACAAACAAACAAACAAACAAACATACAAACAAACAAACAATCAAATCTTTCCTCTTTATAATATTAGTATAGATGTATAATAAGTCGCGAATTCAACTCCCGCCGAAATCTATGAGAGAGGTACCCGAGAGAGGGCTGACGAAAATTTTTGTTATATTATTTTTTTTCTTCGATATTACCCCAATTATTAACGAGGGGGATCTAGGAATACTATCATCATCATCAAGCCATATTAGGCTAATATGGGACTGATTCGTGGACATTAGGACATAGGAATACCATGGTGACCATAAAATTTAGTACCGTCACACCACTAACAGGACAATTTTTTCAGGTTCCTTCTGATAATAATGGCGACAATATGGTCAGCTTTAGAGGGCTGATTATTACCAAATGCCAAACTCAATTTGAAACTGGAAAATCTGATGAACAATTATTGATGAAGTTGGAGAAGGAATCAGCGGAAACTGTTGATCCTGTAAGTAAATTTTCTGAATCCTTACTTTAATATTATTAACGTAAATATTAAATATGTACATATGGACGACCTCTGTGGCGCGGTGGGCGAAGGTCCGCCTGCGACGCAGGAGATTGCGGGTTCGATTCCCGCCTCGGGACAAATATTTGTATGATCTGCAGATATTTGTTCGTTCTGGTCGTTTTCTATGTATAATAAAGAAATATCTATATACGTAATTATATTGTATTATGTATCAGTCATCTAGTACCCATAACACAAGCTCTGCTTAGCTTTGGGCTAGATGATGTTGTGTGGATTGTCCGGCATTATTTATATACAATATTTATATACAAATATATTTTTTATATTGTAGGCCAAGAAAAAAGAACTTCAAATGATGATCAATGAAGAAAATAGGAAAATCAGATTGAGATCAGTGGCTAATGTCAGATTTATTGGTAAGTTGTTTCCTACCTTTCAAAGGATGTAAATGCTCATGCTTCATCATCACCAGCCCATGTTAGTCCACTGCTGGGCCCATGTCCATTCCCATTCTCATGCTTATTAGTTAACTTATAATTTCCTACCTAAGTCAATTAATTACACATGAAACAAAAGTGAATATTTCTGCAGCAGTTCCTATGTGAGTTAGACTATAGAAATAAAGGAAGAAATTCGATAAAAACATATCAGAAAAAAACCGTTAAAATATAGAAAATTTACTTAATAGTTAATTGACATAATGCACACCATTATGTCGAGGCAAAGCCTTTTTGTCTTTGCAACGCTGGTTTTCTGTCAAGATCTTTGGTGCGTGTAAAATAGAGTTCGCCTACACATACACACATACACGCACCAAAGATCTTGACAGAAAACCAGCGCAGATTACAGGCTATAGGTTACACACAGAAAAAAATAATCTTTGGTGTGTGCGTGTCTACACAGCTTACAGGCTATTTATAGGTAACACACACAAAAAAAATTATATACACATGCACACATGCACATTAGGTAATTAATTATATAATTAATTACCTAATGTGCACTATTTAGTTATTAACCTCTTGAGACCCTGAGTACTTAAACGATGACATAAACTTACAAAAAATATGGAGTTCACCTATTTGCACAAATTTAAGACTCTTTATTATTTTTATGTATAGCCTGTAAGGTATTTGTTCACATGGGGCCTAGAATAAGTTTTTTACCAACCATAACTGTTCTTTTATTGCCTGAAAAAAATATTTTATTTATTATATTTATAATATATTTATTGTTATATTTAGTAACACAACAAAACAAATCGCGAAACAAATCGGGATCGCGCGCGAGCGCATAACAGAGCAGTCACGTTATTCTTTGTTCCGTAGATTTATTTTCTAAAAGTGCTCAAAAAGTGAAAATCTTTTAAATTTACTTGTATCAGTGTGTAGCTCAAACAAAATAGCTTTGATTAACACGAAAAAATATACAAAAAGGTGCATTTATTACTGTGTAATCTTCAAAAAACTATATCCAAACTACCAAAATATTTAAAACTGCATCGAAGAATCCTTTGTTTGCGCATCGTAAGTAGTGTGAATGACCGAGCTGGCAAATGACCTTGTAGAGGCAAGAGAGACTTATACGGCAAGCACTCGCTGTAGCGTCTAGAGCCCACTATTTTCGACTTTGACTCTACGGACGCCGTGGCCGAATGGTCAGAGCACACGACGAGTAAACCGACGACGGTACCAATATCGAATCCTCCTACATGATTTTTATTTTTGCTTTTTTCTTGCAAAATGTCACTATCCAACAACAAAGTTGCTCAAGATAATGTCACTATTAGAAAGAAATACAAGGCAAATGTCTCTACAGAAAATTCCTTTGAAGCCCTATCTCAGGATGAAGACTTGGATGATCTCTCACTAGTTTTGGAAGACCATGGAAAATTAAACAGAAGCTGTCCTAATATAAAAACAGATGATTCAAATAGAATAAAGGCATTAGAAAATAAAATATTAGCTCTCACTGAAAAATTGGAAATTGCTGAAAATGAAATTATCAACTTACTATCAGAAAATTGTTGCTTAAAAAAACAAATTTCGTCATACGATATTCGAGTAAACCAACTACAAGAAATCTGCAAAACTACTCCTAAAAAAAGTCTAAAGAAAACCAGAGCTTCTTTGAATAGAACAAGATTAGATTTTTCCTTTGAACAAGAAAGCCCTAGCGCGCGCCATAACCAGAAGAAATCACCTCTACGTAAAACAACCCAGCTAGAAAGCCTGCCAAATCTGCAATCTGCAATAATACAATCTCCGTGCCCAGAAAATTGCGATAAAAAGTCCAATTACGTATATATTATAGGTGATGAACAAGTAAGAGGACTTTCTGCAAAGTTAAACTGCTTAAAACTTAATAAATGGTATGGTGATTTCAACATTCAAGGATTAGTTAAAACACATGCGCCGTCAAGTGAGTTCCTAAGAAATTTAAGAGATATAAGTTCGAACATTAAAACGGATGATGTTGTGATTATATCAATCGGTAAACACGACAAAAATGCCTATAGATTTTTAACAAACATGTATAATATTTTAGTACCGTCATGTATGTTAGTAGAGCCGACAAATCGAGAGGAGGGGCATGCATACTAGTAAAGAAATCATTAAACGCCAAACCTATAAGTATCCCACCAGGATGCATAACAAAATTTAATTTTGAATGTTGTGGTGTAGAAATCGTTGGTTTAAATACTGTAGTCTTTTGTATTTATAGAATACCCGATAACAAAAAATCGCAAATGGGATCATTCTTACATAAATTGGATAATTTATTGAATTATGTAACAGATACGTTTAGAAAAAAGAAGATTGTTATTTGTGGGGATTGGAATATTAATATTTTGACAGAAAACTTAAACACTAAGGATTTGTTAAACATACTCTCTAGTTACAACATTACGGCTCACATAAAATTACCTACCAGACTACATTCTTGTCTAGATCAAATCGCCAGTAACATAAAAAATGTTCATTCGGAACTATACCCATCTGGACTATCTGATCATGAAACAGCTCAATTAATCAGTTTTAAAGTTAATAAACAAAGAGCTATTTCGTTTTGGTTTGAATACAAACGTGATTACAGCATTGAAAATGTAAAGAAATTTTGTGAGTGCATGTCGTCTCTTTCTTTTACTGAAGTTTACCAATGTTCTGATCTGATAGAGTCTTTTAATATTTTTTACGACTATTTAATTTTGTTTTACAATTTGTGCTTTCCAAAAATTAAAGTTAAAATAACTAATAAACCTAATTGGATTACTGGAGGTTTAAGAAAATCTATAAAAACCAAACGTTCTTTATACTTAAAATATAGACAAAGCCATGACAATAAACAAATACATAAATTACAGTTTAAAAATTATACTAAAATTCTTAAAAAATGCATGAATAAATCACAAAAAATAATGAATTTGAAACGTATTAAATATAGTAAAAATAAAAGTAAAGCTACCTGGGATGCAATATCATCGTCTCTATCTAATAACTTGTACAAAAATGACATTGAATTTATTAATTATAACAATATGACTATAAAAAATCCTACTGACATTTGTAATATTTTTAATAATTATTTCAATAATATTTTATTAAGTAAATCCCCAGTACTACACAATAATAATAATAATAATAAGTCTAACATTGACAATAGGTTAATTAATTCAATTTTTGTTGCACCATCTGACGCAGAAGAAATATTGAAAATAATTATGTCACTTAACAATAGTAAAACGAGTGGTTACGATGAAATCACTACCGCTATACTAAAATCCTGTGCCAAATGGATATGCTGTCCACTTTCTCACATTGTTAACCTTTCTTTTCTAGAAGGTATTTTTCCAGAGCAGCTTAAAATGTCTATTGTTAAGCCTCTTTTCAAAAAGGGAGACAAATCAGACCCAGGCAATTACCGACCAATAACAATAGTTCCTATTTTATCAAAAATACTGGAAAAGGCGATGGTTAGCAGAATTAATAACTTTATTAACAAACATAAGATTCTCAACGATGCGCAGTTCGGCTTTAGAAGGGGAAGCTCAACCTCTCTCGCTTGCTTTGACTTGGTAAGGTTTCTTACAGAGAGCATTAACGATGGTGGTCCTGTGTTGTCACTTTTTATGGACCTCAGTAAGGCATTTGACTTTGTCAATCACAATAAACTCTTAGAAAAGCTGGAGCATTATGGTATTCGCGGTAGAGCACTAGACTGGTTGGCCAGCTACCTTCATAATAGGCATCAATTCACAGAGATAACAAAGGTCACTCAAAACACCAAGGGAAATTTTGTAAAACAAGTTTTTAGATCTAATAACACTTTGAATAACAGTGGTGTTCCTCAGGGTAGCATCTTGGGACCTCTTTTATTTCTGTTATATATCAATGATTTACCTAATTTCACTTCGCATAAATGCGTTCTTTTTGCCGATGACACTACACTTATTGTTAAAGTCGACAAAAAAGGTCTGGCTCAGGAAACTTTAAAGAGCGCTCTCTCTGACATTATTGATTGGACCACGGACAATAATTTATTTATCAATATTAAAAAGACAAAAATAATGCAATTCCATTCCTATAATACGAATTCTTTAAATCTGGACATTGAATATAATAATGAGAAAATAGATGAAGTTACCTCTTTTAAATTTCTTGGGATTACTTTAGACAGTCACTTAAATTGGAAGGATCATGTAAACCAGGTATGCCAACGGTTGAGCAGATTTGTATTCGCTCTTAAGAAGGTTCGACAGACCGTTTCTTTTGAAGCCGCTCTAGCTGCGTACCATGGTCATGTATCCTCGATTCTTGGGTATGGGTTGTTATTGTGGGGTAACTCAGTTGATGTCGAGAGGGTATTCAAAATCCAAAAAAGATGCCTTAGAGTGATAAATAGGTCTTGGTTCCGTGATAGTTGCAAGCCTCTCTTCAAGAATTGTAGGATCTTACCTCTCGCCTGCATGTATATCCGGGCAATTTGTATTTTTGTTAAAGAACACCCAACCTATTTTACAAAACGTAGCGATATGATAACCCGGCAGAAAAGGATCAAATTTAAAAATATGCTCTACAAACCCCAGTGCCATAAAGATATATATAAAAGAAATGTATATAACATGTGTATCACCATTTATAATAAATTACCAGAAGACATAAAAGATCTTAATGGAAATATATTTAGGAAAAAGTTAAGTAAATGGTTACTGGACAAATGTTTTTATAATGTGAGAGAATATTTAGAAACCTAAGTGTAATAACCTAAGTGTGTAACTTTAAATAAATAATCTATATTTTAATGACATTAATATGACTCACATAATATTTGCACGCCTGCGTGCAGGCTGAATACAGTGACAAAATAGTTGTAAGACCTGACATTGTATAATAATTATGTATTCTTGCAAATAAATGATTGATTTGATTTGATTTGAAAGAAATAAGTATACATATATAGGCCTCCTCAACGATTTCGATGACGGCGACCCATGATATTACGGATTCCTTTTTAATCATGAGCCCTAATATGGCTCGCTAAACCGAACTTAGTCTTAAATACCCTACAACACGTCTGAGAGGAAACAAAGAAGGAAATAAGAAGAAGTAATGCCATCTCTATTAATCTGTGTCTCTATTTTTCAGGCGAACTCTACAAACTGAAAATGTTGACATTTAAAATCATCAATTACTGCATGAGGCACTTAATAGATCCACTAGAAGAAGAAAACCTGGAATGCTTATGCAAACTCTTAACCACAATCGGGGAGCAAGTAGAAAATGATGGGGCAACACACCTGGATTCTATTTTCAAAAGTTTGCAAGAAATCGTCAAGCGCAAGTCTTCCATCAGTAGCCGGGTGAGGTTCATGATCCAGGATGTGATTGACCTGAGACGGAGGAAGTGGATTGTGAAGAGCGTTGTTGATTCACAGCCCAAGATGATGGATCAGATCCAAAAGGAGTCTGAACAACAGCTGCGTCATATTGAAGTGAGTTTATCATTTACTTCTTAATTTAATTTGGAATTATTTAACTATGTTGGGTACTAAGTTAGTTATTAACGCCCCTAATGAGCGCCATAGCGCCGCTGTCTTCGCTGTCTTCAGCTAAAGTTTTTAATGAGTGAATGATAACCGATTATAGTTGATGAATGCCGGCGGGGGCGGTGGCGGGTTTCGTCGAGATGACGGCGGGTTTCGTCGAGACGACGGCGGGTTTCGTCGAGATGACGGCGGGCGTAACAACCGCAACGACTACAGTCCTCGGATCTCGAAGGCTACCCCGCGACCTACAAGGCCAGCATCTACCAACTACAAAGTAGATCAATTCAAACTTCAAGCTGGTAGCCAAAAGGTAAGACTATTTATGTTTGTATTATATTGATAGAAGGTTTTTTTAGTCTTTTTTTATATAATTTTTTATTTTCCTTTGTACTACCAACTCTATTTTTCTTTAAGTATTACTTCAGTTATTTGCCTACAAAACCATTTTTGTAAAACACGATTGGACGATATACGCTAGCCAATAGAAGGCATACTGGGCGCGTCCAATCACGTAAAAGAATTGTAATTTGCCGCCAACGAGCTATGATAGAAAATCACTAGCTGAAAAACTTTTGACCCGAGACGTAGTGGTTTTATTCTCTTTGGGCTTGAGCGCCAAAGAGAATAAAACCACTACACCAAACTGATAAGTGGATTGTTTCAAGCTTAAGTACTGCTAAATATAAAATTATATATCAAGTGCTTAGTGATTCATGATAAAACTAAATTGAGCATTTTTATTTAGGTTATGGCCAACGTCAAGTTGGCTCCTACGAAGTGGATGGCACCGAAATCCTACCAGACTCCTGCTCCTACCAATACATGTATAAGTACAAACATGTACAGTGTTCTCGAGGATGTAGAAGTGGATCCGACTACTCTGAAAGGTAAACATCGACTTGTTTTTAGCGGGTTTACTATGAACCTAGTTTGTGCTGGAAGAATACTAACGTCTCATACTTTAAGGCTCCGGCGACGGATGAAGTTCCCATGTAAACGTATTTCCAAAATAATTTGTAATTTGAGAATATTTTCACCGTGGTTTTGGTATTTTCATAATATTATTTATTTAGGTTCCTGGCACAAGCTTTTTTTAAAATATATAACTACTCTACTCACAATATATACAAATACAAATAATGGCAGATCGTGTTGAAAATATGCTCAAATAACAATTTATTTTGCTACTCCGTTTGTATGGTTAATTCATCCGTCGCCGCATCCTTAAAGAGGAACCCAATTCATAATGAATTTGTCACGAAAGTTTTTACTTGATCTAGAAGCCCTGTTACAAAAAGTAGATAAAAAGAAAAAAGTTATAAAATGCATACCAATAAAGGAACTATATACTAAGTATTTTACTATGAAACATACTTCCAGCTATAGTGCTCATTATTAATAAGCACCTACAATTAGTTACCTATATTAATTATCTTACTATTGGTGTTCTTCCAACACAAAATAGGTTCGTAGTTAACCCGCTTACATTCATACTGAATTCATTAACCTTTGTGAGAGAAAATAAACTTTTTATTCATTTATTTGAGAAATATAACTATTGTGTAATTGGCCGTGTGGTGCCGGCATAGAATTTCACCACCCCAATTCTTCCCGTGGGTGTCGTAAGAGGCGACTAAGGGAATCACACCGGGGGGCGGGCAGCAGCGCCCTCTGCAAAACAACTCCACCGAACTGCGATCCCCAACCCGCATGCCCAGCGTGGGAATTATGGGCAATAACCCCCTAATGATAATGCCATCTTTGGCGCTCATTAGGGGGGGCCTATGTCCAGCAGTGGACATTATAGGCTGGTGATGTTGATGTGTTAGTGTATTAGTACATCAAACATATTTACAGAAGCACGAGGCACTACGACATCGCCGCCGACCTCCTCGAAAGAAGCTTCGATCGAAAAGTCTACTCTCAATTCGGGAGGTGACTTTGGTGAGTTATGTTACCAATTATCACTATATACTGTACTGTATAAACGACCCAAGTATCTATATATTTAATCCGTGGAGTGTGGGCCCTGGAGACTTGCATTTACAGGTTTTTCTAAAAACATATAGCAAGCTCCCGCCTCTCACAATACAGGTTTCATATACCTACATGTGTAGTTTCGTTGTAAGATTTATTTATAAGTAAACCTTGTAAAGAGAAAATAAATGATTTATTATTAAAAAAAATATATAATAAAACAAAGTCGCTTCCCGCTGTCTGTATGTTTGTCTCTATGTATGCTTAGATCTTTAAAACTACGCAACGGATTTTGATGCGGTTTTTTTTAGTAGATAGAGTGATTCAAAAAGAAGGTTTTGTATCAGCATTGGACCCGTGCGAAGCCGGAGTGGGTCGCTAGTATTATATACAGCAAACTTCCACATACCAAACTAAAAACCGACTTCAAACTCCTCCAAGAGTTCAGATTTGCGCTGCTTTTTAAGTTTTACAGGACAGATACAAAATAACTTATTTATAACACACCACCTCGCACGACACCTCGCTCTAACTAAGTTTGCTAAACACAAGTTAGCAAACTTAGTTAGAGCGAGGTGTCATTGTCTTTGACCCTGTAAGGTTTACTACAAGTAGGTTTGTACGAAACCAATGAGGAAACACCATTATAATAAAATACATAATAAGTCCCTACTTGTAAACCTATTTTTTGGAAATAAATATTTTTATTTATTATTTATAATGTACCTACTGTGTACAAACATTCATCCCGAGGTGAGAATCGAAACATCGCAGACGGACATTTACCCACCGCGAAACAGCGGTCGTTAAAATAATAATGCTGGGCTATTCCCACAGCATTATCTAGCCCCAAGCTTAAATAATAATTCTTTATTTAAAATATTATAACATAACAAATACAGTTTGCTCATAATTCAATTAAAGTTTAATGAAGTGTTTGTGTATTACAGGCGCCGCGGGCAGTGTTTGTGTGCCTCTCTCGTGCACTGCTCATACGCTGCAACAACCGCTTTCTGAGGAAATCTCCAAGAAACTGAAATCCATCGTCGATCGATCAATCATCAACCTAGATGAGGAAGAATTCGGACAGAAAATATTACAGTTCGAAACAAAGCACCATGCTGCTATCATAACGTTTGTTTTAAATCAATTGGTTGAAAAGTAAGTACAAAATTAGGAAGCTATTAATAAATGTATTTAATTTTCAAATAAATATACTTATTAATAATCTTAATAAATAGATAATGCTAGATAATCACAGCATTAATTGGGTATAAGCCAGGTTGAAAAGTAAGTGCAAAATTAGGAAGAAAGTATTAATTTAAATAAATATATTAATAGCTTACAACAACATCAGCCTATATCAGTCCACTGCTGGACATAGGCCTCCCCTAATGTGCGCCAAAGGTGGCGTTATTTCGTCGTTGGCATGCGGGTCGGGGATCGCAGTTCGGTGGAGTTATTCTGCAGAGGGCGCTGCTGCCCGCCCCCCGGTGTGTTTCCCTTAGTCGCCTCTTACGACACCCACGGGAAGAGTTGGGTGGTGAAATTCTATGCCGGCACCACACGGCCCATTTATCTATTTATTAATAGCTTAATAAATAGATAATGCTAAGATTAAATTATAATCGAAACAGCATTAATTGAGTATAAGCCAAGCAAGTTTCTGTGATAACTAAGTAATTTATATACCTACTTAATACCAATATTATATAGATATTTCTAAGATACATAGAAAACATACAGGACACATGGATGATATAAATACATTTATTTACTAAGACAATAACGATACGTAACGTATTATTATTTTACTATTACTTTTATTTATATGTATTTCCTAAAAACCTAAGCCGTCACAATTATACGCCGCATATTATCGATAGTTATGACTGGTTAGGAAGCCCTATGTCCAGCAGTGGACTAACATGGGCTTATGATGATGACTGGTCAGGCAATATGTATTTCCCCATTTTGCTCTCTACACGCAATGGTTTTTTTGCATTGAGTGTTGAATATTGCCTCCATATATTGCCAATTTCAATCAGTGATTATTGGCAATTTAGTCAATATAATATTTCAATTAGCCAACATCGCCATCCAACGTGACTGCCAGCATTCTGAGCACTCTGCCTTCTGGTGAGGGCTAGATTGAAAGGAAATAGATTTAAATAAATAATAATCAAAATAACAATAAATAATAGGTGTATAAACTGGTTGTAATTCTTTATTCTCTTAAATTCTTTAATTTTCTTTGTTAATAAATTATAATAATTAAATTAATTTAAGTAAGATTTTTAAGTTATTACTTTTTTTAAAAATTAATAAATAATTTATAAAAAAAGTAAATTATAAAATTAATATTTCAATGATTTCAGGACTGGAAACAACTTAAACATACTAACAAAGTCTTTAGTCCATTTAATATCAACAAACACAATTTCGCGTGAGAACTTTGAAACTGGACTAAAAGAAACTCTAGATATGGCGCCGGACCAATATATCGATATTCCGAAGTTTTACGACAACGTTGGAATAATGCTCGCGCCCCATATTGAAAAGAAGGTAAATACGTTGAATAACGTTGGTTTTGAACCAAAAAGAAAGGTAAAGTGCGTTGGTTTTGAACCAAAAAGGAAGGTAAAGTGCGTTGGTTTTGAACCAAAAAAGGAAGGTAAAGTAAAGTGCGTTGGTTTTGAACCAAAAAGGTAGGTAAAGTGCGTTGGTTTTGAACCAAAAAGGAAGGTAAAGTAAAGTGCGTTGGTTTTGAACTAAAAAGGTTTCTAGCTCTTTGAGGCGTGAAGATGTAATTCCCCAAATGGGTAAAGAACTTCGAACATAAAGGGAAGGAAAAACTGCTCTGCACATTTATGTGAAATAATAATAATAATGCTGGACAATTCACACAGCATTATCTAGCCTCAAGCTAAGCAGAGCTTGTGTTATGGGTACTAGATAACTGATATACATAATAATATACGAGTAAATAAATAGATAATTTGTATTAGACATAGAAAACAACCAGAACACCCTGACCCTGAACAAATATCTGCAGATCTTACAAACATTTGTCCGGCGGGAGTCAAACCCAACCTCCTGTATAATTGTTTCGTAATCATAACAATCAATAAGCTAATTTTCCATTTCTGCAATGTCCCAATATCGTTGACACATCAATCAGTTAGAATGTCAGTTTTGACATTATGTGACATCTAGTAATCAAAGCTCAGAGCGTCTGTCACCTGTCACCTGTGAGAAGGGAGCGCGGGAGGCAGGATTCATTATAACGGACAACTCGACCGCGCGCACATCAACCGTACCGGGAAAGTGTTCTTCTTCTTCTGGTTGAGTGTTATTACTATATATTGTGGACATTGCATATTTCTTTTTTCTTACAAATTAACGTCAGGCCAGCATTTCTGGTCTCCCAAATTTAGCATTCCATTCGCGAATGCTACAATAATATTATGTGTTAATGTTTGTAGCATATCACACTAGCAAAGACGTTTGACATTTGCGGAACTGTCATCGCAGCGGACCAAGGTCATCTTCTTCTGAGAGCGATCATTCATAATTTGACGCTGATTATGGAACCTACTTCTATAAAGGCTAAATGGCAGGAATCCGGCCTACAACTTCGCCAATGGATGAATAAAGAACAGGTAAAGAATGATTCTCTAGCGCACTAGCGCCATCTTGTTTTTAATTATTTTCCAATTATAATCAAGCGATGTCCCAATATTCCCCATATCCCCCAATAGATAAATAAAAATAACGTTTGTTAAAATGAAAGGAATAATCCTCTCATTTTCCTTAGCAAAAAATAAATAAATAAATAATGCCGGACAATCCACACCGCATCATCTAGCCCCAAGCTAAGCAGAGCTTGTGTTATGTGTAGGTACTAGATGAATGATATACATAATACAATATTATTACATACATAGATATATATTTTTTATTATACATAGAAAACGACCAGAACAGTGATAGTCTACAACTGGCTAATATCATCTTCGGGTGTATCATTTCGTCTATTTATTTATAATATACAAATAAATAATTCACTTCGATCGAAGTATGAATTTCAATGCAAGCAAACATAAATGAAATGCAGTGCGAATTGTCCAGCTAAGTAGTGCTTGTGTTTTATGTTAGACTAGCTAGGAGCCCGCGGTTTCACCCGCGTAACTCCCGATCTCGTGGGATTTCCAGGATAAAAAGTGGAAATATGTTATTCCAGATCATAAACTATCTGTCTACCAAGTTTCATCCAAATCCGTTTAATAGTTTTCGCCTGAAAGAGTCACAAACATCCATCCATGCTTACAACATTTCGCGTTTATAACATTAGAAGGATTAATTTTGCTGTTATAATTTCCAGGTGCCGAAATGGATAGCTGACAACAAATTTGAGTTTCTTGAAGAACAGGCCAATGAGGAATCTCTATTATCTGATACTCAATCCAAATTACTTCAATTGATGAACTCCGATCAAAACTGTGATTGCATCAAGGAATGGATACAGGTAATTTGAATCACTTTATTGCAACATTTACAAGAATAATGAAATCTTATACTAATTTATAAACGTGTTCTTGGAGACCGCGACTCGGCAAACGTTGGGTAGAACGCCCTCCAGCCAGGTGGGATGACGAACTGCGAAAGACTGCAGGGCTGATTAATATGTTTAAAAGAAACCGTATTCTACTCTATGCGGTAAAATATCTAAAGAAATCTAGATTACAGCATAAAACTATACGATAATACGTTAAAAATTATCTTAAAAGTATCTGCAAAATAAGACTTGAGAAGGGAAATATTTTGTCGCAAATCAAAAAAAATCTATGAACCCATGATAAAACTAATTTCGATTTAATTGTATTTTAAATATTATACCAATGAACCAGTTTTCAAAGATTCCAGATTTGCAGCAAATTATTTAACCGTTATTTTAAAAGCAGAAACAATTAAAATCCACAAAAAAGTTAATTTCGCGGTAACTTGCGCGGTGCGTGGCGCATTCATCAAATCAATATTTAAGTCTAAAATCATACAACAATCGCCTTCTCACAAGCAGTTGTTGTAACCAGTTCAGAAATAACTAATTGTAAATAAACAAGTACTGGAGTACAAGTACATTATTATAAATACATATACAAAATCACAAACATTTTCGGACATCTAATTTTCTTTTTGTTTCAGACTCAACTTTGCAACGCTCAGAATGAAGACTGGTTCATGCAAGCGTTGATCCAAGCCATTTGCGAAAACGCTCTGTATGGCAACGAAGGTGACGTCACGCATTTCAAGAAAGACCGTATGAGCAAGTATTTGGGACTGATCAATATATTTGGCAACAAGGAATCTAGGGAGGCTAGCTGCCGGGAGGGTATTAGGCAGCTCAACCACAGGATAGGACACCCAGGTAAATAAAATAAATAAATAATTCATCATCTATTCAATCATCTAGCCCCGAGCTAAGCAGAGCTTGTGTTATGGGTACTAGATGACTGATATACATAATACAATATTGTTACATAAATAGATACATTTTTTATTGTAAAAAGAAAACAACCAACATGAGAACACCCTGCAGATCGTACAAATATTTGTCCCGAGGCGGGAATCGAACCCGGAATCTCCTGCGTCGCAGGGGGACCTTCGCCCACCGCGCCACAGAGGTCGTCAAGGTTTAACCTAGTTCAGGCACAATCTTGAGATTAATAAGTTATTATTACTTTTGTTAATATTTTCTAAGATATTTTTGTATAAAATTATTTATTTTTTTAACCCATGTCAGGGAGGCACTTTTCGTAGTGGATATAAGAAGTGCTAATTAGTAATTAACGGGTATTTATCGAGTTATATTTTTTTAAGAAAAAAGAAAAAAATACGATGAATACCCGTTAATTACTAATCATTATGTGTTCAGATCGCGTTAGTTTAAAAACATTCATAAGAAGTATAGAGTAGATAGCATAGCCGTTAGTTTATGAAATTTTTATATAATTTCAGAATTAACGCTGGAGATACTTCAATATTTACAAGAGCAATCTATAATTTCCTCGGATTCTTAGCGTGGGAGGAGTCTGGCAGGGAGCGGGAAGGAAAATACTTATAAGGTAAGATATTTTAATATATACTTAATATTATAAAGAGGACAGATTTGATTGTTTGTTTGTTTGAATGGAATAGGCTCCGAAACTACTGGACCTATTTGAAAAATTCTTCGTGATGAACATAGACTATATAATATTTCCAAAAAAGTTAGGGACCCGCATGGAAAATACAATAATTAAACCGTGCGCTATTATATTCAACCTCTTTTTCTATTATAGCGCGTCATAATAGAAAATGATGTTGTATTCAACATCATGCATCGTGCGCTGATGCATGCACCATGCATCAGCGCACGATGCTTGCTTTTTATCTACGGCCAGTGTCACTTATGGTGTCGAGTCAATGTCAATAACCCCAATGCTGTTAATAAAGTAAGGGATCCGTATGAAAACTCTGAAACTCATTGTGTTAGTGTGTATAATAACTGAAATTATTGACCCGTGCGAAGCCGGGGCGGTCCGGTCCGTTAGTACAAAAGGTAAATAAACTATTTGGACAGTTATAACAGAAGTTACAACAAGGGCGCTGGAAACTCTCTAAAATATTTTATAAATTGCTGCCAAGCGCAATTTAGAATATAATCACAACTCTTAATAATAAGGAGTCTTCCATTAGGGATTTACGAAATGACAGAACATAGCAGCCATATTGTTGAAGCTAGGTTTGTCAAATTGCCAATCGGCGGTCCGGTCCGTTAGTATATGTATATATATATAAAGCCGCGTGGTGCTGGCATAGAATTCCACCACCCCCGCTCTTCCCGTGGGTGTCGTACGAGGCGACTAAGGGAGACACACCAGGGGGCGGGCAGCAGCGCCCTCTGCAGAACAACTCCACCGAACTGCGATCCTCAACCCGCATGCCCTGCGTGGGGATTATGGGCAATAACCCCTAAATAATCAATAATGCCATCTATAGCGCTCATTAGGAGGCCTATGTCCAGCGGTGTACTATTAATAGGCTGTTGATGTTGTTGATTTTAATATCATGGCTTATCTAGATCTATGCGGTATTATATACCCAGAGCGGTAACGCTAAGTTTCGCTCGGATATCTCGGGGTCAACGGTATTCCCTTGAGTATTGTTAGTTTTTCTATTTAATTAAAAATAATGTATTATTTAAATACAAGTCTCACAAAAAGTAAATTTAAATATATTTGTCTATCGACTTAAATCTTGTAAAATATGAATCCTACTATATAATACTATAAACGCGACAGTTTGTAAGTATGGGTGTTTGTTACTCTTTCACGCAAAAACTACTTATTCTATTTAGTTTAGGAAGAGATACGAAAATAGATTTTGGTGGCCACCAAGGGCAACTTCGTATCTCTTCCTAAACTAAATAGAATAAAACTATTACAGAGGCATTAAAAAAAAGCTTATGATAGGTATAACAAACTGGACGATGGATTTTTGAAAATTCCTTTGTTAAACAGAATAATAACATAAAGTAGGTGGTTAGTTTAGGTGCTGTATGCGCCTTAACGAATTTTGTTGAAACTTGGTAGACAGATGGTTTATGACCTCCTATGAATAACATGAGCCTTTTTATCACGATAATCCCACGGGATCGGGAGATCGGAGACCACCCAGCTAGCACATAAATACAATATATAAAACGTTTATGTTTTATGTTGCCTGAAATAAATGATTATTATTATTATTAAAACACCCGCCTTTGACCATTCCCGGTGCAAAGTAGCCGGTAATTTAATTAAATTTTACTATTTAAAGCGCTATCCACACATTTCCGGGAACTCGTCCCGGCCGTGTTCCGTCAGGGACGGGGAAAAAATCGGTTACGTACAAATTGTATGAACTTGTTCACACAGCTCCGTGTCAGGCGTCAGGAAATTGTATGAACTTGTTCACACAACTCGGAACACGGATAGCCCTGACCCGGAACTGACCCGGAAATGTGTGGATAGCGCTTAATCGAATTTCCGATACTCTATGACCTGGAATGTACTGAATCCTTTATAAGAAATAAATGAATACATAATCATACCTCAAAAGGCTAGGCTACTATTCTTAAGCTTATTTTTGTGTATTGACCTATATCGCAAGTTATTAACATATTTTATTTCTTTTTACAGGAGCAACGCAACTTTTTCGCAGCATGCAATATGAAGCAAACGTCAGAAAGCAAGATATAAAAGCCGCTCTATCGCTATACGGGACAGGCTTCTTACAAAATGTTTATTCCATGTCATTCCATTCCCACCTGTTAGATATTGTACGATATCATGAAGATACTTACCCCCTGATTCATAATAGTCTGCTAACCTAACACACTGCTATTTCTCTTTTTTAGTGTATTTGGCCATAAGTCAGAGTTAAGTTTTAGATTTCAACTTTATTTCTTTAGGCTTAGAAAATAAGTCAAATTATGAGAATGTATTATAAAATGAGATAAGGTTTTATTGGTTTCTCTTCACTTCAATTTAGTCCACATGTGGACAAAGTGAAAAAGAAACTGAAAATATAACCCTGCTTTACAGCTGTTTTAAATTAGCAGAATGAATAAGGGTATTATGTTTCTTTTAAAATATATGTTTAAGTAACAACATTCCTCGAAATGCCGTTATGTTCAAATTAAAACTACAATATATGATATGATATATGCTTATTAAGAAATCATATTATAAAACAAAAGGTAAATAAACTATTTGGACAGCTATAACAGAAGTTACAACAAGGGCGCTGGAAACTCTCTAAAATATTTTAGAAATTGCTGCCAAGCGCCATTTAGAATATAATCACAACTCTTAATAATAAGGAGTCTTCCATTAGGGATTTACGAAATGACAGAACATAGCAGCCATAAATTGTTGAAGCTAGGTTTGTCAAATTGCCAATCTATTTAATAAAATTTCCAAATCGCTTGCAAATTATAAAATTACCCACCCAGTGCAACACCATTACCAATTCAATGCAGCCAGCGTTTTGGTGACGCTACTTATGGCATATATGGCATAATTACTGCATAGATTATATAATATTATGCCGACTGGTATTGATACCGATCAGTTGAGCTACTTGTAGTTTGTTTGCAACAGTCTGCAGTTAGCTCAATCGTTTCATTGTCAATACTAGTTCTAATGCGGTTTTGTTATATAATTATAATTTTCTTTGTTAATAACGGTTTTTAACGGCGTGTCATATTGTATGCATAGGTTTATAGAGAAGAGGTAGATAATTACTGTTTTAATTTAACAAATAAATTATAACAACACCACCAGCCTATAATAGTCCACTGCTGGACATAGGCCTCCCCTAATGAGCGCCATAGATGGCATTATCATTTGGGGGTTAATGCCCATAATCCCCACGCTGGGCATGCGGGTTGGGGGATCGCAGTTTGGTGGAGTTGTTCTGCAGTGGGCGCTGCTGCCCGCCCCCCGGTGTGTTTCCCTTAGTCGCCTCTTACGACACCCACGGGAAGAGATGGGGTGGTGAAATTCTTTGCCGGCACCACACGGCTTAAAATATAATATAAACCATACTATTATAAGGTGGGTAAGGTGTACCTACATAATGTCAGATCTCAAAATATCTCTCTATTCATCTATAAAATACTTAATTAATTCTAGATTAAGTATTAGATTAGGGTTTTTTTGCTATAGGTACCCTATCCGACAGGGTACATAATTACAAAAGGAGTATTTTTCGTATTTTGTATATTTTGTTATGCTATAAAATATTGATTAGATACTTAATATTTATGCATTTATTGTACAAACTAAACCTTTTGTGCCAATAATAATTATTGCTTATTGGCAATGCTGATCGCATGTTCTACTTGATGACGACCTCTGTGGCGTGGGCGAAGGTCCGCCTGCGTCACAGAAGGTTGAGGGTTCGATTCCCGCCTCGGGTCAAATATTTGTACGATCTGCAAATATTTGTTCGGATGTTCAGGTTATTTTCTATGTATACTAAAAATATGTATCTATGGAGTACATAGATTGTATAATATTATGTATATCAGTTATCTAGTATCCATAACAGAAGCTCTGCTTGCTATTTGATACTTTAGTCTCTTGATGTTGCTAACTCACCTACCCCTTATAAATAGTCTGCAAACTTAACACATTGCTATTTCTCACTGTATTCTTCTATTGTTATTAGTTAAACCGAGAAATACTTAACACTATACAATAGTCAAATTCGATGTGGAATGCTTGTAAACGAACTCGCGTAACTACCTAAGTTTCACTGTGATGTCGCGTCTTTATAAGAAACTAGCAGTCCGCCCCGGCTTCGCACGGGTATTAAACAAAAATTTCAGAAATTATACACACTAATACGATGGGTTTCACAGTTTTCATACGGATCCCTTACTTTTTTAACATCATTGGGGTTTTTGACATTGACTCGACACTCCTTATCTGACACTGGCCGTAGAGAAAATGCAAGCAACCTCTTTTTCTATTATGACGCGCCATAATAGAAAAAGAGGTTGAATATACAGCGCACGGTTCAATTATTGAATTTTTCATGCGGATCTCTAACTTTTTTGAAAATATTATATAGCCTATGTTCATCACGAAAAAATAAGGATTCTAATGGTGAAAGAATTTTTCAAATCGGTCCAGTAGTTTCGGAGCCTATTCAATTCAAACAAACAAACAAACAAACAAACAAACAAACAAACAAACATACAAACAAACAAACAATCAAATCTTTCCTCTTTATAATATTAGTATAGATTTATATCATGCGATACTTCCATAAGAGTGTATACTACCTCAAACTGCTAATTTTCAACTCCGCCGGATGTCCATATCGTCTAAACTACTGAATATTTAACTTTGAAATTGATATATGGTAAAGTTCAGGACTTAATCTATCGATCATATGTTTCGAAAACACGATTACATAAAATTTTCTCGATGGAAAAAAATCGCAAAGTTACCTCTAAATTTTTACTAAAACCTAAATTTCTCAATAAATACAGAAGTTCAGATCTTGACAATAAGCGTGGTAATAGAATTAAGTATAATAAAAATGTTATATGTTTCGGTTTTTTCAAATAATGTCCTAATTAATAGGTAATAAAATAAGCTAAAACTTGATTTTCGGACTTGCGTTGCAATGCCCTGTCCCGCTCTTATGAACGCAAAATCATATGTCTAGCCTTTTCGCACAGAGTTGAGGTTGTATGCGCCCTTAAATAGGTATAATAAATATTGCTTATATACAGGGTGAGTTCGTTTCAGAGCTACTAAGGAGTTGTCTGAAACCGTGGGAGTTCAAAAAGTTAATTATTGTTTAATATTTAAATGAGTGTTATTTATTTTTTAAAATAAGTGACATGTCACTTATTGTTTATATAGTGTAGGGGGAAAAGGGAATTTTAAAGTTTTTTACAGTTGAGCCCGTAAAATAAATAATAGTTTTCTATTTGGTAATTTTTGCTATTACAAGCATAAACATATACAAAGTAGAAATTTTACGTAAAATATTCTTGTTTTTATTTATGATCTACCTGTAGCTTTGCAACAGTCTGCAGTTAGCTCATACAATTGTAAATACTAGTTCTAACTTGGTTATTTCATTGTAGTTTTCTCTGATAGGTTTGCTATAAAAAATATGAGGAATTCGTTGTGTACAGTCAGACTTTTATAGGGTGTTCGGGTTACAGTGTACAAAAACCAAACTAGAGAGGATTTGTAAAATTATTTCTAAACTTTGTCACAGTTTGTCACTGATGCTGATTAAAATGTATACAAACTCCTTGATTAAAACCTATTGCACCTAATACTGATTGGTCTGTAGTTTTGGTAAATAGTGTTATTGATAGTTGTGTTATTATTATGTTAATAAATGTATATGTATGAAATCTTACGCTTTGTCATTCCTAATTATTACAATCCGCCCCAATTGCCAAAAGTGAAAAGGCTTCCCTATTTCCCCAGTTACACCATCGTATTATATGATATTGTAGAATTAAAGTTAGTAATGTCATTCAGAACATTGAGAGTATTATAAATTGATAAATAATGCTGGACAATCTACACAGCATTATATAGCCCCAAGCTAATATTGTAATAGCTTGGCGCTAGTTCTAGCATATCTAGCACCCACTAGATCACAGATAATATAGGTACCTACTTAATACAATTATAATTGAAATTAAACTTTTATTTACTTATTTAATTAATATTTTTTCTATTAAACTTGTATAGTTATTTTTTTATTATACTAAAACAGAAAACGACTAGGAAGGAATGTCTGCAAATCTTACATAAATTTGTCCCGAGGTGAGTATCGAACCCACAACCTCCTGCGTCAAAGGTGGACCTTCGCCCACCGCGCCACAGAGGTCATCTTGATTGATAAGTTTGATAACAATGAGATCGATTTACAAGACCCATAGGCACCTACTTCATTTAACATTGATTTTCATATTAGGGCGCACCTTAGTTAGAAATGATAACAGATTAAAGGGTAACCTCTTCCTCTACAGATAGAGGCTGAATCTGAGAGTATTTACATAAAAAAAACATCCCATTGAGTATCCAGTTTACGATTTGAACAATTCTGAAAGGTTTTGCAAAGAACCCCATAGAGTAGATACCATAGTAATATCTAACCTTATTTATTTTATATATTATTAAGCATTGCCATACAACGTGGCAATGCAGCCAGCATCTTGGGTACACTTCCAACTGGTATTGATATGGATCAGTTGAGCTACCTGTAGTTTGTTCGCAACAGTCTGCAGTTAGCTCAATTGTAAATACTAGTGGTTTTTTTTATTTAGTTAGATCATTGTAATTTATGTGCTAATAAAGGCTTGGCCATTTAAAAAAAAAAACCTTAGTTTAAGTTGGAACTATTTTCAGTAGTCATAGCAACCTCCTTTAAGCTTGTATATTTTGACGTTGGGTTGACAACGCCACTAAATTATAAACATTTATATTCTCTTTGGAAAGATTTCGTGTATTTATAAATATTTTATTTTGTTAAAAATCAAGAAGTAAACACGGTAACGTGCTAGTAATTTTAGTAAGGAGTCCAAAACTGCGTTACAGCTACCATGGTAAGTTTCCCACTTTCCAATATCGGTCTTTTTCAATATAAGGCAAATAGATTTATGTAGATTCCTGTTCATTATTGTTTTGTAATTCAAAACGTTGGTGACTTAGTTAAAGTAATCGAATCCCTATCAAATCCATCCCAGCATTTGGCTTTAAACCAGAATTGTGGTTTAAATTTACCTATAATGGTCTCTTTGAGGATCTTTGTTCAGCAGTGGACGTCTTTATCGGCTCTGTAATGATGATCATGGGAGTTCGGAAACCGTTGGTCCTGCGCCCGACTTCTCCCGGGTCGAAACAGCCTGCCGCCATCCCACCGCATTTTAATATGAATCTAGAAAGCGAAGCGTAAGGCGAATTGGTATTCGGAATTGGTATTGGTCAGATTCACAGAACGTAATTTTACCAGAGGCCATCAGCCATGCACTAGATAAAACTATTACAAGTTACACTTGTGTGATGTTTTATGTCAACCCGCATGCCCAGCGTGGGGATTATGGGCAGTAACCCCCAAATAATGATGCCATCTTGGCGCTCATTAGGGGAGGCCTATGTCCAGCAGTGGACTATTATAGGCTGGTGATGATGATGATGATGTTTTATGACTCATCGATTTCCACAACCCTTATCATCGAATTAAGGCTTGCAAGCGTAGGTAGAATTTAAGCCAGATTGATAAAACTTGATAAAATGTTATGATCCCTATTTTTATAGGTACCTAATGATTGATAAATGTTCATGTTTTCAGCCACCGAAGGGAGGGGCCGCCAAAAAGGCGCCAGGTATTTATGTTTAAAGTTGTCTTATTTCTAAGTCTTTTTACAGCGCAAAATTTTAATAGGATATTGGTTTGTTACATAGTTATGCAGTTTTAGTGTGGTACCTACGCCCTCCTGCCAGGTGGGATGACGATTTGCGAAATACTGCTGGCAGATGCTGTGTGCGACAAACTAAAGACAAAGCGCTATGGCGGTCTTTGCCAGAGGCCTATGTCTAGCAGTTGACCAATATAGGATGATGATGATATTAAATAAACTATTTTAAAACCATGGATCGATGTTTCTGCATATCATACAGTTATTAAATTTCAGCCATTATCATCGATGGCGTCGACACTTCCGAAATGTCTCGAGAAAAACTCGAGCAGTTCACTCTCAAAGTGAAAGAGGAGCTAGACAAAGAAAGGGAGGAGCGTAATTACTTCCAGCTAGAAAGAGACAAAATACGTACGTTTTGGGAAATAACACGACAACAACTCGACGAGGCAAAAGCTGAACTAAGAAATAGAGAAAGAGCAACAGAGGAAGCGCAGGAAGAAAATGAAGCGATACTCGAAACACAAAAGCAAAAGGTAAAGCATCTCAAATATGAGCAGCAAGCCGCTGCCGCCGCTTTACGAGCTGAAAATCTTGTAGCGCTTAAAGCTGCTAAAGAAGAATACGCTGAGCAAGAGCTAGAACTACTCAACGATAAAAGAAACATAAGGCAAGAGATCAGAGAAAAAATGCAAGCAGCACAAGACGAACTGCGTCGAGCTAAACTTGTTCATAGTGAAGAGCTATCGAAGGTGAAAGAAAAGTTTGAAGAGCGAGCGAGAAATATAGAGGAAAAAGCGGAGAAAAAGCTACAAGAGACTAAAGTTGAGCTAACGGTCAAGCATAGGACCGAGATGGCAGAAGTTGAAGAGAGAAAGAATAAGCAGCTTGCAGATTTGATAGATCACCACGAGAGATCATTCGCTGATTTGAAAAACTACTACAATGACATCACTTTGAATAACTTAGGTAAACAGTTTCGTAATAGATAGATAAATAGTACTTAAATACTTTATTGTACCATACAAAGAAAGAGAAATTTACAAAAAGACATGCTTAAAGTAGAGGCAGTCTATAGGAGGAATTATAAAATGCGGCCTACCTATAAGCGATCAAGATAAATTCACTAAACAATGGTTAGACGAGATATTGACGACTGTTGTAGATATTTTTACTATGTGTCTAGGGGTAAAATTTGTAAGATTATGGTCACTAACTACAGTTCTCACTTGAAACAAAACAACTATTTCTTTGTATTTCTTTTTTTAAACTATGGAAAGACACAGTAAGTATTATAATAAGTTTCTTAACCACAATCAAAACTCTCCATTTCTTCATCATCAATCATCAATAGAAATTGTATCACTTCTTTCAGGACTAATCAGTAGTTTGAAGCAGCAAATGGAAGAAATGCAGAAAGTAAAAGAGCGCGCCGAGAAGATTTCTAAGGATGCGCTTGCTGAGTCCAAAGGACTTAGGGAACCTCTGGAGACAGCTATTATGGAGAACAAGGAGTTGAAGCGACAGATGTCTAACTATGATAGAGACAAGGCCTCTCTTGCTGTGAGTACGGGAACTGGGAAAGTAGATCTTTATCTTTCCCAGTTCGCTTCCCCGGGTCGCTAATAATCGTTAGAATGCAGATGCATTCTATGCCGGGTCGGATAATAATAGAATGCAGATGCATTCTATGCCGGGTCGGATAATAAATAATAATCGTTAGAATGCAGATGCATTCTATGCCGGTCGGATAATAATCGTTAGAATGCAGATGCATTGGATGCCGGGTCGCTGATAAATAATAATCGTTAGAATGCAGATGCATTCGACCCGGCCCGGCTTCGCACGGAAGGTTTATATTTTGGTATAACATCCACCCATGTTATACCTACATGTAAAGCTTCCCCTTGAATCAATGTACTTATGGAATATTATAGTGAGGTTGGTACGCGGTAATTACATTAAGCCTGGTAAGTCCTGGTTATCCTGAGCCAGTGCAAACTTTGTTATCTAAGTTGTGATGATATTCATCTCATCAGGTACCTAACCCATCGCTTCTCGGCCTTTTGGCTAAGATCAAAGTGTAGGTACCTAACCAAATTTCAACCCTCGGTTACTAAAGCACGATTGCAATCCATTTCAGGCCAAAACAAAACAACTGGCGAGCCTTGAGAAGCAATCCGATGTCCTCAAATGGGAGTACGAGGTCCTCCTAGTCAGATTCGACAGGATGGAAACGGAGAGGAATGAGCTGAAGGCAAGGTTCACGAGAGCCGTGCTTGAAGTTCAGCAGAGGGCGGCGCTGAAGACTGCGATGATAGAGGCGAAGTTGAACAGTCTGGAGGGTGTGGATAAGGGACCTAGGGAGATGAAAGTAAGAGAAATTCGAATAAATATCTCATAATTATATTAGAGAACTCCCTTGATAAACCTAATTTAGCATATAAGACTCCACTGACTTATAATCAATGTCACCATTTTATCGATAAACACTACAAAATAAAAAATTACCTACAAAAAAATAAAAAGTAAATAATCATCAACATCATCAGCCTATAAAAGTCCACTGTTGGATAAGCCTCCCCTAATGAGCGCCATAGATAGCTTTATTTATCATTTGGGGGTTATTGCCCATAATACTCACGCTGGGCATGCGGGTTGGGGTTCGCAGTTCGGTGGAGTTGTTCTGCAGAGGGCGCTGCCTGCCCCCTGGTGTCCCTTAGTTGCCTCTTACGACACCCACGGGAAGAGTGGGGGTGGTGAAATTCTATGCCGGCACCACACGGCAAATAAATGTCTACTATGGTACTTTTCAATTCTGTTCAAGGAAAAACTAAAAGTCCTACTCTATTAATTTGCTTTACCTAGTTGATTTACGCAGATCGCATTGTGAAACTAATTAGGTAGCTATGTGAAAGAAAGATCCAAAGTTTGATACTTATAAAGGTCTTTTGCGTTAATGCAACTGATGTTACCGAACTGTATCTGTAGTTTATTTAAATTGAAAAAGTTATTACCAAACATTAGTTCAGGAAGCACAGTGATAAAAACGGCGAAATCCATCACAGGCCGTGCCAGCCGTCGTACCTAGCCTGCGGTAGCGTCAACGTTACGTATAATACTAAGAAGGAGATAGTTCTAAGTATGCATTAACTAAATTTTTTCTACCTACAGGAACTTCTGCAAATTAAAAACACCCAAGTCGAAGATCTGCGCTACGAGGCTGCCCGTCTACGAAAGGCCCACGATGACCTCCTTGCTACGTATGAGGCTAAACTTGCTAAGCTTGGTGTCCCGCCTGAAGAGCTTGGTTTCAAGTAAGATTTTATAATAGCGCCATCTGTGTGATTTTATGCGAACTAATTTGTAGTTGAGCTTGAACAGAGACATCTAGTGAGTGGTTTCAATACCAGTTTGTAGGCTCGCTAACTAAAGCCTGCAGCTGCTGTTAGGGTAGTGTAGCTAGCGAAGTTTATAATGTAGTTCCGGTATAAATTGACAGAGGGCACTCGTTGTGACTTGAAGTTAACACTTCGTATGGTCATAGATAAATGGAACTAGTTGTCTATGGTATGGACTTCTTTAGACATTTTATTATAATATTGATGAAAAACGAATTAGGAAATCCTTACTTATTATTTTTGATTGCTATGTTTTTTTTTATTTCAGGCCTTTGAAAGCAGTAGCCGTGGCTGGCATATCGCCTATAGTCGGACAAGGACCAGCGGGATTGGTAACTAGAGATCAGTGATTGCCTCCGATCAGAAATAGAACAAAAAAGTTATCTGAACTTTTTTGTACATAACCTGCTTTATGTGAGTAATTATGAGGCGCTGTAGGCTCGTTTTAATCAAAACATATTTAAAAATGGAAGAAATATAAATTAGAACGCGCTACCTTACGTCAGATTTTTTGTATGGTATTGGTTGGTGGGTAGTTTTTTACATTGTAATCATGTGTTAAATTTGAATAAATATTATTAGCAATCTATATTCTTTTATTATTGCATGCATTTACAAAGTCTTGAAGGCGAAAGTCTTTTCTCTATTTCTTAAATCTTTCATCGAGCTTTGACACTTTATAGTACAGTTAAAAGTATTCATACCATGTACCTAGCATTTTTACTTTTCTATCATAAAGGGGTCATCGCCCTTCAGTTGGCAAGTAACGGCAAAAAATTAAGCATTTTATCCAATTGGTAATTAGTTACTTACTTACTTGTTACTGGACTGGTTTCCGCAACTAGGTAATTAAATTGGTAATTAGTTAATAATATTATCAATCACTATTATCTTATAGGTAGAAGGTACTTTCATAGACATGAGTTAGAGTGAGTTTAAAGAGAGTGAAGTGAATAAAACAACAAAATCGAAGCCAATAAGTGTAATTTATATAATACTAACTTTATTTATGTACAAAACGGTCATAAGGCAACAGGTCAAATGAACGAAACGCGATTCGCGATTAAATAATCCACAAGCGCTTTTTGGTATTTTAGCTAAAATTGCGCCACAACTATGGCTGGTCACACGAGTGATCAAACAGTTTAGTTACTTTTGGAATTGTCAAAATAATATAAGTGAAATTATAATGAATGGTTACTATAGGGATGTTTAAGTATATTAAAATTAGGAATTAGAAAAACACTATTATGTTCACATAGCAGTTATGTATACCTATCACTTATCATCTAGCTAGTCACAATACAAGCATATAGTTTGGTAATGTAATACATAGAAATAAAAAAAAATTGTAAGACTAGGTTTATGAATTAGCAACCTTTGTGAACAAGCGGGGCAAAACCGTTGACCAAAGAATAAAACAATTATTATAACCAAATAAGAACTAGTATTTACAATTGAAACAACTGAGCTAACTGCAGGCTGTTGCAAACAAACTACAGGTAGGTCAACTGATCCATATCAATCGGACGGAGGTGTACGCAAGATGTTTTTTTTCTTTGTGTATAAAACATGCCAATAATGATTATTGTTCATCATCGATCAAGTTGTATCAGTCCGAATCAAGGTATCATTGGAGTCAAGGTTATTTCATTTTAAAACCATAGCTTTAACAAGCCAAGCTTTAACACCACGAGGCTTAGTCCAAGCTACATCAATATTCTACTTTAATTGATTCATTTACAGTCGTTATAACGAGACCTTATGCAGCAGGCCAAGTTTGTTTGGACAAACGCCAAAAGTATATTACTGTTGTATATATATTGAGGTTTATGCTATATGTACTGTTTTAGAGCATAAACTTATTTTCGTAGCAAATACTGATTTTTTCAAATATATTGCTAAAATTTCATCGCTTTGGTTTTACTCAAGTCAAGTCATACTGAGACAGATACTGTTCTGTGACTCTAGCAAATTGTTTTCTTTTCTTTTATGTGTTTGAGTTACATAAAAACTTTTCTATTTCTGTTTGAAAATTTAATACACTTTCATTTTCATCTTTTAAATCATGTGTTCGAGTTAACGATTCTATTTTTACTACAAAATTTAATACACTTTCATTTTCAATAACTTTAAAGACTGTCACAAAGAAAATTACCAGCGCGGGTCACAGACGGACTGTAAAAATTTATATTCGCACGCTGTCTCGGAGGACATGTCTCCATTTTTTCGTAACACTATTATTCGATTACTTTTATGCATACGAGTATAAATAATTTTGTTTCTTTAGCTACTAATTCTATTACTTTTTCAACTAGTTATAGTACTGATAGATAGGTACGTTACTTAAAATTTGACAGTAGTTTTTTCAACTAATAAAACAGTTCTTACTCAAAAATATAACTAATAAATGTTTCTCATCTTGTGACCAGCCATAATAAAATCTTAAATTAAATTGCCTTATTCAATTCTATATCCCTAACTAATGGTTGAACCAATTCTTATATATTTTATAGCTTTGGTATAATTAAGTTATTTCCTAAAAAAATATTTACCTAATTAAAGTAACAGCCAGTGATTGTAAACTAAAATAAAATTATATTCTTAATTATTTACGTCTAACAATATATTCATTCTAAAAGTGACAGTGAGATAAATCAAGTTTTTAGTAAAATCACATTCAAGCCTTACAGCAATAACTATAATGGATTCAAAATTGTACATTTTAAACCTACGAAACACAACCAAAATTACAAATATAATAACATATTTATTGTAAAAATTAATTTGACATCTAATTACGTAGTGATATTTATAAATTGCTTATAATCTCACTTCTCATAAAGCCATTTCAATTTGTATTCTTAAAAACGAACTTTTTTTTTTTATTTAGGTATATCCTGTCATTTTCTTACAAGATAAAACTATTAAGGTACACACTATGGTTTTTTTAATAATTTAATTTTCTTTAATGAATTCCATATATTTTAATAAATTAAACAATAAACATTTAACATTCTTATATAACAAAAGCCCTAAAACTTATTATAATGTGCGTAGGTATTTTAGCAATAATCTAATTTACTCTCCTGTCTACGTAAATTACAATTTCTCCTAAGCCTATAATTTGGAATGAATTTGGATGTTTGCGAAGCAACAGTTTTTTAACATTTAGATTATTTATTATACTAATATACACTAAAATCAGACTATTTTGTCATCCGATACTCTTCACCTAATATTTTGACTGTTTATTTTCAGTATATCGAACATT
This sequence comes from Eupithecia pulchellata, assembly GCA_963931895.1. NCBI lineage: Eukaryota > Metazoa > Arthropoda > Insecta > Lepidoptera > Geometridae > Eupithecia > Eupithecia pulchellata. The sequence continues at coordinate 10,119,259 of OZ007539.1, forward strand.
AATATAGTTATAAATGTTATTTTACAATGTAGGTGGTAATCATTTGTTATTATTATTATTATTTGGTTTTTAGAGTCATAAATTTTTATCAACATATTTATTTAGGATGAATTTTAACATGTCATGCTGTAGGTAAACTAACAATTACACCGTACATAGCTAATTAATTATTAAAAAAAAAAAAAAAAAGGAAAATAACAATGGCAAGGATTGCCAATACACACACATAGAATAAAAGCAAGTAAATTTAGAATTGATCATGGATGGATATTTTATTTTATAATTGAACCGACATTAATCTTTAAGTCAATTGAAAGCTATGTATCTTTGTTGAACATTCGAGGACATACATTCTGTGGGTTAAACAAAGTTTTTGTACGATATCGATTACTCTTTCTATTTCGGTAAATATGGACGATGGTTTGGACAGCGTGTTCGATAAATTTTTAAATAGCAAAGGCCTAGGACGGATCAATCGATACCAGTACAAAGGTATGGGAAGGAATTGTTCAATTGCAATGCGTAGGTAAGGTACCTATCACTCAATAAGCGAAACTACATAATACTTGGAATAGTGAATTTCAGTGAAAACGACAGCGCGTTTGAAGTTTTCGAACATAATTTTAAACCATTATTCCAGTATCTCAAATAACATTCATATTAATCCTATACGAGTATAGTACAGGATTTGGGCTGAGTACAGGAAAATTTATCATAACCAGAGCCTTCTTATAGAACCAAAGACTAGATTGACACATTTTTGCACTGCATTTGGAATTATACAAGAATGGATGCAGTAATTTTGCTGCATGTAATATGCGAAAACAATGTACATGTAGTCGCAATTTGCTACTGAGAAAAAAATATCCTATTACATCTCTAATCTAACTTCTGTATTCTGTTTTGCGCGGATTTTTATCATGAATGCGATTCGCAGATACCATATCAGCAAAAATGCAACGTTGTTCGAATACAAACACCATCTTCACAAAGTTTTTGTCATAAAACAGATTATTTTTATACCAACAGCTTTTTGAAATATAATTGAATTACATTTTAAGTCACAGATTATTAATAGTTAAATAATGACCAATGACGTCAAACCTGGCTTCGACACTATTTTTTCGAATTGTTCCTTTGTGTCTGTCATTATTAATTCAGGTGCGTTGTCGCTCAATAGTAGGTAATTCTATGGTCCATATACATTTCAAAAAGGGGAATAGTAAATTGAGGTGTAGGTACCGGACTATAGAGAACGCGTTTTTTATTGTATCTCTGAATATATAGCATCATCATCATCATCACCAGCCCATAATAGTCCACTGCTGGACATAGGCCTCCCCTAATGAATATATAGCATCGCTTGTATATAACTACTTCCAAATTGTTTGGGTAAAGTGTCAATATTGGTGTTATCTTTATCAACTAAAGTACTGTCAGGGAATATTTTTAAGCAATTCCTACTTACATTAAAGCTTTTAGTTAAACGTTTTTGTTTATTTCGGCTTGTCTTGTACAGGTACTGTTTTCCCAGTTACATTGTGTAATTTTTAGTACATGGGGGCATAAACACACGCTTTTGCAGGTATTTTCTAAACAGCTAAAGGCACTATTTGTAGATACTTAATAGAAATGTAAATGTAATATCAGTATTAGGTAGTTATCATAACAAAAACCACTTTCATAAAAGGTTGGTATTAACGTTCTGTTGCTTTGTTATTCGATTAAAAATACATTATTAAGATTTAAGCTATTATTGTTTATATTTATCGTATTTTTATAACTCAGGTATTGATATAATTTTAAAACCATCGAAATCTATTCTGGGTTTTATATAATTTCAATATAAATTAACAATGGATAAAATGTAATTTGTATATTCCGCAACATGTTTTATATATTTTTTTAGTTATAATTATTACTTAAATTTAGATTTTAATGCAGTTTTAGAGTTTATTATGAAATATCAGCACGCGTGCATTTGAGACCATTAGCATACGAGCATAATAAAATCTTAATTATAGCATTTAATTTCTATAGAAGATAAAATCTTTTACATCTAATTTAATTAAATAACAATTTTGTGACAGTATTTTTAATAAATATTATCTGGACTCTCTTTATTGAGCAAGATATTTTAGTCAATTACTATAAATTTTTTTGCGTTGACGTAGTATAGAATGTTTTTTTTTACTAAAACCATTATGACATCTCGAAATAAGTTGGTACAATTCAATTGCTAAAACCGTAATTTTAAAAATATTGTCACAAAATGAAGCACTTTTTAGTTTCACAACGCTTGATTTAAAAAAAACTCTTTCGCCATTTTCCGACCATTCCTGGCCACGCACTATCCTACGTCTCACTTTATCTCTTTACGCAAGAAAGAAATGCATAGCTTCTTGAAGCGTGGTTTTGTTAATCACAATATCGAGCACATTCTTACGAAATTGTTTGTTTTGTCGTTTTCACCATTTCGTGGTGCACCTTGTAGCCGATTCCTTCTCAGGAGTCCTGTCATCTGAAATAATAAAATAATATTTCAATCTTAACTTTGTACTGACATCTGATACATTATTAAACAGAGGTCATAATTTAATTAGGACTTTTGTGAATAATTTTTTTAGCAGAGGATTTATGCATAATAAATGCGTAAATTTCCTGCTTTTTTTTTTTCTATTTTGAGTAATTTTTGTGTCGTGCTAAATAAGCGAACCTTTTGAGTTAGTGTAGTGATAGTTATAGTGTATGTGCATAAGTGCTATCCTAAAGAACACATGAACTAAGTGTCTTCGCCTTAAGTATAGAGACAATAAGAAAAGTACCAATGGACACGTTCTTAGTACCTAATAATATGATTTTATAAAATTAAGTTAAAACTAAACTATCTATTAGCCAAAGTTATGGCTAGATTGTAATTATATTCTAGTATAACTAAATAAGCGAAAATTAATCTCAACATAACTCATGATGTATATTACTCGTAATACATCATAATTTTTTAATAATATTTCATTTAAGGATCGATCCATCTCTACAATTTATACGTGGAAGGAGCGCAAAAAAAGTAATGCGTAACTCTTCTCATTTAAATTTATCTACTCATGAAATGATTTTTTATTGTTTTGTTAAGTGTGGCATAAAGATATTTCTATCCATCTTCAGCATAAACTCGTGGACTGCTGGACGTAGCCTCCTGACGGGCGGCGCCTTGGCTTTGGGCGGGATGGCTTTAAACATAATCCCTTAAATCGGGAACTGGTGGTACAATAGTTCTAATACCGCGCTGCTGCCCGCCCTCGGTGTATATCCCATAGTCGCCTAATACGACAGTAGAAAGAAGAGATGGGTGGTGCAATGCAAATTCTAACCCGGCACCATAGAAATAGTTCTATGTATCAATATTATAAAGATGTTAACTTTATTGTCGGTGCTAGGTACCCCTTTGCACATCTTAATACCTTAGGTTCAGCAGAAACTAGGTTGAAAAGTGGTTGTGCTATTTTACTTTAGGTTTACTTAGTCAGGGGTTATCGTGCAATGTTATCATCATCAGCCTATGTTAGTCCACTGCTGGACATAGGCCTCCCCTAATGAGCGCCAAAGCGCCCTGTCTTCGGCTTGTCGCATCCAAATACAAGCAAAATATTCGTTCTGATATTGTTAGTGATAGAATATTGAACCAATTTAGAAATTTCAACAATGTTACCACAGAGCTGGCAACCTTCCCAATCGTCTAACCTAGTAATTAGTTTGTATTAGTTATTTTCACTTACGTGGATCGTTTAATCCCTGATTAGTTAAGCTACTGTATACGCATTTATGAAGGCCAGTCCGCACTGCAAGAAGGTTGGATGGTAGATACGCACGTATCTGACCCATTTGAATTAATTTACTAAATAAATAATGCTGGAAAATTCACACATCATCGAGCCCCAAGATAAGCAAGGTTTATGTTAAGTATATTAGGTAACTGATATACCGAATACAATTTGCTGTACGGCCATGGCATAAAGCAAAACATCTTTATGAGAATTTTAGTCCCAAACTAAACACTCACAGTTTCGGTTATGAAGAGTCGAATTTATGAGACATGTCCAATTTATTATACAAAGAAAATGATGAAATAATTCAACCAAATATAAAAAAGAAAATATTTAGAAACGTACGTTGCTCCATTTTTCTTAAAACATGTCATCACATCAACATTGTTGCATGTATGCCTAAAACGCATACATGCAACAATGATAACAACAAGAGATAGATTCGACATCGTAAATGCCCAAAATAAGTAGATAAGTTATAGTGGTGTATTTCGAAAGATAAAGGACAAGTACCTAACAACAGCGTTATCGAGTAACTTAAACTATAATGAATGATTTAATTTAAGATTTTCTTGTCTTTTCTTCAGTGAGGTCACGAAACGACTATCGGAAAATCAGCGTTGGCGGTAAAGTTAGCTCATGCTGAGAGAGAAACCGTTTTGTGACTCTTTGCAAAAATAAGTATCTTGTCTTTACTAAGCATGTTTATGTAGGAGTTGCAAATAAAAATATTCTTATTCTTTGTAGGAAAACCAAAATCAAATATATCAATTAATATGTAATTGTCCGATTATTTTTTGGAACAACCTAGAGGTATGTCTATGTGCGAGCAGTTCCGTGTAAGTAAGTTAGGTTAAACTTGATGTGGTCCACCACCAACCCAAGATTTAACCACGGGATAATCCCCTACCTAATATTTAATTTAAATCGAGATTATATGATGATAAGTGTAAGTGAACCTTAATGAATTTTAATGCAGACATGGTCTTACTTTTCAATACTACCAGTTAAAATTTTTGAAAACTACCTAATAAACAAAAATTCAAAACAATTGCTGGATAATTTACGCACCATCATCTACCCGTAGCCTCAAGCTAAGCAGAGCTTATGTTAAGGGTACTAGATGACTGATCTATGAATAATATGAATTCATTACAAGATAACAAGATGAAGCCTTTTAAGTTAGAATTTTTTTGTGAGGTGTAACGTAGTGTACCTACATGTAGGTGTTTATGCTTAAATGTAAGCTTGTATGTATGTAGGCGTTAATTTGCAAACTGTGCAAAGCTAAGCAAACATAATTAGACTTTTGTTTTAAAAGAAGGCTTTTGTTTTAAAGAACCATTAAAATATCTATCATTAAAAGAGTGATGTAAGTGATAGTATGGACATTATAGGAAAGCAAGCACTATGGGCTGGAAATGCGGAATGTGCAGTTCATTGGAGCGTAGTGGCTAAAGGGCTTAAATAAATTTTTGCACATACCTCAATAGATTTGATGCTATTTTCTGTCATTAGGCGTTCACGAAGGATGACTTAGTCCTGCCGATTTGAAATTAGGGTTGGGTCACATAATATAAGATAGTAGGTACGGCACAGACTGTAAAAATTATATCAGTGAATTTATTTTTGAAACGGATGTGTAACACTGTGGAGTAGTTCTATTTTATTCGTGTAATATAAGTTATTAAAAATAGAAAAAAATGTTATTCATTAGTAAAGTAAGCGGTTTCACTAAAAACTTTGTTTAACACAATAATACTAAAATAGGAACAATAAGTTTGATACTAGGTTATCATCATTCGATCGGTGCTGTTCTTCAAGCACATACAAGGTTCTTAGTTAACCCACTTATATTAAATAATTATGAAAAAGATTAGCAATCCCATGATTGATAAATGAAAATTAATACAAACTGATGGTTAGGATCTAGGAATACTAATAGTTCGTATTTTAGTAACATTATAATTAGTTCTACCATCATATTGTGATCCAAACTAAAATGTGAGTCAAGATTTAGACAAGTAAAAAGTTTTTGAAAACCAAATAAAGAAATAAATTTGAGTCCCGAGTTTTGAATCACGTTTTAGTTTTAATCTTCACAAAATATGAGAAAAGGTGACTTACCCAGACAGAGAAGCAGAATTGGAAATAGCTGGACTATTGGACTCGAACTCCTCCTTTGGCTTCTCATTGGCCAGTTGCATCTTCAGCTGGTGTCCGAAGCAGGCTAGGTCTTCCCTAAAGGTATCTGACCCTGGAGTAGTCGGCTTCTCGTCATCCCCTGTCGCCATGGCCTCCGCATCACTCTTCAACGGAGCCTGTTCCGACTCGTCCTCCTGATTGTATATCTTGAAATACGCAAACGTCAGGTATATCACTGAGATAATGAACGATGGAATTGGTATAGCCATAGCGTATACCAAATTCAGGGTATTCTGCCACATATCTAGTTCCGTTATGACCAGACCGGGGTCCACCCGGCTGTAGTAGCAAGTGTAGTTGTTACCGATCGGCTTGTACTTGCCGTGGAAGATGGTGCAGTTTAAAATGGGCGGGTAGCCGCAGCCTTTTACGTTTGGGAAGAGGCGTGCTCCGGTGAAGTACCACTCGGAGTCGTTGCCTTGCAGACCGGTCGGCATCGCTTCTGGGAGATCCTCCTCGACCATGTCTGGATAGGATTTGTCCGAGGACTTGTTGTCGTCGTAGTAATCGTAGTCTTTGCGCAGGGCTCTCTCGACCCTGACCAACTCCTCAACCTCAGTCTCTGTTATGTTGCTAGAGTTGCCAAGTTTGTAGTTGACTCGGATTTGGGTGCATTCAAAGAGATCCTTCGTACAGCCTTCACGGCAAGACGCCCAGCTGCAGTTGCTGGCACCAACTAGATGTTTCACCTGGGTTGTGACGCATAAAGCCGGTACTATGTCGAACTGCATGAAGATTGTAGTAAATGCGGGCTCGATGACAAAGGGAACTAAGAAGAGGAAGGCGAAGAGACTGAAGATGGCACAGAGGACGAAAGAGGCAGTTGTGTAGAAGAGTAGTTTCTCAGCAAAGGTAGGAGGGATAACTTCTTCGTCGGCCATTTTGGCGAGCGCGCACTATAAGCGACCATATCGCTATTTTCAGCTTGGCTGGATCATTTCATTCAGTTGGGCAGTGCTTTTTGATGATCGCGTTGTTTTTCGTGGTTTTATTTACATTTTTGTGTTTTATTGCTGTGAAAAATTGGCAGGTTAGTTTCTTAAAGTGTCAACGATGTGTTTCAGTGTTGATTTACAATGATTGATGCGATCGCTAGAGCTAATGGATGACATGGGGCTGTGGGCTTGGTCTAACATAATTGATCCATAAATACACAGGAAATACCTATAGCTCCTGCAATAACAGCTCGTTGATAAATAGCAGTACCTATCTACTTACATTAATTCAGGTTTTTATGAATCAACCATAGATAAAACAGGGTGTTTGAAAATTTGCAAGCAATGAAGAAGTGTCTGAAGTAAAAAAATCGTCGTTCGTCCAGCCGTCGATGATTTCTTCCCATATATAGGAAAAAAGCAAGCAATATCAATCTGAAGGTTTGTGAGAAGACAGAGAAAAGTGTATGTTAATTTCTGAAAACAGAGTGCCTAACTAATCTCGTAGGTAAACCCAAATTTTATTCCATGAAAGAGGTAATTCAGGAGTAGAAAACTCTACAAAAAGCTGAGGATTGAAATAAATACTTATTTGAACAGTTTTCAAAAGCATGATTCCTGGGATAACCGAAGTGCCAAAGATCATCTCAGCGAAAACAATCCAGACAGGCATTCCTATCAAACCACTAGACGCCAGACTGTCTAGGCTGGCATCCAGTGCCGTATCGATTCTACACTCATGGTAGGTATTCAGGCCATCTATTTACAACAGTCGCATTGGCTAGAATGGCTAGTGGCTTACATTCTTGACCTATGACAGTTTGGATTGGGAATGCCAAATATCTGGCAAAGGTTTGGTTACTGCATGTGGAAGGTATTTTAGTCTAGCTTGTGAGTTTGGAAAATGCTGACGACACATTGGCGATTATGATAAAATAATAAACTACGGATCTAATCAAATGTAATTAGTAAAAACTTGGCCAATGTCACGAATTTCTTAGTTATTAATTCGTTTAAAGGATTTTATTCTTATCGTTGTTTTATAGAAATATTTTCTCTTTCTTTTTGTGTCTCAAAAATTTTAAAAGAATAAAGTGGGTATTTTAAGCATCGCGTTAAAATTTGCAAGAAGTTTATGATTCTTGAAAATACTCATTTTCAGAGACAACATAAGACAAACCCCAGACTAACAATATTGAAGATATATATAATCATTTCATTGTTCGTCATACTAAGTGTTGTCACTATCTTAAATTTTCGTGATATTTTATTATGCACTAGATTAACTTGATCTTATTTGAGGCGAAGAGATGATTTGCTTTCAGCAGCTTACTTTACTCAGCTCTTGCTGGCCACCAAAAGTGTTTCTCTTACGTTATAAACTATAATTAACAAGTTAAAAAATGTGAAGACAGAATATCTATAGTAAGAATTATTCAGTATTTAGACTCATTTGCGTATGAAACCTTTGAAAGTTCAACGCAATACAGGTGGTTTACCGGTTACTACGCGTTATTTCCAGAGTTCTTTCAATGAAGATAATACTCTTTTCGACTAGTATTACAACTTCTATAGTAGGACTTTTTGGAGAACTTGCTATTAAAATAAGTTCAAAACTGGAGATCAGATTGAGTTCTGGATATTTTCTATGTATAAAAAAATGTGAGAAATTGTATATCAGTCACCCAAAACACAAGTTCAGTTCAGTTCACAAGTTCAAGTTTGGGGCAAGATCATCCTCTAAAGTGTCGAGGACCCAGCATTACTCTAAAACTGATTGTATTGAAGATCAAATAGCATTAACAGAACAGTTGATTCGTCAATATCTAATTGATTATGATAATAATATCTTATGACTCTGTTACGTGTAAAGATTCTTTATTTGACATTCTGACAGAAGTTTTTATAAATAGCATGTAACAGCTCAATCGACTCGCTCGATCTTGCTGATCGTGCGATTATCTTTTAGAGAACACCATCACAAAACTCCACTCTAGATAAATATAGAGATAGATATGGCCGTGTAACTAAAGAGAAACTCTAGGACCTAAATAGGCCATAATGTTCTACGTTATCATCTAGCTAGGTATTATAGATATGGCCGTGTAACTAAAGATAAACTCTACGACTTAAATAGGCCATAATGTTCTACGTTATTATTATTATCTAGAGGTGATCATAATTATCCATCGTAAAAGTCAAAGGTCTGATAGTTTGTAATAATAGATTTGATTGCGTAGGTGGATATAAATGTTAGGTTAGTCTTATACACATGTATATACTTTTATACAGATTAACAGAACTCTAGCTGATATGTCAACAGACCAATTAATCTAGAACACTGATAATACTAGCCTATCGTGTTATTGTGAAACTGTACTGTTTTAAATAGCTCTATCAAAATGGAATATGTACCAGAATTATGAAAACTAGGGACTCTGGAACACCAAATAGACCTAGGTCTTTCGAAACAACACTATTACATAACCTAACCTCTACATGTCTCTAGCAACGACGAAGAAAAATGTTCGAGTAACACGAAGTTTTATTGCGGGAAGAATAAAACAAAATTAACAATGGCTAGTACCTAAAACGCAGCCTATGGCAAAAATGTAGACATAGTATTGGTTTGTAAATAAGTTAATTGCAAATATTAACTTGGTTCTATAAATTCTCAGTGAAAAGGTTTGCTTTGATAAAATTATCCGGGTGATATTTTTTTATTTTCTGAGGAGAAATACATCGTGTAAACGAAATTTTTTGGGATAATCCCGTGAAAAAGAATCAAGTATCGACATAATGCAGTAATGGGGTTATAGTTATTGTTTCAATGACCAAACCAAATGCAAATGATAAAATCAACAGCTAAAACATAAAATCGAAAGTCAATGTATAGTGAAAACGTGTGGTGCAATCTAAAAATAGTAATCCAGATAGTAGAAAACCAGCCTTATATAAACTCGTGTTTCACAGCCAATTTACACAACAAACGAACACCAAACCACTAAAAACGTAAAAACACAAAGGATTTCAAAGCAGCATATTGTTTTTGTTGGATTATAACATAGTATTTTGATAAAATAAGCGTATTTTGTGATCTAATAATAACGACGTCAGGCAGACGTCGACGCGAAAGCCCGACGCAGCCACTACTGGGGACAGGCTATGGTATTGCCCTCGTTGGCAACCTATTGGGAACCTTATATTTACCCCATGATATTATTGTTAACCAAAATAATATTATACTTTTTTGAATTTGTTGATTTCAATAGCAAAATTTGCCGAAATCAATAAAATATATAGGTAAGTAAAACAAAGAGTGTAGCCAGGAAATTGCAAAATTACATTTAGAATTTTCGAAGTTCGGAACATCAATTCAAAATATTGTGTAATTTTAAGGCTAAATATTTCAATTAGAATTTAGTTTCGATTTTTAAATGAATTTGTTTTTAAATTTCGTACCATTGACATGACATTGTTTTAAAAGAGTGCGCGCGTCGGTCGGGCCGGTCGATACAGCTATCATGTGCTGGCTGTACCACAGATTCAAAACAGTTACGAACACAAATTCCACTCCCCAGATTTCCACAGAACAGCTCTCCAAGGGATATTGAAGCTAAACTTAAACCCGTGAGAGTTCAAAATGAACTATACGAAATTTTTGTAGAACGACTAGCGCAGCTAGTAAATTTTTGGTTTTCCAAAATTTACTCTAAAGCTAAAGCAGTAAAATTCCTTTTGGAATGTTAGAAGAGGGCAAAAAACACTAACCTGAAGAACCTGGACAACGTGTGGCGACAGACTGTCTTGTTTTACAGTCCGAACCGAACCCAATAGAGATTGTTTTCCTTTCCGAACGTATGCGCTACTTTATACAAAATTTATGGAGCCTGCGTTTTAGTTTCAGGCAAAATTGGACATTGTATCAGGGAATAAGTAATTTCGCTGAGTAGTGTCGCTTTGGCGTCTGGTAAAGGGTCGAATGGAGCTTTTAGGCTTTGTGTTTAATGAGCCTTTTTGTTCTTCTTGTCGAGAAAGTAAGAATTAGTGAATTACACTATAGACTTCGTACATGGCCACCTTCTTGAAATTGTTTCTGAGTACACTTACCTCGGGCAGATTCTGCAGTTGGGTACAACTAATTTCGAGACAACTGTTTTCTGTTCGAGAGAGTAAGAGAAGGATCCAGCTAGGCTGGGTTCGGAAAACTACGTCGATTCTTCTCGTCATCATACGTCACATCAGCATCATCATCATCATCATCATCATCATCATCATCATCATCATCATCATCATCATCATCATCATCATCATCATCATCACCAGCATATAATAGTCCACTGCTGGACATAGGCCTCCCCTAATGAGCGCCATAGATGGCATTATCATTTAGGGGATTATTGCCCAAAATCTCCACGCTGGGCATGCGGGTTGGGGATCGCAGTTCGGTGGAGTTGTTCTGCAGAGGGCGCTGCTGCCCGCCCGCCGCCGGTGTGATTCCCTTAGTCGCCTCTTACGACACCCAAGGAAAGAGTTGGGGTGGTGATATTCTATGCTGGCACCACACGGCCACGTCACATAGAAGTTGCGAATTGAGACAAATGAACTCAATTAGAATTACTAGTTTATTATTTATCTGTTCCCTAATATCTAGTAATCAATTCGTTTTATTTCCCTTTTCATAGTTATTCAAGGTAACATAAATATTTTCTGATTGTTTACTTAAAAATATTTTCATCGCCAGATCATATGTTTCTATTTTATATTTTTATCTTTACAGACGAAATATTTGATTGTTTAAATTGAATATGCACCGAAACTACTGACTGAATTAAATTCTTGCTCCTTTAGAATCTTACATTATCCCTTATGAACATAAACTATAACTGCTAGGCCATTAAATTTTTTTTCAATTCAATTGATTGCTAGGCCATTGAAACCTATATTAAGTTGACACTTTCAGTGATAGTGTTATTTTTTTTTCATTATCAATGTTTAAGTTTTTTCTTTAATATTAATACTGCATTGAAAACGTAATTTCATACGTCGGAAAATAATTACTTTAAATATGAACTGGTTGTTCGTGCTACAAAATACACGACTGCAAGCCACTAACCTGCCTAGTTCTGAATACCCCTAATTACTAAGGTGACCTATTTTACAGGCATTTACCATTTTCAGTACAACGAGTAGGTAGGTTACTTAAAACGCTGCCTCAAAAATTAAAGTCCTTTGGAAAATAGGGTTATTCCTGGTCGTTCCCACGTTTCGTCTCCAAAAGTAAACTTCCCGTTCGTTCACCATAGGAACAAGCAGGATTTTTTGTTAGTGTTCGTCCCCACTTAAATTATATGAGGATAATTTTGAATAAAATCATATAATGTTTTGTAAACAACTATGATATAATATTGTAATTAAATCGTAGGCGATGGATATTGCAACATCAGGTGCATTGCCGACTATTTGTGACCCTTTAAAGACAATACAATACATATTGCGCACCATAATAGAGAAAAACAGAACAAAAAAAACACAAACACAGAAATAGTTGCATGATTGCCTTATCGCTAAGATTTTTTTCTTCCAGACAACATTTGGATGGACACGTAACTATTGTACAGGTATAGATGGTGGCAATAATGCTGGACAATTCACACAGCATTTCTAGCACCAAGCTAAGCAGAGCTAGTTTTATGATCAGTACTAGATAACATATTCATAACTTTTTAAAAATATTCTATTAGCGATGTTGTAGAATTCTAATGGTAATTAATTTTAAAATCGGTCCCTTAGTTTGTGAGCCTATTCAATTTAAACAAGTCATCAAATCTTTCCTCTTAATAATGTTAGTAAAGATTAAGTACGAGTATATCAAAATGTAAATAAAAAATATAAATCGGTGTAGTTACATATTTTTATATTAGACATGTGTAAAAAACTACCAGAACACCGTGAACAAATATCTGCAGATCGTACATTTATTTGTCCCAAGGTACGCGTCGAACCCGTCCTCATGTGTTTCCTACCTTCGCACACCGCGCCACAGAGGTCGTAGAAATAAGGAACGTACAGAAGTATTTATAACTCGAAAACAAATCAGAACAATCAAATTTTATCTAAATAGATACAAGTTAAACTCAAAGTACTGTTGATAGCTTGCCGAAATTAATATGAGAGCTATGTAACTGTCAGATTTAAGAAGTCTTGAAACAGCTTTTACCTACTTACAAACTTAAATGCTTGAGTACTTATTACTTACCTATATATTTACTGACTTTGGCCTCCTTTGTCTGTGGCAAAAACTTTTGTTTCCAAGATGTACACTTTTCCATTTGCTAATAACACCACACGGCTTACACTTACCTATACTTAAAAGTTCAAAACTTGAGCAAGTAGACTTGAATAACTCGAAACGTCATATGTCGAGCTGAATGTAACGCACATCTTTAAATTCATATTTTAGATCTCCTATTGTATGAAATTTGACTATCAAAATGCATATTTTCTATGCCTTAATAAATAAAGTTATTGAAATCTAAAATCTGTTTAACATAAAATATGTGTCAACCCAAATTTAGTTGCAAATAAGAGAGCTAGAAAAAAATCGTAACGTCAAGTCAAAGTAAAGGCATTTATGAAAAAAAAAACGTTCTGTATGAAGTGGATGGCTTATAGAAACAAACACTAAGTAAAACAAGTTTTAACACTATTGCCCTAGACCATTAGGCCCGATAAACGAGTATATGAACCTACGGCAATGCAGTAAAACGCAAAGTGGCGAGTTAGGTTGTTCAACCCTTTTAATACCTACTCGGAATTCCTTATAACATGCAACGGATTACTCGCTTTGATAGCGATGAGCGGAGCGGTTAGCGTACCGATTACAGAAGGAACATTAAACGGTATTCGCGCGAGAGATATTTGCGCGATGGGCATTTGCGCGAAAAGACCTTCGCGCAAAAATAATAAACTACAGCTAGAACTTTAGGTTGTAGGGAGTTGCACATTTTACCATTGTATAGATGCGTTTGCCCTTATTTACTATTTACTTTATTTACTTTTATATACTATCTTAACTCCTGTGAGGAAGTGTATTTATCTGTATTAGCATTTTTATCATTACCATTCTTGCTCACATCCTTGAATAACGGACGATAAGAATGTTTTAATGTAGAGCTACACCGGTGATGCTAAGCCGAGCCCGTGTAACATACAAAAGACTTCAACGCGTCCTCACTTTTTTTTACCATAAAATCTTAATTTCTCACGGCTCTGATACTAGCAGATGTTTATAGGCACAGTTTAGATTTTACTACTTAGCTGCCGTAATAATAACAAATAAAACATGCTTCAAATTAGCCAGTCCCATTTTTCCGCGCGGATATAATTATGCTTTTGCTCCTATCTATATTGGCAGGGAGATAACCTCTTTACTAACGCAACAAAATGCCGATTTTGGTAAATGAAGTATCAAAACATTTTAATGGATAACTCCCTGTATCCTCAAACACCCAGTATCCTCAGAAAATTTTTGAGGCCTTTGCCTTCTAAGTATCATGATCATACGCCTATATTAGTCTACTGTTGGAGTAATATAACATCCCATAATGAGCGTCATCATACTAAGCTCCCTGAATTCAGCTTGCCGCATCAGACATCTGTTCTCTTATTAAACGCTTATTTCGTTTAATAAGGAAGAAGCAGTGATCGAGTCGGGTTTTTTCTTTGTTATGAAAAGCCAGATATTATCCTTCATAGAAGTTTTTTTCGCGTAAATGTCGTTCGCGCAAAGGTCGGTAACCTATGAAAGGTACTTTCAAATAATTAAAATAATTCTAGTCGCTCCGCTTACGTAGGATTATGTCTTTACCGGTCGAGTTAAATTGTACTTTTTATTGATCCATGGAAATTACTGTGCTTACTGCAACGCAAATATATCCAGGAAGTAAACTACTAGGTATCCTAATTTGACGTAATTAAAGTAACCTAATAATAGGGAAGGCTTTCGTCCCACAGTGTACTGTAAAAGTTAACCCAGTTTGTCGTTTGTTAGTTTGACAGCATTTCATCAACAATAGGTTCATTATATTCAGGTGAATATAGAAGTACACAACGTCCGCCTGCAAAGCAAGAGGTTGCGGATTTGATTCCCACCTTTTGTTTGTATAAGCTGTAGATATTTGTAAAGGGGACTCATTCTCTAAGACATAAGAGATTCCTTGCTCAAACCGTAAGAAGTCACAACGTTTTCTAAATACGGTTTTGTCCGATTCCACGCCGCTGTCTTGTATCTGTGTAACGCGTTTCGATTGGCAAAAGGTAATAAAGCTGGGTGTTTTCTATGTATTATTATAATAATAAATATTAATCTTAGTCATTTATTATATTACCTATTTCAGCTTTTGGGGAGGAAATCCCAGGTCCTTGGTATGCTGCATCGTAAAGACCGCATAAAACTACTCATAGATGATCATAACGTTGGTTTTTATTCCGATGAACTAATAAGAATTAGCAAAAAACTAATTAGTATCGCCATAATATCCCAAAGTGGCGATGCTGTCAGCATTTTGGGGACTCTACCCTCTGGTGAAGACTTAGATTTTTAAGTGTAATACATGGTTGTAATTCTTTTATAAAGCATATCAGCCATCTAGTACCAAAACAGCAGCTCTATCTAGGCTAAGTTTGTGATTCCATTCATATCATCATTGATTCCAGCATATTTTATTAATTTAGAAGAGCAAATAGGTTTTAAGATAATATTTTAATAACTGAAACACTGTTTGAAACCAAAGCTTTATTTGACATTCTAACACTTCGTGTCCCATGGCGTTCACAGCTAAATCATAGCGTTTTGGAGTCAACGAAAATTTAATAACAAAATTACCTAAACATTACTAATCATTGTTACATTCTACCCATTATAGGTTTTTCTATTATATATAGATTTTCCATGATAAAGGTACATAAATGGTAAGACCAAAATCTTTTATCTACTCTACGTGATTGGAAAATATTGTCATTATTTTTTGTGCTCTGAAAAACTTTATATTTACAAAAATACAATAAACTAATGCACCTACTTACAAAGATTCAGAGCTGAAATTTTAAGTAAGTCAATTTAAAATCAGGTATGTAACTAAAAAATACTAAACACTTAAAATTTTGTGGTAGCCTATTACCAAGTTCCTAAGAATAGTATATAATGTAAAAGCTAGTAAATTTTTAAGTTTAGTGATTTCCTCGTAAGATTTCTTTTAATGAAACTATTTGCTTGTAAGCACATTGAACTTTATAATTTTAGTTATTGTTGCTAACAATAAATACCATATAGGTACATTATTTATGCCATCATATTGACAAACCCACGAAATATGCGATAATTTGTAGATACTGAAATATTTCATACCAGCCAGCGATTTAATATAAATGTATTTTCGCATAATTTTTCTTTAATTTAATATCACATAATAAATGGCAGATTTCTGTACATTTAACGCGAATAATTTAAATCAATTAATGGTTAACAAGCCAAGTCAATAATATTTTATTAAATTTAAAAATTGTAAATGCACAATACATTCTTAAAACTATCATAATGATTTATAAGGCAGACTTATAAAATAGCTGAAATTTATTATAATTCTTTCAAAGCATACCTAGGGCTTGAAATTATAAATATATGTAGAATTACAAATTACAAAATGTTCTTACTAACGATTATGAATTAAATAAGCAGTTTAACCTAAAAACATAAATATTTACAATATCATTTAATCTTTGAGACAATTTTATAATATTTCAATTTTATATTATTTATATGATGAGTAAATTTGATGAATAATTTTGATTAAATTTATACTAAATCTAAGAAGTGAGAAGAATAAAATTGAATATTGAAACAAATATAGCCAATCATTTCACAAGGTACACGATTTTGAACATGACATGAATATAATGATATTATTTTAATTATTTTATTTCTAACTTATAACTACAACGAAAAAATTCACGCGTTTCCGGAAGCAAAAATTTAAGAATACATACATTATAAATCCGGCATAGCCCATACAATAAAGAGACGTTTTTTTAATATTTTACACTTATTATTTTATTTCAAGCAAAAAGCCTCGACGTCGATACCCGCCGCATAGTTGAGTTAATAATACTGATTTATTAAAATTATGGTAGCACCTCCCAGTGAATGCACTAATATTGAGGAAAGATATTAATTATTTAATAAGTATATGTTTACTAATTGCACTTTTGATTAGAAAGACTATTAATTAGTTATAAGGAGTTTTGTAAATTTTTGGTTTCATACGAGATTTTAATGAATTTAGTTTATGATTTTGAAGTTCTTTCCGAGATACCTAAACATAAGTTGTTCGGACCTCTGTAGCAAGACAAATCTTTTAATGGAATTAGAAATCTTTATAAAACCTGCATACAATATAATATCTTCAGCATGCACATGACTTTTTCCTCCTTACAAATGATTTAATTCTGCATTCAAATTTAAATGACCTGATCTTTCTATTAATTTATGATTGTGAACGAGTTCCGAGTGAAATGAAACATACTGTTCATTCATCAGAAACAAACTTCGCTCACACATAACTTTATTCTTCATTCAAATGACTTGAATCTGCAGTTATATGACTTCCACCTGTATTCAAATGACTTTTTCCTGCATATGATTTCTCATTTGCCTACAGCTGTGTGTATCCATTTGCACGAGGGGAGGTGCGGCGGCGGGCGGCAGATGCTCGGCGTCAGAAGACATCGTCACTTGGGTCTTCATCCAACTCACAGAGCAGCTTGCTACTGTAATCAAAAATGAACCTTAAATATTTAAAGAATATTTATCGGGTATTTATCGCGTACCTTTTGTTTTTATTTTCCCCTACGTTTTCCCCCACGTCGCCCAGTAACCACGAACGCTGCAACGCGATGGAAACGTAGGGGAAAATAAACACAAAAGGTACGCGATAAATACCCGATAAATATTCTTTAAATATGTCAACAAATCGTAAAAGTTTAAAAAGAACCTTAAATACTTTGATTTAAAATCCAAGATACATAAAGGCCTGTATTATGAAACCTGGCTCAGTCATGGACTATACTTGAGTAACGCTTTTCTATGCCATAATCTTCACGCAAGTATAGATCTGATGACTGAACAAGCTTTGATAATATCTACGGCAGTTAACTATAATACTTCTTTGAATGCGGGCCTCAGATATAAATATAATATAACACAAAAAGTCAAAAATCAAACAACAGTGCTTTGGTAAATTCAACTTGTGTCATACAAGTGTCTGATATTCACATTCTAAGAACTCAGTGCATCTCAAAACACAAATTGGGAACGTACTTGTATACAAAATCCGTAAAAACTATTTCCTTTCTTGAAAGGTGAAAGCGGACCTGAAAGTCCATTTTTAAAGTAAAATATTTATACTGAACTATCATTCATTTTTAATTAAATTATACAATACATAGAAATAACATAAATAAAATGGAGAAACTAAAGACCTGATAGAAAATAAAACCGGGGAAAAAAGTGTAAAGCTTAAATACGATATATAAAAATTATATTATTATATATAAATATTTAATAATAGTTTATGTAGGTATTCACATATTATTTGGAAATGAATTAATTTTACTACGAAGTTGTCAAACATGTGCAAGAATAATTTTATGGAGATGCGAACAAAAAGAAAGTTTTTAAAGAAGAGTTTGGAATAAAGCTCAATGTGCTTTGTAAATGTTGATTATGTAAGGACAGGAAATGACGATTGTAATACCTAATACTTACTCCTCTTTACTGGCGTAGGATTCTGCGTGCACTCGCCTGCTGCAAGCCCTGTTACAGCATCGACAGTGCCAATAGGCAAGCACACTGAGGCTGAAGACAAACACCGTAGTGGGCAGAACAAGAGCCAGGATCAGGCCCCGAATCGTACTGTCCCAGGAATACCTAGCAACGACTAACTCTGGTCGCGTCATACTATAGTAGCAGGGAAACACCTTCGGCGCATTCGGCCCGGCATACTCTTTTGCAAAAACTGAGCAGTTCACTCTAGGCGGATACCCACAACCTTCAGGATTTATGAGGAAACGCAAGTCAGTCGCGTCCCATTCTTTAGGTATTGGCGCGTCTTCAATAAATGGTCTCCTAGCTAAATTGACTCTTATCTTATGGCATTTTGTATGCGCTGTTGTACAGCCTTCTCTGCAAGATGCCCATGTGCAGTTTGTCAAGGTCTCCGCGTGAACGTGCTCAGATACAGCACATATTCCAGCCTCTGGGACAAATTCAGCCAGTATCGTCTGTACTGCTGGTTCTATAACGAAGGGTATAAGGAAGAGAAAAGCGAATAGTGACAGAATAGCAGCGGTGCCGAGGCTAATCGATGTGTAAAGTTTGAATTGCTCGTAGAATTGGTTCAAAAGCTCTTCCCTTGTCGGTTCATGGGGAATCAACTCTTCGGGGCTCTCTGGTTCCGCTGACACGCCCATGGGGAGCGTAGACCTCTCAGACGCAGCTGGTGAGAGGCTGGTCCGTGATCGACTCATAGAAGACATGGTCCGAGAGTTTCAGCCAGTAAGAAGCATAGCAAGCGTTTAATCGTCTCTTAATGAACTAGCCGGACCCTCGCAAAGGAGGGGAACGCCTGAAATAGAATAGAAAAACACTATTAAAACATTATTTTCCTACTAGCATTGGAAAACGTTATTTTGTGATACTATTTCACATCATGGTCGATTAATGTTATTACGTAAGTTGACAATTTAAGTGGTTACTATTATTATGTCGTTAAATGCTACTGTCCATCAATATCCCTAAATAGCCCTTGACATTTTCAACGGTGAAATACAGTTTGAATCCAATAAAATATTTAACAGCAGATAGTATCTGAAATGGGCCGGTAGACGTGGTTCGTGTTACCATTTCGAAGCCTGCGAATAAAATATTCATTGCCTGAAATACGACTGAGTCACGGTAGAATCGTGTCAAGGTCATTTTACTGCCGCAACACCCTACTTCTAAGCCTCGAATGAAACTGTAGTATTAGGGTTTTTTTCTAAGCTTGCCTTATGCTGACATGTGACGTATATAGAAGACTAATCCTAACAAAGCATTTTTGCTTGTTTGCCCTGGCTTTCACTTAGTAAAGTATAATCAATAAATCTTTGAACTGTTATGTTATTTTTCAGGAAAATATCTCACGTGACTGATCTCAGAGTGGAGAAACGGGATCGTTCGGATCCATCGGCAGGTCGTTCTTATCAGCAATGCATTTGAACCTCATCTTCGCGTCATCACCGACAACAATCGACCTTTGGCAGACCACCAGAGTGATACATGAAACCACCACAAGGACTGTTGGTATAACCAGTGCTATAACAAACTGGTGATACGTGGTTTCTAGATCAAAGCGCGCGACAACTGTGTCAGGGCTGTTTTCCATGTAGAAGCAAGGGAATCTGGCCTTAGCGTTATGGTCAGCTCCGTCACGGCCGAAGTCTTTCAGGAAGTCCTTGCATTCATCAGCTAGGGTGTTTACACATCCTTCCAAGTTGATCATGAGTCTACTGTCATTAGCAAGAGTCAGCTCTACTTCTGATGGAGCGATTATACGGTTAGGAGTGGCTCTAGTCTGGTATAAGTATTGCAAGTATGTGAAATTGGTCAAATCTGAAATATCAGTACGAGGAAGCAAAGCAGCGTTGATACAGTCCACGGCTACAACACCAGCTGTTCCGTTATGAACTGCGTGACAAGACAACATGAGCACTTCTTCACCAGAGTCATTCCAAAGAACTGTCCCGTTTTCTTCAGAGCCCACTTTAGCACACCTAGCTAGGAAGACCCTGTCACCGCTGAGAACTATAACGTTTTTGTTGCGGGTCGGGATGTCTACACAGCGACGATCGCAGTTATATGGCGTTCTAATCTTCCTACAAGTCCCTCTATTACACGAATATAGCCCGTGAACGTCTATACATGTTATTTTTCCACGTCTCCCTGAACACTTGAGTGGTGGATCTGTTTCTCGGAAAGCACATTCAAACGCGTCCGTAATATTGATGCATTTTCCTTCCGTGCAGTTGAAAGTTCCAGTTAGATTTTTGCACTCATCTCTGATGCAGTGGTACTTCTTTGCGTTTTCCTGATCAATACCGAAGCAAGTTTTATTGGCAGCGCTTCCACATTCTGATAGGAGTAAACTAGTCCCGTTCTTTCTGACGTTGACGTAGATTTGGATGCAGGCGCCCGAGGTCTTACTCAGGCACCATTCACCGCAGGATCCCCAGTCGCAGTTGTCTTTGTTGACAGTCCTTGTAGTGGTGCACATGATCGGAGTGGGGTCGATACCAGAGGCGATCGCTCTGGTGTAGGGCATGTAGATCGCGACGGTGAGATAGACGATAGCCACGGCACTGAGCACTGCTGTCATTTGACACACACATATCGTTCCACATATTTTGGTGTCTTGTGGTGGTATCACCAGATCCTCCTCAGGTGTCGGTTTAGGCATATCGGAGACTCGCCGTGGTCCGGGCCTGTTGTGTCACTGAAGGGTGGTGGTGTTTGTGCGCATGCGTGGTGGGCGGCGATCGATCGCTGCAGTGCGGGCAACCCTGTGTGCTATTTCTTCTGTAAAGCGTCGATGTCAACGTCCGCCCGCCTATTGCCGATGGCACGAATGCGACGGCAATATTGTTTATGGATGTTTCGTGTCCGTTTCTTGACGTCATAGATGATAACTTCCATAATGTTTTTAATTAGCTACCACTGTTAAAAATAATAATTAGATCAAAGTTCAGACGGTATTTTTGCTTTGATATTATGTTTATTTGCGAACTGATTTATTATGAGGTTCTTAAATTTCTTAACTA
Source organism: Eupithecia pulchellata (assembly GCA_963931895.1). Taxonomy (NCBI): domain Eukaryota; kingdom Metazoa; phylum Arthropoda; class Insecta; order Lepidoptera; family Geometridae; genus Eupithecia; species Eupithecia pulchellata. Next base: position 10,141,136 of record OZ007539.1, read on the forward strand.
GCTCCTTCGTTTATTGCATTAGCATTTTGATAAGTAATATTAGTAACGAACAATACTTTTGCTTTAGCTTATTAAATGCAGTAATTTAGACACTATATTTAAAGATACGTCTACAGTAGATAACTTTATAAATTCATCCGAATATGGTCCGTCATATCAATACTTCAATCAAATATTTAGTCACCAGACTGAAGGCAAGGTTGCAACGTTTTTATATTTTTAGCTGGCTGGCCCAGTAGTTACCTTTATTAAGATCTACTCCCTACAGATGTAATTGAAAATAAGTTGGGTAGTGTTGGTACTTCCTACACGATTCTCAAACAAATTGAGTAACATCTAGTTTAAAATTAAATCAAAAACTATTGAGTAGAAACAGTATGTCATCAACGAATTAAAGACTACCCAATTTACCCTAGTAAATATATTTATATTATAAATCACAATAAGGTTTTTACGAAATAATAAATAACGTATACCGCATACAGGCTTTCTAAAATAAGACATTGATGAAAAACAAAAATATCATGACCCTGACCGAAGTAAGATTTGGTTACATTCAAGGTTGACATGCGACATCATGGGAAAATTAAAAAAAAATATGATAAATAATTATTGTAAGATCTGTTTAACACCGATTCTGTGAGTATTAAATAAAATTAAAATATTTTGTAGCTAACCTGGACTTTCTAAGTCTATAATCAACAGTGTTTATCAAAAAGGTTCAACTTACTGTATTTTTAGCAGTCTTATCCGATTTCACATAATTCTTTTTAAATTCTAGGTAAACAGACTTCTGTAAAAGATTACTTTTATCTTTTTTTGTAATATTATTGTCTATTTTAGTGATTTTTGGTATTTTCCTGTGATGTTTCCAAAATTCTTGGTTTGAACTGACATGAAGGTGGTTTTATACGGCTGCGCACTGCGGATTTTCGTAACGACGTGAAGTTGGTTCTATACACCGCATTAAGGGTGACTATTTAAAGACTTTTAATAACTTTGATTTTGTACCTTTTAATAATTGTTTCAATCCAAATGGTGCAATAGATTACAAATAAATCATCAGTGATTTTGAAAATTATTATAAATCAAATAACGTGTTTAAAACTAATCAAAGATATTTATTGAATTATTAATTGAGAAGTAACACACGAAAAATTAATAACTGCTAATTTCATAATAAATGCAGTTGAAGTTGAATCATGATCATCAGAAATGGAACCTACTTCAACAGCTGCGAAAATGATCTTATTTACACAAATAAAAATAATTCAAATGAAAACTCACCGCTGTCTGTATACGAATGTCATTTTAAATCAAAGCCACATTATTTATTATAAATTCGACCGCAATCACAACCAGAGTAAAAAGTACAGCCACTTTTGTTTACATATCAAAGAGAGCAAGTTTTGGCGTTAGCAGCTAGATCTCGTTTAGTCAGTTTATGTCCTAAGATTGGTTTAGGCGCATGCGTTAGACTTCGCCAAAATGCGAATTTCACTGTATTTGCAACGTTTTCATCGACTTTCTCTATTGCAGTTGTTTTATTGCTATTTTCACTTTCAGTTGTTCTAATTTCAATTTGTATAACAAGGTGACGTCTGCTGGAGACGTCTAAAATCTCACAAAAGAGGTACTCTCAGGTTTCCCAATTTTTTTGGCTTCTTTGCATTTTTTTTTATCTAGTAACGACGATTTTTTCACTAGTAAAAGAATAAAACATACTAGTAAAAAAACTATTAATAGTAGTAGAAAAGTACTGGGCAAAATTTGTTTTAAATTAAAAATAAAATAACCGCAGCGATCCTGCATTTCTCGCTCACTTATCAACGAAAAATGTTTTCAAAGTTTATTTATGTTTTTCAAACTAATTGATGATTGAATAAAACCTCAATCATCAATTTATGCTAGAAGATCTCTTTAGAAAAATCCCACTTACAATGAACACTGGGGCTATTACTCAGGCGATTGTTCTTTTAGGGTAGAATTAATAATATCGCATCGCCATACATTGCGTAGGTAGGTATATTATTAAAGTTCAAGGAATTTATTTCTAATAATTTATCAAAGTTTCCTAATTTTTCTTTAACTCTACCCCAGACCACAATAAAGAAAACTGGCTGCAGAATTCAATTGAATTTCTACCCACACTTCAAATAACTCGCGATGTAGTCATTCAATTATCTCTGATAATCTGGTTCATAATAGGACTGGCTGAATCTAGAACAAGACCCTTTATACTATTCTTGAGTAAAGGAAAAAATGATAAATAGTCTCAATTTCTAGTCAAAAATTAAAGTAAATCTAGGTACTTACTTAATTAGATACATCAACTGCAATCTTTAGATTAGGAGTTAGGATTTATCGGTTAAGTGTTATTTTAGTACTCTTTGATTTAGTTTAAAGGAAATGTTTTTCCCAAATAAAACAAAATTTCATGACGTATTTTCTCCATGAAGTTCCCTAGACCCTAGGTCCAAGGAGTACCGAGGCTCTCCGGGTTTTCAAAAAAGTTTCTAAGCGTCTGGTCCAAGCGACGCATAATCCGGGAGCTGGTCAGTGTCTGGCGCAGCGCATCAGCATTGCCATAAAGCGAGGCAATGCAGCCATCAACTTGGGGACGCTTCCGATTGATATTGATGAGGATCAGTTGACCTACTTACAATTAGCTCAAATGTTTCAAATTGTAAACACCAAATCAAAATGAAATCAAATTAGAATCTCCAAAACTTAGATCCAAACGTGAAAAATTTCTACGACAGTAAAATAAAAATAATAATACTGGACAATTCACATAACATTATCTATTCCCAAGCTGAGCAGAGCTTGTGTTATGGGTACTAGATAACTCCTATACATAATACAATATTATAACATATAATAGATATTTTTTTATATATAGAAAACGACCAGAACACCCTGAACAAATATTTGCAGATCGTACAAATATTTGTCCCTAGACGGGAATCACACCCGCAACCTCCTGCATCATAGACGGACTTTCGCCCACCGCACCACAGAGGTCGTCGACAATACCTACTACCTTACTACTACCTACTTGAATTGCACAGAAGGTTAATTTAATGTAGGTAGGTAGGTACAGAGGTAGTAACACGACGGTGTGGACTTTGTGTGTATGCATGAGGTGTAATCGTTGTGGAGTTACTGTGAGTATATTAGAGTGTAGAGTTTGTTGGTTGAGGAGCTCTACCTACATTCAATAATGTATTTGGTAACAACACCACTAACAACCAACCGCACACTTACAATGAGAGAGCAAACCAGTACAGCGCGCGAACGCTTATGGTAGAAATGATGACTCTACCTGGTTTGTTTTCGATTGTTATGCGAATATTGTGTAACAACAAGGGTTTTTTTTTTTTTTTTTTTTTTTTTTTTTTTAATATATATTTAACATTTTATAGATATATGATCTCATGGTTATGTATAATAGAGGCCGAAGAGGTCAACGCACATCGAATGGAATATGACAGTGGTTACTGCATTATGTCGTTAGTCTGATTGACGAACCGCAATTTATCTGTTAGGACGGACATCAGGGCGGACGGGTTGAGATTTTACCAATCTTATGATTGGTGAGTGTGATTTTAGTAGATTTAAGCTTAGTTTACAAGAACTGTTTGTTTCCCATAAAATATGTTACGAACAAAAGATAAGTAGGTACATCAAAATCAGTGAATGTAATGAGGTCGGTAACAATTATTTAAATCTTGCGCAATCGGATAAAAGTTAAAATTTTGGAAGTACCTATTTAAAACGGATTTTTTTAAGTTTGGTCCATTAGTAGGTATTTGAACACCTGAAAAAAGAAAATTATTGCAATCAACGATACAAGATTTTTACTGGATGAAATGGAACTTTTATACTAATTCAAATATTTTACATGCGGGTTGGGGATCGCAGTTCGGTGGAGTTGTTCTGCAGAGGGCGCTGCTGCCCGCCCCCCGGTGTGTTTCCCTTAGTCGCCTCTTACGACATCCACGGGAAGAGTGGAGTGGTGAATTCTATGTCGGCACCACACGGCCTAATAATATTTGAGAGAAAACAAAATACTGTCAACTATTTCATTCTCAAAACAAAAGAAACAATCTGAGGATGAAAAACAAAACACAACCAAGAAACATGTAAAATATCCGTTCTAAAATATTGACGACTTCTGGTGGCGCCGAGGCTGAAGGTCGGCCAGCGACACAGGAGGCTGTGCGTTCGACTACGGCCTCAGGACAAATTTGTACGATATGCTGATATTAGTTGCAGATGTTCTGTAGGTATTCATTGTACAAAAAAAATCTGGTAGGTACGCCCTAGGGGTTGTCTATCCACAATCAAAAAAGCTCTGCTTAGTTTGGGGCTAGATGATGCTGACTTCTACATATCTATGGCATAAGTAAGTGTGTTTTTGTTCTCTAACAACATATTCTCATGACAAAAATGACCCAGTATTCTCTGGAAGTTACTCCGGTCCAATCTTAAAGTTATTCCAGTTATTTAAGTCAATCGCAGTCCATTTAACCTTCAAGACAACCAGTTGGTAAATATCGCGTAGTGTAGATAGAACCGGTTACGTACCTCAAATAGTCCTGATCGGTCCAGACAATCCTACGCACTGGTTTGCAGGTGTCACCAACATTTTAGGTTCGGGTAAGGAATGACTTTTAAAGTGGCGATCACAATAGGCCAATCATGGCCGCAGCGATACTAATAAAGCCACTAAAAGTAAATTAAAAAAAAAAAAAGGAACGACTATGTGAAGCCAATGGTTTCAAATGTTTACGTGATTGCCTTTTGATATATATTAAACTTCATCTGTTAAGGCGCATACAGCACCTAAACTAGCGCCACCACCTACTTTATTTTATTATTCTGTTTAACAAAGGAATTTTCAAAAATCCATCGTCCAGTTTGTGATACCTTATCATAAGCTTTTTTTTAATGCCTCTGTAATAGTTTTATTCTATTTAGTTTAGGAAGAGATACGAAAATAGATTTTGGTGGCCACCAAGGGCAACTTCGTATCTCTTCCTAAACTAAATAGAATAAAACTATAAACTATGAACTACAATGGCAATACTATTAGCTGTACAACTTTTACAGAGCCAGCCAAAAAAGTCTCATACCGTCTATCAGATAGATGGTATGAGATTCTCATACAAAAGATACGCTACCTAACGCTCTGGTATGGCGTCTTCTGTTCATAACAGTTGGCTATGCTGAACCTCGACCCATTAGCTACTGCAGCACATATTGGTCACTGCCTACCTCAGTACATATTCGTTAATTAATTTTAATTACTTTTTTCAAAGTATTTATCTGTGTTCTTTACTGTGTAATAAAGTGTTATGTAGTGACAAATAAATTATACTTATACGTCTAGGTAATTTACAAATCTATGATTTCTAAAGTACCTAGATTTGTAAATGAAGTGTTATGAAGTCACAAATAAGGTATATTATGTTTATGTAATTTACAAATCATGAATTCCTTCATTGTATAAGTTTACCCTCGTTTACCATATCTTTTATTGTATCATCTAGGTAGGTATCGATGGATGAACAATGTACGGTACATGTTGTACAAAGCAATGTTTCTACTTTCATTCAATAGCGGAGAACAAAACACTAATTCTGCAGTTATTAAGTCAAAAATTTAAGAGTAGCTTTAGAGGATGTATATTTTATTAATTGTATCGAAAGTCGGTATTCGAATGAGTATAGGATTCCATTGAAACACAGGCTGGTGGTGAACTGAGGTTTCTGGAGACGAGATCCACTTTGGATCTCTGAAATACAAAACCTAAGGTATTAATTTAAACCAGTAACATTGTTAATACCATAAAACCCCTTGGGTACATTTTCACTCCACAAATACGTAAGTTAATACTATAAAAACCCCATGGGGTCACTCTATCGCTTCACAGAAAGATGATTTTGCGTATAAAAGCTAAGGGTGGTGTTTTCCCGAAATTTATAAGAGTGTTTTGACCTTATTTTCTGAAATTGCTTATTCGATGCTTTGAAGTCAGTAATAAAAAGTTCCTCCCGAATAACATAATGTCATACGCTCGCAAGCAAAAATGTTGCTGTTCCCAACAGATTAAACGACATTATCTGCAGATCCCAGGAGTATATATACGTTCCTTGTTGATCCAGCATCACTGCCAGATATTTTGTCAAAGGAATACCTCAGGAACATGAAGAGTTTAGTTATTTTCGCCGTCTGCGTCGTGGTGGCTCAGGTAATTACTTGCGATTATAAATTCATTGCTCATTGTTTTTGTTTAGGTGATAATCATTTTATTTAGTCTGGAATCAATGGTTCAGAACCAGATATCTATGGTTTTATAGACTGTAGTCGTGATTATTCTGTCCTGAATTTTGGTTCTTTATTTTACTATAGTAATATCTATAACTGCATGATGCAGCCAGTGTCTTGTCGACGCGGTTCCGACCGCTGTTGATATGGATGATTTGAGCTACCAGTAGATTTTTAGCATTAGCCAGCAGTTTTTTCAATTTTAAATACTATTCTAATTTAATTCTGTTATTTAATTGTATCGCTAATTGGTAATACAGATGTCAATAAAACGTTTGTACAGCCTTATAAGTCACCTATGAAATAATAGCAATGCCAATTATGCTAATAAAGACAGTGTTCTAATAGATTTTTTTGCACAGGCCTTGACGGACGAGCAGAAGGAAAAACTGAAGAAACACCGGTCAGAATGCCTCACAGAGACTAAGGTGGAAGAACAACTAGTCAACAAGCTAAAGACTGGGGATTACAAGGTATAGTCAACCAAATCTATTATTACAAAGTAATAATATGTAATACAATATTCGTTCAAATCCATCTTTGCAAAGAAATTAGTGTTAAACTCAATAACTTGATAAAAATACATTACTATGTCATAGTACATACTGACTTTTTGTCTTCTTGAATATGATGAAATCACATTTTTCTGTGATTTAACCAAAATAAGTAACAGATATTTTTTACCCAAATTATGTATATAATAGGTAAACGTCTAGAAATTGCGGAGTGAGCATGAGCACCCACTCAATTAAAAAATACGTTAAAACAGTTTTTAGTGTCTTCCTTCTTGCAAAAAGTGAATTAATGGACAGCTTATTCCATGATTTGCGATATGATAATATACAACTATTTTTTTTAATTTACTTGCAATTAAACGATTGTGTAAAATTATTTTTAGTAGTAAAGATATAGTATATAGTACAATTGACATGCCTGTTATTTTATATAATATTATGGTATACAAACGAAACTGAAACTGATAACATTTGCAGAAACACACTTTTCAGCAAAAACTGTGTTTTTCCATAGATATTGTGGTTTCATGTTAACCTATAATCAGCAGGTTATGTACTTTTTATTGCAGAAAAACGTCGTATAGAAGTCACAGTCAGTAGGTATTATCTAATTGATGTATTATATTCCAAAGAAACCTAAAAATTTAAAAAATATCATTATCATACATTGCCAACAAAATAACTTACACAGTGACAACAAAATAATGTACACAGTTACAGCAAAATAAAGTTCACATTGACAACAAAATAATGATTAATGTTGTTCTTCTTTTCTAGACCGAGAATGAACCATTGAAGAAGTACGCACTCTGCATGTTGACGAAGTCTGAGCTGATGACGAAAGACGGCAAGTTCAAGAAGGATGTCGCTTTAGCCAAGGTCCCTAATGCTGGTAAGTGGCAGTTCTAAAGTACAAACAAACCAATTGTATTTTTGCAAAGAACATTTTCATAGTTAATTTTCTGAAATGGTCCATGTCGAAATTGATATGTCAAAATCAAAACACTTAAAAATGTTATATAACAGATAATGACTGAAAATATAAGAATTAACTAACGCACTAATGATAAAACTAACATGATTTGCTACATAAAGTAATGTACTCCACAAAGTAACTGTTTAAAGTCTATTCAATGCTCAGCACACAATATATCTATACTAATATTATAAAGAGGAAAGATTTCATTGTTTGTTTGAATTGAATAGGCTCCGAAACTACTGGACCTATTTGAAAAACTTTTTCACCATAAAAACACTTTCAAAAAAGATCCCCATGAAAAATTAAATTTATGGTTAATACCCGTGTGAAGCCGGGGTGGACCGCTAGCTAACAAACTAAACACAAACATAATTTTGATTTCAGCTGACAAACCCCTCGTTGAGAAGCTCATTGACTCCTGTTTGGCAACTAAAGGCAACAATCCCCACCAGACCGCCTGGAACTACGTTAAGTGTTATCATGAAAAGGATCCTAAACACGCCATCTTCCTCTAAACGTTTACGATTCCACATGTTGGTTGAGTCATCACAAACGATATTGGTTTACATGTTTGATTGGATAGCCAGAATCTCTTTTATTTGCGTCAAGACTCGGCATGACTCTGCCAACATTAGGGTGTTAACCTACGCGAGTTTTCGGACTGAAAAATTAGCTACCTAGCAATCAAAATCACCGTTTTCAGAAAACACCATTGTTCTTTGTGGTTATTTGGTAAACAACACACCAATACTACTTTTGCCTGCTACTATTTGATTGCTAAAAGAGTTTTGTTTGCTTAATAGTTTTGCTTTTAATTTTACTGCACGCGATAAATCAGCATTTACCTGCCTTTCATCACAAAAATGTACAACAACCTATGGATTTATCAAGAGATATAAATGTTATCGCCGAAGATGTCTATTGTTGTGAGTGTTTTTTGATCTACGTTTTGTCTGCGGTTATTTTATAAACCTCCCAATTATATATTTTGTATTGTTCTTATCCATTTCCATTGTTGTGTTTTATTCTTAAGATATACAGGGTTTTTGTATTTGATTTTTAATTACGAGTATCAACTGCCAAAACGAATTTAATGCCATTGAAATAAAAATAAGCACGTGCAGTTTTATTTGTTTTATTGTGACTCAGTTGAATTCCTAATGGGTGTTGTAATGAAATTTGAATGGTCGATCAATGGTTATATTTCCATTCTTATTGCATCATGCGGAATGGTTTAGTTGAATAGGTATCATAAACAATGGTATGTATACCAATCTTAGAATTAAATTCAAAGTCCAAAGAAATCTGGAAGTTTGGAAAGAGAAGTATAATATTATTACAGTCAAGGTCTGTAATAGGTAGGTTGCTGGCTCCGGTGATGATGTCTGAAAGCACAGCGTAGCGGAAATCCAGGCCATCACTATGGGTCAGGATTGCAGCCTTTCCTAGACAGCTGAAATCACAACACTACAATTCGCTGATAACGCACAAGGCACAATGATGACAAAGCTAGTAGGTCCAGACCATAGCAAGCTTAGCTTTAGGCTCTTAGAATAATGTTGAAGCCACCATAGCGTGGCCAGCAGGGCAGTCGTTGAGGACCGAGGCTTGTATAATATAAAAATAAAATAATAAGTCACTGTATTTTAGCAATATATAAATCAAGATTTTAATTTCCCAATAATTTATTGATGGTTATCATATAAAATATAAAAAGCCTTACGCTGAAATCAGTTTAGCGAAGTATCTCAAAAAGTCTAATTTCTTAAAGGAAGTTTTATATCTCTAAAATCGCATGCATTAGGTAAAATATCGAACATTCATTTTTGAACTGTTTTTAACATTCCTTTTTTAAAACTCGGAAGATTCTCGAAAGGGCTGGCTAGCGCCTTTTCGAGTACTTATTAAAACAAAAAGGTCTACTTTGCTCAAAGAAAGTAGGTACTTACATGCTATATTTATGTGAAAAAATAATCATGTTGATGACCTTTGTGGCGCATTGGGCCAAGATACGCCTGCGACACTGGGGATTGTGGGTTCGAATTCCGTCCAGGGACAATACAATTGTTTGTATGGCAAATTTTTCTAACAGGATTTAAAAAAAGTTGTACATATTGATAGTACACATCAATTATTACCGATTATTATGATTCTGACAGATTCCAAGATTTACCTTTAAAATTTTACTCCCGGGGTATTTGTCCCGCAATCCTTAGAAAAACTTAATATATAGGATTTTGAGTTTTAGTTCTTTTCAAAACAATCAAATCTAACCTATATAATCCGATCTGTATATCCTAATCTACATTAACTACCTAAATAATAACAGCTATGCAAAAGAACCTAAGCTTTGCTTTACTTGGGATGAGATCTTAAACGCTGTTATTAGGGTAAAATATTGTTTTCTTTATCCAGTTTTATTTATGTTTGTGTATCATGTTTCGATGATTTAATCGCCACATTTTCCTTTCTCGCAAAACAACCATCTGCATCCGAACACATTATTTTTCTCATTCATTGTGATCTTTCTAAGAAATCATTAGAAGAAAGTATGTTTTCTATAGAATTTAATATTTTACATTGCCCACATTGTTGAAGGTGTTTTAATATGATGTAAGGTTGGTTTTACAATAGATCAAAACATCCTATAAAAGGTAAAGACCATAGAGGTTAGAATATCATTTTATTTCCGGATTCGAGTGAGACAGTTTCTCTATTATATTGAAATAGTGTTTTTATAGTGTTATAATATTAATAATGCAGTTAATTATTTTCCTTTCTCTTCTTACTTTTACGACGGTGAAAATGGTGCGTAAAAGTATTTTGTAGTATTAATCATGTTCTCTTTTTGGGGTTAAGCTCGCCTTTGCCATTTCTTTTACATTTTAAGGTTTTATTTGTAAATTTAATTGTGCATTAGAGAATTAAGAATTGTTTTTTTTTTATTTATTTATGCTCTCTGTGCTTTTTGTGGATGTATGTCAATTTCCGTTAATTATCCACTAACTTGTTCATTACAGAATATCATTGCAACTAGCGGAATCAGCGTCGTTTTGCTGTCATTGATGCCATTACAAAGCGGGTACCCTATAGACATACTTGAAGACGATGAAGGCCTTTTAGTAAGTAATTTATGTGTCAACTAGCGATCTGCCTCGGCTTCGCACGGGGTCAATAATACTAATGCATATAATAACATTCCTTGTGAATCACTCTATCTATTAAAAAAAACGCAACAAAACCAGTTGCTTAGTTTTACAGACCTTTGTTTTACAGGTTTAGGTGGTTGTCTATGGAAAAAAAATAATTTCAAAACTTTGGTTGTATTTGTTTTCTTTTTTAGCCAACAACGATACCTAAAACTACATCTCTAGCATATGCTGCAACTCATGCGCCAGATTGGGATACAAAACTGAAAAAGAGTTACAGAGAATGCGAAGAATTGACGGCTATCAATGTTGTGTTGGTGAATCAGTTCAGAGACGGAAGTTGGAAGGTAATCTATTTTTCTAATAGTACCTAATTATAATATTTGAGTTGTTAAGGGCGCATACAACCTCAACTCTGTGCGAAAAAGTAGACATATGATTTTGCGTTCATAAGAGCGGGACAGGGCATTGCAACGCAAGTCCAAAAATCAAGTTTTAGCTTAGGTATTACCTATTAATTAGGACATTATTTGAAAAAACCGAAACATATAACATTTTTGTTATACTTAATTCTATTACCACGCTTATTGTCAAGATCTGAACTTGTATTTATTGAGAAATGTAGGTTTTAGTAAAAATTTAGAGGTAACTTTGCGATTTTTTTCAATCGAGAAAATTTTATGGAATCGTGTTTTCGAAACATATGATCGATAGATTAATTCCTGAACTTTACCATTATATCAATTTCAAAGTTAAATATTCAGTAGTTTAGACGATATGGACATCCGGCGGAGTTGAAAATTAGCAGTTTGAGGTAGTATACACTCTTAATACTCAAACCATTCTCAAGGTACAATGTTTGCCAAAAACTCACACAAAGATCTAGAATTCTCTTGTTGTCTTCGAGTTTGAAAAATAATTGTCCGGCGTTATTCAATGACGGCAATTCTGTCAAATATCAACGACAATGAGGATAAGTATGGCAGCAATGTTTTGAAACATTGTCTATCTATGTTATCTTGTGTCTGGCCAGAGAATGCGAAGAATTGACGGTAAGTATTCCTCGTATTAGTTTTCTCTAACTAAACACTCGCCGTGTGGTGCCGGCATAGAATTACACCACCCCGACTCTTCCCGTGGGTGTCGTAAGAGGCGACTAAGGGAAACACACACCGGGGGGCGGGCAGCAGCGCCTTCTGCAGAACAACTACACCGAACTGCGATCCCCAACCCGCATGCCCAGCGTGGGGATTATGGGCAATAACCCCCAAATAATGATGCCATCTATGGCGCTCATTAGGGGAGGCCTATGGCCAGCAGTGGACTATTATAGGCTGGTGATGAATGATGATGAATGATGAATCCTAAACACTGTTTTCCCTGTTTTTTATGGCAGTGGACCTGCCTTATCTCGTGAAGAACCGACATCCGCTGGGGTAAACGTGTTTTTGAGTAGAGACCGTGATTCGGCAAACGTAGTGTAGGATGCCTTTCTCTCAGGTGGGATGACGAATTGTGTAAGCCTGTAGGCATATGCTGGATATTATGACAAGTTGAATAAGGGGAGGCCTATGTCCAGCCGTGGCCTAACATAAGCTGATGATGATGATAATCACGATGAATGAAAACCTGTTTTCAAATACATCCAGTAATGCTGCCTCACAACACTAAAACTAATCCGTCAGCTGGTTTATCTATGCAAACGGATTTATATTGATTTGAAATTTTAAATCTTTTCTGATTTGCCAAAGATTCAAAGAGCTTGCCAAAGAGTGAGCTCTCAATCCACACGCACATCTATCAATACTGTGTCGGTGAATCAGTTCAGAGAAGGAAGTTGGAAGGTAGCCTTCATGTATTATTATTATTATTATTATTTTTGTATTTAATAAATTGTTTTTAACAATATCTCAATTGTGTTTATATGTATAAATATCTTTTTCTGATACAATATATCATATATATCGTATTACATATTATCTATATCTACATCTATACTAATTTTATAAAGAGGAAAGATTTGATGTTGATTGACGGCTCGGACAGCAAGTAGACCATAAGATTGAATAGATTTTTTTTTCTTTTTCAGGCAGGACCTCTAATAAAGGACTGGGCTTTTTGCGTCCTCAATAAAATGGGCCTGATGACGATGCAAGGAGTGTTTAGATACGACACTGCGCTTGCCTATATTCATAGAGATATCGGCTATGAAACTGAAGGTAAATTGGCAAATTTAAGGATTTTTAACTAATTATTTTTTTTTATATCGCTAGCTACTAATAAGGTTGCCTGGAAGAAATTGCTTTGAGCAATAAGGCCGCCTATTGTACGTTTTTAATTAATTTAGATATAAGATTATGTAACTGTTATTTATAGCAAAAATTACAATAAAGTGTTCATTCATTCATTCATTATTAGACATTAACAAAGTTTATTATGTAGAGGTATGTATTAGATTTCCCTTCATATGGAGGGAAACAGAAAATGACGTGCAATTGGGTAATACACTTATGCACTTTGTTTTATTTTTGTTTATTTAATTTATTATCGTATGATAAGCGTTTTTTGCCTTTACATTTAAGAAATGTAACATTTAATTTTTTTTTAATTACGCCTGCGACGCAGTAGGTAGGTTCCGTGTTCGATTCCTGCCTCGAGACAAATGTGTGTACGATTAGCAGATATTTGTTCACAGCGGTCTGGTCCTTTTCTATAAAAAAAAATATATATCTGTGTAGCTCACTGTATTAAGCATATCAGTCATCTAGTACCAATAACACAAGCTCTGCTTTGCTTAGATAATGCTGTCTGGATTGTCGATTATTATTTATTATTATTTATGCCGTGTGGTGCCGGCATAGAATTTCACCACCCCAACTCATCCCGTGGGTGTCGTAAGAGGCGACTAAAGGAAACACAGCGGGGGGCGGGCAGCAGCGCCCTCTGCAGAACAACTACACCGAACTGCGATCCCTAACCGGCATGCCCCTGCTGGTGATGAATGAATGAATTTATTATTTACAGAAATCAAGAAGGCCTCAATCCTCATAAACAAATGCCTCACCGATAAACTGTGGAGTCCAGTTGATATAGCGTGGGAGTACCTCCGGTGCCATAGACAAAAGGACACCAAAAAGAAGTACCCGTCGTTGGGCATACTTTCGAAGGCCGATTTACTGTAAGACCCCTTTTATAAAAGCTTACTCAGTCCTTGATTTATACTTGAGTAACATTTTCTATGACAGAAACGTCACTCAAGTATAAATCTAGAATAATAAGAACATTGGTGAATCGGGAATTTAAGACCCCTTTTGTAAAAGCTTACTCAGTCCTTGATTTATACTTGAGTAACATTTTCTATGACAGAAACGTCACTCAAGTATAAATCTAGAATAATAAGAACATTGCTGAATCGGGAATCTAAGACCCCTTTTGTTAAAGCTTACTCAGTCCTTGATTTATACTTGAGTAACATTTTCTATGACAGAAACGTCACTCAAGTATAAATCTAGAATAATAAGAACATTGCTGAATCGGGAATTTCAGACCCCTTTTGTAAAAGCTTACTCAGTCGTTGATTTATACTTGAGTAACATTTTTCTAATAGGTACATAAAGGTCACTCAAGTATAGATCAAGCTTAATAAGAACATTACTAAATACGGAATTTAATGATGAATTTATAATGAAAGAATTTAATGAATAGAGTTTCCAACTGTAGCTGGTAAATTCGGATATATTTTTGAGTGTGTCACAGAATTTTTTAAAAATAAAATAGAATATAGGGACACCTACAGACAAAATAAGAGGACACGAGGGACCATCACTGACTTTGGAACCCTTTAAAAAGGGTTGTGTGTAAGTTTATCCAGTGCGCCAAGAATGGAGAAAATTATATTTTTTGAAATGGGACTCAAAAAAAATAATTTCGAATATGTCAATAGGTAGCAGGCGTTAATTGGAAAATAGGGTATATCAACATCAAATTAAAATAAAAATACAAAAAGGTCTCCGCTCATCATCACCTCAAAAATAATATTTATAGGTATTCAATTAAATATAATTATAGAAGCAATTCAATGAATGTCCAGAAGTTTAAATAGTAAGACACATAGCCGGAACAAGAAACGGTTTTGACACATTATGTAGTTCGAAGTGTCGCGGATGAAGTTTACTATAATTTGACAATTGTGTTTTTCAGTAAAAAAAAGGAAGTGGTGAACTACGAAACATATAATGATGAATAAATGGTAAACAAATAATAATGAGCAGTAAAACTGGAGATATACTTCACATGCATCATTACAAGAAGCTTAGGTCAAAAGAAGTAATTATTTGACTAACACAATAATTGTTTATGTAGTAATCTATTTCCATTGTCAAATAAATAATTTGATAATTTTATTTTATAAATAATTTGGAAAAACTAATGAATGACTTATAATCCCTTAATGTGACACCATTTTGTTTTGTGGGATTTATACTAATCCGGAATATATTTATTGTATAAGTATTATAGTATGTTATAATTTTGTCTGTAAAATAGCGAAACAATTTTTAAAATCGGTGTGTCCACTGTTACGCGGAGGTTGCGGGTTACTGAAATGCAATACCCAATCAACGGGGTCACTATACCACTACCTGTTAATGATTACAACTGTTAATAGAAAATAAGCTCTTTCATAATTTTGTGACTAAACTTTACCATACACTACGTAAACCTACAACCCAAAATGTGTAGCAAAAAATCTACTCTAAATAGCGCCATCTATAAGACGTGATTTGAATTTGTGCGCCATCTATCAATTCAATGAACTAAATGATGTAATGAAGCAACTACGTGATTGTGGTTTCATTTAGTGTGACACGTTCGAAACAGATGGCGCTTTTTGAACTTTAGATCAGCTACATATTTATCTTGCACCCACCCTAATATACTCAAATGCAACTGATTTATGTGAGACTAACTTGAAACCTGCTGTAAACTGAGTTGCGTTTGATTTTTCAGCCGCAAAACTGTTGGAAAAGAGTTTAAAAGTAATAATATAATATTATTTCAGAAAAATATTGGCACCACACACGTACCGTTTAGGAATTGATCCCGGTGAACGTTGGATATCTATTTGATTACAACCTCCTTTCGCAAAGAAGAATAAACATGTGAAGTAGTTTTGGCACCCCCACCACCCACCATCAGTGCCTGCAAGACATCTGTGATCTAGGCCTGCATATTACGGCTTACCTATTAAGTACCTATTTAATTTTGTGAATAAGCTTCTTTCTCGCTAATAATAATTTTTCAGAAATCTATGTTGGAGGTCTTCTTGTAAGAAAGATTCTGTTCCGCTTTAAATAATTATGTAGCTACATAACAAATAGGTACTGAAATTTGTGAAACCTTTTCTCCAGTGGATAGTTGATTACTTGCGTAATAATTATAGATCTACGTAAGAAAAATAAAGTAAGTGTTTTGAAAATTGAATGGTTTTATTGAAATAAGAATGTATATAAGTAATAAGAATGTAAGTATACTAGAAATAAATATTTACTAGAAATAATAATATATAAATAATATACAAACTGGTTGTGCCCACTACTAGGCTATATAAGATTAATGTATCATTGATATTGATTTATTGCAAGTGACTTGCAAAAATTATCCATAAATAAATTCAAAAGGATTGTTTAAAATA
Organism: Eupithecia pulchellata; assembly: GCA_963931895.1. Lineage (NCBI taxonomy): Eukaryota > Metazoa > Arthropoda > Insecta > Lepidoptera > Geometridae > Eupithecia > Eupithecia pulchellata. The sequence continues at coordinate 10,157,804 of OZ007539.1, forward strand.
TTCTTTGCGAAAAGGTTTACTATAAAATATCAGATTATCTAGACGACAAAAAAGTTTGGGACGAGTTATGCTCCAACTCTAAAACTAACAGTCTAACAAGGTAATGGTTTCTTGTTCGCTTCTTTACTTTACCTTAAAAATACTGAAGTGAACAATTAATCAAAGTGATCACTTTATTTCCCATTTTTTTTCTTATTTAACTTGTATTTTGTGACGTGTCCAAGAGTCCTGTACGGTCTAAAGGAAATAAAGCACTTTGATTTTGTTTTGTTTTTGAAGTACCTATTATGCCATTCCTGACCGGTGTTACGAGGCGTAACGACGCGTAGCGATCATTATATTTACTTCATAATATCGTTGCTTCTTGCGAATGTCTATGTACCCGATTGTACGAACACTCGTTGTGTTGCACTGCACGTTACATTACGCCCTGTACCACCAGTCAATACCCAACTATAGATTATAATCTGTACTAATAATATAAAGAGGGAAGATTTCATTTTTTGTTTGGATTGAATAGGCTCCGACACTATTTTACCGATTTGAAAAATTGAAACCATTAGAATCCTTAATTATTCCCAATGAACATATAGCTATAGAATATTTTCAATAAATTTAGATAGGTATCTGTATGAAAACTTCAAAAATATAACCCAATGTGTGTCGGTGTAAATTTAATAAAATTTTTAAAATTTTTGTTACATACTCGTGCAAAGCCGGGGCGGACCGCTAGTGTTTAATCAACAGAACCCCACACGGATAACAAAAACGGGGTTCTAATAAAAGATCTTGTTAGGTGTTGCCTTATCATCGGAAAATGTTTCCCTTTAATTATGAATTGACGCTGCCGATGCTGGCGCCGCATAAAAAATGGCTAAGTGAGAGCAATTATCAGCAAGTGGTTCCGAGCCAATAAATTCCTCCGAAAATGCCCGTTAGAAAAAATATAAGGATTTTATCAGTCTATCTTCGGCGAAATACCACCATTGGAAACAATATTCATAGTTTATATAATATTTAGAAAAAAATTACATTTTTGACAATGACCCATTTATAATACCTACCCACTTCTAACAATAGAGGTAAATATTTCTAGCAAGCGCTCTTTTGATGACAAATTCTAAAAAAAATATGACGTAGCTTTTTCCTGCGATGTTTTTATAAGAGTTATTTTTCTGGAGTGAAATGCCGTCGTATATATTATTGAATAATTCTGTTCGGAATTCAGCCTCTCGCTATAGGTCCTGAACTTTTCGCGGGTAAAATTTTAAGCTTTTAATAATGCTGAATAAACAGTTTTTAGAATAATAAAAACAAAAAGAAAACATGGCGGCGGTAGCTAGTTCCAAACTTAACAGAAACTCTCCGTGTACGTAGTTGTACAAATTAAATACTGAAGTGTGTGTGTCAAACACAAGTGCACTCTATTCCCTCACTCTCTTCATTTTTACAGCCAGGGAAAAAGTTATTCGAATTTTTCAAGTGACCCGGTCCCACAGACATATAGGTCACCGTTTCCGGGTTAAGACCGTGGTTTTTATCACAGACCACGGAACCCTATAATGGGGGCACCAGCCAAGCTCAGTCATAATTGCACTCACTCTTTTTGCAGCACATTGTTCTGGGAATCATAGCTTCCTATACAGTTAGGGCTATTATCAGTAATTTTAATAATTGTAGTCGAGTTGATAGGTAAATTAGATCGACTGGAATATTATTCTCAATGGTTTGGATTAGATAAGTAGGTATAATATGCATTTAATTTACCGTGTTTTGTGGTATTTTAGACAAGGTCAGTTGAAATATTAGAGGGCTTTTCAGTCTTAGAAATCTCGCATTTGAGAGAAGGTCACTAAAAATCTAAGAGGGATTTACAAAAAAGTTCGAAATTTTTATTCGAAGCCAGGCTTAGTGCCAGGCCGCTACTTAGATTTTAATTTTTCAAAATAGCTGTTGATGATAAAGCCTACATAGATCCATTATGTACCTCTATATTTATAGAAAAAAAAATTATGTGATCACTATTAGTCCTAAAGCGTCCCATTTCAGAGTGATAGATTGAAGTTAAATAATTATCTTAGAACTAAATTTAGAAAAGTGAAGAGTGTGATAGCATCGTGGGCTTTACCTAGCTAATAAACTATCTAATTTCGATAGAATCATGGAATGGCCTACCTTACAATGTAACCTACATGTTGGGAATCGGGGATAATGAAATCAAAATTGAGAAGTCAACAACTTTATTCCTTTGTACTTGCAAGATAAGCACAGACGAATCAAATTAAATCCATAAATTACTATTAAAGTAGAAATAAAGCGTATTGAATTTCTCTTCGCTTCAATCTTTTGTCCACTAGTGGAAGAAGCGAAAAAGAAACCACTAGCAAGTTTTTATATCACTTATAAGACTATTACATGTTTATTCTTGTAGAAAACACTAAACCGTAGTGTATTAACAAGTACCTTCACACTTACAAAATATCAATATGGTGGAGGGTAGTTCTAGCCTTGGGCCACCAAGGAATAAACGATATTCAATAATAGCTGTTAATTATTACTATAACTAACTAGATTTCTCATAAACCACAGAAATAGAAACACAATAATATAATATAAACCTTCAGCAACGTCAATGCTAAAACAAGCTAAGGTGCCACAATATAAAACAGCTTACCCTAATGTTATGAGAGATGTTTCCAGGTCACAGGATCAGAAAAGAGTGGCGGAGCTAGCACATCGTGCCTTTTATAATATTCTTTAGTTCCAGAGAACCGTTGGCTATCGTTACACAACGAACTACCCGTCCAACATCTATTCCTATCGTTTTACATCTAGATAGATTGAAATATATAGTAATCTCACAAAATATCCATCACAAATGGTCTTATATATTAAGTTTATAATTAAGATGCTAATTACTTCCAAAATATTGCCTTATGAAATACCTTAATGATTAAATAGAAACATATTTGTCTTAGTGTGAATCTGAGAGGGAAACAAACGGGAAGTCAAGCCCGTTACATTTTAACATTGATTATCCTTTGCAACCTTACTTTTACTAATTTAAACAGTTATTACATAATATTATTTACTATTCAACAAATTATAGACATCAAATACATTATGATACAGCTTATTCATTTAATGAAACTGATTTGACCTAGTATTTGAATTTGAGCCGCGAAACAAGTAGGAAATCATGCCTGTTCCGTTTTATTTTAAATATCTTTTCAAACCTTATTGTTTATCACAATATGTACATAGTATTGTTATATATTATTACTTTACAATATAAACTATCTAACAAGTGCGTAAGAAATATTTAACAAGTTACTTATAAAAAGTTATATAAGCATTTATACTTTACACCATTGATCTTTTTTAAAAATTACTTTAGGTTTATCATTACTTTAGGAATATAGTGACTATTAGTTTTTTTGTTTATTTTACTGTCTCCAATAGGAATTATCGTTTGCCACAATATTGAAAATAAATCAAAATGGTGAACGGTTGACTAAGCCAAAATCATCGAACCCCAATCACCATAATAATACTAGTACAAAGCTAGACACAGCTTTTTCGTATGATAAAAACTAACAAAGTGTAAACCATGAGTACATACCTACTAATCTAATTGTAAGAGAAGATCAAAAGAGAAGAATAGAAAATTGAAAAAAAAATAGTAAAATTGTTTAAAAAAAAAAGTGAAATTGCTGGTCTATAAAAATTATAAATTGTTTGTAGGATAAACAATAATACTAATGTGGTTATAGTGAAAACGACTTTAGATAAAAGATGTTATTTCTCCAACATAGGTTTGGTTTGTTCTCTTGGTTGCGTTGAACAGTATTCTTTAGCATCAATTTTTTATGGTTATTCTCTCATTCATAAATTTACATACTATTAAGGATTGTATTTTTATTTGTTTGTTTGTGTTTACTTGCAGTACTTAGATGGACGCTCGCAAGAAGCAACGAGATTTGAGTAGATCACTGGTTCTCCCCATTTAGCCATATCCCAAATGAGAAGTAAGGGCACCTGATAAAAAAATATTATTTTCGGGAGCTACTTTACCCCACTTTTTATTTTGACGAATACCTATACAGTCAACGGCACAAGATTTAGAGGAAATTTGAATAATAAGGTGGCACAAGTCTTGACGTTTAATGTTTTATTATTTACTAGCGGCCCGCCCCGGCTTCGCACGGGTATTAAACAAAAATTTCAGAAATTATACACACTAAAACGATGGGTTTCACAGTTTTCATACGGATCTTTACTTTTTTTAACAGCATTGGGGTTTTTGACATTGACTCGACATTCCAAAACTGACACAGGCCGTAGTGAAAAAGCAAGCACCGTGCGCTATACAACCTCTTTTTCTATTCTGACGCGCCATAATAGAAAAAGAGGTTGAATATACAGCCCACGGTTCAATTATTGAATTTTTCATGCGGATCCCTAACTTTTTTGAAAATATTATATAGCCTATGTTCATCACGGAAAATTAAGGATTCTAATGGTGAAAGAATTTTTTAACTCGGTCCAGTAGTTTCGGAGCCTATTCAATTCAAACAAACAAACAAACAAACATACAAACAATCAAATCTTTCCTCTTTATAATATTAGTATAGATTAATTTAATTTAATTTTACGCATCGTAACGCTTCGTAACACCGGTCAGAAACGGATTGGGTCCACAAATAATGCAACATAATACGAAAACATAATAATATAATATAATAATAATAATATGTGGAACAAAAACGCTACTGTAGGTCGCGTCTGTAGGTCCGCAGGAGATTGCGGGTTCGATTCCCGCCTCGGCACAAATATTTGTATGATCTGCAGTTCAGGCTGTTCTGGTCGTTTTCTATGTAGGTAGCGTAAAAATTTACATAATAAATAATATTGCATTATATATCAGTCATCTAGTATCCATAACACAAGCTCTGCTTAGCTTGGGACTAGATCATGGTGTGTGGTTGTCCGGGTTTATTTATCTAATTTATTTGCAATGGACCTTACGGAACAACTTTATAATTTGTACCGTATACATTATATTCTATAACAAAGATTATTTGCATTTTGTATCCCATGTAAAGGTCAAGTCATCCCGTGACCACGGCAGTGTGTAAACCTGTTGAAACGTCGGGAAAAAAATAAAAAATTGATAAGTAAACGCGATAAATACCCGTAAAATAATACTAATAATTATGTGTTCAGATCGCGTAAGTTTAAAAATATCTATGTAAAGGTGTATATGGTACCTGCTAACTAGGGCGCTACAATTAGGCGCAATCTAAACTACCAATCGCTCTGTTGTAGTATTTTACTGTAGTTTGTACTATGTTAATAGCTAGGTGGCCATTGCTATTACCACCTACATATGTATAGGGTATGTACTATGTACATTAACTACCAATGGAAATTGCTTTTGTGTGAATATGTGATTATTTTTAAATAGACTTAACAGAGCTCGAGTTCGGTAACTCGATAGTATCGAAACATAATCGAAAAGTTTCGTTTCCTTAATTGTGTCGATGGTTGTGTCTTATATATTATAATGTCTAATTCTAAGTGGGGGAACTAAGATCTGCACTGACATCTCGCCTAGGAGTGTATTGTGCATTTTAATCATGTCCTTTTGCAATATTTTATCAAGATTCGTTCAGCTATCGCATTCTAATCGTGAAAAGGATTCCCAAACAACAAAAACATATATATCGGATTCGGATTCAGATTCAAAAACTTAATTTTTTTAGACTTACAAAAAAAGCACATAGACATACAGTTAATTATTAAAAATAATAATTTGTTATTAATATCTCTTCACTTAAATTTTTTGTCCAGTGGAAGAAGTAAAAACTAAACCACTAGTACATTCATATATGTATAACTTATGTGTCTAATACAAAGTTTGTTTTCCAATCCAACTCTAAGTTTAATGTGATATAGATACATGTCAATAATTATTTATACTGGTTTACATTGGTATGGGTACCACATTCAGTTTCTTACATTCTATTGTCGGTGTTGAATGGAGCGACATCTGGCAAACTCGACGCCTGCAAATATTGCTCATCTAGAGATCCTCAACCGCCGCACCAGTCCTCACATGTCCTCGGAAGGTGAGAAGTAGCTACAAAATACTAAAATGATTAAAATTTATGAAAAAAAAAATATTTTAAACTAGTTAAGGAGCCTTTATTTTTATTTTTTTTACTATCACTTTTAATGTAGCAAGAATCGAACCTCGGGTGTTGCAGGGAGGCTACATAAAAAAGCCACTGAGTGTTTCTTAAATTGTATTATGTTTTGGTAGGCTCTACGTAGGTTTAAATATTCCAAACGAAGAATAATTTCACTAACGCGAATTTTAAGTGAAAGGTGCTTCTAAAATAACCATATTATCCTTCCTGGAAAAGTTTTGACTGAATTTAAATCGACTAAAATGTTTCCTCCAGGCAACTTAAGCCGACCTAAATTAAAAGATTCCGGGGAAAGTGGTTTGAAACCTGTTAAAGAACGGTTTGGAAGCCAGACACTCTTTACAAAATAGGGCCAACATAAAATGGTGACGACTGGCAAGGGCCTTTGTTCACGTTTTTTCGCCGTGAAAATTTACGATTTGTTCGCGGTAGATATTGAAAGTGGAACGCACGGCCGTCAGTGTTGTTTTAATCAGTGTAAAAGTTCTTTCAAATTCGCGACGGTGGCATAAACAAGCGACGAAGGCGCTAAAACCAGCCGTACAGTTAAAAACCGTGCGAGCTTTTTTATAAGTTACTAGCGGCTTCGCACGGGAATTAAACAATAACTTCAGAAATTATACACACTAACACATTGGGTTTCACAGTTTTCATACGGATTCCTACTTTTTTAGCAACCTTGGGGTTTTTGACATAGACTCGACACTCCTTAATGATACTCTATAACTGACACAGGCCGTAGCCGATTATATTACCACACGGTTTAATTATTAAATTTTTTATGTGAATTGATTTTTTGTTAAATACCGTACGTTCGCACGGACTTTCAGACATCGGCGTATACGGCCGTGCCGTAGCGTCGTCTCCGCGTAAGTGAACCGCCCTCTGGTCCTTGACGCATCTTCTGGACCGATGGAACCGGATGTTTTCAATGGTGATAATTAGACATTTTCAAAAAAAGAATAAAGCCGTTGGTTCGTCCGACGATTTTGTTGAGTCATAAACAGTAGGGTTATAACGGGTAGTTATCGAGTAGGTATACGGCATGCTGAGTGCTGCCCCGTTGAACCCACAAATTTTCTACGCAATAGGTATATTGCTCCGTTCGACCCAAAACCAAAAATTTCAGTGCCCTTCTCTACCCAAATGTACTTATTCCAAAATTCTATTGTTTAAATTCTAGACAGGACCTCTTGTTTATTTTTTTGATGCAGTGTTTTAATTTCTCTCGGTTTTTTTTATTCTGTTGCATTCTTGTTCACGACAAGATTTCCCAACAGCTTCCACGCCGCCGTGCAGTTTTAAGAATACTTTAAATAAATAATCCTGGACAATCCACCCAGCATCTAGCCCCAAGTTAAGTCGAGCATGTATTATGGGTTACTAGATGACTGACTATATTTAAACCATTACTTTAAATGGATAGATAATGTTTTAGTATACTAAGAAAACGTCCAGAATACATGAACAAAAATTTGCAGCTCGTAGGTGCATAAATTTGTTCCGAGGCGGGAATCGAACCCGCAACCTCTTGCGTCGCAGCCGGATCTTGGTCCATCGCGCCAAAGTTGTCGTCAAATGTCTTGCTAGAGCATTTAATTTTAAGAAAGATTTACTGGATAAATACATAACTGAAAGAGCTTTGTGTAATTTGAACCTACCTGCCTATTAAACAATAGGATTATAAATTATTTTTAGTTTGTATGACGAATAATTATTTAAATCAGAATTCTCCAAACAATTCACTTCCGACGTAAAATAAATAATTAGGTAGAGCTAAAGGAAAAAACCTCGCACCCTTAAATCCAAAACAGAGAAAGAAAAAAAATACGTTTTTCTCAAAATTACCTCCAAACAAAGCATTGAGTCAATTTTCAAACTTCGAACCTATTTGAACACAGAAGCCATTCGGACCGCCCATCGCAAGCACCGGATTGGCTACCGCTACTATGTTAGCTATAATACCGAACTCTATCCATCTCTTTTACACCCATAATAAATCATATTCGACCAGCTACCTCCTGCTCTAACACGCAGATTACTACTGTACAAATTGCAGATGGCTCACTGTTTTTCTACTTGCATTTTTGTAATCAATTTTAGGGCATTCTAATGCCTTTACTGCCCTTCGAAATTAAATTCTATTTCTACCACAATAAGAATAAATTTTGCTTGTGTTTTCATTGGCTGTTACGACCTTTTGTGGGATATAATTTTAATACAAGGTTTTTTTGCCAAATACCATAATAGTTATGGCGGTATATTTTTTAAATTCTGAAAGCGTTCACGTCGCTGTTCGTAATTATTCGTTTATCAAGATCGATGATAAAAGGCTTTTTACATAGTTTATTAGTTGGTGTCCTTCCGTCGCTGTTGGTTTGAAATATTAAAATTATGAATGATGTAGCTATTTATTTGTCTTTATATGGATTGGTGGGACGTGGGAATACAGTAGCAAAAATTAATAGGTACCTAATTGTAGGTTTATTCAGTTTGGTTTATTTGGTATTTTCCTGAAATTTACAGAAAGATAAGAAGGTACCTAAATAAAAAGTATACATTAAGTGAGAACTTTAATGTATAGACCTAGCAAGCTATGTCAGCAAAAAAAATAGATTAAAAACTTTATTGAATTAAATTTAATTCTGTAACTTTAAGATTTTTTTTAATAACGTAGTTTTTCCGCATATATATTTTACACATAAACCTTATTCAAAATAACGTCAGGGGGTCGCTACTTATAAAATATTTTAAACAGTAACTTTTAGACGGGAGTTTCCAAAACTTACCCTTCAAAATATTATAATTTTACCAATTTTTCATAATTTCAACCGTAAAAAGCTCAACGCTAAAAAAGTATTCCTACAATACCGTTATACGATTCAGATTCAGATTCAGATTCAATAACTTTATTTCTTTAGGCTTACAAAATAAGCACTTAGACAAGTCAAATTTCAAACAGACAATTATTTTTTTTATTATACAATTATACGACTTTTTAAAACGTAATTTTTAATACAATACATAATAATATATATTTTTTACACAAACAGCCCAAAAGACAAATGAGAGCAGCATAGAATGCGATATAAATTACAATATGGCATGAGTAATTAACATTAACTTGTTTAGTTATGCTGCGTTCCTTAAACGGCTTGTGTCGAAGACTTGAGTCAGTCGTTTTGCGGTAGGTTCTGAACATTTATACTTATTTTTTAATTATATAATTTTCGTATTAAGTAAATATAGGGCCTTATTAAGGCGTTTCCCCGACCCAAAATAACGCTGCCACCATTTAATCGAAGTTGCTGTTGTTGGCCCCAAAACTCTATTTTTGCATCTCTGCTTAAACTATACAAAATAAAAATATTACAAAGGCTCTACAAAAGCTTATACTTTATTGATGAAACTCCTCAGTGAAATACATAAAATTTACATTGTTCTGTTCGATGACCACCCACGATTACCTACTGTTTAGCATAAATTAGCTAGGAAGGTTACTTTGTTCTAGTTTTTTATATTTAATTTTTAACATTATATAAATTTTTTGTATGGATATTTGGATTAAATCTATGATTTTTTTATTGGGTTTGATATTTTTTTTTGTTAATGATTATTGACAAAATTTGAATGACATTTATTTTAGTGATTATTATTCTAATGACTAGGTACCTAGAGTGCATAATTTGAATAAATAAAAAAACTATCCATTTTATAATCGAAGTGAATTAATTCAGTTCTTTTGGCGAGAAGACATAATAAACATACGTCCAAATATCCCAGATTTTTTTTTCCTGTTATAGTGGAGGTAGGAAGGAGGCAGGAAGTTTAAGTAACCTTCCTTTCTGTTAATATCTCTATAATATAGTTAAAATTAGCTAAAACAGAGTTGTCTTACCTAAATTCTAGTATATTATACAGCTTTGTGGCTCGGGACATAGGACACCTACATTCAGTTGTTTTGGCGTAAATAAGACTAGTAAATATTTGTATTAATATTTACTAATCTTCATTAAAATTTATAATAAAAACATTAAAATTTACAATTATAGTGAAGAGAGAAGTTATTTTACCTTAGAAAATATTTGAGAACCTTTTCTACTAATACATCTCGCGTAGAGATCCTTATATTTCTCATAATAGTAAGAAGTAAAACGTAATCGTTTTTTAATTAAACTGCGGTACCCAGATTCAAACTCACAAACCGTTGCATTGAAGATTTTCTCTATATACAAAAAACAGACAGACACGCGCGTTCTAGGAATTATAATCATCCAAATTTGCATAGTAGGTGCTTTGTAGGTAATTGTAAATCATTATCAATATAATCGTAGTCTATATCAGGAGTAATTGCGTTCCAATTGATTTCTGATTCGGGACACGTCGATTCTATCCAAGTTTTACATCCAAAACTATAAAAAAACTACTAACTTTTTCTACTTCTTTTAATGTTCTATTTAACGGTGTAAACTTTGCTGGTTTAACTGTTATTTTATTCTATCGATCATATGTTTCAAAAACACGATTCCATAAAATTTTCTCGATAGAAAAAAAATCGCAAAGTTACCTCTAAATTTTTACTAAAACCTAAATTTCTCAATTAATACAGAAGTTCAGATCTTGACAATAAGCGTGGTAATAGAATTAAGTATAATAAAAATGTTATATGTTTCGGTTTTTTCAAATAATGTCCTAATTAATAGATAATAAGCTAAAACTTGATTTTTGGTGATTTTTGGACTTGCGTTGCAATGCCCTGTCCCGCTCTTATGAACGCAAAATCATATGTCTAGCCTTTTCGCACAGAGTTGAGGTTATATGCGCCCTTAAGTTTATAATAAAGGTTTGTTTAGCAATATTTAAGTTGCTAAAAAAATAGTTATTTTGCTTTAAATTAATTCCGGATTCACTCTAGATTGTTTCGTAATTTACAAATAATATCTGCATTGTAACAATATTTATTAAATATCTATATAGGCAAGATTTATATTAATTTTATTCAATATCATGATGTAAATATTTACAAATGTGATTTCAAATAATTTTTTGTTAATTTATTTCGATCATAGCAAATATATTTCTGTTTAATAATACACGGACATGAACAACATAAAATTTGTAAACAATAAGGTTTTCGTTAGGTATGTTTTTGCTTGTCTTATCGAAGGCCAAATGACACCGCGTCAAACGCACTCGAATCGGACAACGCTATTTGCAACCCAGTATTTAAAATTGACATTGTTGTGAATGTTTGCTAATCAGTTATTTTTACAACGTGAAAGTTTCTTTTAAGTGGAACATCGAAGGTTAAAATACAAAAAAAAACTAAACAAACTCTTATAGTGCTCAAAATATGTTACTTTATATATTTTCATCTTCTATTGAATTGCATTTTGGCAGCATTTGGAAAAATAATGATTTTTTCCCAAAATCTCTTATGTTCCAAAATGTTTCAACAAAACAAATTCACTGGTGTAAGTTTTTGCCTTAAATTACTTTTCAGCTATTCAAAGAAGAAATCAGAAAAAAATAGATAGATAATTTCTTTATTGCACCTTATAAAACAGTATAAAAAACAAACAGCAACTACTACTTAAATCTATTGAGGCAAAATCGGAGGTCTTTTCGCTGAAAGCGATCTCTTCCATGCAACCTTTCGATGAACAGGAAAAATACTTTATTACCAAAGAAAATTCTAACTAAAAACAGAAACAAATTAGAACTAGTAGTTTTGAAACAATTGAGCTGACTGCAGACTGTTGCCAACAATCTCAGGTAATTCAAGTGATCCATATCAATACCAACATAAAAAAAAATAATCTCACGCCCACAAAAAGCACTTCACCAAAACATTGACCACATCGTCCCTTACCGAAGGTGCCATTGCGGTATTATAAAACCGATATTTATATCGGTATTCGCCTATACAATAAGTAATCACCTTCAATGTAGAATTCAATTTTATCAAGTTGCACATTAAGTACCGCTAATAAGATAGTTACGACCACAAATAAGCACCTCCAACTTAATCATTATCCTACTGCAAATGTACTTAATTAACGGGAAATTATCACTTGGTACTTTGATGGCATGGTTCAACGATATTTTTTAAACATATTTGAAATAGAAAAATAATTGTGTAAACCTGCATCAACAAAGAAAATTATTTAATGTAAGAATATTAGAATTAGTATATTCAATTGAAACATTTGAGCTAACTGCAGATTGTTGAAAATATTTAATTGACAAAAGAAATCTATATAAAGCAGTTATTTAAAAAATTACATTTGAGCACCAATTGTGTAACAAAATTTTTAGGAGCGCCATCATAATATGTGAATGTAAAGACAAACAAACGGAAAGATTAGCTGGATGGAGAAGAGAAAGATAAGATTGCTAAGCAGGTGTTGAAAAGAGTCTAGGAGAACAGATTGAACACCATTCTAAAGAGAAAGAGGGAGATAAAATAATTAATGCTGGACAATCCACACAGCATCACCTATCCCGAAGTTAAGCAGAGTTTGTGTATGGGTACTAGATGACTGATATTCATAATACTATTTATTAAAAAGAGTGGTTAAAACTTTTATTAACAAGGAAAATTACAATTGTTATAACTAAAGAGCTAGTATTTACAACTGAAACAAAAGACCTAACTGCAGACTGTTGCAAACAAAATACAGGTAGATCAACAAATCCATCTATTAAGATAGATATTATTTCATTATACATAGAAAACGACCGGAACACCCTGGCATTAAATTTGAGGGCGAAAAGTAACTAACTGTGTTTTAAGTTAAAATCTCTGAAAAAATAGCGAAAAACAGTAAATTTAGGCCTTTAAACCTATGCACTTGTCTATTTCCTATGATATGAGACCATAAAATTGGAAATATCTCATACCAAACGTAAGTTATATATTTTTTTCATTTGAAAATCTTTGAACCCTCATAACTCGAAACATCAAATGACAGAGTTAATGACTTTTCGCTCTACGGCCACGATTTTAATTATACATATAGGTACATTAAAACAATTCCTGACTCTATTGATTTATGTTTTTTTTTTCCAATAGCATCAATAGTTACCTACCCTCGTATAACGTAAAGCAAAGGTGCACCACATAACTCTACTCAATAACCAAGAACGTAACCTCCCCTTCCGTGTTACAATCAATTAAAAAAACACCGCATTGTCAGCTGCGATAAAGAATTTGAAATTCAATGCTAAATGCTAAGATACGATTGCGCGATATTCGATAACTTTGCCGATAATTTTCGATAATTTCGGCGGTAATTTTAGGTAATTTGAGCGAACTTAACGGCGCTTGATGGACAAAATAATATAAATGTGACATGACTGATTGAAAATTGTTTTTATGATTACTAACATAGTATATAGGTATGCATACTCAAAATTTATGGTGAACTAGCGGCTTTGCACCGTAGCCAAAAAGACGTGGCCTGGCCAGCCGATAGACCAACCAACCCAGTCTGGGAAAAGACTCTGGGTGGTCAAAGACTGGGTTGGTCTAACGGCATCATTGACCATCTGGCAGCTGGTGCTTCGACCATCTAACCACCGCTGTACATAAACTTCTTATGTGGTTTTTGTTTGGAAGAGGCACGATTATGTTGTTATACCTACACAGCTAAAAATCGTCTCCTTAAACATAGCAAAATTTTAATACTAGAAATAAGAATAAACAAGGTATTAGTTTATCTGTTATAGGGAAATGAACGCTCCTACAAATAACCTCTAAGTGAGTTGCGAAAATTATGGCGCTCATTAGGGGAGGCCTATGTCCAGCAGTGGACTATTATAGGCTGGTGATGGTGGTGGTGGTGGTGGTGATGGTGAGTTGCGAAAATTTATCAATAAATAGTTTCAAGCAGATTGTGAAAAATTCTCTGCCAAAAATATCAGATTATCTAGAAGATAAAACGGTTTGGAACGAGTTTTGATCCAGCTAGAAAACGAACAACTTAACATCGTAGATTATTTACTTCGTTACTTTTGCTTAAAAAGGTTGAAATTAAAAAATAATCAAGGTGATCCCGTTATTTCCTCTTTCTTTCAATTTTATATGAATGTAATGCATGAATGGTATATGACATGCATTATGTAAAGGATTATTATAAAAAAAAAATCATATGGTTAGTACCTATACACCTATATAGTGTAAGATGTATGTTACATACTCGTAAAGTTACCAAGCGAAAGCCCATATTTCAATGCTTATTGTTAGGTATGTATGTTGTGTGGTAGTGGTGTTGGATGTTTAATAGGATCATGATTCAAGTGCAATGTAACTCAATATTCTCACAATAACTAAAAGTATGCGAATGTTTTTAGTAACAAATAAATACAATAGAGTAATATAAACAAATAAACTTGAATTAAATTCAAGAACTATTCAAAGACTATTGTGCATAGTTAAAACGAAGTTCTACTCCTACTAATTAAATAGTAAGTTATTATTTGCCACACACTATACAGAACCACACACGTCAATCCACTGAACCCAAAAAACAATAATTACGGCCCTTTGTGTTGCCGCTTTGCACATCAAAGGCGCCGCCCTGAACGATTCGTCCCACTCGCTTAGTGAATTTAACCTAACCACCATAACGAGACCTGTAAAAATCAACCGAATATAAAATCTTGTAGATTTTTGCTTCATGTTTGAGTGTGTAAAGGTCTTGTTATACTAGATTCGTTTGAAGGATGTTTAATAGACAAAGTGTACCGACTTGTTAGCTTGTAATGAGTATGATCTCTGAGTAATCAATATTAATTGATCCTACCTTTGCCCATGGTCCAAAAGAAGAAAAATTTCGACCTTAACAACAAAAATTATCCTAGAACTATTGTTAAAGGAGCTTAGTAGATAGATTTCTAGGAAATAGACATAAGTGTATACTAGTTATAATTGTGTTATTCTGTTTAGTACTGTAATTTTCTTAATTAAAAAGGAATCATTTAGTACTTAATGTAACTTATCCTAATACTAAATAATTATTTTAAAAAATCATTCAGTTCTTACTTAAACTTCAATAGAATGTCAATGCAATTGGTGGTTATCGCTATTACGACATAACAGTGGGTTTTTCCTTCAAACTCATTATAGATTTGATTTGGATTTTTATCGTTTTCTCATAAGTGACAGAATTTGTCTTTTTGAGAATAAATTAATATTAAACCCAAAAATTTGATTTTAGTACTATTGTTTCATGGATGTTATATTATTAGAAATAATAGCATTAATAATAAATAATAATTTAGCTAGTTCTTTGTCTACCCCTTCTTTGTCCTCAACTTCGTTTAATTTCTGTCTCAATTTCGTTTAAAATGTCCAATTGTTTTTCCTCTTCTGTTTTAATGGTGTTGATCATGGAAGACCATTCAAAACAGACGAATTTATAATATACGACCCCCCAACCCGCATGCCCAGTGTGGGGATTAGGGGCAATAACCCCCAAATGATAAATAATGCCATCTATGGCGCTCATTTGGGGAGGCCTATGTCCAGCTGTGGGTGATAGGCTGGTGATGTGATGTGAATTAATAATTCTAATTCGACTTCTAATGTGTTTTATTATTTTCTTAGATAGTAAAACGCAAATACGCTTTATTTTTGCTTTCGGTTTTTGATACTTAATTTCTAATAGTTAATTTCGCGTGCTTCGCTCGATTCTAGAGCCTTCGATTAAGATGTGTATCGACTGTCAGTTGGTACAAGAAACAGTAAATATTGTGGCATTTTTTGTTATTTTGGAGAGCGTTATGCAAGATCTGCCTAAATGCGAAATTGATGAAAATTGTGTTGTTTTTTCAAAAGTTGTAATGTTCTGGTCGTTTTCAATGCATAAAAAATAACTATAATGTAATAATATTGCATTATGTATATCAGTCATCTAGTACCCACAACACAAGCTCTGCTTAGCTTGGGGCTAGATGATGCTGTGTGGATTGTCAGTACTATTTATTTGTGTTTTCATTGAATTGAATTAATTAAATTACCAATATTGCATGAACCATCCTCGCGGCGAACAGGAAATCGGTCCGGTTTTCGCGCGGACTCAGGTTTTCGCAGCTTAAGAAGTACTGATGGCAAAACAATCAATGAAAAACATGATAGTTTCTTTTTTTATTACATACACAATAAGCTAATAAATTAACAAAGAAAATTACAATTATCTAACTAAATAAAAACTAGTATTTACAATTGAAACAATTGAGCTAACTGCAGACTGTTGCGAACAAACTACAGGTAGCTCAACTGATCCATATCAATACCAGTTGGAAGTGTACAGTTTCACAGTAAGAAAAATGTTAGAAAAAAAAGTAAATCAAAACATAATGTTTATACTCTCTAGATATAAACATTATGTTTTGATTTTGTTTAGAATTATTTATCGACAATGGTTCACCAATATTGTTTTTCTTATTTTACTTACTGGAGAACTAGCCTAAGATTTTATCATACCATACCTATAAGCGAGTCTTATTCACTATAGCACAGCGTTTAGCTTATAAACGGGAATCTCGTTCCCGGAATCTCCACGAATAACGAGAAAAACCGCAGTTCTCGTATCATTTATGAATAAGTAGCTATCTATATATGTATTTATAGGTCTAGGGATGTCAAAAAGTCGTGATTACCGAGACCCAAAAAGTTAACAAAAACTCAAATCGCGGCGTTGTTCTGAATCCAACTTTTACAAACATTTGAAGAACTTTTGGAAAATACTAGTTTCTTTCTTATGTAGTTTGTTGACTTTGTAAATAACTTGTTTTGCAAACCGTACACGAGTTAACCCTTAGTATCGTTTCGCGAGTTTGCCGCTAAAAGTACTAATTCCGGTCCTCCGCCATCCGTCATCGCGCGATAAGCATGAGCCCTTTCATTATCACCGACAAAGGTCCCTTTTGCACCTGTGCTGTTAAGAAACAAGCTCGAATTATAATTTTTTTCAAACTTTTTTTTTTTAGTTTACTTAAAATATTTTTCCGCTATATCTTTGACTACATTGATGGTAACTATTCATAAATGATTAAATAACTTATAGTGCAAATAACAAGACACAGATATCAATTTGCAGTCAAATATTTTTTTGAATGTTTTCAAGCAAAATCTCTTAGGTATATATTTTTTTATTTTTGGCAAGTCCAAAAGAAGCTGTCTTTTTTTGAATGTTCAGTTATAAGATATTTTTAATTCTTCCGCTTACAATTATTTCTAATCTTAAATTTATTTCTAACTCTTTTATATCAAAGTATCTTTTATCGTACAGCTAATTAGGTATTCATATTTAGATAGATATTACCTACCTAGTAGACAGTTTATCCATTAATTAACCAAGTTATACATCGCTAAAGTGCAGTAATGCGTTTAATTACAAATAGACAATAATTTACTTTTATGAAAGTTGCTAAGGAGATGACTTATGCTGCAGTCATGGTAGAAATTCAATAAGTTTGCATAACTCTTTGCAACATAAGCTGCAAATTTCTGCTCAATATTTATTTATTAAATGCGAAGATTAACTCACGTGACCTTTGGATGCATCTGCATTTATGAGCTTCTATTTTAGTCGCTTTTGTATTTATGCGTCGTAAGCCAATGAAAAAATCTACAAATGATTTTTTTTATCCAACAATAAAAAAGAAAATAACCAATGGGGGATTATGATGCCTATAATGTTGAGGTTATCACGATAAAAAAAAAGAAATATAAATAATTATAAAAGACCACGAAACTAATATAAATCGGCTGCAACAAGAACTGGGTTTTGAATTCAGCTATCTTAGACAAATCTTGTTAAATTTTCCACTTTTGGTAAAATTTAAATTAAATCTGTTTTCATTTTAAATAATAACTACCACGACTACCTTCAGTACGTGGCTTCACACGCGTTTTTCTTTTTTTTTAAGTTGTAATAATAATAACTTTTCCAGAAAAAAAAAACGTAGGCGAAGGTAGTTTTTATAACAATGTAAGATTGCTAGCGTTTTTCTATTACCCCCATTTCTCCAATTGACAGTTACACAACAAAGCAACGAAAGCAATTAATAATTCCATACTCCCGGTGTAATGACGTTTACACGAACCACATACTGATTAACTGCGCGCGCGCAGGTTTGCGCGGAATACGAATACAGGTGGACATTAATGTGGCTGTTTCCGGTTTTATAAAAATATACTTGATACGTTAGTTAAACTGCGGTTAAGTTTTCATGTTACGCAATCAGAACATAAAAACTTTTTTTTTATTTACGTCCCACGGGCGCTCGCTCTTGTGTGCAATTATAATATGGAACAAAGCGACGTAGAGGTTAAATTCTAACACATAATATATAATTATCTAAGACTGCAGAAAAGTCAGGAAATTAAATAAAATCAAAATAAGTGAATACGCAATATATAAATAAATAATGCTGGACAATTCTCACAGCATCATCTAGCCCCAAAATGAACGTAAAACCTGTAGCTAAAAGAAGCATAAACATTATGTTCCTTTTAATTTCACATAATGTACGCAATTTTTTTTATTACTTTTGCCTGTCTATTCCTTAAACCATATTCTATTGTTCAGTGAGCGGCTTGGATCCAAGTTTTACTTTTGTTTGTATTTTCGTATTGTGGGATAACTTACAGCTAGAAAAAAAAAATTAATATATACATGAAAGCATCATGAAAGTTACATGTACCTACTTAAAGTGAGGGCAATAAACATTTTCACTGGTAGTAAAATAAAAATCTTATTTATAAATTTCAATAATAATTGTATCTTTCCAAATAAAAGTTTACCCACACTTTTTATACAAAGTAGTTCTCCTATATTACCGAAATCGGTCCGGTTTTCGCGCGGACTCAGGTTTTCGCAGCTTAAGAAGTACTGATGGCAAAACAATCAATGAAAAACATGATAGTTTCTTTTTTTATTACATACACAATAAGCTAATAAATTAACAAAGAAAATTACAATTATCTAACTAAATAAAAACTAGTATTTACAATTGAAACAATTGAGCTAACTGCAGACTGTTGCGAACAAACTACAGGTAGCTCAACTGATCCATATCAATACCAGTTGGAAGTGTACAGTTTCACAGTAAGAAAAATGTTAGAAAAAAAAGTAAATCAAAACATAATGTTTATACTCTCTAGATATAAACATTATGTTTTGATTTTGTTTAGAATTATTTATCGACAATGGTTCACCAATATTGTTTTTCTTATTTTACTTACTGGAGAACTAGCCTAAGATTTTATCATACCATACCTATAAGCGAGTCTTATTCACTATAGCACAGCGTTTAGCTTATAAACGGGAATCTCGTTCCCGGAATCTCCACGAATAACGAGAAAAACCGCAGTTCTCGTATCATTTATGAATAAGTAGCTATCTATATATGTATTTATAGGTCTAGGGATGTCAAAAAGTCGTGATTACCGAGACCCAAAAAGTTAACAAAAACTCAAATCGCGGCGTTGTTCTGAATCCAACTTTTACAAACATTTGAAGAACTTTTGGAAAATACTAGTTTCTTTCTTATGTAGTTTGTTGACTTTGTAAATAACTTGTTTTGCAAACCGTACACGAGTTAACCCTTAGTATCGTTTCGCGAGTTTGCCGCTAAAAGTACTAATTCCGGTCCTCCGCCATCCGTCATCGCGCGATAAGCATGAGCCCTTTCATTATCACCGACAAAGGTCCCTTTTGCACCTGTGCTGTTAAGAAACAAGCTCGAATTATAATTTTTTTCAAACTTTTTTTTTTTAGTTTACTTAAAATATTTTTCCGCTATATCTTTGACTACATTGATGGTAACTATTCATAAATGATTAAATAACTTATAGTGCAAATAACAAGACACAGATATCAATTTGCAGTCAAATATTTTTTTGAATGTTTTCAAGCAAAATCTCTTAGGTATATATTTTTTTATTTTTGGCAAGTCCAAAAGAAGCTGTCTTTTTTTGAATGTTCAGTTATAAGATATTTTTAATTCTTCCGCTTACAATTATTTCTAATCTTAAATTTATTTCTAACTCTTTTATATCAAAGTATCTTTTATCGTACAGCTAATTAGGTATTCATATTTAGATAGATATTACCTACCTAGTAGACAGTTTATCCATTAATTAACCAAGTTATACATCGCTAAAGTGCAGTAATGCGTTTAATTACAAATAGACAATAATTTACTTTTATGAAAGTTGCTAAGGAGATGACTTATGCTGCAGTCATGGTAGAAATTCAATAAGTTTGCATAACTCTTTGCAACATAAGCTGCAAATTTCTGCTCAATATTTATTTATTAAATGCGAAGATTAACTCACGTGACCTTTGGATGCATCTGCATTTATGAGCTTCTATTTTAGTCGCTTTTGTATTTATGCGTCGTAAGCCAATGAAAAAATCTACAAATGATTTTTTTTATCCAACAATAAAAAAGAAAATAACCAATGGGGGATTATGATGCCTATAATGTTGAGGTTATCACGATAAAAAAAAAGAAATATAAATAATTATAAAAGACCACGAAACTAATATAAATCGGCTGCAACAAGAACTGGGTTTTGAATTCAGCTATCTTAGACAAATCTTGTTAAATTTTCCACTTTTGGTAAAATTTAAATTAAATCTGTTTTCATTTTAAATAATAACTACCACGACTACCTTCAGTACGTGGCTTCACACGCGTTTTTCTTTTTTTTTAAGTTGTAATAATAATAACTTTTCCAGAAAAAAAAAAACGTAGGCGAAGGTAGTTTTTATAACAATGTAAGATTGCTAGCGTTTTTCTATTACCCCCATTTCTCCAATTGACAGTTACACAACAAAGCAACGAAAGCAATTAATAATTCCATACTCCCGGTGTAATGACGTTTACACGAACCACATACTGATTAACTGCGCGCGCGCAGGTTTGCGCGGAGTACGAATATGTCAGGTGGACATTAATGTGGCTGTTTCCGGTTTTATAAAAATATACTTGATACGTTAGTTAAACTGCGGTTAAGTTTTCATGTTACGCAATCAGAACATAAAAACTTTTTTTTTATTTACGTCCCACGGGCGCTCGCTATTGTTTGCAATTACGAGTATAATATGGAACAAGGCGACGGAGAGGTTAAATTCTATCACATAATATATAATTTATCTAAAAATTATCTAAGACTGCAGAAAAGTCAGGAAATTAAATAAAATCAAAATAAGTGAATACGCAATATATAAATAAATAATGCTGGACAATTCTCACAGCATCATCTAGCCCCAAAATGAACGTAAAACCTGTAGCTCAAAGAAGCATAAACATTATGTTCCTTTTAATTTCACACAATTTACGCAATTTTTTTTATTACTTTTGCCTGTCTATCCCTCAAACCATATTCTATTGTACAGTGAGCGGCTTGGATTGTGGGATAACTTACAGCTAGAAAACTACAAAAAAATAAATTACATGAAAGTTACATGTACCTACTTAAAGTGAGGGCGATTGATAAACATTTTCACTGGTAGTAAAATAAAATAAACATTTTCACTGGTAGTAAAATAAAAATCTTATTTATAAATTTTAATAATAATTGTATCTTTCCAAATAAAAGTTTACCCACACTTTTTATACAAAGTAGTTATCCTACGTGTCAAATGCGGTATATAAATTATCACTATTACTAATTAGTCAAATTGAGAACTTGCAGTGTAAACATATTTTTGCAGCTGACTGTACATACATAAACGTCTTACTGTTAACTCCATTTTAGGATCAGGTGACAATGTTTTTCACTTTCTTTACTACCATTAAAGTTGAGTTGGTAATTAATATTTATAAGGTACTCATAAGAATCTACTTATTAACTTTAACATTGTCAACCTGTTCATATACATACCTATCTCCAAAAAGAGGTTAACACTACTTCTTAGCTTTATTAAAAAACCAAACACCTGTTCCCTCAAACTTTAGCACATCATTATTCTTAAACAATTCCTTAAAACGCCATAAACAAGTAAAAATTTATTAAAAAACTCATCCCATACTAAATAACAAGTACAAAACAACTGCCGGCTTTATTTCAATTGCGTGAACAGAAAAAACGCAAAATAAAACGCAAAAATGAAAACACAATCGATATCATAAATTCAGTAGCGACGCATTAAGCACGACCTTTGGGAGAGATAAGAGAAATGCCAAGAAGTGTCTAGTCATAATGGCTTTTGGGTTCTTTGAATAGTTAATAGTTTTTAATAACATTGAAACTTGAGCCCCTTAGTAACCATCTTAATATAGGACACTGAAAATGTTTAAACAATAAATAAATATAACTAAAACCTAACTACATAAACTTATACAGAAAAAATATAGGTACTACTTATAAGTAGTATAGTAGTTATGATACTGATTAAATAATCTGATGCTCATTAAATGAAGTTCATCATCCCTTTTGTCTGAAAAATACGCTGAACTCGTTCAAAGCGCTAAACTAAGTTAATAGATAGAAAGGAATAGTTTATTAGACAATACCTACAAAAGGCACACATAGTTAGTACAATACTATAAATTAACAATACATTTTTACTGAACCTAAATTAATCTGGTTAATCTTATATCAACCCCGTTCGATTGCCAGTATTCATTGGACATGACACCTTATAAAACTAAAATAAATAAATAAATAAATTATTTATTTGGCTTACAGTGCTGCTTACGGTACCCTATTAAATGGAACTAAGCCTCTGCCGGCTAAAGCGCGCGGTAGTTTGTATAGAAGTGTCAAACTGACAAGTGACGTACGCGCAGATGCGCACGCGCGTGTTCGGAATTTAAAAAATGTACGGCCAGACAGTACTTACTTTGTACCGGAAGTAGAGACCTGAATTTTTTCTAAGTGCTTATTTTGTAAGCCTTAAGAAAAAGAGTTTTGATTTAGTTATAATTATCTGAAAGCTGAAATCATTAGTAATTAATATTTACTGTGTAATAAATTTGTGATTTAATTGATGTTTTTTATTATTATAGATCTCTTAGTAAAAAAAATAAGTAATTTTTAAATTATTGATTCAGAGAGACCTAAGTTTATTCTAAATGCTTAGTTTGAAAGCCTTATTAAATACAGTTGTAATTATCAGAAAGCTGAAATCATTAGCAACTAACATTAAAGGATATTTTCTTTAAATTTGAGTATGTATTGTTTTTTAATCGTCGTTTTTTATAAATAAAGATCACTTAATGAAAAAAATAAGTATTTTTATTGCATTTGATTTCTGAACGCGAGAAGTCAAGAAGTCAAAATTTTATTTAGGAACAATAATATAGCATAAACATTAATTGAACAAAAAAAAATTCAAGCACTTTCTTAACTCCTTAAAACGTAAGAACATTAAGAATGCAACGCTTCGTAGCTTTATAATAATTCAATACTAATGTGAAATGTTTTTGATAAATTAAAAAAAGAATACTTACAAGTAAAAGAAAAATGTTTTGCGTGTTTTAATTTTAAGTAAGATGTAACGGCTACTTTCTGACAAAGGTATTATTTATCTATACTAATATTATAAAGAGGAATGATTTGATTGTTTGTTTGTTTGTATGTTTGTTTGTTTGTTTGTTTGTTTGTTTGTTTGAATTGAATAGGCTCCGAAACTACTGAACCGAGTTAAAAAATTCTTTCACCATTAGAATCCTTAATTTTCCGTGATGAACATAGGCTATATAATATTTTCAAAAAAGTTAGCGATCCGCATGAAAAATTCAATAATTGAACCGTGGGCTGTATATTCAACCTCTTTTTCTATTATGGCGCGTCAGAATATAAAAAGAGGTTGTATAGCGCATGGTGCTTGCTTTTTCTCTACGGCCAGTGTCAGTTTTGGAATGTGGAGTCAATGTCAAAAACCCCAATGCTGTTAAAAAAAGTAAAGATCCGTATGAAAACTGTAAAACCCATCGTTTTAGTGTGTATAATTTCTGAAATTTTTTTTAATACCCGTGCGAAGCCGGGGCGGGCCGCTAGTTTTAAAATAATCATGATGGGTAATTTAATTTCGTCTTTAAATAAAAACCTTTAATTATTTTCTTTAATATCAAAGAAAATAACAATAAAAATAACTAATTAGAACTATTATTTACAATTGTAATGCAAATATATACTAGTCGCAAGCGGCATGCCCAGCGCGGGGAATTTGGACAATAACCCCCAAATGATAAATATTGCCGTCTATGGCGCTCATTA
This sequence comes from Eupithecia pulchellata, assembly GCA_963931895.1. NCBI lineage: Eukaryota > Metazoa > Arthropoda > Insecta > Lepidoptera > Geometridae > Eupithecia > Eupithecia pulchellata. The sequence continues at coordinate 10,182,260 of OZ007539.1, forward strand.
GGGGAGGCCTAGAAGTCCAGCTGTGGGCTATTATAGGCTGATGATGATGAAGAAGCTCAGAATACATACTGGCATCCCTGATATTATGATGACCACGACCATTTGGTGTCAACCATGGCTGATATTTCAGTAACAGAATTAAGGATTAAAAAAAAATATATTATTGCTTCACAAAGCAAGTGATCCCCAACCCGCATGCCCAGCGTGGGGATTATGGGCAATAACCCCCAAAAAATGATGCCATCTATGGCGCTCATTAGGGGAGGCCTTTGTCCAGCAGTGGACTATTATAGGCTGGTGATGTGATGATGTGAAAGCAAGTGATCGGAATGCTGGCTTATAATTCGGTCAGTGAATTAGCATCCAACGTGGCAATGCTGCCAGCATTCTGGGCGGTTCGCATTCTGGTGACGGCAAAGTGCCCAGAATAAATATGGAGAGATTTTTTAGTAGGTAAATAGTTCTAAGTGTACTAGTTGTATTAGGTCCTAACATATGCAATATTTTTAGTTATTCATTTTGTAAACTGAGTGACGCGAAGAAAAAACCAAAGATGGAAAAAACATAATAGATTATGGTTTTCGAAAAACAATTGCATGAGTAAATAATCTGTATAAATTTAAAATTGGAATTCTTAACCAAAGAGGAAATATGTGAGCTCAAAGTGGCCAGAACGACAAAACGTCAATTTTATTATGTAAGGATTTGTCTTATTTTGTAAAGTACTGTGATATTCCTAGATAATAAATAAATGTGACTAAAATTATGTAGAAATAGTGATAATTCCATTATTTTCAGATTGTTTGAAAACAGAACTAGTGATTAAATAAAAACGTCAGTAGGTACCTAGTTAAAGTTAGTTTTAAAAATATTGACGACTGTACTCTGTCCGGCTGCTAATCTGTCCAGCCGAGAATCCGTCCAGCTCAGAAACCGTCCAGTTGCGAATCTGTCTGTTGGAATATTCATACTATAGGATAAGAAATCAATCATAGTCCTGAAAGTGAAAAGGCACATCAATACTGTGAATTACATTTTTAAACTTTGGATAGATGGTAAAAAGTTCACTAAGAAAAATATTTGGACCTATTTCTAGTTTCGACCTCTGTAATACTATGGTTTATTTATGTTTTTGTTAAGTTAGTATGTATTTTAAAATTGTATAGCATAACCACTCCCTTATGGTATAAGTACCCACTCAACAGGATAACTGTACCGATGATTATTTAATTAAATAGGCAGGTGTCTTTACTTTTAAATATTATAGTCATTATATGTCGTCATTTTGACGTATTATAATTTCTTGAGACGATTACTACGGCTTTGCCAAGCGTACTTATGTCAAGATGTCCGCAAATAGATGAAATGCAGGTATAAAGTATATGCAGAAGCATTTTATTATTATTGTATTTTTATCGAATCAAGATAAACGTCGATCAGAACTACCTAACTTGTAAGATTTGAGGGTCCAAAACAAATATTTTTGTAAACTGGTATACATCTCTTGAATAGCATTAAAATATAAAGTTATTTGATAACAAACAAACATGGATAAATGATAAATAATGCCATCTATGGCGCTCATTAGGGGAGGCCCATGTCCAGCAGTGGACTATTATAGGCTGATGTTGTTGTTGTATGGATAACCATATAAAAATTAAACACAACAAATTAAACAGTTAGATGGACTTTAAGCAAGTTTATTTTATTTATTGGAAAACCAGAATTAAACAGAAAAATATGAAGTGATATTATCCTAGAAAGCTTTAATTAAGGTTTTCATGACGACCTCAGTGGCGCGGTAGGCGAAGGTCCGCCTGCGACGCAGGAGGTTGCGGGTTCGATTCCCGGTCGGGACAGATATTTGTACGAACTACAGATATTTGTTCAGGGTGTTCTGGTCGTTTTATATGTAAAACTAGCGGTCCGCCCCGGCTTCGCACGGGTATTAAACAAAAATTTCAGAAATTATGCACTCTAACACGAAGGGTTTCACAGTTTTCATACGGATCTCTTACTTTTTTTAACAGCCTTGGGGTTTTTGACATTGACTCGACATTCCAAAACTGACACTGGCCGTAGAGAAAAAGCAAGCACCGTGCGGTATACAACCTCTTTTTCTATTCTGACGCGCCATAATAGAAAAAGAGGTTGAATATACAGCCCACGGTTCAATTATTGAATTTTTCATGCGGATCCCTAACTTTTTTGAAAATATTATATAGCCTATGTTCATCACGTAAAATTAAGGATTCTAATGGTGAAAGAATTTTTTAACTCGGTCCAGTAGTTTCGGAGCCTATTCAATTCAAACAAACAAACAAACAAACAAACATACAAACAATCAAATCTTTCCTCTTTATAATATTAGTATAGATAAAAAATATCTATTTAGAAAAAATATTGTATTATGTATATCAGTCATCTAGTACCCATAACACAAGCTCTGCTTAGATTGGGCCTAGATGATGCTGTGTGGATTGTCCGGCAATATTTATATTACTTTTTTATTACATGACTAGCGGCCCGCCCCGGCTTCGCACGGGTATTAAACAAAAATTTCAGAAATTATACACACTAAAACGATGGGTTTTACAGTTTTCATACGGATCTTTACTTTTTTTAACAGCATTGGGGTTTTTGACATTGACTCGACATTCCAAAACTGACACTGACCGTAGAGAAAAGAGGTTGTATAGCACCGTGCGCTATACAACCTCTTTTTCTATTCTGACGCGCCATAATAGAAAAAGAGGTTGAATATACAGCCCACGGTTCAATTATTGAATTTTTCATGCGGATCCCTAACTTTTTTGAAAATATTATATAGCCTATGTTCATCACGGAAAATTAAGGATTCTAATGGTGAAAGAATTTTTTAAATCGGTCCAGTAGTTTCGGAGCCTATTCAATTCAAACAAACAAACAAACATACAAACAATCAAATCTTTCCTCTTTATAATATTAGTATAGATAAAAAATATCTATTTAGAAAAAATATTGTATTATGTATATCAGTCATCTAGTACCCATAACACAAGCTCTGCTTAGATTGGGCCTAGATGATGCTGTGTGGATTGTCCGGCAATATTTATATTACTTTTTTATTACATGACTAGCGGCCCGCCCCGGCTTCGCACGGGTATTAAACAAAAATTTCAGAAATTATACACACTAAAACGATGGGTTTTACAGTTTTCATACGGATCTTTACTTTTTTTAACAGCATTGGGGTTTTTGACATTGACTCGACATTCCAAAACTGACACTGGCCGTAGAGAAAAGAGGTTGTATAGCACCGTGCGCTATACAACCTCTTTTTCTATTCTGACGCGCCATAATAGAAAAAGAGGTTGAATATACAGCCCACGGTTCAATTATTGAATTTTTCATGCGGATCCCTAACTTTTTTGAAAATATTATATAGCCTATGTTCATCACGGAAAATTAAGGATTCTAATGGTGAAAGAATTTTTTAAATCGGTCCAGTAGTTTCGGAGCCTATTCAATTCAAACAAACAAACAAACAAACATACAAACAATCAAATCTTTCCTCATTATAATATTAGTATAGACTAAAAACAGCGTAGCAACAATTAATAGAACTATCAAAAGCCACGTTATCCATTACTTTCTTCGCAGCGGTGGTGTGCAAGCCTTAGTGACGGTTCATTATCTACGCTTTTGTTAGACATAGGATACTTTTTATTTCGGTGTCTAGTCCCTACCGTAATAATTTATTCAAGTTCGAGTTTTTATAAATATAGGTGTCTGTGCTGAATAGACACCAGTGCACTGTGACTTATATTTTTGGACTAGGCAGAACGGAGCATATATTTTTGGACTAGGTAGAACGGAGCATATATTTCGGGTTGAAGAGGGAAAAATTATATTTGGTAAAAAATATATATATTAAAACATTAGTTACCACATCAGCGAGGTAATGCAGCCAGTATCTTGGGTAAACTTCCAACTTGTACCTGTAGTTTGTTTGCAACAGTCTGCGGTTAGCTCAAATGCTTCAATTGTAAATAGTAGTTCTAATCTATACTAAAATTATAAAGAGGAAAGATTTCATTGTAGGTTTGTTTGAATTAAATAGGCTCTGAATAGATTTAGAGATTTAACGTGTTGGTTTTAACATTATTGACGTTTTCATACAGTTGCCTAATTTTTTTGAAAATAGCCTTTGTATTGTACTTTTCCCAGCAGTTTTGGAACAATCCATACAGACAATCAAGTCTTTCCTCTTTATACAACATCATCATCATCAACATCAACAGCCTATAATAGTCCACTGCTGGACATAGGCCTCCCCTAATGAGCGCCATAGATGGCATCATTATGTGGGGGTTATTGCCCATAATCCCCACGCTGGGCATGCGGGTTGGGGATCGCAGTCTTGTGAAGTTGTTCTGCAGAGGGCGCTGCTGCCCGCCCCCCGGTGTGTTTCCCTTAGTCGTCTCTTACGACACCCACGGGAAGAGTTGGGGTGGTGAAATTCTATGCCGCCCGGCACCACACGGCCAACGTTTTCATACGGTTGCCTATTTTTTTTGAAAATAGCCTATGGTTACTTTTCCCTGCAGTTTTGGAACAATCCGTACAGACAATCAAGTCTTTCCTCTTTATAATATTCGTTTAAATAAGTAAAGCATTTTTCTTTATTCATAATTTTATTTTCCATGGCCATGCCGGTAATAGGTTCGAGTAATTACGTGAATTCACGTCACAACTGGAAATAACGTAGAGTTAAAGAAAATGCATACAATTAACGTTCTTGTCGCAACATTATTGTAAAATATTTTAATTTCATAGGTTTCACGAGCTCTGCAGTATTTTAATGTTTACTTTTAGTATGTTTGATTTTACGTAATACCTAAGTTTTTTTTTGGAAACCATTAGCAAACTCTACAGAAATCATGAGATAGAACTGGTAACGTCTTCACAGTCTTCAGGAAATATTGAAAAAGTGTCTCAAAATTACATCAAAACAAGTGATGTCCCGAATAAAATATAATATAATAAATAAATAATTTATGGCCTATTGATATGTACCACTATTATAAGAGGTTTATTTAGTGGTAGTGGAAATACGAAGTTATTTTAATATTTAATTTTTTTTTTTGGAAAATAACGCACTATTCTCAAATTGATATTAAAGTAGATAATTTATGGGCTGATAAGAATCCACTGATCAAAGTTGCTCTTTTTGGCAACAAATATTTTCTTATTTTGTTCTCATACCCCTGCTTAAAGTATACAAAAAAATATAAATGAAAAATATTTAAAGGTATCACAAAACCCGCTAGTAAAATTTTGAATTTTTTTTGTTCCCCGTAATAATAAGATAGAAAGGGCTTAAAGTTTCCTCAAAACACTAAATACGAAATATACGAAACACTATATTCCATAGTATGAAGTGCCTTATAATACAGTAAATGGTGTGTAATTTCCTTGAGTTCCATACATGTGCATGTGAAACTCAAGGAAATGTACGACCTTATGAAAATTCTATATGCATGTAAAAATACAAATCCAAAATATAGTTTAAAACATTGATCTAGATCAACCACCCAAGATCGTAGATTTGCAGAGAAAAATAAGCTTATTTTTCTCTGCAAATCTACGATCTTGGGTAAAATGAATTCTTTAAAAAGAAATATTATAAAAAAGACTAGGACGATTCCAAAACAATGGATAGATAGATGATATAAAAGCTTTGCTTAGCTTGGGGCTAGATAATGTTGTGTGAATTGTCCAGCATTATTTATTTATTTTATTTATATATTATTTAGTACCATAGTAGTGTTTGTGATACCTATTATACGTATTTAGTATTATTAAGTATCATGCTTACAAGCTCCCACCTACCTACGGGGATAATGGAAGGAATATGATGTTGATTATTATTTTTATTTATATTTAGGACACGAAACATTTTTGCCAATAACTGTATATTTTTCTGTGCAAATTTAAACCTTAAAGAAGGAGTGTACAAACTGACCATCAATGTATGGAATCTCAAAATTATTTTTTCAAATGACAAGTGTACGAAAAGCCGAGGGTTATTCCCATCTGATCATATGATCAGATTGTAGTTGCATCTGATCAAATAAAAAGTTCCCGATGGATCATTGATCAGATGCAACTACTTTTTTGAATTAAATTTTGTGCCAACGGATCATAATTATATTTTTGGCGTGTAATATTACTATGCAACTAACAACCTTTTTCTGTACCTACAACTTCTTTGTATTTATTAACTATCTATTTTTATAGTTCCTGTTGGGTAGAGAAAAATAAAAAAAACATAAATTATTTTGATTAAAAAAATCAGTCTTATATTTATGACAAAAGTACTTAAAACTTTTTATTATTTATTAAGTTGTTACTACGTTTTGATAATTATTGCCAACATCGACAATCCCGCCCCCTCTCACCCCCTCTAACTTGTTTATTTTACCTGGGCCGGTCTCTGCACCTGGCGTTCATGACGTCAAATCGGTGTCCTGGTTGCCAAATATTTCTGTCCTTATCTATTCTATTATTTGCATTGCAGCGTGACTGACCTTCCCATTTCTTTTGTTTACCATTAATAATAATAAGTTAATTAAAAAAAAAACAGCCCACATTGCTACATCTCTTAAAAGTGCTGAAAAAAGACAGTAAATATTATACATTGCGCTTAGCACGCCACGAAACAAATGAAAAATTGATAAAACATGTATCGCGTAACAGATATATTGGTAATGTTCTCGAACAATTACTTAACAAAACCATAACAGTAGGTCACTGCCTGGAAAAATTAAGAAAATAATTATTTAACCTAACAATTAGTATCTAATTAGGCAAACTGTAATGTCATGTTTTTGTTTAATTTTAGACTACCATTACAAATTTTAGACTGATTTTTAGATGTTTAGTTTGTAAACAAACAATTAGTACTTTAATCAACCCAAATTTCAATACATATTTATCATTATTTTGTCTATTTAACCTATTTTACAAATTGTTTAGTGTTTTATACTGTTGATTTTGTTTTAAAGTTTTAAGTACTTGTTGTGTTATAAATGTAAGACTTATTTTGTGATTTATATTTATTTAAGATTGTTCTGTGTATTTCATCTGTTTTACGAATTATTTATTATAGATTTTGTTTACCTAAAGTTTTAATTACTTTTGAAATTATAAGACTGATTTTTTAATCAAAATAATTTATGTTTTTTTTTATTTTTCTCTACCCAACAGGAACTATAAAAATAGATAGTTAATAAATACAAAGAAGTCGTAGGTACAGAAAAAGGTTGTTAGTTACATAGTAATATTACACGCCAAAAATATAATTATGATCCGTTGGCACAAAATTTAATTCAAAAAAGTAGTTGCATCTGATCAATGATCCATCGGGAACTTTTTATTTGATCAGATGCAACTACAATCTGATCATATGATCAGATGGGAATAACCCGGCGGCCTTATCGCTCAAAGCGATCTCATCCAGGCAACCGATGGATGGACAGGATCGGGTAGTAAAAAAAGTGACGGTGGCGTAACGAAATGTCACAATAATTTTTTTTGGCTAGAATAACATGTAAATATAAGAACAGAAGCTATAACAATCAAGAAAAGAATTATTTAAAACAATCCACAACTTTTCATGATAATAGATCCTAATCCTAAAACAACTTAGGAGAGAACCATAGATAACGACAAACATTTATTTAACAAAAATAGAAGAAAAACAATCTACAACTCTTCATCATCAGGATCTCTTAGATCCTAATCCTAAAATAACCTAGGAGAGAACGGTACATAACCACCAGCCTCCGAATCCTGCCGCTAACGTGACCGTCTCTCAATTTGAGGGGCCATTACCTGATTACCTTCACGGAACTGGATCTATCCTGTGCCGGTCGCACAGGGATGGTGACGAGACGTCTTTGCTCTATTTTATTACGGGGAAACCTCGTTAAGTGGGACCTGGATAAATCAAATCAAATCAATCACTTATTTGGAAGAATACATAATTATTATACAATGTCAGGTCTTATATCTAATTTTGTAATTTTATTCAACCTGCACGCAGTCGTGCAAATATTATGTGAGTCATTTTAAAAAAGTAATTTAAAATTTATAGAACAGTTTATGTTTCTAAATATTCTTTCACATTATAAAAAAATTGTCAAGTAACCATCCACTAAATTTTTTCCATTAAGATCTTTTATGTATTCTGGTAATTTATTGTAAATGATGTATACATGTTATAAAACACGTGTTATATATACATTTCTTTCATATATCTAGACACTGAGGTTTAAAAGGCAATTTTTTTAATTTGATCCTTTTCTACTATATAAGTGAGAAACCTCTATTATTGAGAGTTGCAATGAGGGCCCGATTCTTTTTCATTAAATTACCTCTGTTAATTTTTGAACTTTTTGAACCTGGTTAAATGAGATCTGTACTAAACAAATTACACGTTGTAAGAATTTAAAAAGAGTGGAGCTGAGCCTCTCTCTTTATAAAGAGCACATTTTACGGGTCTTTACTGTACTCGTATGCGTATGAGGCAGGTTATATCTATTAAGGCCCGAAACACAGTATAAGTTTAGACTTTATAATATACACTCTACGCTTTTATAAAAAGTATCACTTTCAACCCGCTCCTGAGGCGAATTCTACCAATTTCCCGAGTAAGAGTAATAAATATTACATAACATATCGGTTGAAGGTGCCTTAGAGCCTATGTAAGATTTAACACAGAGTTCTCACCTGGTTCAATAAGAGATAAACGAGACTGTTGAGCAATCAGTCAGTATTAGAACCCATTTTTTTTATCAAAAGTGGTCATACCTCCCACCATGTCAATACGACTCGCTTATTACAAATTAAACGTAACATTTTATAATTAAGGTGTCTCTACATCTTTGTGAGGGACCGCCGCCGGTACAATATTTGGGACTCATTACAATGTCAATATAAGATTAGGGATAAGTCCAATTTTGAGGAAACAACCGGTCAAAGAGTTTTTCTGAAGCGATTACATACGGCCGCAAGACAGATATTATTTCGAAGTTTTTATAGGGCTGGGGTAAAAGACGGATTTCAGATTATATAAAATAAGATTGACATAAAATCTAGGAGACTTCTAACCCCTAACTTATTTCACTAGACTAAACCAAGCAAGTTTAAATTTATAACATTTCCTTCTTTTTCAACAAAGTAACTAGTATTATATTAGTTAATTACAAAGTAATAAGTATATGTTCATTTATCCGCAAAAGCTTATTATTTAATTTTCCGATATCTTATCGCGAAATAGAGAAGTATGTCATCAATAACTTCAACCAGCTACTTTAAACGCGTTATGTTACTCAAGCTACTAAAGATATTAGCCGGACTAAAATCTCATCAAAACTTGAAAAAATAGCCGGATTTTGGAAATCTTTATAAAAATTCGAATATACCTGTCGATGTTTTTAACAATACCCAAAATAATAATATGCACCAGTTTGATTGACAGTTTAGAAGTTGAGTGCGGTCAAAAAAATTCGGACAAATCGAATTTAAATCGATCCGTTTCAAATTAGCACCGATTATCGATCGAGCATATGTTACAATCAAATTATGCTTGTGGTCGAATGAAATTGGTTTGAATGAATTATTTCTGAATGTATCTGCGAAACCATTTACTTAAAAAATCAAATGTGGTGTTCAGGACAACAACTAATATTTGAATAATAATAGTGCTTACCTATGTATACATACATTTGTAGATATTCCAGAAGTATTTGCTATTATGTAAAGCAAATACTTCTAGAAAAGTTTATTGCTAAAACAAAACGTTCAAAGAGGTTTACATACCACGCGATAGATGCTGGCAGCACGTGCCTTCGAAATTCAAACATTACCATTGATCGTCTATTCTTTATTTGCATTCTTCTAATGTTGGAAATATATAGAGACCATTTGCTTACAGTTTAAAAAACAACTTATCTCCAGACGCGAAATAAACAAAAAAATACAATCGTACAATTTTTGTATAAGTGGTTGCTTTATAATTTTCCTTCCTGTAGATCTAGTAAGCCGTTCATTGTTATACGTGAAAAAAAAAAAATAAACGCGAGCCAAAGCGGGTTGATACGGGTTTTTAAAAATCTACAATTATTTGTCTCTTTCAATTGCAAAATGCCCGTATAACTCGCCAACCAAACTCCAAGTCCATGGTTCTGTTTTGAGAGTCGGTAACTTGAGGGTTTCAGCGAGAAGCAAGACAAAAGTGTCGTTAGATATTTGGCTTAAGTTGTCAAAGCTTGACGCTAGATGTCACTACTCGTAACAAAATGGAAAGCATAAACTTTTATATTTATGAGCGAAAACTATTACGTATAAGATTCTGCACGCTTCTTTTTCGAATAAAAGTAGTTTTAATGTTTTTCTAGGAATATGTAGCAGAAAAAGTTGGATGAGCCGGACAATCGAAAGACAGTCGCGGATTAAGATGAAGGCCTTTCCAAAGACGTTTATTGGATCTCGAGTAAATCATAAAACTTTGTAAGTACTTAATATTTGATAAAGGTAGATTTTTCAAACTTCGCGACGGTTTTAAATGCGAATTTTTTTAAACTAATTTAGTGATTCTAGAGATAGGTTTTTGTATCAGCATTGCACCCGTACGAAGCCGGAGCGGGTAGCTAGTTGGTAATAAAAATAAAAAATATTAGTGTGGGTACTTCTTAATATTTCTAGGTAGTCAAAAAGAGGTAAGTGTTGTAGAGCTGAGGCACCTGTTTTGACTTATGTCAATAGAAGAAGACAGGGTGAGAACCAGCAATGCTTTAAGTTAGCAGACTATTATGAATAAGAGGGTTAAAGAGTACCCCGAGTGCGAGGAAAGCTAGTGAGCATGCATAGCTATTAGAACGCCTCAAGCGATGCAAAATAGGTACATTCTATCATTCGTTTTTTTAAGGATACCTAGTACTTTATAGTTATTAATTATTATATGGCTAGGATTTGGATGCTGTTGTTACATTTTGTTTAATCGGCCTATTTCAGCTTCTATCTTTTCAGGACAAGATATCTTGTACACACCATTATGTTGTCTAATAAACTATTTCTTTCTTATAAATATTTATTCCAAAAGTTTTCGATTTCAGCAGGACTCGAACCCGCGGCCCTCCCTCAGTACGGGAGTGTGTTGACCCAATTTTTTTGTTTCTTTCTTTTTATCTTCGGTCTCATCATAGAATCGAGAAAACATTTTGGTCATACAAAAACATCAGCACTGAACCCGGCACAAATATCTGCAGGTCATACAAATATTTGTTCCGAGGGAACAGAAACCGCAACCGGACATTCGCCCGCTAGCTTATTCTACTTGAGTATGGCCTCTACTTGGGTATGGTAATTTACTTTTCGTTAGTCCCGTTTTAATTTTTGTCACAATTTCAAAATTACATAATACATAATTATAAGTACTATTTTAACTAGTATTTATCGCGTTAATAAAAATTTTTTTGTCATCTCGTGACCACGACAGAGTGCAAACCTGTTGAAAAGTTGGAAAAAATTTAATTTTTAAAAAATTAAATAAACGCGATAAATACCCGTTACATTAGTACTAATAATTATGTGTTCAGATCGCGTTTAAAAATATTCATATTTGATACATGGTAGGTATGTTGAACATTTTTCTAAATGACAAGCCACTGTTCTTTTGATAACTTACACGAAACCTAACAAGTCTCTAAAACGATTTGTTTCAAAAAGATTTTTTTCTATTGGCACTGCTTTCACTCCCATACAAAAACTTTTTAACCACCGCTTTTGTACCTTTCACAAAAACTCCAACAGTTATTTTGCCCTAATATTTTAGAAACCCAAAAAGCAAATTAAACTAAAACAAAGCCTGTCCCTAAATATGAAGTTTGATTTACGTCCCCTCCCGCCCGCACCCCGCGAAGTAAATCACCCTGGAATTGCCTCAAATCACGCGGATGTCTGTTACGATTCAGAGGGTGGGAGGTAAGGGATAAGATGATAGCGGGTAAGGTTCTCAAGAATTGGGTTCGCTGTACACTTCATACCAGGTCGATCTGCGAAAGACTGCAGGCAGATGCTGAAAGCTAAAGAAAAAAGCTAAAGACGGAGCTCATTAAGGGAGAGGGTTCCGAATTGATAATACAATTAAAACTACCTCTATGTACGTTTGTAAACTGGGTACTAAATGATTCCCAGGTAGAGCTTACATTATTAAATTTCGCTGGTATAGGACACGTTGAGCAATAATTTTCTATTTTTCTACATACGTAGTCAATTTATGCGCAGGCTAGACCTTTTAAGGTAAATTTATTTATATAAGTTTTTGGTGACCAAATAATAAATAAGGACACAACGTGTGAATTAGGCGAGTTCATGATATTTAAATGAAAGTAGCAAAGTCGCCCAACAATGCCACATTTGGCGTCCTAGACCAGATGTGCAGCATCTTCTAGTGGAGTATGAGTGGAGTATGAGAACGAGTCTATGAGGTAAGAAGCGATTTGTACGATTTTATCACTAGTTTAATAGGTATCCGGTGTTATCCAAATTATTTTAGCCGCACCACTGAATGTTAGGTTAATAAAATTATTACGGTTACTTTTAAATGTAGTTTCGTTTTAAGTATTAGGTACATAGTTTGTGAAATACAGAACTGACGTCATCAATGACTCAGTAAATAATTTAAAATCAAAAAACTATTTTGCTTAGCATAAATAAGTTTATATTATTACGATATTTCTATTTTATTTTTAATTTATAAGTTTATAACTTGCACCAAACCCGAACTAGTAAAATTTTAGCTACAAGTGAGGCAGTAAAAGGCCGTATAATTTTTTATTAATTCGACGATGTAAACGCATTCTGGTTACCATGATGTCATCTTTAGGACTAGAATAAAGAACAATTTGTACTGTTATTAGTTACTACTAATAACAGTACAAATTGTTCGCTAGTAGGTTATAGAAAGGTTTATACTTATTTTAAGAACTAAAGAAGTTATCACCTGTTCTGTACATGATGTTCTTAGAATCGGATGTTCCGGGTATTATAATAATGTATATCATAAAATTATAGCTAAATTATCTAGTACCCATAACAAACTCTCACTAACAAGCTCTACCGGAGTTGATGGAGGCGTCTCAGGACCGTCATTTGATACAAATCTTCGCGTTTTGAGGAAGTCCTTTGTTCAGCATCCCACGTGTTTTAATTTAAATTTTAGGCACTAATAGGTAAACAATCCTAGAAATTAACGACATATTCAATGGATGTCTGTCAAAATTAAGTATATAAGAATTTGTTTATTTTGTAGCGCAATTCAAACGATATAAATATAATACAAAAAAAACGGCCAATATATAGTCGGCTATATATTGGCCGTTTTTTTTTGTATTCTATTTCTAAGCGTCGGCGCTTTGGAATGAAACCCTGCCCCTGGCCCTGGTCTTACGTGTTTTTTTCTGCGTTTTACAATGAAAAATACTACTTATCAGTAATTTCATTAAATCTGAAACTATTTTATTTGAATTAATTACGAAAATTTTGAGTTTCATACCAAAATTAAGATTTTTCCTTTTTTTACAATATGCTCCAAAATGCAGTGACACAACGTTAGTTTTTCCATAATAGGAAATGGTTTACGATATCCAGCAAATTACTATTTCCTTAGTTTAATACCTTGTTGGAAAAAGAAAAAAATTCAAACTGCAGATCATGGTATTACATTTGTATGGGAAATTCATTCGTGTCCGGAGCCTTAACCCTTAACAGTAATTCTGCCTTTCATGATCCGACATGACGCTATGTTTAATGAAGGAGCTAGAGCTAGGATTGCTATACTTTTTGGTCCTGAAAAAAAAATAACTCCTTTTTGATCATCATCATCACCCTAAGACCCACATAGTCAAATTTCAGGTGACTCTATATATACCTAACATACAAAACAAAATCGTAGTTTTATACACCATAACGTTTATATCGCTATAACTTTGCCGTAATAGTAACGTTTGCGCACTAAAACGTTTGTAATGCGTTTTATTGGGTCTGTTATCGGCAAGATAGGACAGCTGGGGTCCTATTCAGCTATACTAATCGCTTCACATTCAGATTCAGATTCAATAACTTTATTTTTGTAGGCTTATAAAATAAGCACTTACACAAGTCAAATTTCATACAGTTAATTATTATAAAAAAAAAGAAATAAGTTGTTATTGATTTCTCTTCACTTCAATTTTATTGCTAACGTTAAAGATGACACATTTTTGTATTCTACCATAGATGAAAGAAACTATGATGGATGGACGTATGTCATAATGATCAAAGTTGAACACATTCTACCAATAAACAATAAATAATGCCGGACAATCCACACATCATCATCTAGCCCCATGGTAAGCACTTGTGCTGTGTGTGGTAGAGCTTGTGCTTTGGGTACTAAATGACAGATATACATAATACAATATTATTACATAGATCGATATTTTTTATTAGACATAGAAAATCACGAGAACTGCCCTCGTCGTGCAAGTTGAACCACACGCACTATCTAGAGTATTTTTAAGATTGTATGGCACGTGTAGGTAAATTTTGCAACGACACCATTATCACCGTAAAGATTGTTTTTATTGTATCTTCAGAGGGTAAAAACCTATTCAAAATAGCGTTGATTCTACAATAACACAGACCAAAACCTTGTTATAATAGCGAGCAAAGCGAGCCCTGGAGAGTAAGTGCTAAATTGATAATAAAACTAAATTTGGGTTAAAAACATAAGTCACTGATAGGTCCCAAAAAAGTTTTTAGTGCACGCGTGACCTTACAATTCCTATTTACGTGTTGTTCAGCAATTATTGTTCTTTTACATTTGTAAAGGTCATTGAACCAGCTGTTCTTTCCGTCATGTGGTTTTAGTAACCAGAGATTTATTTGGCAATTATTATCAGAAACAATCGCTCCTATTCCAATGTTGCTTTTTAATAACGATATTATTCCTGTACAATTCAAGGGGGTTAATTTTATGTTGGATTTTAAGGTATTTTAGGAGAAACCAATATAAATTGAGCCCTCAATAATAATAGTATAAAAATGATTTATGCATGACGGGTAATCATTTGGTTTTAGTACTGCTCCAATGACCTTCCTTTGTTATTTTTTTATACCAAAAGGTATAATTTTTTTTATATATATATCAAGAAATCTAATGTGACTTCTACAATTTTTGCTATCAAGAAGTTGAAATCCAAAATGTTGACACCCGGTATTGGACCAGTTTTATAATAGAACCAATTGTGAATATTCCAACCAATCACAATTGGTTCAGCCATTGGAAAAAAAATATCTCACGTATCTATATATATTACGTATAATTCTACTCTTCCGGCCAGCTAAAATATATTTTTTTAAGTAGATACCTAGTTCACTTAGATACCGTGTTTTTTTCCCTTTCTACCTACAGCTGTCATATCGAAATTCTAAAAACCCTTAATAAGCAGAGCCCTACCAGACAACAATTTTATTATTAACACGAAAAAGGGGCGCATTAACCCTTAGGGAGCAACATAGACACAAAGTACCGTAGACACTAAAACGTGTTAGAATAAACAAATTCAAACAGAGACACCTACTGAATCATTTGGTGGCGCTAGCGTCGGATTGTAGTAGCTTTAAACGCGACTTCGTCTGCTTTTGTTACAAAAAAAATATATAAATAAAGATATTTTCAAACCAAATAAAGACTATAACGGGTTATAAGCGGCTTAATCCAGAGAGAACATTAAAATTTGAAATTTTAAGATGCAGTCTATTTCCTGATTTCATAAAGATTCTTAAAGTCAAAGTCAAAGTCAAAGTATATTTATTGCATAATTACATGTTAAAAAGATGGAACAGTAAAAGTAAAAGATACAATGTAATTTGCCCTTTATGAGCGTGCAATTTTTGGTATGTTAATGTACAGTACATGCATAATAGGAAACTCGGAATAAAAACTTTATAATAATACAGAAGAAGGAATAAAGCAGGTAAAAAAAATAAAAAAATAAAATAAAAAAATAAAAAATAAAATTTAATTGTATAGTAACATTTATTATAAAGTAAGGTTTTAAGGTGATAATTAATTCTTGAAAAGGTTATAAATTAACAAACACACAAACAAAGATTATATGAACGGGCTTCTGTCCAGGGCTTGCTCGTTATTCCTATGCCAAATTTCATCTTCAGCTGTTCAATTGTATTGGATATCTTAAGTACCAAAAAATTTCACTTGTTATTATAAGTCTTATTCTGTTATAAGTATTATTCTGTTATAAGTCTTATTCTGTTATAAGTTTATTTACAAACTTTCTCCCATATAACATTCATTAGTCGAATAAAGTAGACCAGCGTTTTGGTTAATGTTTGTCCACCTGAATGGGTTGGTTGTACAATGTTTGTCCGAGCGCGTCGGTAGTTGAGGGGAAAATGCGAAAAGTCGCCCTTACAGCGGCCATGTTGTGACGTCAGCGTTAACAGCGAGGGACGGATTCAGGGAGACATTTTCATATTTTTCATGGAAAATATTGAAGGGCACTAAAGGAAAGTTCGAGGGTGGTTTTGAGGTAATTTGTTAAAATTATGGACCATTAGAGTAATTCAATAGTTTGTGCTGTAAATACAAGTAATTTTTCTGGCATTTGATGTAGGTATTAATAGTTTTAAAAAAATATTGCCACTGTCCGATTTAATTTGATCCGGGGATTCAGATTCAGATTACATTCAGATTCAATAACTTTATTTCTTTACACTTACAAAATAAGCACTTAGACACTTAGATACCGAAGTTACTATAATAACCATGATTATTTCAAAAGAACATTAAATGTTGTAATTTAACAGTGGAATGAATCGTTTGCCAAATAAATTTCAAGTATTACAATGAAAACTTTGCAGACTATGCTTCCCAGTAAACAACAGCCGTAACTGACTCATACCTCTAGCAAAATTAAAACAAAAAGACACAGAACTATGCCCCAGCAAATACACTTAGAAATGCCAAGCCAACTATCCCCCAAAACGTCAACATTACAACTGACATTGCAAAAGTGCAATTTGAAAATAAAAAAAGTGAAAATAGTAAAAATCAACTAAGTCCGGCCCCGTGCGGCCTTTGATGACGACGCTGGGTTGCGATTGGTCGATTCAAATTTAGGGGCGTGGTGGAGTTTTGCCCCTCCCACCTCGGTTAGGGGTCTCTTGCTGATAGAGCTCACACGTCAGCCGGCGTTCGCCGCTTGCGCCACGCGAGAACACGCAAACAAATAACCTAAAAACACGTGCTTGAAAAACGGTACAGTGGCCATTAGTGAAGTTAAACCACCAATTTTCGACAATATAAAAAGTGTGATTGGATTTTTTGGTGAAGTGATCGATTTTTTATCAGTGACATCTAGTGGTGGATTTTGGCGGTTTGAGACACAATAACAATTAACTCTTTGTTTATTTCTGAAAACCACATCTTCCAATTAGGATTTCCGTAGATTAATCTCAAGTGTTTCTTCCAAAATAAGACAAAGTAGGTACATAGTATTTTCCCTTAAAAATATTAGTTTCCTGTAAACATTAATTGCTTTACACAGCCAAACAATAAAGAATAAAAATAAACCCACTGCAATATTCAGCGGCAAATTCATTATTACCAATAACCGAATAATTTCCTAATTTTTAACGGTTTCTAAAGCCCTGAAATGACGCGCTGAAAAGTTGCATCCAAAGATTTTAAGTATTGTGTTTATTTCGTGGCAGTTCTGAATAAAATTAAGTAGTTCTTAAAACAAAACCTGTCTAAATTGAAGCCTCCTTATTTCTTATTGGAAAACTAAGAACCTACGGCATTCTGGCAGCGAATACCTAACTTTTACCGCATAAGCAACCAAGCGTTAAAGCCCTTCCTATAACAATAGCTTAGTGGGTTTTGTGCTTCTCATCATAACACACCAAGTCCTACGAGACAAAGAAGGTCAAGGAAACCAACATCTTGAAGTTATTTACAAGAAATTAATTGAGAAGGCCAAATATTTTTATAACAGTGAAGTTTGGTTCAGTTAGAAAAGTGACTATCAATGTGAGGTTATTTACGGTAATCAGCAAACCAAAAACTTACCGTGCGATAAAAATAGAAAATAATGAAGTATATTTTGTTTATGCGATAAATAATTGACTCTATAATCAAAATTAAGTGACAAACCCGAAACTGAAAGAGTGACACATAAAATAAAGTTGATCCAAATTTAGCGGCGGAAAAATCAATGCGAACTCGATACCATTAATGATACGATTACGTTACTAAGTTTGATAAAATTGACGTGTCTCTCAACGAATTATAATGAGGAATCAAGTTTTAATATAGTTTGAACTGTACCTAAGAGAACCGTGAAAACAATATAAGTACCACAGCCACGGATGCGGTATTGATGTTCAAATACCGGTACTGCTAGAGTACCAGTGACCAATTCGGACAAATCGCAACAATAACTAAATGCGGACTCCAAACCAATTGAATTGATGCGGTTTGCGCGAACCGCAGCCAAAGGTACCAGGAAGGTACCCTCAGAAGGTGCCGGAAGCCGTCAAGATAGCCACAGACTCGAAACTGCAGCTGTGCGGCGGCTGGCCGGGGCAGGGCTACGCGCTCGAGGGATGCGTGGACAATGCCCTGCTCCGAGCCCCACCGCCGCACTCCAGCCAGCTTGGCACTGTTTATGCTACGAAGAGGAGACGAAGAAATGGCAAAAGGTATGTTGATTTGCTTTATCAATCTGAATAGGATCTGAATCTGTATCTGAATCCAGGATCTGAATCTAGGATCTGAATCCTAAATTTTGTAACAATGCGCTCTTGCATACCGCACTGCTGACAGTCCAAGGGCGTACTGTTTTGGAATTTGGACTCCAACCCAACCAATTAAAATTGTGACGTAGGCATAGGCACTTTTTGCTCTTTTTGCACTCGAGCCAGCTTGGCACTGTTTATGCTACAAAGAGGAGACGAAGAAATGGGAAAAGGTATGTTGTTTTACTTCATCAACGCGCTAGGATCTGAATTCTCCGTTTTGTAACAGTGCGTCCTTGCATATTGCACTGTCAGCAGTGTTGCAAACTTGGACTCCGACCCAAAGAATTACAAGTGAGATGCTCTTTATGCTCTTTATACAGTCGCGTACTTGGCACTGTTTTTGCTATGAAGAGCAGATGAAGAAATGGCAAAAGTTTATGTTGTTTTGCTTTATCAATACTTTTACGGCCGGGATTCCTGCTCTCATAGATCGTACTGCTGCAAATATGGACTCAATACAAACATTTACAAGTGTGTCGTAGGCACTTTATGTCTTTGATTGCGGTAAACGAAAAAGGAATTTTATGATTTAGGAAACTATAAGAGTCAACGCACGTCTTTTTAGCAGAAAATATAATACTTTCCGTCGGCTTTTACGGCGTGTTTGGTTTTTCAAAACGGAACCCCGGGAAGCTTTCACTGTGGAATGTTGGACATTTTTAGCCAGGCTAAAAATGTGGTGTTTATAAGTGTTAGTGGGTAATATATTTATGGAAATGTGAAATACGACGACCTCTGTGGCGCGGTGGGCGAAGATCCGCCGCAGGAGGAGAGGCGACGCAGGAGGTTGCAGTTCGAAAGTTTGTGCGATCTGAAGATATTTGTTCCGGGTCGCGTTTTTATTTATACAAAAAAAACTATTTATGTAATATATTGTATTAAGTATATCAGTCACCTAGTACCATTAACACAAGCTCTACTTTGTTTGAGGCTAGATGCCCTGTAGATTTTCCAGCATTATTTATCAAAATTTTGTTTATTTTATTATGGTCATAATAGATTATGGTCCCTCCACATCTAGTAGAGTTAACATAAATGTCACATACTTACCCAAGCGACTCCATGACTTGGTAGATATAGATGCACTATGGTTTTTCAAATCGCTGAGCATTACCAACGCGAAAACCATTGTCAATTAAACTATCACCCAGACTATTATAAAATAAGCCATGGGTGCGCAAGCGCATCGCTATAAAGCCGTGCTCAAACGAGCCATGACAACTACGTAAGGGAAAATTACAATTATTGTCACAGATCTATCATTACACACCATTCCTAGTGCTTTCATTCTGTGACGTTTTGTTGAGCGACCTATACCAACTTTTTTGTTAGAGCGATATTTGATACTTGTGCAGTTATTACTTCGCTGGCGTGCTAAATTGTTGCGATGACCGGAAAGCAGACCTCGATGGCAATTTTTACAGCTTTTTTAAAGGAAAAACCTCAGTCTGTTCCTATTGATCATAATAATTCTAGCTGGAATCTGTAACCAAAGTGAGTCGAGGTGCAGAAATATTAACATGTCGAATTTATTTCTTGTAATTATTTGGTTTAAAGCCTTAAAATTTTTAAGATATGACTTTCGAAAATTTTGTTGTTTAGTATCAAAAAATATCCTTAATATACCTTGTGATTTAATGAAATTCTCTTTCGAAAAGATGAATCAGGAATTTCTGAGTTCGTCAAACGTTATCATCAAAATATATTTATATTTATTACCGGAACTACGAATTGTAACAAAAAATTCTACGACGATTCGTAACAAATCAATTATTGAACAATTAATTTCTGAACACATCACAACTTTTACCATGGTCGCTTTTTATTAATATTAATCTGTACCTTGTGGCTTTCGAGTTACAGTTGAAATTTGGTCAATATCGCCGTGACAATTGAAAATCTGTTGCTAAGGCAACGGAAATAGGCAATATTAATAATTATTTTACAGTAAAAAGCCACGAATCACGAATAGACATAAAACAAAAATTGTAGCTTACACAAATTTACAGCCCAGTTACCGAAATAATTTTGTGTCTCCCTCAAGGGTCTGTAGTATATCCCCCCTTCCAATTTACTTCTGTACCTGACTCAAGTCTACAACTCCAAAAAAATTGTTCCAGTGACGGCGGTCTATGTCGACTAGGTAACTAGGTACTTGAACATAAACATACTTATATGGTTCTCAACGGATCCGTTGCAGCCGTGACCAAAGTTCATCTACGAGAACATCGCCATCACCTTTATTTACAAACAAAAACGTATGATTGGTCCGACGCCTGATAGTCTGTCCCATACAATCACAGACCAAACGACGCCTTATTTTACGACAAGACAATAAAACAATCTGTCCAACACTTAGAAACTTTACAATCCCACTAACTTATCCGATCAATTGAAAACGCGCTAGCGTAGTACATTTTATAAGAATCATAGAGGAATTTCATAGAGAATCATAGATAAATCTGTAGTTCCAATTTTCTCCAGCTGCACAGATCGTTTGTTATATTACTTATAACACCCACAGAGCTACAAACCGTCTCTAATAGACTGTTAAAAAATTATAAACGGTCGATTATCGATCCCATTAATTTATCAGATTGTAATCACTCGGTGCGTGATCGATTCGGATAGCGGATGCGATTATCGAGATTTGCGAGGTGTTTCTGAGTGGTTTTCACAAGTTTTTAAGTTTTATTGATTGGTCTAATGGTGCAGTATTGGCTGAGTCACAGTCTCGATTTAATTCACCTTCAGTTTGTCTGAGTAGAGTCTTAAAATAAGTAAGTGATGTATAAATGTAGGTACTGACGGTTTCGACTTCACTTCTTCCACCAGTGGACAAAAAAATTATGTGAAAAGAAAATCAATAACGAATTACTGTATAATTATTTATTGTACAAAATTTTACTTGTATATGTACTTATTTAATAATCCTTTATAAATAAAGTTCTCATCTTCTTCTTCTTTTATTTTTAGCTCTGCTTCTGGTTTGATACAATTCAGCCAGTCTAAGTTTCAAATGTATTTACAAGGCACTACCTAGAATACAAGAATACAAGAATTTATATTTTACTAGTTCAGTGAACTTTAAATCAACTACTCATTTAATAACCACGCCTCCATTCCATAAACTAAACACTGACAGTAGTTAAGTGACAAATCTATAAAATATTTTGTTATTAAAAAGGTCAACTCAATTCTTCTGAATAGTTTAAAATCAAGTAAAAAAATCGAGCGAACCAAAAATCTATAGAATTTGTAACAAATAATAATTATTTGATTGATTATACTCTAATACAACGAATTAGAGTATAAATTATAACAAAAAAACTAAACAAAACCATCGAATGCGTATTTCGGGGAATTAGAATAGGACTTTACCTGCCGCGTCACATCGATCGGATTTTGATGAAATTTGAAGAGCGTGTAAGATACATTTTATCTAAAACCAACGTGTAAGTACCTAACAGAGCTCCAGGCTAGATCAGTGAATAACAAACAGAGACAATACCACCAGTGGTAATCATTCATGTCTTGTTAGATCCGGTTTTAGCCTAAGGCTAGAATATTGTGATCATCTATGAACCTAGAAGGGCTGACAGTTTGGTTTATAGCTGCTTGAAATTACACAAGAACCTAGATGGATAAGTCTCTTTAAAATAAAAGTTATTTATATCAAAGTTGTATTGTAAAGAATAATTAAAAATAGAAAACATAGATATTTGTTAGAAAAAATAATGAAATAAAATTATATGAACCCAGAAGCACAAGAACAAAGCTCGTAAATACATTGTTTGGCAAAGAACTAAAGATTAAGTGTCCGCTCCGGCTTCGCACTGGTATTTAATACAAATTTAATTTTTCATGCAGATTACCAACTTTTTTGAAAATGTGCATTAGCCTATGTTCATCCGGGAAAAAACCGACTGGTCAGAGGTCAGGTGTAGAATCAACGGCTTAACGTGTTTTCCGAGGCCCGGAGTAAAGCACTACAAAAATTTCAATAACAATTTTATTTATTTCTGAAAGGATTTTGGTTGGTCGTGGAAAAACCAGCAGGACAACATTAGCAAATTAAAATAGCATTGTGCCGTCCATAGCTACCGAATCGACCATAGAATCTAAGACCCTAGTAGATAAGAACTCCTTATTGATTTACTATCATTGTCTGAAAACCAGCGCCGCTACTAGCTTTGGTTCTAAGCGGCACAATGCTGAGTCAGGATCTTTTTAGCACCTATATAAAACTAGTGCTTTTTTTGTGTATATTTATTTGGTATTTTAAGTAGTCTCCATTGTGTTTCTGAAACCAAATATATTTATTTTCTTTCATCTCTTTTACAAAGCGTAATGGATAGGTTCGGGTATCATTTCCCGGTATACCAATTAATAAATAAATTGCGTATGTAAACAGCTAGCACCGGAATTGAGTATCGAACCCGCCACCGCAGCGATGGTTACAAAGTACCGATCGTCAATAACAGCCAATTATGTTTCTATAGCCGTCTATTACATTCAACTATAATTAAGTAATTTACCTACTTTATAGCTGCATGCGTAAACACCTTTAAAGGTGACCAATAGGACCGCGGCCGATCGGTATGGTCGATTGCAGAATCCAAGATATGTTATGTCTGTTTTGTGAATGTCTACTTCCCAATATTGATGTGAAAAACAGATAATAACAAGGTCCGCAACGTGATTGTGATGATGATGATGATGAATAGCTTTGTTAAATATAATCCACCAATATTTACTTGGATTTAAAACTCAATTGCTTTCAAAACTATGTAGGATCCTAGAACCAAGTATGAGAATGTTTAATTTGTGACTTTCCATGGACTTTCTTGTACAAAAAAATAAACAACAGTTTAGTAGTCTATTTTTAGCAGTAAGGAACCCTTTATAAACAAAGAAAATTAAGAAACTAACCAAATTACAACTAGTATTTACAATTAAAACAATCTAGCTAACTACAGACTATCGCAAACAATCTACAGGTAGCTCAATATTTATATAATAAAGATAAAAAGAGATATACAAATTAAAATAATTAAGGTTTAGGCACTTGGTAGGTACTTGGTAACCGCTATTGAATAATTATGTAGGTGGGTACAATACAAACGAACGTATAATTTTAGACCCCGTATTTGTACAAAAACAAACAAATATCATGAATTCAAACTGTCAACGATGCTAATGTGAAATTACATACCTAATTATCGTGTGCTTAAAATTCACCTGTCATGTTTTGTGCAACTTTCGAAAACATCTGTTTCCTAATAATTGTCGAATTTTTTTGTACATGTTGGTTGTGGTATCAGTTTATAATTATATATATTATTAAATTTAATAAAACATTAATTTTAAGTTCATCCTTTATTTTGTAAAATAAAAGAAAATAATGCCGGACAATCCTCACAGCATCATATAGCCCCAAGCTAAGCAAAGCTTCTGTTATGATTAGAAGATGTCTGATAATATACAAATTACAAAATTATTTATAGATATATTTTATTATACGTAGAAAACGACCAGAACACCCTGACCACATATCTGCAGATCTCTTACCAAGCTTCATCATCATCATCATCATCATCACCAGCCTATAATAGTCCACTGCTGGACATATGCCAAGCTTATGATCACTTAATTAAATGAACGTATTAATATAATTTTTTTACTTTAACCTAGTAAAAATAAATTAGCAATAAATGTGGTTTAAAAAATTAAAAAAGTCGCTAACTACTCCTAATTTTATAAGTCTACCCTTATAACTCCACCCTCCTCCTTTATAATACTCCTCCTTTATAACTCCACCCTTATATGTGTACATATTTCAACGTTAATTATAAACAGGTGAATGAACTACGATTTTTTAAGTTTTTTCTTTATAATTACTTGAAAAATCGCGCTTACAAATTTTGCATTGCTCGCAGTTCAAATGGCAAACTTTATACTTAAAGTTTTACCATCTGCATGGGCAGGTGGGTATAGTACTTAGTCTTGACGCTGTCAAGGAAGATTAGACTTTATTAATTTGAGGTAAGATTTGGAAGTTATTGACTGTATTTTTGTATGAATGTGTGTGGTTGTTTTCGATGACATTATGTTTGTTTTATCATCATCATCATCATCATCATCATCATCATCACCAGCCTATGATAGTCCACTGCTGTTTGTTTTATACTTTGTTGTTAAGGTTCAGGTTTCTTGTCGTATGTCTGTTTTTTCTTCAATTTATAAACAATAATTGAAATCTGTATTGTATTCAGTTATTTACTTTATTGTATCTGGCGCAGCGCATCAGCATTGCCATATAGCGAGGCAATGCAACCAGCATCTTGGGTACACTTCCAACTGGTATGGATGGATAGTTGAGCTACCAGTAGTTTGTTTGCAACAGTCTGCAGTAAGCTCAATTGTTTTAATTGTAAATACTACTAATTTAGTTATATAATTGTAATTTTCTTTGTGAATAAAGTTTGGCAATTTTATTATTTCTTAAATATGGATAATTTTTACATTTTATTAGTGTTGTCTGGAGATTGACAAAAAGTCTAGATTTAACTCTCTTCTCTTCGTTGTGCAAAATAGATGATTAGTATTTGTTTTTATAAGATTTTTTTAATTATGTTATTTATACTAGGGATGTTACGGAGGTGGTTTAACGGAACCGAAGTCGGAGTCGGAATTTTAAATTTTGGTTTATCGGAGTCGGAGTCGGAGGCGGAGGCGGAGTCGAAGGCGGAGTCGAAGGTGGTGGCAGAAGAGAGATTAAGAGCAGAGTGTTAAGGGGAGGCTTAATCAAATATTATAGTACAAATACAAACATTATTTAATCATTCTCTTTAATTTACTTAAATAAAATTATAAACTGGACTGAATAAAATTATAAACTGGACAGTCTAGCTTCAGCCTCCCGATGTATTGGTCTTGGCATGAATTTGGATAAAACCAAAATCATGATCAATGGCCACATTGATCCAAGACCGGTGATCGTACATGGCCACCTCCTCGAAATTGTTTCTGAGTACACTTACCTCGGGCAGATTTTGCAGTTGGGTAAAAACAATTTCGAGAAGGAAGCCAAGAGGAGGATACAGCTAGGCTGGGCAGCGTTCGGAAAACTACGTCGAGTCTTCTCGTCATCCATACCGCAATGTTTGAAAACGAAAGTTTTTAATCAGTGCGTCCTACCAGTTATGACCTACGGAGCTGAGACGTGGACACTCACGATAGGGTTGGTCCACCAGTTCAAAGTCGCTCAGCGAGCTATGGAAAGAGCTATGCTCGGAGTTTCTCTGAAGGATAGAATTCGTAACGAATACATCCGACAGAGAACTAAAGTCATCGACATAGCTCAGAGAATTAGCTCACTGAAGTGGCAGTGGGCCGGCCATATATTGCGAAGAACCGATAACCGCTGGGGTAAACGTGTTCTTGAGTGGAGACCGCGACTCGGTAAACGTAGTATAGGACGCCCTCCGGCTAGGTGGGATGACGATCTGCGAAAGACTGCTGGCAGATGCTGGATGCGACAAGCCGAAGACAGGGCGCTATGGCGCTCATTAGGCCTATGTCCAACAGTGGACTAACGCATAGGCTGATGATGATGATGATGAAAATTATAAACTTAAATAACATACTTACTTAGTCGTTAAAAATTAACAGCGGTTAGAAAATTAAATCAAATGAATGGACTCTAAAAGTAGCAAATTATATTTAATAAACAAAAGCTTTGCAGCTTTGTCTCCGTCTAATCTATTTCTTAGCGGGTCATAGATTAAAAAGTTAACTACCACTAAAAAGTTGTTCGCTTGCTACTGAGCCTGGTGGACACGACAAATATTGGCGGGCAATCGATTGAAGGGGTTGGAATTTTGTATTTCCATTAACTTTCCACCACAATAATGGATCATCATTGATGTTGATGCGTTTTTTTCTATTATACTCATTAAGTAAACTCTTAACTCTTGCTGACCGTAGCCGCCGCGCGCCATCGCCCGCTATCCGCTATGCTTCGACCTCCGATTTCAACCTCCGATTGAAAGTTTCGGAACAGAAGTCGGAACCGGAGGTGTAATATCAATCGGAGGTTCCGACATATCGGAGTCGGAGTCGAAGCTTCGTAACATCCCTGATTTATACTAATAACGTTATTTCATTAATTACAATATGCCTTAAAGAAATAAAAAAAATCTTTCCTCCTATATACTAGGGTTTTAAATAGCCAATAAAAGAAAATATTTATTAACATTCATTACATATTCATCAATATAAAGTAGGTAACTCATCAATATTTTTCATCCGACATTTTCGGAGATTCTTGAGGAAATTTTGTTCCGTGGATTTTAAGTTCTGTGAGCCTAACTAAGGAGTATCTAACATTTTAGACGAAAGATAGTAACAAAAATCCGACTTAATAAACTTGATAAATGGATTTTAAATTGTGTTTAAAAGATCGATTATCGCGCGATAGTCGTGACCACTCGGTAGCCTCAAGCAGTTTGACCCCCGTAATTGAATCGATATCGCAGAATCGAGACGTGTGCCTTCAATCGATTCTTTAATCTTTTGCCTTTCGGGTGTTGGTAATGTGTATTATCACGTGCTAATTATTTATCTGTTTTTGTATTCATAGCATGTGTTGATTCCTTTGCGGGAAGAATGTTGGTGCTTGTGTTTTTTTATTGAGTGGAGTGAGATCTCAAACTGCACTCCTTTTGCGCAATTTCTGTTGGTCGCCATTGGTCAAATTAATAATGTAAGACGAAATAAACACAGTATTTACGAACAACGAAAATTTCAACCCTAGGTTGAATGAGTTGACCTGTTCATTAGTTGATTTTTAAATACTAATGTTTGAAAAAAAAACCTTTTTCGAAGTTGCGTCACTGGGAAAATAGCTCTGACTATGATTTTATCTGATTCGTACATCTATACTAATATTATAAAGAGGAAAGATTTGATTGTTTGTATGTTTGTTTGTTTGAATTGAATAGGCTCCGAAACTACTGGACCGAGTTAAAAAATTCTTTCACCATTAGAATCCTTAATTTTCCGTGATGAACATAGGCTATATAATATTTTCAAAAAAGTTAGGGATCCGCATGAAAAATTCAATAATTGAACCGTGGGCTGTATATTCAACCTCTTCTTCTATTATGGCGCGTCAGAATAGAAAAAGAGGTTGTATAGCGCACGGTGCTTGCTTTTTCTCTACGGCCAGTGTCAGTTTTGGAATGTCGAGTCAATGTCAAAAACCCCAATGCTGTTAAAAAAAGTAAAGATCCGTATGAAAACTGTGAAACCCATCGTTTTAGTGTGTATAATTTCAGAAATTTTTGTTTAATACCCGTGCGAAGCCGGGGCGGACCGCTAGTTATGTATATCTGAGAAATCATCAACCTATGTCCACAGCTGGACAGATCAATAAGATACCTGGTTCTTGTTTTCAAATATTTTCGCGCGTTTCCATAACGCCCAACTACAGGACCTCGCTTTTGTTTATTTCTTTGGTTTTTTCTGATATAAAGTTACGTAAAAAATTATCAAATTCTTCCGTCCATTTTCCCACCAAAAAAACTGTGAAAATAAAAAAACTATAAAACAAAGTAAATTTTTACACAATAATAGAATAGAAAAGAATCATCATTCGCCTGAAGGTTACAACATTGATAAAAAAGAATCTTATATCGGAAAAAATACATACAACATTGATAAAAAAATTAATTATATCGGATAAAGGAACTACATACCAATTAGAAAAATATAATTTAATGAGTCAGCTCAGCATAATGTTGACAAGCCTTACTTTTGATGTTAGTCAGGTATATCAAATGCGAGATCTTAGTTCGCAGCCTAAATGAACATTTTTATGCACTACCTGGGTATTTAAAAGTTTATTTCCTCGTATTTCTTGTTCAACACAGTTTGTGAGCGCCACCCGGAGTTTTGCATATCATCTGCCTAGCCCATGTGCTGTCAACTACAAATATGCATTGTCGTTATTTATATGCAATTTATGTATATATTACGCTTCATTTAAATTTTTCCGATTCAGAAGTTTTTGAGAATGAAAAATGAGATATAAAAGTGATCTGTAAAAATTGGCTATATCTCGTAATTTATAATAATTAGGGAAAGCCTTATTATTAAAAATTAAGTTATTTGCAAGTATTATAACATAATTGCAGGTCAGCAAGAAAAAGTAATATCAAAATTTATATTGAATTCAAATTAACGTAGTAATAATTAAATTTAGTATGACATAGCAAAAGTAACCATATATTTTATATTATCAGGTAATTTAAATAAAAGGTAATTCGTCGAACTCAGCTATGTATTAAAAGACAACCTATAGAAACCATTTCTTCACTTGATTTTTAAGCACCATTGTGGAAGTTGCGATCCTAATTTGTTTATCTATACTAATACTAGCTGACCCCCTCGCAATTTCATTTGCGTGGACTTTAGGGTAAAAAATCTTGACAAAATCAGCTAATACCCTATTTTAAGAGTCGGAAATTCCTGAAACCCGCTTTAAATATCATGTATCCCGTAATCCCGTTATAAGGGTTTTCTTTAAAAAATAATCATTTACTGTATTTTTTTCATAGTGAATGATAATGACATGATGGACTTCAAACATTCTACTTTAGCCCATCTCAAACTTGAATAACCGTTTTTATCCTATTTTCAGGATTATTTTGAAAAATCCTAAAATACTTATTCAATATTTTTGTTTGTGTAGTTTTCTCTGTAAATTTCAAGCCAATAGCGTCAATGGTTGATAAATTTCACCACAATAAACTCAATAATTCGACGGTCTGCTTATACTTATAAAGTAACATTTTTGAAAAATCCTGAAACACGTGGTTTGAGTTATAGTTTTTTCAAAACATACTGAAAGTTTCAAGTCATTAGTATGCTATATCAAAAAGTTATAGACATTTCAATATGGAGCCAAAATACGAATCTCAAACTTGAATGACCCATTTCACCCTATTTTCAGGAATATTTTGAAAAATGCTGAAACACGTGTTCAATATTTTTGTATGTTTAGTATTTCCTGTAAATTTCAAGAAAATCGGGCTACCGGTTACAGAGTTAGAAAAAAGACCAAAAAAACTTTCATCCCCCTTTTCACCCCCTTAGGGGTGGAATTTACAAAAATCCCTTCTTAGCGGGTGCTTGTGTTATAAAAGGAACCTACCTTCTAAATTTCAGCTTTCTAACTTCAGCGGTTTAGGCTGGGCGTTGTTGCCAGAAAATCGCTTGTTCCTTTATATTTTGATGTTTTTTCAGGAATATTTGAAAAAATCCTGAAATACCTGTTCAATATTTTTGTTTGTTTAGTATTCTGAGTAAGTTTCATGTTGGGTCATTTGTTAAAAAAAATCTCAAAAATCTTAAGTAATTCGACTTCCTTTTCATACTTATATTGTGACATTTTTGAAAAATCCTGAAACACGTGTTTTAATTTTTAGTTTTATTAGTACGTACTGAAAGTTTGAAGTCATTAGTATGCTATATCAAAAAGTTATAGACATTTCAATATGGAGCCAAAATACAAATCTCAGACTTGAATGACCCATTTCACCCTATTTTCAGGAATATTTTGAAAAATGCTGAAACACGTGTACAATATTTTTTTATGTTTAGTATTTCCTGTAAACTTCAAGAAAATCGGGCTACCGGTTACAGAGTTAGAAAAAAGACCAAAAAAATTCCATCCCCCTTTTCACCCCCTTAGGGGTGGAATTTCCAAAAATCCCTTCTTAGCAAGTGCTTGTGTTGTAAAAGGAACCTACCTTCGAAAAATTTCAGCTTTCTAGCTTCAGTGGTTTAGGCTGGGCGTTGTCGCCAGGAAATCGCTTGTTCCTTTATATTTTGATGTTTTTTAAGGAATATTTGAAAAAATCCTGAAATACGTGTTCAATATTTTTGTTTGTTTAGTATTCTGAGTAAGTTTCATGTTGGGTCATTTGTTAAAAAAAATCTCAAAAATCCTAAGTAATTCGACTTCCTTTTTAAACTTATATAGTAACATTTTTGAAAAATTCTGAAACACGTGGTTTGATTTATAGTTTTTTCAATACATACTGAAAGTTTCAAGTCATTAGTATGCTATATCAAAAAGTTATAGACATTTCAATATGGAGCCAAAATACGAATCTCAAACTTGAATGACCCATTTCACCCTATTTTCAGGAATATTTTGAAAAATGCTGAAACACGTATTCAATATTTTTGTATGTTTAGTATTTCCTGTAAATTTCAAGAAAATCGGGCTACCGGTTACGGTTCCGTGATGAACATAGGCTATATAATATTTTCAAAAAAGTTAGGGATCCACATGAAAAATTCAATAATTGAACCGTGGGCTGTATATTCAACCTCTTTTTCTATTATGGCGCGTCAGAATAGAAAAAGAGGTTGTATAGCGCACGGTGGTGCTTGCTTTTTCTTTATGGCCAGTGTCAGTTTTGGAATGTCGAGTCAATGTCAAAAACCCCAATGCTGTTAAAAAAAGTAAAGATCCGTATGAAAACTGTGAAACCCATCGTTTTAGTGTGTATAATTTCTGAAATTTTTGTTTAATACCCGTGCGAAGCCGGGGCGGGCCGCTAGTTTATAATAAAACGCTAAATTAATCTGTTTTTCATAAGGGTCAACGTACTTTTCGAAACTCGATCAGATCAACTAAACGATCATTTCCAAGAAGCCGTCTTTTAATTTAGCGCTAATCGCGATACACATTGCGTAACATAATGGCTATCGCTATCCATCGTTATCGTTTTGTAATTATTAACCCTTGAACGTATTTAAAGATTTTATAAACGGTTAATTTCAGGCAGATGTTTGGTTGTGCTGCGTTTGATCGGGCGAGTGTAAGGCTGGCTAAACTTCTTAATACATTTAATGGCCTTTATGTATAATATCCATGGGATATGGTTAATGATTTAAATATAATATCGATAGGAACACAATTAAGAACTAAGTCTCGCAACAAAACTAATTTGGTATAAAACCAAGGAGCTGAAACAAAATTAAAATATAGAAAAACACGTACCATTTCCACACATTCACCAAGCCCCAAATTGAGAGGGGATTGTGTTATCATGACTGATTATCACTTAAATCCTTATTATTGTAATACGCAAATATACTTACATAAGACCTAACAGCGCACAAATGAAAATACAGAAGAGAAACAACTACATAAAAATAATTTACCATCAGCTACTGTCCTGCGCTGCCTCCAGTCCTGTGACCAGAACGTGCTAGTATACATACCTATATCGACTCGCACGTCTAAACCTAGCACCGTTATAGCACGAACACTAAAAGACGTGACCGTCATATTTATCGTCCTAATTAGATCAAAGGTGACACCGACACGTAAGACAGTTAATACATAAATTAAAGTTGCGCTTGCGCCGATAAACCGATTAAACGCCATAGGTGTTGTTTATCTATTGCAAGTATGATAATTTCGTATTTGTTTAATCGGCTGGTTAATTACAGATTGTAAGGTGACAATTCTAGCTTTCTTGATATTATCTAGATTTCATCGACTGCTTTTACATATTAAATTGTATGTTGAGTGAAATAATAAGAAGCTTCTTAGTATATTTGACAAATTATGCTACCGAGGGAATAGAGAGTTCACTCGGGTTGGCACACACGTTTCGGCACTTTGCCTTGTCATGTAAAGGTAGTTTTTTGAGAATGGACGCCGCTAGTGGTCAAGTTTGGGTAGAAGAATGAACTCATTATCAACATTTGACGGAAACCTACTTATATATTTCATTCAATAGGTAATGACTAATACTAATTTATTAACAAAGACAATTATAATACTGAAAAAAATAAAAGAATTACAACCTAGTATTTATGTTTTATTCCTAAAAATCCAAGCCGTCTCAATGGTGTGTCCCACTGCTGGGCAAAGGCCTACCCCTGGTCTATCCATGCATCTCAGTCCTGACCCAAGCATCGTCATAGGCATCCAGTTCGTCATGCCATCGGTTCCTCGGTTTGCCACGGCGTCTTACGCTGTTGGGGCTCCACTTAGTGGTTATTTTAATCATCATCATCGTCATCACCAGCCTATAATAGTCCACAGCTGGACATAGGCCTCCCCTTTGTTATTTTAATGCGGCATACATAATATAGAAATACAAATTCAATAAATATTATACATAATAAACAAATACAAAAACAATAATTTTACTATCAAAATTAAAAATATTTCAAGTCATAAATGGTACTACCGCGTAAAATAAAGAAGGGAGCAGCTATTCCAATCATAATACGATCCTCTATTTCATGTCAAGAACCTGGGAAAGTACGCCACAATGGGGTACCGATACCCATAGTCGTCACCTAACGTAATTAACACAAAAACTATTCCCATAGCAAGAAAGGTTTATGTTTGATCAAGCCTTTATAATTATAGGCAATTATGAGAACGATTTCCGATAGGTTTCGATGATTTTCCATGAGTCTGTATTTCTGTGTCTTGTCTTTAATAATGAGGTCTTAGGTTGCCTGTTAAAAAAGGATATGGTGTAGGAAAAAGTCCAATTTTCTTATTTAATTAAATAATATTTTTGTTTCGTTACACACGCCAGTGCGCCGTACGTACTGCAAAAGATTGTTGGATAATGCTGGATGTAACAAGGTAAAGACAAGGCGCTATGGCGCTCAATAGGGGAGGCCTATTTCCAGCGGAGGACTATATAGGCCAATGATGATGATGATCAGAACACGTCACTACTCTCGTATCAAAATAAAGTTTATTATTCGATGCCCCTTGAACTCACCAACATAATACAGTAACAAATACTATAATAATAAGAAGGATTACGGAGAACCTTTACCAACAAAGAAAATGCAATTTAATAACAGAACTCGATTAGAAAAAGTATTTAGTAGAAAAATAATATAGCTAACTGCAGACTGGTGTCAACAATCGACAGGTAGGTCAACTGATATCAATGTCATTAATTGCAGAAGTGAATGTTAGGAAAAAAGGAGGCCTGTTTTCCCTTGTTCAGGCATTGAGACAGTAACAAAACATATGTATAATACAAACACTTTGTCCCTAAGCGGGAATCGAACGTACATTCTTATGCGTCTCAGATCGACTTCGCTGTCGCGCAGATTCTATGTTTGGTCATAGCAATACTGCCGTTAATTTCCTACACTATTAATTAACCTGAGATATTGAATGATAAATAAAAGTCAATGGCAGAAAGCTGCGGTTTCCACCCATTTAGCGCCTCAATGACACATGCCAGGGATAAAGTAAAAACTCAATGTGCGTTGGTACAGTCGGAGATGTAGATAAGGTAATGGACTTGTAAACAGCGTCTACTAGATGTAGTAAGCAAGATAAATTTTAAATATATGATGGGTTAGGATAATCTCTTCTTATCTTTTTAACTTATCTTAGTAAAACTTTTGGTACCTGTAACTAGACAGGTCTAGTTTTTCTAGTGTGATCTTGCTGTCTTTTTGTCGAATGAACAGTCACAAACTAAGAAAATAGAAACATTTGCTAATTCAATCCCAAAAGACACTATTTTTTCAATTCAAAAATTTTAAATTCTTACACTACTTTGAAATCATCTAAATTTGACTTTTATTGATCACTTTTAAAACGACTAAGAAAAGACGAGGAGTTTTTATATACGGCTGTATGTGTTTTTAAAATTTTTAATGTATATTCGTCGGTTCCTCTGTCGGTTCTTATGCCCTAAGAAAGAGTAAGAAAAACCCTAAACCGGAACTTCGCACTTGGACTCTGTCTACATGCAATTATGAACCGAAATGAAAAATTATTTCCCTAAGGTAGAGAAACGAAGTGGTTTTTTAAAAATTTAATTCCGAATAATTATTCGAAAACTGGGAAGGTGTGGTGGCGTTTCTCATTCTGGTAAAGTCTGTTTTTTATTCATTGCTTTCATATTTATTACTTTTACCTGTAAATCCTACCCCCTAAATATAAGAAACTGTCTCATGAGGTAAACTTTGTAGAATGTGCTACGATGCTGGCGTAGCATACAAAAGACATCAACGCGCACGCATGCCGTGTGATTTTGCGTCCGTAATAAACTCCTTTGTAACTTAAGTTTAACTTAAACCCTAAATATAAACGCGTTGTATTCCTCGGTTATTATTCTTCATTTGTTTTCTTAATCAAGATGAGAGGTTGAGATAAAAACCCGTGCCACATAGATTGAAAAGTAAAATGATAATCTGATTGTTTTAAGTAAACTACGAGTAAAAACCGACTTCGAGAATTATACACGGTTTTAAGTTTTCGAGACGAATACTTATCTCTAGCTAATTTAATTTTATTAAATTCGATCGTTGATCGTTCTATACAATAGAGAAATAATTTTTCATTTCGGGTGTGTTTCAATGACTGAAAAGAGATGGTATTACATGAAATTCTTTAACATTTTTGATTGTATGTTTGAATGAAATCGATTTTTTTTCTCGTGTTTATTTAATAGATTTATTTAATACAATATTATAAAGGGGATTTGTCGTTCAGCGTCGCTTTTTTTCGAATAGATGTACTTTTGACTACTATCTTCATGTGGTTGACTGTACCTTAATGTCGGTATGCACTCAAAGACAATGTGGATGTCGCACTCGATAACATTTCTTGCAGCGCGGGAATAGTCGGATCAGTGTCAATAGTGCCCGTTTTTGTAATCCATAATTATGTGCACAGCGCGGTGCCTAGTTGAGAGTAAATTATGATATCATTTGGCGAAGGTATTTTATAATTTGATAGGTGCAATCTTATATTATTAGCAAAATACGTATTTTAACACGTTGATAGCTAGTGGGTGCAGT
Source organism: Eupithecia pulchellata (assembly GCA_963931895.1). NCBI lineage: Eukaryota > Metazoa > Arthropoda > Insecta > Lepidoptera > Geometridae > Eupithecia > Eupithecia pulchellata. The sequence goes on from OZ007539.1 coordinate 10,218,056, forward strand.
TAACCAATAAAGTGCTGTAAAGCGATCTTGACATGTTTATATCGTAATAGTTATCAAGCTGCTCCGTTCCAGGTAGCTGATGCTGGGCAGTGAATGCGTTAAAATGGAGGTTGCTTGGCTATTATTTCTGTGACATCAAAAATGCCACGTATTATACAATACAATACAAATACAAAATGCTTTATTGTACACCAGAAAAATAACATAACAAAAGACATTACATAAAACAAGTACAATGGGCGGCCTTATGGCTTAGAAATGATCTCTTCCAGACAACTTTTAATATAATACACATGAAAAGAAATCCTAAGGTTATTTGCTTCATATTTTGCTAGTGTAGTATATTTTACTATAAAAATTTCGGTGTTCAATGAATGAATTATGAATAAGATACATAGTTAACCCGCTAAAATTCATAATGGAGCGTAGTATATTGTTATTGTTAGCGATAAAGAACAAAACATAACGTAATAAGAAAAATACTAGTTAAAAAGGTAAAAGGGTCACCGGTGAGTGATTATAAGACATGGTCAAAATCACCCTTCACCTACGTAAGTTTACGCCACAAAAAGAATCGCTCGGCAGGTTAAAGTCAAAAGATTATTTAATACCGAAGAATTCGCAGTAAATTCTTCTGTTTGAAGTAATGCCTGCCTGTCCGTTTGCAATTTGTACTATTTAACCGATAGTATGTACTAATTTAATGGATCTGACCCTATTGCAGGTGGCCGGCTATTTTGTAAAGTAAAAGGTGAATCCTGCTTGGGTGGTTTGAATTTTAGTAGATCGCAGATGTTGTTGTTGAATTCTAAATAGCTTTTAGGAGAGTCCTATGTCCAGCAGTGGACTGATGTGGGCTGATGATGATGATGAAATAGCTACCACATTTATTATTTTCAAGAATAGACGCAACTGATGTGTATTACCTAAACTGTGAAATCTATCATTGCTAATAAACAAATGAACTTATGAATGGTTTCAAAGTCTCTCTATTGTATACTTTATTATTTAACCAGTTTGGTATGGTACTAATATGGTATTTTTATAGATAGATAGAAAATTATTTATCGCAAACGTTAAAAACAACATAAAAATTACAAGAAATGTGACAATTGGCGTCTTAACGCTCAAGAGGGATCTCTGTCAGACAACCGTGTATGGATAGGATCGTTGGACTTAACATGGGGATATGTGTGCATTACGTACCTTTTTTGTATGTACTTTGTAAATCTAATGAAACTAATTCATTCATTCGGTCATCAAAATAAAAATGGCAGACAGGAAATGTGTCCTTAATAGACTAGATTACCTTTTATCTAATCACGAGAGTCCTGTGAGTTTTTGAGTACCTACTAAAAAGATACAAAAAATATTTTATTAAAGACGATGCTAATAGTTGATCGAAATGAAAATCCTAAAAACTAAAGCAATCCATCCGCACATAGACCAGAACAAAGCATTTGAAACGCATTCCAGCTGTAACGGGCTACGCAGTTACAAGATGCCTAGACAGGGCTATTTTATAAAATTTTATGATCTCAAACCATTCTAAAATAATGGCGCTATACCAAATGGTAATAAAATATGTAACGGCTACGTACAGTAAGCGTCATAAAGTAGGCTCCGAAACTACCTGACCGTTTTGAAAATTCTGATCCATTAGAATCTTCAATTTTCCATGATGAACATAGGCTCAAAAAAATTAGGGACCCGCATAAAAAAATCTATTTTGTTAAATACCCGCGCGAAGACGGGGCGGACCGCTAGTCATGTTATAAAATAGAGGCAAGGTCAAGTTGTTCCTGATATGTAAAGTTTGATGGCATTTACTCATTTTATGAATAGAATGCATAAACCCCAATAGAGTAAAAAACATAAAATTACAGCTAAAAATGTCTGCTACGTAATGTCAAACATGTCACCTGTTACAAACACGTGTTTTTTGAGGATTATATACGGTCTTTTCCCATGTTGGACATGACAATTGATTGATGTTATGTAGGTAATTGACTTTCTTATATGTTCTTGCAATACCTAAACCACAGAACACGAATATTCTAAGGGAACTTAAACTAAATGAAGGCTTTTCATACAATCTTAAAAAAACCAATCAGGTTTTTTATTGACACAAGATGGCACTTCGCAAAAGTCAAATGTCAATGTGAAGTCATAAAATGAACAATGAAATAATTTTCTATTTCTTTTTGTTGGCAGATTTTTAACACTTGTATGGATACCACTTATTTTAAAGTTCGATCTAAAAATCTCTAGTAGAAACGATAAAATAAAGTTAGCATGGTAAATACGCAAAATCCTTTCGTATTCTCCGAAGTTTATGATGCTCTGACACGGCGGCGCCATAAATAAAGAAGTTGAATTAGACTTTGTTATTTTAGATTGATATGATAATGCCATCTATGGCGCTCATTAGGGGAGGCCTGTGTCCAGCAGTGGACTATTATAGGCTGGTGATGATGATGATGATAATTTTAGATTGACGTGAAAATAAGTCGGAAAAAACCGTGACGTTATCATGAATTTTAGATTATACCTAAATACTGTATAACCATAACATAAGTTTACTTTTTGTAGGTAAAGACTTCCGTGGTATATACTAGGTGACTAGGTGATGTTTTGTGGATTGTCTAGCATTCATCATCATCATCAGCCTATATTAGTCCACTGCTGGACATAGGCCTCCCCTACTGAGCGCCATAGCGCCCTGTCTTCAGCTTGTCGCATCCAGCATCTGCCTGCAGTCTTTCGCAGATCGTCATCCCACCTGGCAGGAGGGCGTCCTACAGTATTTATGTATACATATTTAGTTGTCTAGCATTATTTTGTATAATATATATATTTATTTATTTCCTTCAACCTAATATCAAATAATAGTCAAGAGTTCTATTGGCATTGCCATAGTGAAATACATATTTTTTTCCCGCAAAACAAGAAAACAAGGTATCTACATACAAATTAACGCTCACAATTAGAATTGCATCCATAACAAGTCATTTACTAGAATATAACAGTTAACTCAAAATAGCTGTTTCTACAAACCAGTGAATACAGACCTAGTTAGGGTTATATTTTCTAATGAAAATTATAAGTAACGCCCATTTCTAGAGCTCTTGTTACTGTGGTTGTTTTACGGTTAGAGAGCTAAATGATGCTTGACCAAATGACCGTGTGGCGGGCAGGTTTACAAAAACGGGACGATTTTAATAAATATATGGAAAATAATGGAATATTTCTTGTTTAGGTTGCTTGGAAAAGAAAACATAATGCTGGACAATCTATACAGCATCATCTAGCCCCAAGCTAAACAAAGCGAGTGATGGGTACTATATGACTGATATTACATCATCATCATCATCATCATCACCAGCCTATAATAGTCCACTGCTGGACATAGGCCTCCCCTAATGAGCGCCATAGATGGCATCATTATTTGGGGGTTATTGCCCATATATTATATATGATATTACATAAAACATTAATATTAAATACATATTTTTTATTATTTATAGGAAACGACCATAACCAAACAAACTTATGCAGATCGTACAAACATTTGTCCCGAGGCGGGAATCGAACCTGCAACCTCCTGCGTCGCAGGCAGACCTTTGTCCACCGCTCCCACAGAGGTCGTCAGAAATACTTTTATATCTTAGTAATACGTCTTTACTAATATTATAATGAGGCCAGATTTGATTCATTTGAATTGAATAGGCTCCGAAACTACTGGACCGATTGGAAAAAATCTCAATCCTACATTTTCCCTGATGAAAATAAGCTAGAATATTTTCGAAATTATATATATATTTTAAAAAGTTAGAAATTCAATGATTAAACCGTGCGCTATATTCAACTTTTTTATTTTTTATGGCGCAGCCGCTTGCTTTTCACTACGTCTTTGCCAGTTAGTTATGTAGGTACCTAATGTCATAAACTTCTACATTCGTCGCTGGGGTGCGGAAGGCAAGTCAATGTCAAAAATAAAGCGCGAGACAATGTAAAAAGCCATATGCTACTTAAAAAGTAAGGGATCCGCATGAAAACTGAAACCCAACTAGTGCGAAGCCGGGCGGAGCGCTAGTTTAATAATAAACATACGTAGCGCTTTTTTCTTGTTATCAACAATATTTTAGTTCAAGGAAAGCTGACGACTTACAGATTTATATAACGTATGTCTGACAAAAACTACACGAGTTGGCATATACATAAAACTTCTAGATTAATTACCTATGCAAAGAAAATGCTTCGCTTTTTATGCGTAACTGTAATGGTTTATGTTATGACGAGTTGCCGATAAGTGAAATGAAAATTGAATCCTATTTTATACATATATAGAGTCCATTTCCAAGTCCACAAGAACCTATGTAAATAGACTTGTCCGTTTTTCTTTTGGTGTCACGATTTCGAAAATAAATACGTTTGTTTCTTTGTGGTATCATCAGCCCACATTAGTCTGGACATCATCATCATCAGCCTTAGTCCACTGCTAGACATAGGCCGCCCCTAATGAGCGCCATAGCGCCCTGTCTTCGGCTTGTCGCATCCAGCATCTGCCAGCAGTCTTTCGCAGATCGTCGTCCCACCTTGCCAGAGGGCGTCCTACATACACTACGTTTACCGAGTCGCGGTCTCCACCCAAGAACACGGTAAGTCCAGCGGTGGTCGGTTCTTCGCCAAATATGGCCGGCCCACTGCCTTCAGTTTGCTAATTCTCTGAGCTATGTCGATGACTTTACTTCTCAGTCAGATGTGTATTTTTACTTGTTTTAACAAAAATTACTTACTGTCGCTATCGCCCATATTCCAATATAAACGGTTTCAAAATCAATTTTGAAACTCGTATGGTCTCGCTTTATTTACAATTTTTTAATGTTTAATATCTCAGCAACTAACGCAGCTAATAACTAGAAATAAAAAAAAACAGTACAAACTATGATGTCGAAATGTTAAAGAGACCTTATTACTAGATAGATAGATAGATAGATATATTTGTATAAATAATCGACAAAAGATCGAAACCCTTAGCACCTGACCTTTTGCACTTAAAGATCTTGTCTTACATCCTTCATCCAAAAAAAATATTCAGTTAAACAAAATGTGCACTAAATCCATAAGACTGTGACTGACTGGTCACACTAAGTATTATGCCTTTTCGCAGTGCGATCTACTACTATATCTAATTCAGTAGGGCGTGATTACAATACTCGACTCAAAGAACCGGATATAAAAAGTTTAGTAGCAACTAACTCGTAACCAAACGACAAAAAACTAACTTACCAACTATTACCCTTGGTTTAGTCTCCCGACGTGGGAGACTCAATTATTTTCCAATTTTAATCAAAAATATCGTATTCTCAGCCTTTCACTTCCACTTAAGCATTTAAATGTCAATCTTTTGGTGTTAGAACGCTGGGCCTTAACTACTCAACTATCTACAAACAATTTGGGAACTATTCTACTTAAAATAGAGTTCACTTTCAAATTGCTTGTAATGTTTGATCTGAAACAATTTGGTTTCGTATGATTAATGTTTGCTGCACTTACTGTTGTAACAATTGTTTCTAAATTTACAGGAAAAACTAGCTTGTTGATTAGAAATAAGATTGATTTTAGCTTGCGGAGATAGATAGATCTTCTAGAAAGTACTGTAGAGGAAAAAAACAAAATTGCGCATTGCAGTAGTCTGTTATTTTGTTGCAATAAAACGATCAGTCAATGTCAAGTATTCGTATGAATTCAATTATGGATCTACTAAGTTTAGTAAATATTATGAAGATAAATTATCTAAAAACGCAATGGGATTCCCACCATCATCTTATGATCTAATGTAGCTCGTCCAACAGTGGACAAGTTCAAGACAATTTAAGCTTAAATGAAAAAAAAAGTGAGTAATAAAAAAAAATTTAAATACAGTACAACTTAATAATTCAGACAAATCGTGATGCGTAACCCATCAATGCCCTATAAGGATAGCTGCAAGTAGCATTTACATGATCTTTCTATGTTGCGTGAATAAATAGAAAGCTGATTGACTTTTTCTTTGCATTTATTTGGACATAAAAGAAAATATTAATAACCGAGAGGCTAAAGTGTCTAATTAATAACCAAGGCTTGATCTAAAAGAAAGCCTTGTGTTTTACAAAAATTGTCCTGGATATTTTTTTATATTAATGACTTCATTCACATTCATTGAGAATAATTAAATTGCATTTTAGTTTTTGAAGCATACCTTTCTTTCTTTCTCCAAGACCGCTCTATGTGAAGTTATTTTTATAATTATTGTAATCGTGTTGAATCTATAATAAAACAACTAGATATTGTTAAACGGGGTTTCATTTACAACACTAAAATAAAAAATCCTACATTAAATAAAATTTTCTAGAAAAAAAACATTTAGCCTTAAAGACTTTGCTAAGTGAGCTAGAGTTATTCAACCTTAATTTGACATGATAATTTTTCAACTGTTTTTACGTAACGAAAAATTAGTAAAACATTTTTAAAATGCAGTGTATTTGACATTTATAAAATTACCGCAAAAGGACAGCTGCACACAATCAGTTGGCAACATTTTCTGTTTTATTTTTTCAAGTGAAAAAAAAAGTGAGTGCATTTGAAACTTGTGTGGTCTTGTGAAATAGATAAATTGACATTTATTGATTGAGAATTAAGTTCGTTTGCAAAACGGCATTAAATTAGTTCGCAATAGGAACTCAGTATTTTATTGCCTCGTAGGTTTTATGTAGGAACTTATTTTTAAGTAAGTTTAATATCCACCCTTAGTATATTGTTATAATTATTAATCGCACTATAATATTACCTTTATTATAGTGCGAATTTTATCTGTGAGCTATCTTATACTTAACTAATAAAACAAAGTATGCTGTTCTTATTTTTAGTTAATTAATCAAATCAATTGAGTTTTTTAGGCTTTGACTACTACAAACTAAAATGGTGAGAAAAAAACAAGGAAAGCATTTATATATCATTCATTTCATTAAATTTATTTGTTTTTGGTGCATTAGGATATTATGTGAAACTTAGTATTAACAGCTATCATAATATTCGATCAGAAAACCAGAATAATTTTAGATTTATAAACAAAATATGGACGACCTCTGTGGCGCGGTGGGCGAAGGTCTGCTTGAGACGTAGAAGGTTGCGGGTCCGATTCCCCCCTCGGAACAAATATTTGTAAGATCTGCAGATATTTCTTCAGGATGTTCTGGTCCTTCGTAAAAATATCTTCTGTGTCATATTGTATTATGTATATCAGTCACCTAATACCATTAATTAGTTCTGTTTAGCTTGGGGCTAGACGATGGTGTGTCGATTGTCCGACATTATTTATTTAAAATTAGGTTACCTATAAACATTTATTTTCCAAATCCTTATCGTCCTTGGGGTTACGATATTTACTAAAAACTAAACTTTTTTCATAATTATGTCTTATTATGGCGCATCAAACAAATGTTTCGGAATTTGTTCCTCGAAAATACAGAGTACGGTCAGCAACAAAATTACGCTGAAACGCTAGCGTAATAGCTCCAATTACGGTTAATTATGTACAAAAAATATTATTTTTGTACCTCTATTATTGTATTTCGAGTTGCCTCCAATTTTCCTGTCTTCAAATTATGAGGACTATGATGCTTATTTGTGTATCGTTGTAACGGTTTTAAATTCGCTCACTGCCAAACGCTTTGAATTAAATTTAAAACGTTTTAAACTGCTTTCCAGCTTTTTCTGTCCAATTACATTGAAAGTTTTAGTATTAACAAAAGTCAAAACTGGTTTCTTCTATCTATATTATATCGCATATTCTCTTTAAACAATTTCGAATGCAACAGTAATCAACAGAAAAATTTCCTTTTATTACTTCTGAAAAAACACCCTGCTAAAATTTGTATTTTTTTGAATTTTGAATTAGGCGAATGTGTAATTAGAATATAAGTTTTAAAATTAAGATATGACGAGTTATATTCTTAATCAAACCCTTTAAAATAGTCGTACTTAAAAATTATATAAAATGTTATAAATTCACAGATAAATCTGCTAACTTCCTTGTATACAAATTACAAACAGTTTATGATCATTGTACTGGCACATCAGACTCACGCCTGTTTTCTCTGCTAACTGTACTACGTCCATATAAAGCCTGCATACCGAAGGCAGCATAGCTTATTTGTATTTATTTATTCAAATTCAATTATATTAGAATTTGAATGATATTCAATATAAAATTAATTGCATTCAATACTCACCGCCGAGACGCACACTAAAGCACGCTTACTCTGCGAACTGTACTCCGTATTATGCCTGCCGTATCGCAGCACGGTCTATTATCAAGACACTAGTGAGTCTCAAATAGCGTTAGTCGTAGTTCCAGACTAAGCTCGTTTTCTCTGCCAACCAAACTCCGTATTAAGCCTGCCCCATCGCAGCACGCCTTATATTGGACACTCTAGTGACTACTGAGTCTCGTATAGCGTTAGTCGTAGTCCCAGACTAAGCTCGTTTTCTCTGCCAACCGTACTCCGTATTAAGCCTGCCCGTACCGCGGGCAGCGCCTAATGGCTTATCATTATGTAATTGCTATCATTGTCTCCGCACATATGCGTCAATCATCATTTCAATGTTTCGGCGAAAGGGTTCGTAGATGAGTTCAAGAACTGGGATATGGATAGCGGGATTAGTAGGGCTAGGGTCCGATTCTGAAGTAAATAAATGAATGGACAATTCACACCGCAATTTCTAGTCATAAAACTTATTTTATGCTTATTTAAGCAGGGTTTCTGTTATGGGTACTAGATAACTGATGTATTTAATACATTGATAGATGTATTAATAATACAGTCACGCGGCGGGAATCGAAACCATAATCTAAAGGCGAACCTTTGCTCGCTGCGCCACGTACGTCTTAGTGTCATGTGCGAGATTCGTAGGAGGTCCCGATTCTGAGACAAAGATCGAGAGTATTATAAGTTTTAAGTGATTAGTTATAAGTGACTTTAGTAACTTAGAGAACATCTTCAGAACTTAAAAAAAATGTTTTTTTACGGCGTTGGGGCTTGGTTTGGTGTTTATAATAATTCGTTTCCTACCAAGTAACTTGAATGTCTCACGTTTATTTTTTAGTAACATAACTATTTTACAGCTCTTTCTAATCTACAAAAAAAATTCCTAATGAGCCAAACAAAGTTAAATTATTACTTTTAACTCGTACACTCTTATTCAAAAGTCTAAACCTCAGCTTACAAAGTACACTTACACTCAAAACTCACAGTTCATAATACGTTTGATTAAAGTTAAATCAGTTCTGGGAAGGCGGCGCGAGTGAACAATAACATTCAACAATAACCGGGAGAGCGCTATCAGATCTCAGTATCCCAATTATTTTATTAAGCGTTACTTATTTCAGAGGATGTTGAGGCATTCTTGCTTTTGAGTTTTGTACTTGATTGTACTGATTGGGTGATTGATTGTTTTGGGGAAGTGTTTGAGTTAAATGAATGAAAGAAAGAAAGAAAGAAAGATTTATTTATTTGGCCAAAAACAGGTAGTTACATAATTTAACATACATTTAACACACAATATTTAACATAGAAAAGTAAAAAAGAAGAAACAAGTAACAATATAAGAATACAGCACAGATAATACACAAGATAAGGCTTATTATAAATGAAGTTATGTTAACGCGACTCGGTAAACGTAGTGTAGGACGCCCTCCTGCCAGGTGGGATGACGATCTGCAAAAGACTGCTGGCAGATGCTGGATGCGATAAGCTGAAGACAGGGTGCTATGGCGCTCGTTAGGGGAGACCTATGTCCAGCAGGGGACTAACATGGGCTGATGCTGATGATGAGATGATCATGGTTGGAAGCTCAAATACAGTGGAAAAGACTTTATAAAATTTGGCTGATAAAATCTTTAGAGATATTGTTTTTAAAATGTTTATATAAACAATAACTTTTAACAACAAAATTACATATTTTTTATAATAACCTAATCATTCAAGTAAACTAACGTACCTACCTATTACTGGGATAAGACTTTTTCGCATTAAGCTGTAGGGAAAAAAATACAGCAGGACTCTTCTTTCTCGTTTGTGTTAATCTAATTTTAATGACCGTTTTAATTTTAATTACTTTATTGTCATTACCATAAAGCATTTTAAAAAGGTTGAAATAGTCCTAAATGTCAATTGCAACCAAGAAATCGTTATAAAGTTCCAAACTCATTACTCTCCTCAAGGCTGCAGTCGGTTAATTTAATTGGATAAGTATTGTACTTCACTATCTTCCAACGCTTTCTTATCTTAGCTTTTAGAACAAAGAAATGCATGGAGAGACAACATAACTAAAACCCACAATTTTTTTGCTTTTGACAGGTCAGTATTCGACTTGAAATTTGAACATTTCCTGAAAAATATTATTGTTGAACATACGGAATTTCCTTCCCCTGTACTTTAATTATCTTGTTTATCATGAATATTACAATAGTCCAAGTTTACGGGACTCGCAAAAGCGAAATCGAAGTTTCTGATTAGTTTTTGTGCAAACGCACGACGTTGTTTTTGCACGAAAATATATCTTAAAACTTCGATACTCACTTTCCGGGTAATCCCCCAGTTATCTTAGACAAATCTGACGTGGTTAAGTTTTTTTCATACTAAGGTATGTATAGGTATGGTTTAGCAGGTCCCACGGTTGTACCTACATCTCAACCACTGTCTGATGCAGAACTCTAGTGTCTAGATAAAACTAAGGTTGTAAGACCACTTGCTATAAAATGTACCGAATCTTTTTATTAATATTAAATTAAATATGTATATTAAATAATGCTGAACAATCCACACTGCATCACCTAGCCCCAAGCTAAGCTGAGCTAGCGTTACGGGTAATTAATTAATCATTAATTGATGACTGATATACACAATACCATATATTAAATAGAAAGATATTTTTGTTATACATAGAAAACGACTAGAACACCCTGAACAAATATCTGAAGAACGTACAAATATCTGTCCCGATCTCAGTTGGCTAAGTCGAAGAGAAGTCAAAGGTTCGACTCCACGGACGCCTGTGTGCCAGTTTTCGCGCTGGCACCACCGTTTGACGTACGGTCGCAAGCTATGGCGGATCGCTGATAAAGCTGCACCTTTTGCAGTTATAGCGAAATTACCTTAGAATTGACTGAGTGAAGTAAGGTCTGTATGACCGTAATTGGGAAATAGGTTCAAGTAATACAAATTACTGTTGTGTTTTAAAATTGAACACTAAATAGACAAATATATTTATGATCTTTTGGTTAGATCTTCTCCTATCTTTTTGATTTTATAAAAATCCATATAACTTAGAGGGTTTTCTTTCCTTTCCGTTTTTACGATACTTTTTTTCTAAGATTTATAAGATTTTGTTATAATTGTTCTTAATCCCTCGTACTTTTATCTTATTTCTAAGAAATGAAGTAATATCTCAATAAATCTATTTCGGTGGGACTTGAACCCACGACTTTCCCTCAGTCCGGGAAAGCGCTAACCAACTATGCATAAAGGCGTTTCAACAATCGTATACGAAAATTATTGGTACGATTGGTACGATTTGAAATTCTTTCACCATAATAATCTCTAATGAACATAGGCTATACTAAATTTTCTAAAAAAGTTAGGAATCCCTATGAAAACTTTATTCATGTTAACAAAAGCGTATAATTTTTTTATATTTTGAAATTTTTGTTATATACCCGTCCGAAGCTGGGGCGGATAGCTAGTTACTTATATTATTGTTTGTTCAAAATAGTTAAATATACATTATTATTGTTTTTGGTGTTGTAGTGTATTGTTAACATATTTTTTAAGCCCTCGCAGTTGGGATTATCTCTAGAAAATTTAACAAAGTCCCAATTTTAGTAAAATATTCTTGGACGTAATTTATCCATTAATTTTCTGTATAATTCTTATTATACTTTGAATGTGTGTGTCCGAAATTTAAAAAAGTTATATATAGTATAAAAGTAATATATTTTACAGTACCAACCACTTTGCTGCTAAGAAAGCTCCATCGCGTGGCTCCGTATCCTCGTACGATCGGATTCCAGCTCCAATAATAGCAACAGCTTGTTTGTCAGTTTGTTTTAGACATTTTAGTATATATAATCAAATGGCCTATCTATAACAAGATTTTAGGTCTGAGTTCCACCTAGATCTATTTGAGTGAAACACGGTATATAACACACAAAATTCGATTCCCGACTCGGAACAAATTTTTGTACGATCTGCAGGGTGTTTTGATTGTTTTCTATGTATTCATAAATAATATTAATATACTGTATTATGTATCATCTAGTACCCATAACATAAGCTCTGCTCAGCTTGGGGCTAGATGATGTTTATGATGAAGTTTACCAAGATATTGAAAAGGGCCCAGCAATATTCAGTTATTTATAATTTAGTTCTGATGCAAAGAGTTTTCCTTTAAAATAATCTCAGCCGCCTATTTGGCGAAATGTCCATTCGTCTCGCAAAACGGCGTAACCCGATTTGACGTACAGATGGTAAAGTTAAATCATTTGGAAAAGTCCTCGGTTTTGTAACTCTAAACCATTAGGGACGGTGCACACGGGAGACTTGACAGCAACTTTTAGGCTAAAAAATGGCGACAAACCTTAATAAGCCTTAATAAGAGAGCCAAAGGTGTTTGTTTATGTCATTTATTTCACCGTACATTTTGCATCTCATTAACCCAACACAGAGATAAAATTTGCATTCAAATAAAGGTTTTAACGACTTTAAGAAAAAACTGTGAGTTATCTGTGTTATATTATAATAATACATACATAGGTACATAATATAAAGTATTATAAAATTACAAAAGGGATTCCCACAAGCTTCAAACGAGTGGCCCATGATAGTCTTTTATCCGATACCCGCAATATGAAATAGATATAGATCTAAATGTTATACGAGTGTATTCACTGATCTTTGTGTTGTGCGGTAGCGGTGCGACCCTGACCTTTGAGAAACTTTTGATGAACACAATTGTTGGTACCTACAGCTTTTCTTTCTATCCAAAAGACAATAAATTGGTAGATAAATAAGAGAAAATTGTTTGAGTGGCCACTGCTCAATGGCTCGTTTGCGCTCAACCGAACACTTTCAGCCTTTCAATTTATTAGCGCACTTAAGCCTTTATTAATAAGACTTATTTTCGCTACAAACTTCACAGAAAAGTAAAACAAAGGACTTTGGAATAAATCGTCAAGTGCTAAAGTTGGTTTTCGATTGACTGAGTTTTGACATTTAAGTGGTGTAAATAAGCCACTGTTTAGTGTCAGTTTACTTGTTCGGGTTTCGATGTCGCGGGTTCGATTCTCGGCAAATTGAACTGGTTCGCAGAAACACCCGTATCCAGATTAATCAGATATGTTTGATTGAGAGCGAAATTTTGAAGGGTTCTTATTAAAATAATATTGTTTTACTTTTTACGGTGAGATTATTTTTGTATTGATCATAATCTATAAGTGTATAAGTAAGCTTTTTAATATTTTGGTCACATTAGATTAAAGTCTTCTTAAGTTTCAAAATGGCGTCCAAATATTTGACGGTTGTTACTATGTGGAATCTATAGGATAAAAAAGAAAGATCACAAAAGCTAAAAACATATTTCTAAACAAATGCAAAAATAATGTTTATGACGTGTTTATTTTTAAAACTAAACCACATTAAAATTATATTACTTAAATAAGATTCCACAAATGAACACCATAAACATTAAATCGTTTATAAAACAAACATCAAACGTTAATTATAACACGAGGCTTAAATTATAGAAAACTAAACTGGTTCATTATTTATTATATTATTTCATATTTATTATATTAATTTCCAAACTCGGTAATTCAAAATGTAATAAGATTCATGTCATGTTTTTAAAAGCTATCCTCTTAGGTTTGGTGTCGCTGTAACATGAGCTTTATAACCTCGGAATAAGGCTTAGAATACCCATTTAGCTAACGAGTTTAGGTTTTTGAGACCTTACCCTTATTATCCTTGGGGTCTTACAGGCTCTGAAAAGTCCAAAATACCTACTCCGCAGTATCTTGCAGAAGATTCACAACTCTTATTGAGATTGATTACGACTGCTTCTAATGAACAAGTTTTCATTCCGTTAAATATTTTTGCACTAAGCATACAGTATAATTTTAGACCACAAAAGCGTACGTCGACTAAATCCTTAACCCTTACCTTATTAAGAGTGTCCCTATCAGTGATACTTCAATACTTAGCACAGTGTCCTAATCTGTGTCATTATATTGAATACAGTCCCCCACTGCGCCGGCGCATACCCACAGCTAATAATTGAGACATATATCAGTGCACTTCGGAAAACGGTCGGGACCCGGGAGGCGAAATATTATAACCAAGATATTCGATTTAATGTGCAAATAAAATAAACTGTTCAATTTTCAATTTATAGTGTTAGTTTTGGTTGTTATAGCTTAGAATGGCGTGGTTAAGACTTGTTTATGTTTATTAGCTGTATAGTAATATCTTAGGTTTCAGTTGATATTTCTACCAATAGAGAGAGAGATAATTTTTACCAATAGTGCTAAAGCAGAGATAATTTACCGCACATTTAACAAAGAACACTTAACAAAATAAATCAATAACAACTATGGATACATTTTTAGGAAATATCTATAAGTGTATATAACACATATATATTTTCTAAAAATAAAAACCATCACCAGAAGGTAGAGTGCCTAGAATGCTGGCAGCAGTGCCACGTTGAATGGCACTGATAATTCGCTATACATAAGTTTATTTTTGTTAGCTCTTAGTGATAAATCTAACAATTTTTTTATTTATTCTGAACTTACAAACAAGTGATTCCAATGGTGAGAACTAATTTAGCTGGACAATAAAATTAATTATCGAAACCAGCAATTTATCAAAAGTTTCTATGAAGTGTGAACGTATATAAATTCTAATTAATTCTATGCAAATAATCGTCCTAATATCTATACCGAATTGATTTTGACAAGCTTATAAATCAATTTATCTAACCCCAACACGTCGAGTCAATGAAGCATAAACATCAATAAAGTCCAAATTTAAATTAAAATAAAACAGGTTTCGAATAGACTCGTTTAGAACTTTGCTGTCGTGATTAGTTGTTGTAAAATGCATTAAAAAATAAATTAATAAGAATTTCTTTGAAAAGTTATTAAAAGCTTGCAATGTAAAACTATAACAGGCAAAATATTTTTTTTTTATAAATCGCCGAGTAATTTAATTAATTACCTACAAACATTATTATGGTCACTTTCACACAATTGGAAATTTAAAAACAACGGTGTATATAATGCATGAATACTACAAAAACAGCATATAATCAATTATGGTAGGTAGGTATTGTTTGTTAATAATAGTTAATTGTATTTTCTATGTGTGTGCCTGAAGTGTCAAATAAAGTTCTATCTATGTATTTATCAATCTATCAATTAATTTTAATAAGCGTTTACCGTCTCTAATCTTAATAAAGACACTCCGTGAAGTAGAAAGCCGTTTATATCGTTCCGCACGGGACTCTAAAAGCCAAAACATTAGAAAGCAAATTAAATCTTTAATTTCACCCCAAAATAAGCTTGGTAAAAACTCAAAATTACCACTTACACGGTTTCGCAACTGCCTATCAGATATGTAAATTTCGCCAAAGCTTGCAATAGTGTGGTATTAGTAGCTCTTAGATGCACTTTTATTATAGATTTTAGGGCTTAGGATGAATTGATAGGCGGTTATAACCGAAAGGGCATTCACTGTTCTGTTATATGGACAGTTATGTTCCTTCCACAGATTTATTTTCTTGCACTGAGTGAAATAATGCAATCTTTCATAGACTGCATCTTTATAAAATAAGTGATTCGAATCTATCGCTTCGATATTTATCGAATTGACAGATTACGATTTACAGCACAATTATTTATCCTAATTAATAAATTTTTGTTTTCCAGTGTAAGATATAAATTTGACGTAAGACTAGGCAATATGGAGATAACGGCTTTCGCCTGTTCATATTTCAGATAAACAAAATAAATAAAAAATCTAAACCAAAGAGATTCGTTACAAAAGGAAGGAGGTTGTCATCCTCTGCTGTTCATTTTTCAAATTAACAATAACCAAAAAAAAGCTAAACCAAAGAGATCGGTTACAAAACAGTTAGGAAGGAGGTTGTCATCGTCTGGTATATCGTGCCGGGTTCGCATGCGGCCAGCAAGCTCGCGCCTCGAGCTTTCGTGCGTGTCCTGCTTGACTGTAGAATAAACGCTAGCCAATGACCCCGATAGAACGCCTTCCGATTTTGAGGGCTTGCTGTAAAGGTTGCTGCTTTTTGTGGTTTTGGGTCTTCACACTGATATTACAAATACAAATCAAAGAAACAAACATGTAATGTTTTAAAGTCTTAAGTAGATAGGTTGGTACAGTACTTATAGGATTAGGTCAACATTGGTTTTGTATAAAACTATAACTATAAGAAAAGAAAATAATGAGACTCAGATTTTAAGACTGAGTAGAACAAAGCATAATATCTTTTGGGTTGAACGGGTAAGCAGTCGTATTAGGTAAACATTGGTAGGTTGGTTTTGTATAAAACTAGAATCTAAGTAAAGGTAAAGAAACGAAAATAATAACATCATCATCATCATCAGCCTATACTAGTCCACTGCTGGACATAGGCCTCCTCCAATGAGCGCCATAGCGCCCTGTCCTCAGCTTGTCGCATCCAGCATCTGCCAGCAGTCTTTTGCAGATCGTCATTCCACCTGGCCGGAGGGCGTCCTACCCTACGAATAACCTAAATAGGTACTTGTTGTTTGTGTGCTCTATGTTTGGATGGATGTTTGTTACTAGTTTACACCAAAACTGCTGAAAGACCTGAAATTTTGCATGGATTTGGATTTAGATCTGAAATAAAAAATGTAAAAGTATTTGTAGTTTAAAAAATCACGAATTTTTTGCCTTTGTTTTTTTTTGATCGCAAATACCATATATTTGCGATCTTTAGAACTGGATCGGACTTTTTGTTTTGCAGTGTAGTAAATCATTTATGAAAAGTATACTTTTCATTCTAATAAACATGCTTTATGTATTTTATTAATTTTATTATTATTAACAAAAAATAACAATTAAGTAACCAAATTAGGACTATATTTACAAAAAAAAAAAAATAGAGCTAACTGCACATGGTTACAGCACTTTTTTCTAGTATATACTGAGTTCCTAAAACAATAGTTATTTTATAGTAGGTTTTGGTTAAGTCTAATACAATACATCCAGAGGTAACCTAGAAGAGATAACTTAACCGATAAGGCCGCCCATTTTACTTGTCTTGTGAAATATCTTTTTCTGTGTTCTTTTTCTGCTGTACAATAAAGCAATTTTAACAATAAACCGATAGCATTAATATACACTTCAAAATTTGGGAAGTAATTATGCATAGGTAGGTACTATCACTTGTTATTTGACGTCATGTCGATTCTCGCCGTTTTTAATTGTAAGTTCAGACGTCATTGCCCAAAATTGTACAGACTGTGTCTAATTTCACATCGAAAATAACGAAATATAACGTGATTTTCTTCTGTTTTTACTCATAAAAACTTTTTCCAAAGTCAAAAACAAATGCTGATCGGGATTTAATGTAAAAACTCTGCCTGTTTGGCTGACTGAACGGCTAAACGAATACTTTCAAATTATATATAAATTATTATATATAATGTATACCACAAATACCAATGGTACCCAAGATTATTATGTCAATTTTTATTAAGAGATACCGCATGTGAAGCCCAGGCTATGTCTACTTCCATTCTACAGAATAAAACAAAAAACGATCAAGCTACAGTTCCCTCAAAAGGAAACGCCGTATTATCTAATCTATGCCAAAGACCTTAATCCGAGTTTCGCTTAAGTTGCTTCGCGCATGCCCTGTGCACCGCAACTACAATGCCTTAGAAGCCTCACTTTCCTTCGTCAGAAGCTCAGGCTCGTGCGTGTTGCGTGAACCGTCCACGTGTTGTGGACACGCAACTGTCAATGGATGGCGTGATGGCTGCTGATTTTTAATCATGAAAGAATGGGATGTTCGCGTGAATGATGCTTGGGTTAGGGTAGCATGCACGGTAAGTGCAAGTTTGAGGTGTCAGTTATAGCTAGCACTAGCTCAGTTGAAGTTACGGCGATTATCTTGAATTCTATTTCCTATGCGTAACTGGAATGCAGCGGTGTGATCATACAAATACTGGCCGTTTTCTTAGTAAATGAACTCACTGAAGTGCATTAAGATTTTTGCAGTAACAGTAAGTTTTTCACCCTATGCCGTTAGAATTCGAAGGAGGTGATTGAAAGAAATTAAGAAAGAAATAAAATACGTTTATTCTGATATGTACAGGAATAACAAAATTTAATCTAGAGTAACATCATACAGATCGGACCGCCGTGTGTGATGATCAGTGCAGTGTTCCTACGCTAGCTATCAGAAAAGGTTCATGCTCAGCTAGATGTTGCGACCCCACATTGGCTTGCACGACGCTAGCATGACAGAAACAATAAGCACCAGGAGGCTATATTTCGTCGTATCCTACGAATAGGGTCACAGTCGCCAGTGTGACTTTTTATTTTTATTGCATTTTTGAAATCTCCATTATGATTTACATCATACCAGTTCGAAAAAAATTAAAAAATACTGAAAATAAAAAAGTTATTAAGATTTTAAAATTTGGTCACAATTGCATTGATCGATTTAGCCCGACGAAAAAGTTAACAAACAGCTTTGGCACTTTCTTCCACGTGAAAACGCAAAGATCACAAGTATTTCCCGGCGAATACGGTTACATACTCCAGAGTAACCATACAGCGCGGTTGAAAAGGCGCGCGGGCGCGGATTACCGCACTGTTTGTCGACTACGAAGTGCATTTTGAATAGTTTGGCTAGGCACATGAATTGTCTTTGGCTATGAAAGCACGGAAAATGCTAAATTTATATGTAATGCGAGTAGGTACGTGTACCTACTTACATAGTTATGTTCTAACAACCTACTAAGTACTACTTGCTAGTTTCTTGTTCATTTTTCTTCTGTGTGAAGAAAAATATCATCGTTAAATCGATTAAAGCGTTAAAGCAACAAACAGACAGACATGGTCTGACCTTCGTATCTACAGTATTAGTATAGATTATATATGTATGTAACGAATGTACATCTTTCACATTCACGAATGCGGATGCAAATAATCACTTCATTTGCGAAGTACCTACCTATATTATTTTGTTAGGAATACCTATTCCATTGTGAAATCTTAATAATATAAATAAATGAATATTTGTTTCAGGAAGTTTTAAAATACTCCTTCAAATGGACTGGAACAGGTTATACATGTTTGAGATACGTAGTTGGGTTTTGTTTTGAATTCTCTATAACTTTTTGATATAGAATATCAATATTTATGAAATTATCATACGCCTTTCAGGGTTTTTTTTATAAAGGACTCTCAATAAGAACTGAGAACAGTGACACAATTTGTTTGAACTATAAACCAACAGTTGTTCATATTCTAAAAATATTTCTGACATTTGGTAAATCGGTAATTTAACCAAACTAAAAAAATCTTTAAGATTTTGGTAAAGGTTAAAATTATTTGGATTATTGTATTGGTTTTGTATTTACTAAAGTATTGAATTGATTGTAAGCTTTTTATATGCGGTGCTTTAAACCACAACTATTTGACTTTTTGTATAAAAATCACTTGGAAATTAGAAAATGTAAAAATTGCCAGAGTTCCCGATATTCCATTGACGACTATAAGTTTGAAACTTTGTATAAAAGCTAAATAATAATACAAAATACTGAAATATGTATAATAGATACATAGTGCGGCATTTGTATGGCAAAATCGTAACATATTAAACTATTTGCTTGTCCAATCCAATGTGAAAAATAAAATAAAGAGAAACAGGTTTTAAGGATTTTCAAGAGAAGTCAATAATTTCAGGAATTTTCGACTTCTACAAATAAGGTCATCAGACGACAGAGTCTACAAAACAGCGAAATAAATATGTGTTTTCTTTTTAATATTTTAACGTGAGCAACCACATAGTAGTTGGCTTCAGACAGGCTCATTGACGAGTTTTCTATACATACACATACAGTAACATTATAGGATACAGTAACGAGATTGATAGGATGAATAAATAAAATGCTGAACAATCGATTAAAACTTGTGTTTTGGGTATCAGATGACTTAACACAATAGAATAAATAAAATAAACCTTTTAGATATAATATATTTTTTTTTTACTATACATACATAAAAATCAACCAGAACACTCTCTACAAACATCTGCGAATTTTAATTCCATTACTTGTTGTTTTTTTATTAGACTATAGCATTTAAATACTAAATAGGTTAGAAAATTAACAGCAAAAAAATTTATCGATGAATACGCCATGCCTTGGCTCTGATATCAATCTATTATGACAATAATCATGTAATGAATGCTCGTATAATGTAATGACAACTAGCTGACTCGCTTGTAATTTCATTAGCGTGGACGTGTTTAGGGTAAAACACTTTCACGAAATCAGCTAAACCCTATTATAATAAATAATCGGAATTTTACCAAAATCGGAAAGACGCTTATGATATCATTTTTATGCCCGTTAATAAAGTATTATTTTTTTAAAAAGTTTCCAGTATTTTTTTTTATTTAGTGAATTTGAAGCAGTCTTGTCATACGATATGCTTCAAACATTCTACCTTAGCCCATTTTGAGAGAATTTTTAATAAATCTTCAAACATTCATTCATTGTTATTATTTCAATTATTTAGTAAATTGAGATTTTATGAAAGACCAATCGGATTGAAACTAATAAGTTTGACTTTTTTCTACCCTAATTTAGAGATATGAAAATAGACCTTAAAACATGTTTAACTATTTATTGTATATTCAATACAAAAATAAAATTTGAGGGCATTACCAGCGCACGTTAAATAGTAACAGTCAAAAATACGTTTCCAAAAATTACAAATCCAATATTTCAATAACCGTATTTACAGTTTGCGGAAATATTTTAAAAAATCCTGAAACACATGTTGAATAGTTTTGTATTTAAATTGTTCTTAGCAATTTTCCTTAAAATAGATCACATAATATTGCCTTTTTAATTTACCTACTGTTCTATCATTACATAATGAAATTTGAAGCTAATAGCACCTTGCTTTATAAAGTTATAGATATTTCAATATAGAATGAATTTATAGATCTCAAACTTTAATTACCTGTTTCACTAAATTTTCAGGAATATTTTGAAAAATCCTGAAACAAGGTGATCATTATTTTTGTGTGTTTAGTATTCAATGTAAGTATCTAACCAATCGAACCACAGGTTACAGAGTTACAAAAAACACCAAAAACCTCAAAACCCCTTTTACATCTTTAGGGGTGGAATAAGAAAAAAAAACCTTAATTAGCCGGTATTTGTGTAGTTAAAGGTCCAGCCCACCCAGCTTTCTAGCTTCATCGGTTTAGGCTGGGCGTCGTACTCTAAGTGAGTACCTACCATAATAACTAAAAAATTAGTTCCAATCATTACATTAAATGCATTAAATCATGATAGTTTACGAAAACACATTTTGTTTAGTATTTCAGCAATTGCACAGTTTTACACGAACTTGGTTTTGGCTTTCGAATGATTTGTTGCATTTTAGCTGTACCTACCAACCAGCTGTGACAAATCAGCGACAATAAATGTAAAACATTTTTCCCAAGGCGAGAATCGAACCCACAACCTCCAGCGACGAAGTCAGGCCTTCGCCAGCAGCTGCGCCATATAGGTCGTCGATTAAGTGCTAGACAAACTAAATACATTTAATATCGTCTCTGGGTGTACAGCGCATCCTAAGTACAGCATGAATAAACAATTTCTGATGCAAATTATCAAGGTACAAAACCAAATTATGAAGGATAATAAACTATGACCTCCGTAAAATGTGTAATTGTCCATCATAATCCCGTCGAATAAGTTTACAAAGACGTTTGTTACCCCCCTAGTTGAGGACGTAAAGCGAAATCTGCGTGGAAAACGGTCACAATGGCGCGTAGTATAACGTCGATTTGAAACTTGCACGTGGAACAAGGTGCTAAGGGACAAAAACTAGGGAAAATGGTTTTTTTTATTTATGAAACCTTTATGATAATTTAGCAGAAAATATGATAAAACGTTTTAGCAAAAAAAATCAGACACGTTCAATAGAAACTTTGCGAAATAATCAGAAAAAACCGTCTGCTGTAAAGTTGGTGTTTTGCAACTGTGACCGTATTCGTAGGATACGACGATTTGAACGTTTGTGACCGTTTCCCTCACGGAAGCATCGTTTATTGTCGAGTGTGGTCGCGTGAATGGCTGGCATGCCTTGAGCACGATAAGTGCAAGTTTAAGGTGTCTGGTGATATAGCTGTCTGTTAAGGTAGGTCGGGCTAGCTAGACCACGATTTGAAAGTATTTTAGGGGTCTCGTATGCTTTCAAACACATGTCGATGAGAGCTTGGCGAGGCTGTGCAAAGAATACCTCGCTTGTCGAATATATTGAAACTGGTCAATGATGCCGCATGATATAGTGACGGGGCGCCTTCCACAGTATTTCCGGCAGATCCATGCTTGGTAGACACGACAATACATGAAAACCTTATCCCTGTGGGACAAGATTTCGTAAAAATATATTTGATTAAATATTCATTTTGATCAGGTGATATTTAATGACCATACTGCTTGTACAAAGAATCTGGACGGTTTGAATTATAACAAAACCATTTTTATTAGACAGCAAAACAGGATATCCAGAGTAGCTTGATGATAAAGAAAAATTACCATCAAAAGAACAGCAGTTACGTTGACCCTTCATCTACATACCCATGACTTCCATCTGACCTTGGCACATGTCGTCAATGAGGGGGTATCACGCCACGCTGTGTTGCGCACAGCTGACGGGTATTGCACAACTGACCGTTACGTCCAGGGGCCTTATTCGATAACATAGAAGATTCATGCCCAAACCGTGACGTCACAGTGTTCTAAACGTAAGCAATTCCTAAACGTGACTTAGTGTGGAATTAAAAAATTGTCTCTAATCCAGAAGGCTAGTGATTTAGCGAGTGCGTTTCTTTGACAGTTCAAATCGTGCCCGTATCGCAGTGTCGCGGGAATGGCAAATATGGGATAGGGAATACGGTTTTGTCTGATTCTGCAACTGTCTTGTATCTGTATTGGGACCACTAGGTATTGGGACCGTAGTCCCAATTGATAGGTAATATTTTAAAATCCATCGACTGGCACGCAAACGCAAACGTCGTAGTCAAATAGAGACCATAACTAAATAATAATCGGACGAAATTGTTTTGATGTGTGTGTTAAAGTTTTTCGATTCTATTATTGTCATGCTTTGGTTGTTGTCGGCTTCAATCTTCAGCTGTTTCTAATTCTAATACTGGGCTAATAAAAATCCAGTTCATCTATGATACCTACATATAATTTTTCTTCAACCACAGATAAATTCCACAACACTGGTAACTAAACACAGTTTAAAAAGCGTAACCAAGTCCATAAATAAAAGAAACTTCATCCAAAAACATAAAAACCAATACCGCCGGTGGAACAGCCGTCACGCTGCATAACTCCAGGTGTTGGTTCGATTCCCGGGGTGATGGCAGATAAATAAATAACTGTAAGCCTGTGCAGTGGGGTGTAGGTTAGTTTTGCACGGAGCTCTGCTGGTTGTACTCGATACTTGGTTTTATGGCGCTTGGTCAGTGGAACCGGGTTTATAACCGACTTCAAATTAAAATATGGCTTTGTGTATGGTTATTCTTTGATTCTAGATAAGATGTCATTACTTTCAATGAACATGGTAGAGGAATTATGGTAGGCGATTATGAAAGGGGTAAAAGGTAACTTTATATCAGCTAATCTGACCACCTAGCCTTTTTCAAGAAAATTATGCCGAAATAGCACGTAAATTATTTTTTGACCCGTATTTTCTCTCGTTACTGGTCTCGACATCGGTTGTTTACATTTCACAATTTCATTTCTTGTACGAATCGCTTCAAATCTAGGTACGAAATAGTTTGCAACTGAGTTAAAAGAATCAGAAATTATAATCTGCGCGCTATTAGCATGGGATGGAACTTTCTCTAAGTAAATGTGCAGTTGATTTTGTTTCACTGGTTTTTCTCCCGGACTGTACCTTAATTTGCGGGATTATATTTCCCGCTTCCAAATTCAAAATGGATCGTACCGTCCATAAAGCATTTTTGGGTTAGTTTTACGTCAGTTCACAAGTTTTTGGATCGCCAAAATAAAATATAAATCAATATTCTGGATCTAACACAAGAGAAGCAGGATGGACGTCATAAGCATCTCCGTAGGTTTGCGTGACCCAGAGATAATTAGATACGAGCATAGTAGATAGAGTAAAGACAGCAGGTTCATGTTTTTTTTATACCAAGGTCCGAGGTAAACTACGGTCATGTGTTTGACATCCGTACTTCGATTTAGATGCGTAAAATTTGTGGTGGAAATTTTACTTAGCTCACGGCTAAGCGATACCGATTCAGCTATCCGTATTCTTATTCTATTCGGAAATCGGCGTATACGTAAAATATCTGCAGGTGACCGTTTTCAAAAAATCTAAACAATCTACCTACGCACTGAATTTTAGGTGATGACTCATTACGATGCCACATTTATTTTTCACCCCCAAGATTTTACTTCATATAACTAGGTATACATACAACCAACGTTATCAATCCATTTTCATCGGGCTTTGGCATTTACAATGTAACTCCTCCTAATGTCAAACTGAAGACTTTTAAACGTATATTTGTCGACAATACATATTTGAGTGCAAAACTTACCTACTGCGACAATTTAGATACCTTGATTTTACTTATATCACATAATGTATGTGTATCCCTGTAATTTACTGCAGCACAGATCTATGGCGAATAGCGCCTGCCTATATCGAGCTATAGTAAAAAACTACATATATCCATCGAGCTTTGGCAACTGTTATCATTAAGCTATTCGTATAGCTCGATCAGAACAGCTAGCTAATTACCCGTTCACGTTTATT
This sequence comes from Eupithecia pulchellata, assembly GCA_963931895.1. NCBI lineage: Eukaryota > Metazoa > Arthropoda > Insecta > Lepidoptera > Geometridae > Eupithecia > Eupithecia pulchellata. The sequence continues at coordinate 10,243,255 of OZ007539.1, forward strand.
TCACACCATAAAATAAGTCACCAGCCGCTCAAGCGACCAGCCATCCTTCTCCCGCTATAACATTAGTGAAACATTCATACGAGGGTCCGAAATGCCAGTTCGCTGGCATTTGAGCATGAGTCAGGGGGGCATTAGTGGCCGTTTCATGGTAACGATAGGGCTCATTGAGTGACACTAGGGGAAGTATAAATTGTCTGTTTATGTTTGAGACATAGGGTCGCCGCATACGGACCACAACCTGCAACCCAGCGACGTGAAGCTAGAAGCAAAGCTAGGCTAGCTAGCTAGGTATAAAACGCATGAAAACTACAAGAAATATGCTGATGCCGTCGTTTTGTATCATTGGCCCGTGTGCGGAGATCCTTAAAGTTGAGTTACTGTAATTCCCATTGGTTGTTGTGCTATGAGGTGCTATGGATATTCTGTATTATCAGAATTAGTGAGGCAAAAACTCGAAATGACTTGATGATACTGCATGATTAAGTCCCAAAGCCCCTAGAATTTAGAAAACAACCAGAACTCAAACTCACGTCTTTCTGTGTCGTAGACGGCCCCACTGGACTGTACTCATATAATACCCACCCTATGCAAACAAAAATTGCAGACACAAAAAGAATTACAATGTATTATCACCAAAAGCCACATCTAGTAAATTTACAGGTACATTCACCTTTACTAAAATGCAGAGTACAAGGGTAGCCATAGCCACCCTTAGCCTTAAGAAACTGGGCGTGGCTGGGTGGTATCTTGCATCTCCCTCTGGGGGTGGTTCGATATTCTTTCATTCTTTTGGGGTCGGTGTGGGGAGGGTTTATAAGAGCGCTAAAGCCAAATTGCATCTCATTTCTAGAAATGTAGTGTATTTATACGATTGGGCCAGGACAATATATAAATAATGCTGGATAATTCACAGCATCATCAAGCCTCAAGCTAAGCAGAGCTTGTGTTATGGATCACTGATATAATACAATGTTACATAAATAAATATTATATTATACTAAGATCAGAAAATCCTGAACAAAGATCTGCAGAACGTTCAAATATTTGTCCCGAACCGGGAACCTATACCGCAACCTCCTGCGTCGCAGGCGGACCTTTGTCGACTGCGCTTCTGAGGCTGTCAATACAACAAGGTTTTTAAAATTTGACCATAATGACAAAGAGTTGGATGTGAATAAGAGAGTGAGCAAAGAAAGTATCTGCACAAATAGGAGTTGGTTTAACTTGAATGCTTTTTTCTCTCTTTATAAAATACTACTGAATTTTTTTCGACGTCGTCTGCTGCCAGTAATAGCAAATTTATCCAAAATAACTTTGTACTTAGCAATCTTATTTCTTAGATTGCTGAGCACTTAGTTTGAAAATCAATTTGCGGATAGCAACAAGGCCATTACCTCAAATGAAAATTAAGCTTCCTCCATATTTGTTAGCAACAAAGAAACTTTCAATAAAATAATAAAAATTAGAACCAATTGCAATAATTGAGCTACCTAATTGCAGACTGTTAGAAACAGTCTAAAAGTAGCTCAACTGATCCTGAACTGTTGGAAACGTCCGAAAGACTTTGGCTGTGTTGCTTCGCTGTATCGCATTGCTCTGCTCATGCCATAAAAAAGTTAGTTAATCATGCAAAAAAAAATACTTTTTGCAAAATCTTTTATTTATTAAACAAACCTAGAAACAGTTATAAACTAAATAACGAAAGAAAAACAACAAAAACAATTTCGTATAAGAACATTAATCATCCATCACATCACTGTAATTTAATTTTCTAATACAATATTAATTTAAAAGTGATCAATCAACGAATACGGCGAACTATCATCGTGCGGGCCGTACAAAGATATTTTAAGAATGTGGGCCGAAAACTAGGGACGAATACGGCATAAATCCATTTGAAGTGTTATCTTTGCTAAGTTTTAGTTTATTTTAGTTTGCATTTATTTTTTATTTGACGTCCATCTTAAATTTTATGCAACTAGGTTTTTGTAAAAGATTATTTCAGTGTTTGGTCGCAGCGATGTGACAGCTTATGTGACAGTATCTGGCGCAGTGCATCAGCATTGCCATACAGCACGACAATGCAGCCAGCGTCTTGATTACACTTTCTAGTGGTATTGATATGGATAAGTTGAGCTAACTGTAGATTGTTTGCAACAGTCTGCACTTAGCTCAATTGTAAATACTAGACCCAATTTAGATGTGATATTTAAGTTTTAATTTTCTTAATTAAAAATTATAATGGAACTTGGTCATAATTTTTTTTTAACCTTTACAAGTCCACTGTTCCCATTTGGGACTATAGGAAATACCTACTGTTCCCATATTATTAACACGGCGTAAAACAAGTATACATAAATAAAAAAATACAGTAAAGTCAAATGACATAACAACTCTATATTACAAATCAACATAAATTATCTAAAACACTCATTTAAAAGTAATCAATCAATTCCTTTATTTCATGACAACCAGTCGTAAGCGAGTATGCTCATTAGACAAACAGTATAACCCAATAATTAAGCATTTCTCCGGCATTCTGCTTTCTACGTCCAAGTGTGGTGGCTAAGAGTGTGTAAACGGGGGGTTTTGGTGTTCCGTAGCATGACTAAATACAAAATTTTCATACATGACAGAATTTTGAACTGGTTGGCGCTTGCTGTAATTTTTGCCTTTTTCTGAAATAACGGTAACTCTTTTCTGAAATTCTCTTAGAGACATAACTCTAAAAATACAACAGATAAACCGTAAAATGAAGCTTTTCAAGTATTTTATTATGATGGTATCTTTTTAGACGAATTTTGATTATGGCGCAACAATAAGTCTTAGCGGAGACTAACCACATTATTATAATGCTCGAGTGTATGCGCAAGCGCAAGTAATCTCACTATGCACTCTTCTAAGTATCTAAAAATCATAAAAAACGATACTATTAGTAAAAAATTAAAAAACGAAACTATTAAATAACCAAATTAGAACAGTCTGCAGTCAGCTTAAGCAGACTGTTGCAAACAAACTACAAGCTCAACTGATATCAATGCCAATCACACAATGATTCATCACTCTCACTGCGGGCCCCTAACACCTGTCTCAGTCCCACAATAGTGATTGCCATACGGTGTTTTTTCAGAATTAATTAGTTTATTAACTATGTAAATTTGTATGCGAATTCTCGATGCTTTATTGCGATTAATCGGGTGAAGATTTTGCGGGCGATAGGGAGAGTCAATCGATAGGAGTAAGCGTTTTAGAAAATATGATTTTTAATAAAACTTGTTAAATTTATTTATTTTTTATGTTTCAGGTAAGTTGAGCCATTAGAGCATGTCCCGTGAACTGAACTGCAAAAAGTGTAAGATAACATTTTTATATACTTTGGGTTTAAAAAATACTATATTTGGTCGAATAGTTGAAACAAGGCAGGCTTATAATAATGTAGCTATAGGTTTCTGAAGTTTTCAGACCAATATAGCAGTATTTTTTTTGGGTTTTCGTGCTATATTGCCTAATGAAATAACTTAGTTTTAATCGGTCATTCTCTTATGACTTGGACCACAATCCAAATTGATGTTTGCCAGTCTTAAGCTGCTTATTACTTTATTGTTGGGTACATTTTGTATGCACAATGACTGCACTTCGTTGTAGTAGGCAGTTGACGTGTTAAGTTCGATTTTTAAAACACTGACACTGAGCCATTTGGCTCTGTTTCGGAAATATTTTTACTACCTGTCCATAAGTATATAAGAAATCTGTGACTGGAATAGAAAAATGCAATGGGGGATAATAAATAATAATAATAAATAATACTGGCCAATTCACACAGCATCACATAGCCCCAAGCTAAGCAGAGCTTGTGTTATGTTATGGGTACTAGGTGACTGATATACCAACATAAATTAAATATATAGCTATTTTTTTTTCTTTTTTATAGAAAACGACTAACAGAAGAGATCCTCCCTTGCAAGCTCTGTAACTTACAATACCTACACATTTTTACAAAAAACCTACATTTTTCCCTTTGTTGCTGTCAATAAAGAATCCATTATTATTTCCAACAACAATGTTCCATTTCTAGGTCTTGGTTTTTTATAAAAAACAGCACAAACGCCATTTAATTCAATGACCGCATACGCCTCTGTCACTTTTGTAGCTCTTCTGATTTAAAATAAGTTTTTTCATATAATGAGTGGGTTTATGATAGAATTAGTAAAGAAACAAAAGTGTACGCAAACTACCATTTTGATAAATTTTGATGTTTTGGTTTATTTTCATTATCAAGTTATAAACGAAATGTCAAATAAACCTTTATTGGTCTTGTAAATTGAATAATATCTTAAATCTTTAAGTAACTCAATAATATCTAAAAAATATTAGAAGACGAAACTGCTGTGTTTTAAAAATTAATCTAAATATCAAGGAACTGTGTTCTTGAGTTTATTTAAAGCATTTGCAGTGGAACATCTTAGTTTGTAGTATTTTTTATTCAGTAATTGCAAACTTAAAGCAACTGTGTCAGTAATTAAAATGATTAGTTAAAGGGTGGGGTACGACTGTTGGCGTGTGAGCGGTGCATAGAGCTGAGCGAGTTGAAACTACGTTGAATTTTACGAAACGCTTATGGAAAAAGCGCGATTGCCGACGCTTTTTTTGCACTTACAGTCCTACAGTGTCGAGGTTTAATAATACATCCTACTAAACTTGTTACGCTTTCAAGCAAATCTACTCTACGGATTTTGATAAAACTTAGGTCACAGATAGGTTATGACCTAGAGTAACAAATGTACTTACCACTTTTTATCCCGAAAAAATCTAAAATCTTACGGTATCGAGAGTTACGCAGCTGAAACCTCGGGCAACTAGCTAGTAAATATATAAATCAAAACACAATACAGACCATCCACATAGATACATCTACCGAACTAAGCAGAGCTGGTGTTAAGGGTGTAGAATTATTGTTATCCATACTTTCAATATAAATAGGTAGATATTTTTAATTATACATAGAAAACTACCAGAACACCCATAGATCATCAGATATGTGATGATCTCTGGGTTCATGTAACCGATACAAGTTATGACATCGCCATTGTCATAAAGATACGCCATCAGGAGATAAAATCATCCGCTCTCACTGCGCCCACCTACCGTCCGACGATTATGAATTATGTAAATTATAAATGTTAAACAATCCAAGAGATTGTTGATGCGCTGCGAAAAAATACGTCCCTCCATGCTTCGACTGGCACTCATTATAATAATTTGTTTTTGCGAGACTCTCTACTGGTTTATAACTCTATCATTGTGATTTCTGATTAAAGATCTCCAAACCCACTCATTACGAGATTTTTGTTCTTATATTCAATACAGTGGATAAAACTGTTTATCATCTTGTACAACTTAGAAACAGTTTCTGAGTTAGCACAACATAGAAACTGTTTCTAAGTTCTGAATAATTAATTGATTCCTAACAAGCTTTAGCTATTTAATAGCAGACGTATTGAATTCAAAAATATTACTACCTACATCATTTATGCGTAACTTAACTTTCTGTTTTTATTAAGGATAAATATAATGAGAAATCGTAACGACCAAAAATAGACAACACAAACTCATCGAAATAAAGACAAAATAGGTACATAGAATGAGCAGAACCGCAATTGTTTAGATTCAGATTCAATTTGAAGTATCATAAAGACTAGACTCCGTTTTGCCGTGTGGTGCCGGCATAGGATTTCACCACCCCAATTCTTCCCTTGGGTGTCGGCTAAGAGGCACACACCGGGGGGCGGGCAGCAGCGCCCTCTGCAGAACAACTCCACTGAATTGTGATCTCCAACTGCAGCAGTTGTGGTTTGGCAGCTTATATCAGCGGCAGCCAATCGCCTTACACAGTTACGACAAACGGCGTGGAGTCGGACAAAACCGTATTTACAAAACGCTGTGACGTCACACGGTTTGGGCAAGGAATCTCCTATGTAATAGAAAATAAGAGCCTGTTGCATAGACTGCGCTAGCTGTCCCTTATCTAGGACGTAAGGTACATTTCACATAGTAACCGTTCTCTCATAGGTCACTGTCATTTGTGTCTTTGTTTCACGCGTAATGAATTGTTTTAGGAATGAAATTATTTAGAACAATAAAATATAAATAATGATTTATTTCAGGCGAGTCATAACTATCATAAAAGGCCTTAAATTGTGTGAAATGAAGCAAATTCAACCATAACTGGGACGATCCCTTTGTGAAATGGACTATAACTACGAATGCAATGACGTTACACCAGGTCTCTTGTCCCCCTTATGACCTTCTTTTAGCTACAAAATAGATGATAATAATGATGCTACGACACGTATTATATTGAAAATAGAATAATCCTAGTGGCAGTGCGTTCACCTTAATTCAATCAGCGGCACTTGCTAATCGAATGAGCCGCGATTGGTTTTGTGGGGAAGGGGTTAAGGGTGACACACACTGGGCGGAAAAAACGCTGAAAATTAGTTCAACTTAAATGTAAATAAACGAAGATCTATACAAAATGTTTATTACACGCTATTACGTGCTTTTATTTTTAAATATCTGTTACAAAGAAAAGCACGAAATAACTGTGTTACAATAAACTAAGTGCCGTTGTTCACAAACAGGGACACTAAGTTTAAGTTTCTAAAAAGAAAAGCAGGAAATAACTGTGTTACACTAAACTTAGTGCCTCTATTCATAAATAGAGATACTTAGTTTTGATATCGGCCGCCGGGGGCCCGCGTTGCTCTATGCTGCTAACCTATCAAATTGGCGTTTTTCTTGTAATAAAATTGCCTTACGCCTGGCGTTTCAATGATACAGTGTGCGTTGACCATTCCTCCACAAAATGCATCGTGGTGAATCCAATAGGTTTCTGTTATAAACCCTTTACTCATTGGTTTATTGGTTTAGCCAGGATTAATGGCTTAATGAGACCAAAGCCTGGACGGGTGTCTAGGGTTACTTATTAGGTTATATTACAGAACGTAGGCTTAATTAGATTTTAGCTTTAGTCAACGAAATAAATTAACAGAATTTTTACTCAAATTTAATTAGGAAACCGGAAGCCAGTGCCAAGGAGCCGTGTGGTGCCGGCATAGAATTTCACCACCCCAACTCTTCCCGTGGGTGTCGTAAGAGGCGACTAAGGGAAACACACCGGGGGGCGGGCAGCAGCGCCCTCTGCAAAACAACTCCACCGAACTGCGATCCCCAACCCGCATGCCCAGCGTGGGGATTATGGGCATCAACCCCCAAATGATAATGCCATCTATGGCGCTCATTAGGGGAGGCCTATGTCCAGCAGTGGACTTTTATAGGCTGGTGATGTGATGTGATGATGTGAATTAGGAAACGTTTTATAGCTCATTCACAAATAAGCGAGATATGGTCTTGTTAACTAGAACCTTGGGTCTATTTCGAAATGGGGTCTGATTTAAAAAAAAATGTGGTACTTACGAGTAGTTATGGTGTGAATAACTTTTACAGTGGGCAGGTAAAATAAAAAGAAGAACTACTTTAAGGACCATAGAGTAAGTAAGAGCTTGAGTTACACGGCTACCCAAGTTTTATTTTGCTGAGGAATTATTGAGTCGCCTTGATCGTCATGCAATTTGAATTCATTGCAATCTAGACCTAATGAACTCCAAAATAATAAGTTTCAGAGACTTTCTTTAATTTCAGCAGGTTTTAATTCTTACAGACTGCGTTTTTCTTTAATATATCTCTAACGTGGACGGCCAATAGCATGACTGAATTTACACTACATAAATGTGTAGACGTGTAAGACCAGTAGTGTGTAATTCAAGGTGTTAACTAACTGGTCGACGCCGAAATCGACACCCAGTCTGTAGGTGTGGCTATTAACACGATTTTCCATGTAATCCGCTGATTTTCTTCGTAATCCCACTGTAAAACATGTCATTAGGTATTTTTCCTGCATTTACACCTTTTCTATACGTCGATGTGTGCTGCTTTGTTTTCAACTGACCAACCAAACCGCGCCTGTATGACCTATACCTAGTGTACAATTTCTAACATGTGCAACATATTATGCTGTAATAATCTGTATTGCTGACGGGTAAAGTCGACAATTGAATGTTGTGATTGATGTTTTTTTTATTATTTTCATCCAATTTGTCCTGTCCAATGGTAAAGCCTGGTAATGTCGTCTAATTTTAGTGACCAATCGGTAAAAATTACAGGGAGCAAAGGGAAGGACAAGCCAATAGTCTATGAGTGATCAAGCTGGCCTGGATAGACCTAACATTGTAGATATACCTACATTTCTATTACATCTAAGCTATATGTATACCCTACTGTGTTCTAGTAATATATCGCTTCTTCGGGGGAGGAGCTTAGATAGTTCCGTCAGAGATACAAACTTTGTCGACGCTATGTTACTTGTCGATTTCAATTAAATAGAATCAAATCTTACTAACTTGTGACAGCAACATAAAGAGTAGATAAATACCATAAGATGCTATCAAATCATTATTAGGTGTATTTGTATTGAGCTGGATTTGCAAGAGCCTATAAATGTCGTGAATACGCAGCAGTTCAATGATATGGAAATCACAAATCGCAAAATAGCTAGATATTATATTATACTATCAAATCAGCAATGCAATTATACATACTCGTTTTTGTATGAACCTGGACCTAAAATGCAGAGTAGCACAATACCATAAAAAAGCGTGAATACACGGCAGTGGCGAATACGAACTACAAGTGAAAAATATAGCTAAAACCCGATATAATAAAAGCTATGATTCCGATCACCTATGGAAGCTATAAGTAGCAATGTTTACATCAAAACCACAACGCAATAGCTCTAATAATTATTAAGCACCTATTTATAAGTATTCTGTAATAAATTTTCTGGCAAATAAATTATTTTTTGTTTTGTTTTAGCTTTTAGCTGTTTATGTATTGTGTGTGCCCGAGGACTCAAACTAAACGGAACAAAGCTAAATATCTAGCTTTACAAACAAAAATTCCGATAGACCCCTAAAAAGTACAGACTGGTAGGTCCCTCAAGTTTGGTTCAAGCCTACACCAATTTCAGACACTTATCAAATCGATGCTACGCATGCGCCTTGCTGACCTCGTTACAACCTCGGTAGCTTGCAAACTCTTATCTTTTCCGTTCAATGCTTCGAAGAAACTGAAACGGGAAGTTGCAGGCTACATAGACGTAAACTTTAAAGAGAAAGACAAGCTGATGATCACATAAGAAATGCTGTCTGTCCTATGATGGACTAAAATAAAGCTAGTTACGATAAGTATATAGTATAAAAGATAAGAGGTCCGTGACATATTATTTATGTATTTTTCCTTGTTCAATATTTGAGAGGTCCGTAACATATTCATTATATATTTTTCCTTTTGAAAGTACACTTATTTTAATCTACTCACACTCGTTTCATAAATTATCTTTATAGCCGTAGGTTTGCTGTAAGAAAACTCTTTTAGACTTAAGCTCGCTGTTTTTTTAAACTTTATGTACTCGTATGATAACACTGTGGGCAGTTAAGAATTTAAGAATTATGCTGTATGTCATTTTATAAAATAGTCTAGCCATTAACTAAAGCAGTTTCCTGTTTTACCATAAAAACTATCGTAGTTTGATGAATTCATTATGATGTTATTCAAACACAAAATAGGTTCGTAGTTAACCCGCTTAGATTTATAATAAAGCAGTTTCGTTCGGAGGTTGAGTTAAATTATTATTAAAATTCTTAGGTTGCTTGAACTTGTTTTGCTAAAACAATACAAGCCTGCAAATTAAAACGGGAGCGAATAAAACAAAATAAAATTAAAGTGATCTATCAGTAAAACAAAGTATGATAAAGAATGAAAGATCCATTCGCGCGTGCATTCGTAGAATCCAGAATATTCTAAAGCCGAGTGCATACTAAAGATAAAAACGCCGCACGATCGCAAAAATGCTATAAACTTTTTTATTCTTGTCTGGCAATGAAAGGCTTGTTTCCGGTTGAAAATAATTTATTGACATTCTTTTATATTCGTAGCAATATTAAATTACGTGTTTGTAATTGGGTATTACGCATTTGTAAAAACTAAAATGAGTGACCTTTTAATGAAAAATGAGCCTATTTTTTAAATAATATAACATAAGCGTAACTGCGGTGGGGTACGACTTTTTGAGCCGCGGATCCGAAAACCGGTAGACGTAACTTGACGTAACTTAACGTAACTTTCTGGGACGACCCCGAAATACTGCAGGTGAAATGCTGGATGCAGTAAGCTTAATAGGGGACTATTAAGTAAACTATTTATAGTCCCCTATTAAGCTTACTGCATCCAACCATCAGCCTTATGTCAAGCAGTGGTCAAACGTAGGCTTATGATTAGTAAAACGACATACACAGTGTCTGATTTAAAAAAAAATATAATATAAAAGCTACAACATTTTTGGTGGTACATTCGCGCCACCTTCTCATTAAATTATACCTGTTTTTCCATAGCAAAACAATTTCACTAAAACAACAGTCGCAGATATACAACAAAAGCCCTTAACCGTTCGCGCGGCCCATATATTCCTGACCATTAAACTTTCTTAATTCAACTCACGCCATCTCTCGACCGATCTCTCGCATTTATTTTCGAACAGTGTGTAATCTCCTTAAGAATCTACATATCAAGTTTCTGTACGACTACTGTTCGGTAAGAATGTTCTTTTTGTTCTGGTTTTCGTTTTGTTGAATGAATTTGAAAGGAATTAATTAAATGGTGGAAATGTCACGGTGTGAACCAATTAATATGTTTTATTTCGGGTTACGCTTTTGGTGAATTTTGATATCAGTTTCAAATAAAGGGAAATAAATTCGATTTTTATTTATAACTAGCAACCCGCCCTGGTTTCGGCAAAGGTTCATCTTATACCTATAAAACATCCTTTGAATCACTGTATGTATTAAAAACACCGCTTTAAAATATATTTTAAAGATTTGGTATAGGAAAAGCAGGAAACCACTTTATTTTATACTATGTAGTTACAATGCCACTGCTCCATGACGTCTAAACATCTTGTTTATTTGGAACAACACAAATAACCTCATTGATGAAAATAAACAATAAAATGAATTAACCAAATTGTTGGTTATTTATGTTAATTTTCTAGCCACTTAAGTAAGTTAAATATTTTAGAATAGAGTCTATTCCTTATTGCTTGCATCCCTACCTTTTTTGAAAACATTGTTTAAAGAAGGTTCAGCTCGAAGTCTATTCAACTCAACCAAACAAACATCCATCATTTTTTTTTATCATAAATCCGCTAATATTCATAATGATCTATAAGTTTAGTCAATGAGCAAAATACATTCAGCGATACATTCTCAAACACAATAAATCAATCAGCTAGAGCAGGCTAATCACGATAAAAGGAAATAAACCAACAGGATCCAAAACCCAATTCTAAAACGGAAGAAAAATCGCGCGATTAAAGTTAACCCTCAACAGCCGGGGTACTTAAAGGTATTAGTTACGCGCGTGCGGGTAGAAAGAGCCATTGTGTGCCACAATAGTGGCCGGTGGGGTGGATTACCTGTTACCGATAGTTGTATTTAATGGAGGTCATTGGAGTTATATTGATTTGCTTGTGCTATTTTGGATTGGAATGGTTTTGGGATAAATAATTGATTTGGTTTAGTTTTAGAAATATTTAATGTCGGTCCAGGCGGCGGCATGTTGCGACATTACTGACATATTAAAATAATTTAAGTGATATAGATTTTAATATATATTATAGACAGCAGTCAGTATTTTCTCCATTTATGGGCCGGCTGAAAAACTTAGAGAAATACACATAAAAAAAAATCTATGTGATCACCAAGTGAAATATTGTGTGGTTTCTTTTTAGTTTATATAAAAAAAAAAAACAATACGGCCACCGTTATATATTTAAAGCTAAGCAACTTTTAATTAACAAACGTTTGCTTAAAATCTATTTGTTGGAATGAATTGACTGGTCTAATCAACTGCATATTTTCATAGTCTAAATCTAATGAACTGTTTGTTCTTTGCCGTACTGCTGCGGCCTCGCAAGCTGACTTTAGTATGCAATTGGTAAGTAAGTATGCAATTAGTCACCACGGCGGAGAGGTTAAAATTAAGAGTTAAAATAGTCCAAGACAAGAAATATAAGAGATCGTATGACCGTGGGTCACACATACCCATTAAAACAGTATTATGCCTGCCCGCGGCACTGCCCGGTTAATGACACTGCATCAAACATAGCTCAAATTACTATTGTGGGCATGTGTTTATTATTATGACAGATCTCAAGTATATGATGGAGAGCAAAATATAGCTAGTATTATTCTTTGCTGGATAAAATCGGGATTTAAAATCGTTTGACCAACATAAAGAATGGCGATCGCGGTATATGCGGTATATACCGCGGTAGTATAATAATATATTTTAGATTATCTTTGGTACACCCCCTTGCCTTTATTAAATGCAAATAATTATTTCCATCCAAAGGTTGCCTGGAAGATATCGCTTATTAAGCGATGAGGCCGCCCTTTGTATTCGTCTTTTGTTATATTCTGTTTCTATTGTAAACCTTATAAAGCATTTTTGTATTTTAATGTATTGTATATCTAATGCGGAACAGAGTGTTAAACGCGAAAGTAATAAAGAAAACCAATTCACCATGTTAGCTATTACATGTCATATTTTTTATTTATCCTCCTTTTAACCATGCTATGTAATGTACCTTTCAAGTTTATTTAGTCAAAGGGACCCCACAGTATTAACTCCTGTCACAACACGCTGGGGGTCCTTTTGTCCCAACATGTCGAGACATGGATAGCTAAGGGTTAGGGAGGGGCGTGAAAATCGGATTATCCTGGTTAATTATTTGTATTGAAGACTATTGTATTGCCTATTAGTGAAATTAAATACGAAAGTACCTAGGTAAAAAACATCAAAAGGAGTTGATGTTGCATACTTTAAATCTGTTTGCCGCCGCCGCCGCCGGCCGCCGTGAACTATTTTAGTGGGTGTTAAATTTTTATTTAAGGGCATAATTGATTTTTTGGTTCTTTACAGTTACAGTTAGCATGAATATGAGAAAATCAACCGAAATTCAATAATAAATCAGTATTCATTATACGAGTACTTAACCGTATGAAATCACAAATTCAGGTTCTTTAGAAATCCCACGTAAACTTAAATATGTCCGAGTAAATACTAAGACAACCTGTATCATCAAGTCCAGCCGTAGAACTACGACAAAGAAATTCGTATGAAATCCCAAATTCATCCAATAAAATATGTCGCCCTGTCCACATTTATCAACCTGCCCGATGTCAATAGATACAATGGGGCCCCTAAGTAGCATCATTTCACCCGTCGTGTGCCATATCGTCGTCAACGGTTAATGTTATTGCAATTGTATCATTTGGGCTGAGGTTGAGATAGATTGTTAATAATTATTCTATTGTGTATTTTCATGATATGAGCACGAAGTTTATCAATCTTTTATTGGCCTATTGCAAAGTTTTGTTGCAAAGAGTTGAAAAGAGAAAAGTATCCTTTTACCCAGCAGCTAGTAATGAAGATAAATCTTTGACTTTGAATTTATATTAGGACTAGCGACTAGCGCTTTATAAGACCTTATTTTTATCAAAAATATTCTATAGCCTATGTTCATCAGTTGAAGATTCTAAAGGTGAAAGAATTTTTCAAATCGGTCCAGTAGTTTCGGAGCCTATTCAATTCAAACAAATAAACAATCAAATCTTTCCTCTTTATAATATTATAATAAGAAAAGCGTGCTTTTCACTTTTGGCGCCTGCGAAAACAGTTTTTGTCGACTACTCTTTTTAGGTCAGTTGTTACTTTACCTACCTATAAAGTAGAGTCACAGCAGCAATTGCAACCAAATTGCTGCGATTTATTGCAATCAGCAGCGCCACTGTTATGCCAACTGTGTGACCGTTGACCATCTCGTTATGTCATTATGCAAATCATTGCGTAACGGGATTCTGATTGACATTTACCAACAATTTTATTTTCAAGGAAACCGAATGAAGTCTAACTACTCCACTCCTTAAGTTGTACTCACAACCTCTGTGGAGCAGCGGGCTATATATCACTGCGACGCAGTTTGGGTTCGATTCCCGGCTCGGGAAATACAATGACACATATAAATGCGATAAAAATATATACGAAATAAATTACGTATTTCAGTCATCTAGTACCTAGTTCCTTGTAGTACCTAGTTCCTCCTAGTTCCACAAGGGAGATATTTAATGCGAACAGGGCAGCTACGAAAAATGGCGAAATACCTTTTATAACTTTCATGTTTACCTACTTTATATTGGACTTGTGAGAAACTGAGGATATATCTGCTTTTTTTTTGAATTTTAATTGACTGAGTAAGAGTTAATTTCTCAAACAGTTTTGTGTCATCAGTGTTAGTCCATCGCTGGACATAGGCCTCCACTATTGAGCGCCATAGCGCCGTCCACTAGATTACTAAAATTAAAATATTATCTTCAACTCAAACGTAAAAAAATACATATCTACATATATTTACAAACAGTAGCAAAGGGCAGACATATCGCTGAAAGCAATTTTTCCAAATCACCATTATCAACCAATAATCCTACCAGAACTACGGTGATTAATTATATACTCAATACCAACCAATTAAGTTTCAATTTTGATTGTATCGTAAATCATACATCAAACAACATGTTCGTCCTAAATTTTAGTATTCGATTATCTAATTACCACACAAGGTTTCTCCATTGTTAAGTTTTTTACAACAATCTGGTAGATAATTGGTGTTTTTATGATCAATTTAACAGCCATAATTTGCTTGTTAAAATTCAAACTTTATTACCATTTTGTGGTATTCTAATGTTTTTAGTTATTTTTATTACGTTTTTAGTTATTTTTATTACGTTTTTAGTTATTTTTTGCATCCTATTAGCGAAAACTTGTAATTTGCCGTCCGCAAACATGCACTAATGAGTGCCAGCAGCACCCTGTCTTCAGCTTATTGCATCCAGCATCTGCCAGCATGCCAGCAGGAAAGCTTGTTGAACCATTATTTCAAAGTCGTTTTTGAAGTTCTACCTGCAGCCTTATTGTCTAACTTGAAATCCAGTGAACTTCAAACCGATTACCAGTTTTAGACCCCGTCAGAATGTTGTCGGTATTGTCTAAGGTATTCAACTTGTCTTCGGTTTAAGCTATTTACACAATACGAAAGTGACAATCGAAGTCCAGGCTAGGTTTGAAATGCCAAACTGAGGCCGATTACGATTACCAGTTGAGTTAGACAATGGAGCCGCTGATCCAGGAGATAAAGCTGAATTTGTTGCAAAAATCAGTACAGTCAACATTCTGTTTACATGAACAGTCATGTCAATGCCAAAAAAATCTAAGACTTTTACATGGTAGGTACTGATGAATATATTATATAGGCTTACTATAAATAGCAGATTATCTAAATGATTAAAAACTTTGGGACGAGTTTTGCTCCAACTGCAAAACCAACAATCTAACAAGGTAAAGGTTTCTTGTTCGCTTCTTTACATTACCTTTAAAAGAAGTGAGCAATTAATCAAAGTGATCACTTTATTTCCCAGTATTAGGAACTTCTATGTAATTTGTGTTTTCTGACGTGTCCAAGAGTCCTATAAGGTCTAAAGGAAATTTTGATTTTGAATAGAAGGCGCACTGTGCTAGCACGGATGGAAATATAAAATAAGTAGCATTACTTATTTTTTAACGGGAGTTTCAAATCTTCTAATATAGTTCTCATCACGAGGGTGTCTTAAGAGATTTCAAAACTGGTCATGTATTTTAACTGAAAATTACCGTAGCGCAATTATTATTACAAATATTCTCCACTCTTTCTGTTTCCACAACGGAGTATGAACCTGTAGAAACGTCAGTAAAATATCAGCAGGTAGTGAAATTAATTGAAAAATCTTGTTTTATTGTTTCCACGAATATTCCCCAAAATTCAGCTAAAGACAAACTCCAAACCGCCTCATTTAAGTGTCAATAATATCTTTCATACTGAATATTCAACTGATTTTCAAACCTAAGTTTTTACAAATCTACAGCCAAATCAAAACTCTAAACTGTCTATATTAAGTGCCAATTATTTTCGAGATCTGTCATTGCTGAAAGTTCACAGTCGAGTGCGCATGTGTGCCGTGCATTTATGCCAATATCATCTTCCACGGCTGATCGCGCGCAGCCTTGGGGTGTATCCGATGATTTTGCTGCGTACTTTTCTATTTCTGTCAAGGTTACAATGAATTCTTTAGGTTTTCTTTGGTTGTTCGGTAAGACTTGAGTACATTCTATAAGGGAGTTAAGGTTGTATGGTATGTATGAATCTAGGCGTGTTATTTGTTTTGTTTTATCTTGAATTTTGATCTAGAAAATATCCTTCAAAGGACCTAGAACTTAAATTTTATGTATCAACTCAGCATGTTGCTCGTTAGATAAGCTGTGTCGCTGTGACCAGCTTGGTTAAGCTAAAGTTTGTACCATAGCGTATGTATAAATTTGGTAGGAATCATTTAGTTATCTTAAAAAACACAGACTTTCAGTATATGCAGTAACAGGAATATAGGCCTCTCCTATTCGACACTTCAAATAGCGGTCTTGAATGAAAGTAACAAAATATATTAAAGAAACAGTAAAGGACTCCGTCCGATTGCTGCAATATTGTTGATAATTGTGTATTACTCTGTTTCATGTTTTCTATTATTTTTATCACTAGTTTAAGGATGGGCACTTTGTAGTTTCCCATAAAGTAAGCTTTCTTTTTGTCACAATTTTGTTAGTGATTACTGATTACACATAAATAGCTTATTTAGATCCTATTAGTGAATACCTATTAATAGCTCTCTGTTGTCATTTTTAACTCTATAGACATTATTTTAGCTGATGTACATTGTACACTATCAGCCGAAATAAATAAATATTATTGGTCCATCAATAGTCCCAACACTCTGATTCGCGTTATATCGCGGCTGCACCTCAGTAACTTTACTCTGGTCACTGAAGTCCTGCTTAGGTTCATCTAAAGAGTAGAAAAACTACATTAAATAACTAGAATTTCCCTTTAAACTTAAGGGGTACCTTACCTACGGATATCCAAAATAAAAACGAACAGTTATTCTTAAGACAAAAGCCTCCAAATACGGCCTTCACCCATGTCCATTGACCTTCTAATACGTTTATAATTATACCACATTTGTAAACATAGGGTTTGATGACGTAACTAGTTTTTTCTGGGCTATACAGGTAGGTGCTGTTATTATACTTAGATTACTCATATGGAGTCCAATATGACAAAAAGTTTTGATGACAAGAATCAGTTTGATTGGAAATTTTCGGGGAAACTTTAAATAGGGATATTTCTTATGTTATTGGGTGGTCCAAATGACCAGCAGATGTTTGAGTAAATGAGTCCAGACCAATGAATTCTGTGTTGTCAAAACAGCTGACGTACCTAGTATTTTTGGCTGTATTGTGTAATGTATGGCTGCTTCAGATTCAGATTCAATAACTTTATTTATTTATGCTTAGAAAATAAGAACTTAGAAAAGTCAAATTTCGTAGAGATAATTATTATAAAAAAGAAATAATTTGTTATTGATTTCTCTTCCCTTCAATTTTTTTGTCCAAGAGATGTAGGTAAGCCACTTGATGATAGACGTCAAGTACTTACATTTGAAAGTTTGAGCAGGCCCAAAATCAAAAACTATTTAGTTTCTAAAATATCTAAAAGCTTAGTACGTAACATTTGTTCTATAAATAGGTGTTTTCAATAAAAATCTTTATTATCATTGAGTGTCTAAACATAAACAAATGTGTGGGCAATAACTTGGACCATCGCATGCTTAGCTTCCAGTTCAAACAGTCAAACAGCCTCGTAAAATAGTATTGTAAGTGTACACACATAAACTGAATTGATCTAGGCCTAAATGTTTTACAAGCATTCGTTAGTGCCGCAATCTGAAACGAAGTTGAAGTTATCGATGGGTCGAACTGTTCTTTGTTTATGGTTTTTTAATGTTACTTTTAAACCCTTCTGTGCTTAAGGAACCCTGCCTGTACTTGAAGTTCTAACATTATTAATCTCATTAAAGCTCCGGCGATACGGATGAATTTCCTAAGTTATTACAAACGTAAAACCCAAAATGATTTGCAATTTGAGCATTAAGTTCACCATGATCTGCTATTATTTGTATTAGAAACATTAAATTTTTGTTAAATACTCGTGCGAAGCCTGAGTGAACCGCTAGTTTAATATAAATATACCATTTACATCTGTCTATAAGCCATAAGAAAGTAAGACAAGCACATTGCTATCACGTGACCCACCCCCGTGAGTCGTTGTTAGCATCCGTAGCATGCTAAAACTATTCGTGCCGTGACGTCATATTGGCCACGTCATCACTTCTTGGTATAAGCAGCACTATAGTTCGACCGAAACCGCTGTACCGCTCCTGAGGTATGCGCGCGGCGAGACGGGGGGGAAGTATCGGCCGCTCCGATCCATCAGTCTGCTGTCGACGCTCACGGCAGTAGGTCGCCTTTGTACCGGACGGTCTATGTCAGATACACATGAGATAAATATCCAAAGATGGGCCGAGCGCTATCTCGTGATGTCAAGGCCATAATTTAAAAATGGCAGAAATGTGATGATCATGTCCAAAAAAATGAAAACAATTACTGGGATCGCGATAGTAGATTTGATATTATTATCGATCCATTAATTATAAATTTGCAGAACGACTCTGATTCAAATTCCGATGGCGAAACGGAAGATGAAGTTGAAGCAGAAGCTCTGTCAGAATATCTGTAGATAATTTAGTTATAAAAAAATATAAACATATCGATATAATATATAAAACAAAAATATTGTTTATATTGGTACGATATCGTAAGATATATCCGACAATATCGATCTCATGTGTATTCTTGCTCTTTTTTCCTCGGCCCCCACTTCGCCGCACTTTCTTAGGGAGCGGTACAGCGGTTTCGGTCGAACTATAGTTGAAACACTTGTAGGAACTAGAAATGTTCTTATCTTAAAATAAGATTTGGCTCCTAGTCATTGTGATTGCCTCTTCGTTGATACCGAATGCGGTTTTTGGTGAGTCCAATATGTGGTCGAGATGTTTTTTCATAAAATAATAATTCTATTCAAAACTGCGATAGACACTGTTTCTAAGATTTTTTGCCCTCGCGCTCAGTGTAATCTCTAAAAAATTATTATTCCAAATATTTCGATTTCGGTGGGACTTGAACCCGCAACTTTCCTTCTGTAGGAGATGCGCTTACCATCTACACCGTCGCGCTAGAGTTTGCACAAAGTCCCAAAGACTAGTCGGGATTGATTTCGTGGCACAGATGGTTAGAGCACATAATGCTGGCAGCAGCGTTGCCATGTTGGATGGTATGCTAATTCCTCAACCGAATTAAGTCAGCATTTTGATCACCTGTGGACTCTATGAGTAGTTTGTGAGTAGCTTTTCAGCAGGACCTCCGTCAAGATTAGCGAATTTGTGCTGGGCCGTTTGACCCGATGATGTTGCTGAACAAAACACAAGAAAAAACATTAGAAATGACGTAAGTTTATAAAAAAATAAGTTGATGCGCGTCTGTTATGATAAACCATAACAGACGCGCAACGACGGAACAACCGTCCGTTTTTAGAAATACACTAGCTGACCCGCTCGCAATTTCATTTGCTACTTTACTTTATGGTAAAAAATCTTGACCAAATCAGCTAATACCCTATTTTAACAGTCGAGTAGTAAAATGTTCGAAAATAGAAGTGCTGATGTAAACATTGCGAGCTCAGTAGCTCGTATGGTTCAGTAACCATCATCTGAAAGCTGATGGTTTTTAGTCTAGTAGAAACTAGTCAATAAATAAACAATGCTGGACAATCCACTAATCAATCCCCAAGCTAAGATTGTTTTAGGAACAGTGGCGTTCATTCATCGCTGATTTCGCTGTAACGTTTTAAGTTTCTATGAATACATAGCTATTTTATAACTGTAATCATTAGGTAAAATGAATAAAGCCGTTTCATATAAAAACTAACCATCCGCCGCGGCTTCGCACGGGTATTTAACAAAAAAATTAATGTTTCATGCGGGATCCCTATTTTTTTTGTAAATGTTCTATTCAGAGGAAATTTAGGATTTTGTTGAAAGAATTCATCAAATCAGTCCAGTAGTTTTGAAGCCTCAATTCAAACAATCAAATCTTTTCTCTTTATAAATTAGTATAGACAAAACATAATTGGTATAAAACCAAAACTCCCAAAACTGATATAAAAACGAAACTTGAAACCTACCAGGCTCAGCTAAAGATGAAAGCCTCTGTACAAGAGAACCCAATAGAAAAATAAAAAGGCTTTGTTTACTCGAACTGGTCATTTTTAGGGTGAGTGCCCTCAATAGCGTAGTAATGAAGATGCTACCTTGACACGGCGACCCGGTGGATGCGTGACAAGCACTCGCATGTCAGCACGACAGCGGCTTATAATTGCGAGAGATACTAGTGACGTCATAAGGAGCATGTGTCATGCTACGTCACTGTCTTGGTTCTGAGAGGTGGCTTCAAACGTTTTTAGGATCTGACGGTTTTAGGAAACGGTATTTTTCATATTTAGAAGTCGAAAATGTTTAACTAATGATTCCTTGTTTCGCCGCTCATCGGATCATTTTCTCCAAAGATTTGAATAGTTAGATACGCCTTTATCGTATTACCGAACCGTGTTGTGGTCACAATTGAAATCTTTAATATTCTTTTGTCATTTATTTGTCATCAAAATACAAATTAATATGAGTGAATCACAAATAATATTAAAGCTTAACTATTTTACAGGGTAGGGACATTATACTCGGAGAGAATCCTAGTTAGCAGAAATTAGCAACATTAACACTTAAAATAAAAACACGATATTCGAAAACCTATTATCTCAATCGAGTAGCAAAATTTTCAAAACAGACGAGGCAATGTAACAAATCAATAAAATATATCATATCTGATTGTATTTGTTATACCAACTAAACACTTGTGGAGATTTACAAACATTCCCCTGCACGATTTAGTAGGACTTTACACAGGGCATTTTAGCGAAATAATTATGTTCAGTGTCTGAAGATGTTCCAAAAGATAAGGGCACGCTAGATGGCAGGCCAAAATAACGATTGTCTTTCAAGTTGTCCTAATTCAACGTGAAAGTGGCAGAAAGCCAAACTCTTTGCAGTACCTACTGCAGTTTGGCTGAGCTGCCAGATTAGGTTGTGAAAACTGCCGTGTTTTGGTGGAATGTGGATTTACAATCGGATGCTTCTACGCTGACCATTTCTATAGTAAATTATCTATATTAATTAGTATAAAGAGGAAAGCTTAGATTGTTTGTTTTTTGGATTGTATAGGCTATTACCAAAATGTATGGCTAGATTGTAATGTTCTTCTTGTCTATTTAATAAATAAGTAAGCTAGAAATTAATAAAAAAATAAAAAATCCCTGACGAACACGGGCTTTCGAATATTTTCAAAAGTAAGGGTTCCATATCAAAACTTCAATAATGTAAGAGAACATGTAGTGTGATTTAAAAACGGGTGTACGATGCCGGGGCGGTCCGGTAATCTATACTAATAATATAATATTATAAAGAGGAAAGATTTGATTGTTTGTATGTTTGTTTGTTTGTTTGTTTGTTTGAATTGAATAGGCTCCGAAACTACTGGACCGATTTGAAAAATTCTTTCACCATTAGAATCCTGAATTTTCCGTGATAGACATAGGCTATATAATATTTTCAAAAAAAGTTAGGGATCCGCATGAAAAATTCAATAATTGAACCGTGCGCTGTATATTCAACCTCTTTTTCTATTATGGCGCGTCAGAATAGGAGGTTGAATATATACCTACGCACGGTGCTTGCTTTTTCTCTACGGCCAGTGTCAGTTGTGGAGTGTAGAGTCAATGTCAAAAATCCCAATGCTGTTAAAAAAGTAAGGGATCCGTATGAAAACTGTGAAACTCATCGTGTTAGTGTGTGTATAATTTCTGAAATTTTTGTTTAATACCCGTGCGAAGCCGGGGCGGACTGCTAGTCAACTATAAGATAACTCGTCACAAACTAATAATTTTACTATCCTACTAATAATTTAAAAGGGAAAGTTTTTGCAGATTAATAAGTCGACGATCAGATGAAGACAACGCAACAACTTCTATTCAGCGGGTTTACTTTAAAAATTAACGATGTACCTACGCATGATTTCGATGGCATGAAACGAACAACGATACGATGAACGTAAATTCAAGTTATACTTACTATATATGTATAAATTAACACCAAGATGCTTCGGTCGCGTCACCAACTGAAACCTTTCGTTCATATTTCTAAGAAATAACTGTCAGAATGTTTTTTATACCTAAGGTGATCGAAAGAGCGGATCGGCCGTCTTTGATTTTGTGCGAACTAACGTTATCCGTAAACTTCATTTGTTTTCTTTCATCCACTTAGACTAGTCACAGAATGCCATGAAGTTGAAAACTTCAACTTCATTTTTTATGGCCTCTTGCTTTTAGCTACGACTTGACTTCTTTGTTACGGCAATATGTGATCGGTCTGATTTGCCTCCTTTCTCTACCTTCGCTGAGGCTGACGACATCAGAAACAGAATGTCAAATAACACAAATGTAACTTTCGACTCGGTCAACATGGGGATAGACCAAAAATTTGTGAAAAAAAAACGTCTATTGATATACCCTACACGCGATCTCAACATTTCATTGTATGGCAAGTTGTAGATCGAAATGATCATAGCCACTTAAGTTTGAAAACAAAACAACAGCGGGTAGGTAACGCCACAATGGTTCATTGACCTGTTAACATCAGAATGACCTTAAATGAGCCATTCTCCAACGTTTAGAGAACGTTTTCACATGTTTAAAGTGTAGGCAATCTTGTCTAACGAACATTTAATAGGGGCGATTCGGCGATCTTATTTCGGAATTAGATTCTTTTGTTTTGGTGTAGACTCATTTATACCCTGACCTTACTGAGACCCAGTTCTTATAAACAATTAATGCTGGACAATCCACACAGCGTCATCCCCTAAACTAAGCACAGCTCTTATTAAGGGTACTAGATGACTGATATACTTAACACAACAATGAATAGATAGATAATGATATATTAAAACCCAAAACGCAGATCGTATATACATTTATCCGGGCGGGAATTAAACCAGCAACCTCCTGCGTCGCAGCCGGCCCTTCACCCACCGCGCCATAGAGGTCGTCAACAATGTATTCATGTATATTTCACACATCATCAGATTTTCGATGTAAATTTATTATAATCTAAACTCAAAATACTTTTTTAGACTTTTAAGTAAAAATTATCGTGGAATCAATTCTTAGAGGCAATTACACGTCGATTCAATCTCTCACGCGTACGAAGTCTCGCATTAGTGACTGTGAAAGTAATAAAATGCCTTGTTTTTTAATATTTTTGCTCAATCACACTTAATTTGATACGATTCGTAGCGTAGCGTCGAGATTAACTCGATAGCTTAGAAAATTAAAGACAGTTATAATGCACGTTGGTATTATAAAAATTGACACTATCCTACTAACATTATAAGATGAAAGTTTGTGCTTGCTGTGAAGAAGTTTGTGTGAAGACAAAGATGAACTGGACTGGACAGAAATAACGAATTCCAGAAAACAGGCAGAAAATAGTTATTGTTTGAGAACTCTCATTTGACTTATAGTAGCATCGAAGTCCACAGCTGGACATAGGCCTCCCTTAATGAGCGCCACAGCGGCCTGTATTCAACTTGCTGCATCCAGCGATCTTTTGCAGGTGAAATTGAATCAAAAATCAAAATTTCAGTCTCTCGGATATACTATTGTATTATGTAGTGCTGTTTCGTACCACAGGTTTTCACAGCAAATTATTTTTTGCCTTTTCACCAAACAATTTCAGCATTACAACTCACATGAAAATAAAAATTGTATCCTAGGGGAGGACAAAAAATATTTTTGAAACTATTATGGTTATTTAGGTACGTTATTTATAGTAATTTGAGGTATTAATATCTACTATTATTTGTGTTTTTTAAAACAGGAACCAAAAAGGTTTCCAAATATCCTCAGGTAACACTATGTACTATATACTATACACTACATATACTACACGACCACACTATATACTACACGACCAGAGTAGGTACCTACCTGTGTAGGTACCTACTCTGGTCGTGGTACTAGTGGTTCTTTTAGTAGTAAAAGTCAGGATGAGGGTAGATTGGTATAACTGCCAATAATTCACTCGTTTAGAGTTAGTCCGTAATAATAGCGCGTGCAACTATGTAAATTGTAAAAGTCATAATTTGGAAGGTACGTATAACTTTGGCGAAAATTTAGGCCAAAAAAACGTTTAATGTGTGTGATTTTTTTAGACAGTGTGCAAAGTAGTGTATTTAGCATTTCATACGTCTAACAATAGCATTCATTTTGGAAAATAACAAAGAGGACATCATCATCACCATCTACGCCCACTGCTGAACAATCCCTCTCCAAAATCACAAATAGCGGTAAGTTCTAATCAAAATATTGGCAAAAAATATGTGTGCAAGTGCAAGATAATACACGTTCCCCTAAAATTAAATGAGGTTTTGCTTCCTACTGAGTAAGGATGTAGAATTTAAATCGATTATTACAGGTAAAATCGATAAATACAACCTATCACAATCGACCATCGATTATAACTTAATCGAGTTACAATTTATAGAAATAATCGGTCATTGATTTATTCGACTCTTGCACATTTTACACTCACCCTATTATGATCCTTAGAGGTAAATCTTTAGGGTTGTATTTTGTATTTATGTTGTGTGTGTAAGTACAATTTGTATGGTGGTAATATCAAAGGTTGGAGCATGCGCCGTTTGGTTGGTACCTTTGAATAAATCAACAAAAACGACGGGAGGCAATGAGTAATATGCGTTGTGTTACCAACCTCCAAGAATGACTTTCTAGAAGGTTGGTACCTACCTAAGCTTGGAGGGAAATGTTCTATGACAAAGAAAGAAGCAGCCTCAGTGCAAATGACGTCAGAAACGCATTTATTTTTATTTTTCTCTAAATTTAAATTTCGAATAAGAATTGTTCTAAAATATTATTTCGTTCTGAAGATACGCTGGCCTCCTAGCACGGCGATATTTTTTTAGGCTAGAATTGGAAAAACCTACGTAATTTTGCAATCGAATGCGTAAATTATTTGAAATTCATTCCTTCAATTTCCATAATGTACGCAATGTATAGCGATGCGGTGTCGTTATCTTTTATCTTAACGTAGAGTAAAATTCTTGAGAGTAGCACCTGTTAATTAATAGATAATCTTTCTTTGTTTCTGAGACTTCTTTTAATCAAGTACATTTAGCGCCTTGCAGCGTTCCTACTGGCTATAGAGGAACTCATTTTCATAATACGAACAGCGATCAAATAACTTTTAAGAAATAGATAATAGTCACTACATTGTATAAAACAAAGTCGATTCCTGCTGTCCGTCTGTTCCTATATACGCTTACACCTTTAACACTACGCTACGGAATTTGAATGATTTTTCAGAGAGTTTTTTGCATTTTAGCAGCAAAATTTTGATAACTTTGACAAGGCCTTAGTAATCGAAAAGTTTTTTCCGTTTAGTATTGTGCACAGTATGTGTGCTAGCCCCTCAGTACATACATAAGTAATTTAATAAAAATAGGTCAAAAACAAAAGCAAAACCATCGACCTCACAAATCTTGTACTATAACTTGCCACACAAACATTAACAAATTTAATCGCCCTTATCAAACCTTACTTTATCAGCAAAACTACTTTATTATTCAAGCGACGAAAAAATAAAGTAAGCTCGAGAAAAAACTAAGCACAATAATGCAGTGAGGTTACCCTTATCCGCAAGTTATGCTAACTAGCTCGCGTGACTGTGCCGAGTTGTGTTGGGTCACCAAGAGGTAGATGTGACAGTTAGAAGAATGAGCGATTTGATGGAAATTGTCGTAAGTCGCCGGCTTTTTAGAACGATGCTATCAGGATGAGGTTGCGATATCGGAGCGGTTAAGAATGTAAGACGGGGTTGATCTTGGCGTAGGAAAAGAACCGTCAACTAAAGGTCAATTGTATTTGTAACAGCATATACATAGCTCAATTGTTTCGATTGTGAATATTAGTTTCAATTTGAATTTGATTGTAATTTTCATTGTTATAAAGGTTTTTTTACGAGGCTTCCGTCGATTTGGACCGCTAGGTAAAGGGACCGCGGTCCCATTCGCCGGATTGATTATTTTCTTACGTATGCAAAATTATACCTACGTGACAAACAAAGGTTTTAAAATAATTTCAAAAAAGTTAGGGTTTTGTATGAAAACTTCAATAATGTTAACCCTTGCTTGTAAAAATGTATAGTTTTCGTATTCCGTGCGACGCCGGAGCAGACCATTTTAGACCACCAGTTATGAATAAGTGCGTCACTCTTGATCATCGTTATTGCCTAACCAGTAAATTTCTTTCCAGCATCAAACCACCTTCCAAAGACGGCGTCACGAAGTCCAACCCAAGCAAGCGCCACCGCGAACGCCTCAATGCTGAGCTGGACACACTGGCCTCTCTCCTTCCCTTCGAGCAGAACATCCTCAGCAAGCTCGATAGGTTGTCGATACTGCGGCTGTCTGTCAGCTACCTTCGGACCAAGAGTTACTTCCAAGGTAAGAGTTACAGCTTTGAAATATAGCACACTCAGAGGTATTGTATTTCATTTCCATGATCATGGGTCATAATAGTGACTCTATCCTTTGGGAGGTATGCGTGGGGCCGTAGCCATGCTTTTATAAGAGTTAATTTTAAAGGCGGGAGCTACATATTAGCGAGAATCATCCTCGTTTGCACATTATGATACACCCGAAGATGATAATCCGCCAGTCGCTATTGTATTTGTCAATAATGCGTGGATACAATAAAGTTCTTCATTCCTGAAAACCCATGTAAGTTAAGAACCAGATAAAAAAAACGCGACTGTAAAAAAATATTCTTTATCTTCCTAACCTAAGCATGGAAGTCCAGAGCTGTCACACTTATCTCAACAATATCCTTATTTTTAATTGTATATTGTTGTGTATTTGCAATACTCGTATACGTATAGGGCTTGATATAGGCCTATTCGGTGGAGACCCTTTTTTATTCTATTTTTATCCTAGCATTTTTTTTCTCTTTTCTGTTTCTGTATACCTCTTATATAATACCTAGTTTGTATATTACCTTTGTGTTTTTAATGGGTAACAATAAATATATTTTTTCTTTCTTCCCCATACGACGCGACGAGACGAAAAGCGGTCCTAAGCCGCCGCCACACATCGACTACATTTCTTATTTTAATTTAATTCATTCGATAAACTAAATATACTTCACACACTACCAATTGTTAAGGTCACCTTACATCAGGAAACACACAGACCTAACCTAGCATTTAATTGTACAAACCCTATCGCCTAACGAAATCGAATAAATCGATTAACTCGCTGTATTCGATTACTTATTAATGTTTCTTCGACACTTATTTAGCGCTGCCGGGGAATTTTATCGGTTACCTGTTAATGTATGCGATGTTCTCGATTCCGGATAATCGATACTGTTTGATGTAATCGCTGCTTTCGAATGGAATAGCGGAGTTTTGCAGTTTATGATCTGTTCAACGCCTCTGGTATTCCAGTTTTTTTTTATTTATTATTTATATGGACTTATAGTCAAAAGGTCCATGAGTTAATGAGTTATAATGGCAAACTGTAGGTAGTGATATTTTAAACTGTGGTTTGTCTTACACAAGGACTTGGGGATACTTATTTAGTTATTATAATAATGCTGGACAATCCACACAATGGACACATTAGACACATGTAGTTTTCAAAGGATGTGGCTTGGCTAGTCATTTTGAGGACTCATGGATGGGTTCTATTATGTATTATAAGGAAAAGTCTAGAAAATAATTTATGATAAAGTGATACAATACTTGGCCTATTTTCAGCTTTCAGTTAATTTCAGGAAAATTATCCTACAATACTGGTTACTAAAATAATTGGGCAATTTATTTTTAAAAAAGCATTTTTATGTTACGAAAAAAAAAACATTTTCAAAAAGCTGACCCCCTGCGATCTAGTATTTAAAACCTAAATAAAACAATTAGGTATAACTAGGTAATGGAAATAAGCAGGCTATTTCCATTATCACACCAACTCTGATTTTTGTAAACAATGCACTCATTTTATAACCAATCGTGATCTTTAAGAACGTTTTTAGTCAAAAACTAACATTCAAAACACAAATTGTAGTAGAAAATACTCAACTATTCATCATTTCATCAATACAAGAAATTACATCAGAAAATATCCCTCCTCAAATACCTCGCACTAATCGCCAGTAATTACTCGCAGATATACGATCTCTCTTCTCAATAACACACAAATCATTTCAGGAATATTCTTAGAAGCGAAGTTATTTAGTGCTACTGTACTGAGGGTACTTTTAGTTTATTTTATTTTCGTGTCAGCGCCACCCCGCGGCGAGAGGACGAATCGTAATCGATGCTTCAACAATCGATTTAATTAGAGTTGGGGTAATTTTTTGGTACTGTCTCGGAAGGTTTTATTTATTGGTTTGAGTTACACCTATGTACTAAACTAAACTATTCGTTGGTGATTAGTATGAGACACAAAAATAATAAAGTTTGAGTATAGTAAAATAAATAAATATTATACCAGCATTTTCATACAGCGAGGCAATGCAGCCAGCATCTTGAGTACACTTTCAACTGGTATTGTTATGAGCTACCTGTAGTTTGTTTGCAACAGTCTGCAGTTAGCTCAATTGTTTCAACTGAAAATACTAGCTTTAATTTATTTAGATAATTGTAATTTTCTTTTTATTAAAGGCTTTTGTCACAAAAAAAAAATTGTGATTTACTTAATTATTCGGTGCGTTTTCCTACTAACAAGGGCGAGGCAAACATGTATGATGTGTGTAAAATTTATAAGATATGAATTTTTTATTAAATACTAGAGCAAAGCCAGGTCGGACCACTAGTTTAACCATATTTTCCTTTCACTTGAAGTCGATATTCTGTCCCCACCAGTACTTCTTGTGAATAGCAACCTCAATAAAGTGCCGGCACTGCCCCCCACCGATTTTTATACTGGAATCCCTGAATAAAATTACAACAGGTATTATAGCCCCTCGATAACTCATGCGTTGATGTATGCGCGAGAGTGGGATTTATTGGTCCAATTATAAAGGTTAGTTTTGTTTGTTTATTTATTCAATATGAGAATGTCAATATCCCTATTCCACTGTAAAGCTAGTAAGTAAAGTAATATATTTTAATACTTCTTAAAATCCAATCAATTTTGTATTTCACCTAGATTAATAGAAAAGTCTTTATTAACAATTAACAAACTAAATAAATATTACGGTCTTATCCCTCAGGAGCGTACCAGACAACCGTGGGTGGATAAGTGAGCATTATTATATAGCTTAAACAATTTACAAACTAAATTGTTCTCGAATTGTCATAAGATGTAAAATATTATAAGGTTAAAAATATTTAATTACCCTTGTTTGAACAAGGGTAATTAAATATTTTTAACCGACTTCAAAAGAAGATGTTTCTCGATTGTGGATTTTAGTGATTTGTTAGACTATGTGTATTTTTTCGGTTGATTGGATTTAGTAATATATTAATTTTCTATTGCATAAGATAATTATTTACAGTTTATGGCCTTATTTTATTTATATACTATTGGACAGAAAATTATCGCAAGATAGTACGCGAGGTGGTTATTGTATTTACTATAATGTTGTCGCAAAACTTAAAGAACCATGTAAACAATAGAAGTATGGAAGTTTGGATTGAATAAAAATTGTTTTACCTTTACAATTTTATTATTTCTAGTTTTTTCTCTTGTAGTGTAGTTATAAACTTAATAACATTGATCACCTCATAAAAATAGGCTGAGAGAGTCCAAAGCGAATCACTGTAACCTCGCCACACAGGCTCTACAGAGACCTAGTGCGAGGGACAGAGCTCTGCTTAGGTACATCTGTAATTAATTAAGCCCGAAATATGTAGGTCTTATGATTTGAAATTTTCTTTTAAGTTCATTATTAACTAATTAAGTAGTATGTACCTTATACAGTTTTTGTGGTTAAGGATTGCCTTAACCACAAAAACTGTATAAGGTACATACTACAGTATTTATTGAAATACTACAGTATTTATTGAAATACATTTTTATTACTACGTTAGTTTAATAGCCTGTATATTTGTATTGTCAGGGACAGGCTATAGAATTTTTTAAAAAACGTTAGGGATCCGTATTTAAACTTCAATAACAAAACCGAAAGTGTACAAAATTTATAATTTTATTTTCTTAAATACCCGTGCGAAGCCGGGGCGGAAAGCTCCATAAATAAAATAAATCGAATCACGTAGCGTTCTATTTTTGAATATTATTTTTGAATGAACATTTTTGTATATCCCTCTAAATTATCCAAACAAAAAAATTACGACTACCCGACTTTACTTCCAATTTTCTGCCACAACCTCGTTTTCTTTCAGGAAACCTTGTTTATACAACAAAAAATATTTTCATAAACTTTGACGAGCAACATCCATCGTTAACTTCTGGTTATTTATAGGTACCTATGCTTTATTTTTCCGTATAGTTCGTACCAGGCACGGGGGGCGAAAGTATCGACCCTATGCTAATTCCCTACTTGCCTAACTTTATTGATGGCGGATCGGCGCTATTAGTCGGCATTGGTTTAGAAAATATTGCTTTATGGGGGGAAGGGGCCTCGTTCGTAATCGCTGAGTGGGGGTACGCTTCGCTTTTCAATACTGTAGGGTAAATAGCGGTTTATAGGTTTTAATACGCATTTCTTCTAGAAAGATCGAAGGATTATAAAGGACACGACGTGTTTCAATCTATTTGTAAATTTCAGTTTTTTTTTTTCTTGTACGAAAAATTGTAAAAAAAAAATTGTAATATAAGTAACTGCGTTTCTACCTTCTTTATTATATATTATTATTATTTAAATTTTAATTTACTTATACAACATCAAATCTATCTTACTTGTGTCCAGCTACATTAGTGCCTAATATTTTCCTCAAATAAAATTCTTAGAAACATTAACCTCGAGGATTAACACCCTCAAACACGCATAGACCTACACTATTAAAAATATTTTAATTTAATAAAAATAATTAATAGTCAATTACCCGCACATTAGGTCTACTGAAAAACGTTCTTTACAATGATGGATTACCAGCCTTATCGTTGATTGTTTTAGGTAAAAAACACTCTGTTTCTACCACAAAAAGGTTTCATTCCCCTCAGCAGTTCTTATCGTAGCGTAATTGATTTCATAGACCAAAAAAGTTGGAAACACTGTCGCGATATGGAATTAGTTTCTGGAAGGTGGTATTAACGTGTTATGAAGGATTGTGAAGTGTGAGTCGGACTAGCAATGGAAGGGTTCCGTGGCATCCTACGAGATTTAATATACGGACATAAACTCAATAAGAGAATGAGAAGCCCGATTTTTTATTCAGTTTAATTTATTTTTACTTGTAAGCAACAAAATTTCGTTGTTATAAAACAAAATAAATCACATGCTATGAAAATTTCAACTGTCAAAATTCACACTAAAAAAAACAGACGCTGTCCGTCTGTCAGTGGACAACAGACAGACAGATAGTGGAAGCTAGTTTATCATAGGTTATGTTTTTACTTTGGTTACAGTACCCTAAAAATGTTAGGTGTTTGGTACTTAGGTAACTACTGGATAATCTGATTACATAAGTACCTACTCACTATACCTACAAAATTATATAATTATTATGTGCTATTATGTTTTTCACACGCCATGTGCGTTTAACCCTTGCTCTGTTAAGAAAGAAAATAATCGTGAGAGACCCGATCTTTAACACGTTGAATGCCCATGACCCACCTAATGCTCTGCATTCCTATCTTCTACAGAAGATAGAGGCCCATCACCCACGAGATGAGGCCTCCGTATAAGGCCCACCCGAGACGTATAGGGAGGCCTTCTCATCTCATAACCATTTTTGGATAGCTACTTCACTTACAGATTATATAAAAACACTCATCCAAAGTATTATTTTTACTAATAAATTCTTGTATTCCATGTTCACTGCTGAACGTAACAGGGGCTTTAGGATGATCACCACCATTTGTCAAAATAAAAAGTGGGGTAAAATAGCTCCCGAAAATAATATTTTTTTATCAGGTGCCTTTACTTCCCATTTGGGATATGGCTAAATGGGGACAACCAGTGACCTACCCGTTTCACCAACAGAATTCCGAAAAATTAGCTTTATTATTTAACCAATCCAATCATATCGTAGCAAATGTTTGTACGATCTGCACATATTTGTTTTGGCCTACTCGAGACGTATAGGCCTTCTCATCCCGTAACCATTATTGGAAGTTGCGGGTTCGATTCACGCTGTGTGTTAAATATTTGCGTGATCTTAAAGTATTTTTTTCTACATAATTTTTTTGGACAATGAATCGAAATGTAACGTATAGAGCTTAAGAGATAAAGGACCTAAGTGGAAGGGATAATCACCTCACATATTTGTACGATCTACAATTATTTTTTTCTGTCGGTTTTCTGTGTATAATTACAAATATATATCAATGTATTCGTATATTATTGTGAATATCAGTTATTTTGTACACATAACACAAGTTCTGCTTAGCTGGGGCTAGATAGTATTGCGTGAATTGTCCAGCATTATTTATTTATTTATTATATCTGGTGTTGATGTACGAGCCATGTGAAAATGAAACTTAACCGTGGTACTCAACTCAAAGACCTCGAATGCTTACAAAATTATTTGTTTATTTAAAGTAACTTTAAATAATTGTATAGCAAGGATAGTAAAACTTTTAGAAATAAGTTTGTTTTGGAAAACATTTGGAGATAAATCAAGTATGGACTGCTCAAACCACAATTGGCACACAAAACCAATATAATTATCATTAATAGCAACCCAAATTCTTACTCTACCATTCAACGGGAATAGAATCCTTATAAGCAAGTTATTACCCACTACACCACAGCAGTCGTTCGACTGCCAGGAAATGAATACTCAATTTTACGAACCTAACCTACTTCGGTAACAAAAACTTCAAGGCATTTTATACAATAAAAACATAATCGCATATTTTAGCGATAACGGT
Source organism: Eupithecia pulchellata (assembly GCA_963931895.1). Taxonomy (NCBI): domain Eukaryota; kingdom Metazoa; phylum Arthropoda; class Insecta; order Lepidoptera; family Geometridae; genus Eupithecia; species Eupithecia pulchellata. The sequence continues at coordinate 10,276,645 of OZ007539.1, forward strand.
TGATTTAATGCGCGAATTAAAAGGTGCTTTGTGGTGTTTTTGAGTAGGCTGTTTTGAGGGCTGAAAATCAAGGAAAAACCACATTATTTAAAGGGCCTCGGATTTCTAAACTTACAACGTTGGCTTAGGATATAATTTTACAGTTACACAGTTTACGCGCGGCGGCGGTCCGAAATGTTTCTGGTGTAAAAGTAGATTAAAAATAATAATTCCTTAAGGCGTTACTCAGATCCCAACTAGCGACAACACTTATTTTTCTTACGTTGAACAGAAGAAATATCTTGCGTAACTATTTACGCATTAATAAAATTTCTCGAAATTCTATAGTTTTGTTGCAAAAAATTGCATTTTGTATCTAGTACTTAAACTATACTTTTGTTTAATGGTTGTTGGGGTAGTGCCTTATTAATTATTTCCGAGATAGCAAAATTATTAAGATTAAGTGCTTATTTTGTAAGCCTAAAGAAATTAAATTATTGAATCTGAATCTCAATCTATTGAATAATTGAAATATAAAAATATATGATACATATAATGTGATATTGAATACCTAATTTTCATATATGTGAAACATTGCAAAAGTTTTGTGTGCTTCTTTGTTTTGGCATGTTTTTATGATTTGCAAATACAACTTTTCTATTCTAGAATTTTTATTTGAAATGTTTTAAGATTACTTTTGACAAAACTACTGAAATATTACTTAAAAAATGCAATTAAACACCAGAACCAAAGTAGAACTTGTATTTACAATCAAATTAATTGAGCTAACTGCAGTTTTGCAAGCAATCTACAGGTATCCATATCAACACCAGTCGGAAGCGTCCCCAAGACGCGCTGGCTGCATTGCCTCGCTGTATGCCATGCTGATGCGCTGCGCCGGATACTCACCAGCTCTCTGGTAACACGTCGCTTTGAACAGACGCTCAGATAATTTAATTGAATCCTGGTGAGCCTCGGTATACCACGGACTTAGGCCCCAGAATGTATGTATATTCTAGCCTTTAATCGTCTACTAATGGCGTGTGATTGGTCGGCTCAGACTTGTAGTGTGTTGACAAAAACTATTAAACGGAGTACACCAAATGGTTCTTTCGGAAGACCAGCGTTGGTAGTAACACTTTTACTTATGCTATGACAGAGTCTTTTATAGTTTTTAAGGTTCTTTGATTATTTATTTTAATCGTGTTTCTTTTGTTTCTGTTGATTAATTTGTCTTTCTCAAGCTTCTGCATAATTGGGACAGAAAACTATTTTTAACAAAAGAAATCTCGTCATAAAATGATTTTATGATCAAAGATATATTGGCAAAAAAGATAAAAATATTATAATCTACGAATTTATAACCGCAGTTATTACGTACCACCCCATACCCTTAAAATTTATATTATAACAAAACCCAAATCACAATGGCATATAAACTGCACCATAAAAAATCCTGTCTTCGTCCAATGACGCTTGTGTAAAACGCACCCCCTGTCAGGGACCTCGACGAAGCGGAGGGTAGTTTGAAATTCGCCGACGGCAGGGGGAGGGGGGTGAAAACAACCCTTAATGGGGGAATCGCGTGTTACAATTTTGGTAGTGACCCGGCGACGGCGTACCCCGAGAAAGTGAAAATATGTGGTTGGAGATGTTTTTACCACCGTTCTTATAACGAATCGTTTTTTGTTTGTAAGATACCTAAAGTCGTATGATTTTTGATAAATATTTTTTTTTTCAAAATAAAGCTCTCGATGTTTGACAAAGCATTTGTGGAAGTTTTACTCGAAAGTAAAAAAAGTAGCTTATAATAGTTATTTTATCAATTTTCACATTATAAAAGTAATTCTGTACATTGTAAAGGCCTTATCACGCTTGTGACCACGACAGATCGTGGTCACTGCTCTGGAGATAAGTTCAACCGTTTAAGTGTGTAAACCTGTTGTAACTTTCGGAAAAATAGGTAAATTATCGCGATAAATAACCGTGAATACTTTTAATAATGAACGTATCTGAATGAAATTAGGCAGTTTGAACCTTATTTAATATAATTTTCTACACCTATTCTATTGTTTTAGCGACTGGCTTAGCCTACTTAAAAGCGCGTGCAAAACCGCGGGCGAAAGCTTGTTTGTATTCTTTGCTTGACACTAGACTTCCCATGCATATCGATTTTGAGCTAGCTTTGACTTTAAAAATTTAGTTTTAGTCTTCGTAATTTGTAAACTTATCCTAATTTCTTGTAGATGATGATAAAATACCCCTTGTATTAATGTACATTTGTTTTGTAATGTCAACAGAATTATTAAAAAAATGTATAAAACCTTATTGATTTCTTCTAACCATTAACCTTAATAGCAAGTCGATAAGTACTCGATGCATTGTCATTGTAAATCAGAGGTTATTAAAAATAATTACAGTGAATTCATTATAAATAACAGACAATAGTCAATAGGTTTGTACCTACCGTAAGATTATTAAAATGCTGCGTAATAGGAAAAATGTACGGATAAGCCTTAGGAAAATATATTTTACTCAAGTCACAGCCCTTGTAGCATGGGAACTTATTATCTAGCGTATAAACAATAATAACATCCCATCGACACACATTGCGTACCTACAAAATTTTACTATTTTCTGCCACCTGCAATTCTAGGTTTTTTACTGGCATTGATTAAATATTTTAAATGCACATAACGAATTTTTAACCTTAATAATCAAAAAATCATCCGTCCAGTCTTTTTTATATATAAAAGATCATAAAAGAAACTATTTCTACTATTATATAAAGCAAAAAGAAATAAGGTTGAATTTTATAAAAAAAATCCATCACGATAAGCGGTATTATCATCTCTAGACAAACATTGTTTGCGCCCAACAAAATTTTATTATAACTAAAACTGTGAGCAATATTTTCGTAAATATTTTGGAAGCAGGCCTTGTTTGTGGTCTACAAACAGACTTACATACATATATACTAAACTCACTCATACAGTGACATTTTTATTCTAACTTTTATCTAACGACGCTGATGATTACCTACTGAGCAAGATTTGTACAGCTTTTCGGAAAATAACTTTATTCCTAACCTAAGGATTCAAATCATCAAATTGTCGTCGTAAACATTCATTTGCAAAAATGCCGCGTAAATACCATTGTTAGGGACTTATTTTACCCTATTTGAATGTTATTAATATCCTACTTTTTTATTAAAACATTGCTTTGGAATTGCAGATATTCATGGAGTTCAGAGTGTTCTGATCGTTTTCAATGTATAATAAATTAATGAAAACTATAATGTAACTACTTCAATTTAACTTTTGTCTAGAACTCTGAAAACAACGCTCAAAATTGTCTGTTTAATAAATATATTGTCATTATAATAAAAAATAAAAACCTTTTAAAACACAGAAATAAAAATCAAATAATAGAAATAATTAGAAATAGTATAATATAAATGAAATAATTGAAATAACTGCATCCGTTGAAACAATCTACATGACATGTAATCTTAACTGATCCATATTAACAGTCGAAAGCATCCCCAAGACGCTAAATTTGTAAGAAGCTAAAACCGAATCCCTAATATTAAATACTTTTTTTGGACGATTTTTTCTTCAAAACCTGTTTTTGATGAATTGACGAACAATCAACGACATCAGTCAAAATCTTATGTAGGTAGGTAAGAGGTAGGTTTAATGAGTCGATCCACCTGTTTAGCGAATTAAATTTATTCTGTAATTAGAAACTAAAATCATTTACCCTTTACGCCACAGACAGTAACATAAACAATCTAATTACCTCCGTAAAATTTCATAATAAATTACATCCAACCTACTTTCAGCCATATTTTTATTTAATTTGCCCAAAAGTGGTCGCTTTTATACTGATTAACATACGCTCATTAAAGATATAAATTACTCGGATGTTGTAATAAAAACATTATCTAAGGTTGCGCCCTCTGGGGGTAGAATTCCACTTTTGTGGTATATTTCTATTTGGGTTAATTTAATTTGTAAGCTTTATGGTTACTACGATCCTAATTCATAATATATAGCTAGTAAATTAAAGTCAGAATTAACATCTAGGTGTGCCGCATTTATAAACAACTTATTTCTACAAGAAAATTACACATTACCACCTAGTTAACAGTAATAAAATTCATTTAATTTTTTCATTTCATTTAATTTTTTCATTTCATTTCATTTCATTCCATTTCATTTCATTTCATTCCATTTCATTCCATTCCATTCCATTTCATTTCAAAAACAAACGAAAAGCTCGTGGTCTCTTCCCTGCTCGTGACTAACTTGCTTTCGGATTTCCAGATTTCAATAAATTAATTTTATTTAGGCTTACAAAATCAACAGTAAGACAAGTCAAATTTTATCTGATAAATTGTTATGAAATAAGAAACAAGATGTTATTGATATTCTGTTCACTTTTATTTTCCGTCCACCTAAATCACAATAATCTAAATTGAATGTGATTTTGATACAGGACAATATTTATTTATACAGGTATACCTACATTTTATTCGACCCATAATATCAGATTAGAAGCCTATATCACCCAAGACGTCAAATACGTTTTGGTATTTTTAAGACTTTATGAAAAACAATTTGCTGGAAGTACTATTTTAACGGGTTTTATCGCGTTAATTTAACTTTTTTTTCAGTCTTCTCGTGACCACGACGTGTGTGACACGAGTGCAAACCTGTTGAAAGGGCGAGAAAAATAAAAAACATAAACAAATAGTTAAATTAACGCGATAAATACCCGTTAAAATGGTACTAATAATTATGTGTTCAGATCGCGTAAGTTTAAAAATATTCAATTTGCTGAAACTGACATACAAGTCTGATTGAATATCAGTTTCAGCAAATAGTATATTATTACTATATTTTGTTAGAACCACAACCATCAAATCAGAAGTCAGCCTATGATCCACTACGCCAAACAGGCTCTCACTCTATCAGTCAATTAATTATACCAAACAGATATTTATGCAAATGATTCCAAATCTTAGTTCCGAATGCCGTAAATCATAGTTGTAACGCACAGTCATTTTGTTAATTGGTGTTTGTTTATCGCTATTTTATGTTGTTCACGCGCGTTTTTTGGGTTCAAGTTGTCTATGCCATACTTACTGCTAAGTATCATCATCAGCCTATAACAGTCCACTGCTGGACCTCTAGGCCTCCCCTAATGAGCGCCATAGATGGCATTATTGATCATTTGGGGGTTGTTGCCCATAATCCCCACGCTGGACATGCGGGTTGGGGATCGCAGTACGGTGGTGTTGTTCTGCAGAGGGCGCTGCTACCCACCCCCCGGTGTGTCTCCCTTAGTCGCCTCTTACGACACCCACGAGAAGAGTTGGGGTGGTGAAATTCTTTGCCGGCACCACACGGCACACTGCTAAGTATTAATACTAAATACTAAGTAATACTTTTAACAATGTAACCCCGCGGGTGTTTTACTACATCTATGCAAAATTTAAGGTACTTCTATCCAGAAGTTTTGGTTGAAAGAGCCAAGCAACGCAAAGTCTCAAGCAATACGATAGGAAAAATATTTTTAATAGACAAACATTATTTAAAGAATTACCATCTTACAGATATTTAATTTTTCCATTGAAATATTTGGTTTTTACTAACAGTATGCAATCTGGTTATTATTGTAAGTAACTTTTTTGAGCAAAACCGATTTTCCGACTAAGGTACTGGAAAAGGCGCCAGAAATTTTCATTACTTTCGGGTGCTGCAGAGCGTAATGGACTTTTGAAAAATGAATGTTTAGGAACTCGTTTTAAAATGCGAATTTGAGGGATAAAACCTCTTTCAAGAAATTACAAATTAGTCTTGCTCAGAAGGTTAACTGCTTTTAGTACAAGTAGCCTCCTTCGATAGGCTAAATTAGCCTTCTTTCTGCTTGTCCATCAAATGCTTCAAAGTTAACCACGCTTTGATTTGCCTGGATCTGCGCTAGGCCAGCAACCCCACCATTACAGACCTCAATGGTAATGTACTATTAATTTAAATAAAAAACATTACATATCAAAAGGTTTATTAATGAGGACTCGATCACGCTTTCAGAGATATCCATTTAATAATTTTATATGTTTATTCTTAGATCCAGGAGGTTAGTAACTTATAAGGTAGCATCTATAAACCATCACCTCGACAGCTCGAGATAATTTTTCTTTCATTTTTGACCGCACTTAACCTGTGTTAATTATGAACACAGCTAAAATACCAATAATACCACTTACTATCTTATTGCACTTAAAATAGAGTTTAAAATAATTCAATAGTTCTGTATAGATTGCGATTTTATTATATGCTCAGTTGAAATTCGATCCAAAGCTGCAGAAACAAAGTTCATTTTTACGTTTTATTAAAAAGGGTTATATTTCTTTGATCATAGTATACTCCTATGCACTAGATCGTGTAAATTGACATTGCGATATAAATAATCCGATATTTATTGCCTGTCTGTATCAGTAATTATGATTAAAAAAAATATTTCAGCTCGTGTTAATAATCAACTTGGTTTGAAAGTTATCAAAGTTATATTTCATAAAATTATGCAGTGTTTAAGTAAATAAACGCTATGAATATGGATAATTTATTTATAAAACTTATTTAATTAAAGTTTTAAGATTGGATTAAAAGTTTCGAAGAAACGCTATCAAAGCTTATTTAATTTTAATGTAATTACCGTATCAAGCTATAAATGACAAGAGCCATTCTTTAAAAGTGTATTTATACACTTTTAAAGAATGGTTTTCAATGGTTTACAATGGTTTTCAATTGGTTTACAATGTTATTGTAAAACAGGTGAAACTGTTTTTTTAAATAAAAACAATTCCACCATCTGAGAAACCGTAACGCGATCCAATATTGAATCATTAAAATAATTATCTGACGATAAAACCCCTATCTGATGCGATAGTTAATCGCCGTGGTGAGTAAATAAAGTACTTGAAGCATATTATAAAGGTCAGTGATTACTTTTTTTGTTTTTAAATATACGAACCTAAATTACATAATGACTGTATATATTTTTATCTAATTCTGCGTTTTCAAGGAACTTGTACCTTTTTCAAAGAAGAATATAGATAAAGTACATTAATTAAGTACGCCTTTTGCGCAAATAAAAGTACTTTTGACTCTTAACGAACATTACATTTTTAAATACATATATATTGATACTAATATTATAAAGATGAAATATCTCATTGTTTATTTCTTTGTTTGTTTGACTTGAATAGGCTCCAAAACTCATGGACTTGTTTGAAAAATTATTTCACCATTAAAATCCTACATTAGAGGTAGAATCCTACATTAGCCCTGTTAAACATAGGCGATATAGAAATAAACAGATAAAGTAAAAAAAAACACAAAGAAAAAATTTACGCGTTCGATAGTACTACCCGTCAATATTTATATAAAAAAATATATGAAGATCGTACAAACATTTGTCCCGAGACGGGAACCGAACTCGCAACTCCCGGCATCGCAGGCGGACACCTGCCTACCACGCCACAGTGGTCGTTACAGTGGAAGTTGTGTGCTAATGAAGTACCGAGGTAAGTACTCGTAAGTAAGCTGAGCAATATCGCAGTCATTAGGGAGACCTCTGCCCAGCTGTGGACTAATAAAGGCAGGTGATGATAATGTGTTGTCCTGAGGTGCCGGCATAGATTTTCACCACCCCCACTCTTCTCGTGGATGTCATAACAGGCGACTAAGGGCAGCAGTACCCTGCAGAAAAACTCCACCGTACTGAGATCCTCAACCCGCATGCCCAGCGTGGGGATTATGGGCAATAACAAATGATAAAATAATGCCATCTATGGCGCAATAGGCAGGCCTATGTCCAGCAATGGACTATTATAGACTTGTGTTGTTGTTGATGATGATAATCTGTCTCTGCATACCCAGCACCCACTAATCATTTACGTCCAAGTGAAAACAAGATGCAATCTTTGTAAACAAGTAGGACATTAAACTTTAGCAATCTTTGTAAACTAGTAGGACATTCACGCTGCGTTTACCGCTAAATACCGCGGAATATTGTTATTATTTTGTACTTCCTGTTGGCTAAGTTGCTATAATTGAAGAAATGTTCAACGGTTTACTTACGCCATCTTGCGCAAAAAAGTACTTTTGACTCTGTAACGAACTTTACATATTAAATAAATCTATATCTACATTCTATACTAATATAGATTTGATTGTTTAACCAACTTGTAAAATTATTTCCCCATTAGAATCCTAAATTTTCTCTAAAAATATGTTCATCAGGGTAGTTTTTAATATTTTAGAAAAATTAGGGATCTGCATGAAAAAAAAAAATATTTTTGTAAATACCCGTGCGAAGCCGAAGCCTAGTATGTAATACATTACAAAAATATATATATTTATCATATACCTAAATACGTATAGATAAATATTTTCATTTTATTTATATATTTAAAAAATAATTTACCTCAGACATCCTTTTATCCCAACTGTGGACATTATTCCAAGTCCCGTGGGCAAAGCGCCCGAGTCTTGCGTCGATCACAATCGTCCCGTATTCAAATGAGAAGCGATTTATGAGCACCGAGGCGATGAGTAAGACGTTATAGAGCTACGCAATGTTTAGAATTGATCTCTTTAGCATTTGATGGTCTATAAAATATTGACCAATAATTTATCCTACTAATATTATAAACGATAAAGTTTGTAAGTATGGATGGATGGATGTTTGTTCCTCTTTCACGCAAAAACTATGTACTAATCGGATTTTGATGAAACTTGGTGCACAGAGATGTGCAGTTTTTAATTTGGAATAATATATGGGCCACTTTTTATCTCGAAAATGCCACAGGATTGGGAGTTACGCGGGTAAAACCGCGGGCACCCAGTTAGTTTCTAATAATGACTAAACGAGAAAATATTTGGTGTACTAACTCTGAACACAAATAGGAATTCTATGGTGAGTCAAGTAAACATTTCTGTTACTGAAACAATTTTTTGTAGACATTTTTACTCAAACATTCTTGAATGCAAGAGCACTTCTTACTCGGAAAAGTGAAAGACGCTAGTTTCGTAAAGTATCGCTCTATTTAAACCTACATAATGTCATTCCTTTTGACTGACTGATCAATTAATTATGTTATGACCGACCACAGCGTGGGCAATGCGCCCTGACCGTTGCATATTTACAAAGCCAATAGGATAATTAGCAGCTTCTTTGATTAATTTTGACGTATGAAAATTCCGCTAAAAGCTTAATTTATGTACCTAATGTATAATGTCATCTTTTCAAAGGCACCTCATATTATCATTTATATGACGTACAATTATATCTCTTAGAAGACACCAATCATAAAATTTTACATTCGTGGTACCACAAACTCTTTAAATGTTCCATTCTAAACGTTCATAGGTCTATGAGGTCCGGGTCCCATATTTAACAGGTAGCCTCTCACTGGTGTCACTGATAACAGAAATCGAACAGCACTGGCTTATTGGAATAACATTAATTTTACACTTTTAATGTAGGCGAGTTACTTTTAAAAGTAAATTACATTATAGTCGCATACATAATAGATGAAAGTCGGCCACCGCACATGTTTACTGGTTTACTTAGTGTTAAAGTAAAGAATGGTGTTCTTCTGCCAAAATATTGATGGAATTATCAGTCGACGAAACATTTCCGAGAAATATTTGATGAAGGTATAACACAACACAATAATATTGCGTTATATTATCCAAGTCTTCTAAAATGATATCACTGAAATATAAATAACAAGTCAAGTCTCTTTTAAAATAATTTCAAACACTAATGAATGAATATTTTATGCAACCGAATGTGCCATCGATAAAATCCGCTGCAACACACTCCACACAAAAGAGCAAAACAACCAACTAAATCAGAGCACCTCACGACTCGCGCTGACAAAACGTTTTTACGCCTTACCTTTACAGTTGTTACTTTTAATCTTCTTTTTCTTTTGTTTATTTTATACCGTTTTATTTTTATTTTACACTTTTATGTTCTTAGTCATTTTGTTTCTCCTTATGGAGTTTTAATTAAGTTTTAATTTTATCGCACGGGAGCTGTTTTGTGGAGAGTATTTTAAGGTATGTATTAAATCTTACGTATCTTAAGACGAATGGGACAGAGGGACAATTTTAATTGTTACCACGATTAAGAGGTTTGGGTTTCCTAAAACGAATTAACAATTATAATGAATGTTGGGTTAACGCACCGTTAAATTGTGGTCAGCCACTGATTCTGATTAGAAACTTTACCTTAAATGTTTATAAAATTATTGGCATTAATGTTGAAATAATATAGTTGCGATAAATACTAGAAAATAAATGTATCTAGTATTTATTAAGTGAAAAATACATGTCATAATGTCTGTATTTTGTTTTCGAATTATAAATATTTTGGTGCACCAGCCAGCCAGAAAGCATATTCCTTTAAAAATCTACTCCATATTTAAATTTATTCATGTAAACTTAGAGCTAATGCAGAAAGAAATATGCAATTTTTGGTATATTTTCATCAGTATTGGTACTTTATACTCGTAATTATATAGATATGCGATAAAGCGTTTTTCCATCCAAATTAGCGCCTTATTACTTTGAACAAAGGAATAGAATAGAATAGAATAGATTATACTTTATAATACCACACAAAAAAAGAAACATTACAAACTTGCTTAAAGTAAAGGAAGTACAAAGGGTGGCCTTATCTCTTCCAGGCAACCTTGGGATGAACTGGACATGAAGGAACAATATAGATGGTATTTAAGTGAAACAAAATAATAACAATACATTAATCATCATCATCATCATCACCAGCCTATAATAGTCCACTGCTGGACATAGGCCTCCCCTAATGAGCGCCATAGATGGCATCATTATTTGGGGGTTATTGCCCATAATCCCCACGCTGGGCATGCGGGTTGGAGATCGCAGTTCGGTGTAGTTGTTCTGCAGAAGGCGCTGCTGCCCGCCCCCCGGTGTGTTTCCCTTAGTCGCCTCTTACGACACCCACGGGAAGAGTTGGGGTGGTGAAATTCTATGCCGGCACCACACGGCCTCCGTCCTCAATACATTAATACTTTCAATAAATACTAGAAAAACTAAACTTAAATTTAAATAATATATCACTTACATCAATACAAAAAATAACAAGCCTTCTGATTCTAAGTAATGATGATGAAGCAGTTTTTTGAAGATTGGCAGTGATTTTGCTAGTCTGATGTCCATACTAGCAACCATGTCCATACTAGCAACCATGTCCATACGAGCAACCGTGTCCATGCCGTGTGGTGCCGGCATAGAATTTCACCACCCCAACTCTTCCCGTGGGTGTCGTAAGAGGCGACTAAGGGAAACACAGCGGGGGGCGGGCAGCAGTGCCTTCTGCATAACAACTACACCGAACTGCGATCCCCAACCCGCATGCCCAGCGTGGGGACTATGGGCAATAACCCCCAAATAATGATGCCATCTATGGCGCTCATTAGGGGAGGCCTATGCCCAGCTGTGGACTATTATAGGCTGGTGATGTTGATGTTGATGTTGATGTCCATAGGGAGAGCATTCCAAAGACGCGTAGCTTGTACAGCGAAAGATTTGTCGTAGAAAGAGGTAGCGTGTAAAGGGACTTTTAAGATGAGGGTTTCAGAGGAACGCAAAGAGAGAGAATGAGAGTTTGAAAGGAATTCGAAGCAGTCCTTGAGATAGGAAGGGCTCGGAGGATAGAATAAGATATTGTACAAGAGGAAAGGGAAATGATTTTTAAGTATGTTTTGTTCAAATGAAATCGTTAAAACAATTATATTGAATTTCAAACTGTAAATGAACTCTTATTTTACTTGTACACACATACTAACAGAGTAATTAATACAACAAACCGTTCAATTCTAATAACAGGTCCATCATATCAATTACCTACAAAATCGTAACATTTCTAGCTACATTCGGTTCTATAATCCTTGATAATTATTGGAAACAAAGTGGTAAGCCAAAGAAATACTGATGAATTATATTTTACGACGCAAACAACGTTTTGAACGCTTTTATAATTTATGTCATACATCATTCGTCCGTTCCTAGTCTTTGTTGCCAAACAATATCTTGGATCCAAGAACATAGCGAAGAAAAATGTTCGCAATCTTCATTAAAATACTGTGCACCAAATAAACGTACCTATATAATGATGATAAGCAATAATGAGGTCTATTACAAACAAACCGCGACGATTGGAAAGTGAAAATAGCTTGATGCATTTTTTCTTGGTAATTTCTAACGCAGTAATTATTCGGTTATTATTCTAGGCATTGCAATAAACTTTGGTATGTATCTTATCTGAAAGTATAGGAACGATCCGTTTCTATTTGCGGTTATGATATATAAATATATGGAGAATAAATGAATAAATAATGCTGGACAATCCACACAGCATCACCTAGCCCCAAGCTAAGCAGCTTGTGTTATGGGTATTAGATGAATAAATAATAACATCAATGAAATAAACAGAAACATCAATCGAATCTAGCGACATCTCGTGATGATCATTTATTGACAATCGATTATTATAATCAATCGGTTCAACATGGTTAGGTTAAGCTCGCCTTTGCCAATATTTTACATCTAAATGTTTTACTGTACATTTTATAGTAAAAAATCGTATTTTCTGCTGGGTAGCTAATTAGTTGTTTTGTTATGGTATCAAAAGCAATAAAATGGCACACTTTCATGATAATAAAATACCCGGATCAAAGTACTCGATCCTAACAAAAACCCGGTTAAGTGCAAGTCCGTCTAGCTCCTACATGGTTCTTGTAGTGGCTAGCCTTATCAGGCCCTTTATTTACACTAGCTGGGAGCCCGTGGTTTAACCCGCGTAACACTCGATATCTTGGGATTTTCGGGATAAAAGTGGCCCATGTGTTGTTCCAGGTTATAAACTATCTGTGTAAGTTTTATCAAAATCCACTTAGTGGTTGTTGCGTGAAAGAGTAATAAACATCCATACATACTTACAAAATTTTGCGTTTATAATATTAGTAGGATTGCCAATCTTAACGCGTTATATACAAGACAGCGGCGTGGAATGGGACAAACTGTATTTTGAACACGTTGTGACGTCATACCAAACTGTAAGACGTCACAGCGTGTTCCAAGGAATCTCCTATCGCAATAAGGCCCTATCGCAGTTGGGGCATTTGTTCTGCAGGGTCAACGTTGGTCTCCCAGGCGTCCCTTAGTATTTGTATTTTCTTTATCAATCAAAAACTTCATCGTCAGCCTATATCTGTCCACGGCTGTACATAGGCCTCCCCTAATGAGCGCCTTAGATGGTTATTATTTGGGGTTATTGCCCATAATCCCGACGCTGGGCATGCAGGTTGAGGATCGCAGTTTGGTGGAGTTGTTCTACAGAAGGTGCTGCTGCCCACCCCTCGGTGTGTCCCTTAGTCGCCTCTTACGACACCCACGGGAAGAGTTGGGGTGGTGAAATTCTATGCCGGCACCAAACGGCAATCAAAACTTATTTTAATCTTATTTCAACGACACTTCAAACCATATAAGATTTGTCTATTGTCGATCGTTACAACGTATTGCCACATTTGGAATGAAGTTATACCTACTTAAAAAGTAGTCTCCTAAGATACCCGAGAAGAGTTGGGGTTGTGCAAATTCTAAGTCAGCTCTAAACGGCACAAATAAATTAACGTTTTGGGCTGGTTCGCACCTTAGTGGTGGCCCTTGCGCGTGTTGCCCCAACCTAACTTTACCGGTGTGGCACCCTCTGCGCCCGCCAAAAGTCCGGTAACGCTGTCATGGCCATCTGCGATCAACAGCATTATAGTCCAACCGAAAAAAAAGCAATCATTTGTTTTCTTCTGTTGATGAACCATGCATCAACAAAACACCACTTGGGTACCTTGGGAACCCTAAAAATTTTATTAGTACTCACAGTTTTACAGAACCCTAATTATCGAGACACTTTCAAACATTAAATAAACTTGTTAATATACCAATTAGCAGTGAAGCTAAATACTAGGTACCTATGCACCTACCTACGTACTTGACAGATGGCATAACTAATTGCTAGGTAGAATATAAACAATGTTCATTATAAAGCGTAAAAAAATTTCTTGTTCGTCGCCATTTTTATTAATGAAACAATTGATAGTCGATTGTATTTAAATTTTCGACGTTGCGTCACTAGAGAGTATTATTTTGCTATTAAATAGGATGTAGAATACTCCCCCTAGCACGGGAATTGTTCTCAAGGGAAGATTTCTACTAATATTATCAACGTGAAAGTTTGTAAGTGATGGATGTTTGTTACTCTTTCACGCGAAAACTACTTAACGGATTTTGATGAAACTTGGTAAACCGATAGTTTATGACATGGAATTACATATGGGCCACTTTTCATCCCGAAAATCCGACGGGATCGGGAGTTACGCGGATGAAAACGCGGGCACCCAGCTAGTAGACAATAATGACACCACATAGTCATACATTGCGTACATTATTGAAGTTGAAGAAATTAATTTCAAATAAATTACGCATTCGATGACAAAGCGACGTTATTTTCTCTATTCTACAATATTAAAGTATTTGCGTGCTAGTGCTCGTATTTGAGTATTTTTAATTCGACTTTTTCCCTACTCTTACTTTCAAGGGATGTTTGACGAATTTTTTGTTTCGACGCATAGGTACCTGTTAATTTTACCAATAACTAAGATATTATATTATTTTCAATTGTATATTATTATTATAAGGTATGTAACAGATTTTAATTTAATTTATAACAGTTCATTTGTTCATACTTGTTTGCAGTTCATACTTTCCTCCTATAGCTAAGATTATTACTTGGAAATTAATTCACTGTAAAACAATAGTGTAGGGATAATTAGCTCACTTATCGATAGTCAATTTAGACACGTTTAGGAGCTGACATCGATTATATATATTCATTAAAATGGCATTGATAGTGTTGGACAATGAATCGAAATTATTGTCGATCGATGTCAGCTCCTAAACGTGTCTAAATTGACTATCGATAAGTGAGCTAATTATCCCTACACTATTGTTTCACAGTGAATTAATTTCCTATTGTTAGAAGACATTAAAGGGTAAACAAACATGATTAACAAAAAAAGTTTCAATCAAATAACCAAATTAGAACTAGGTAGTAATAACAAAGAGTTAACTGTAGACTGTTGCAAACAAACTACTGGTAGCTCAACTTATTTATTATCAATACCAGTCGGAAGTGTCCCCAAGAAAAAGTTATAGGTAGGTATTTATTAACAAAAAAATAACGTATATATATGAATAAAACAATTACAGATAATATAAATATAAACTTATTTTTCTATTTCCTGGGAAGTTACTACAGGTAAATTTTAATAGTTGGTTTATTTTAAGCTAGCGGCCCGTCCCGGCTTCGCACGGAGGCAATGCTGATACAAAAACCTTCCTCTTGAATCATTCTGTCTAAGTATTAAAATCCGTTGCGTAGTTAAAGATCTAAGAAGCATACAAATGGACATATTATGTATTATTTTATTTATAGTTTTATACTATCAAAAAATTACTTCAATTTACTCTCCCAAGTTTTTCAGAAATAGTAAGTTACCTTGCCTTTTATCCTATCGATAAATATAATACAAATTCCTTCCTTTGCAATAAATAAATTGAATTTCATGATTTATTGGTTTACTCTTATTCTCTTCTCTCGTTTATTCTGTACTGTACTGATTTAGGATTTCTATTTATATTAACAAAATATAATTCCAATCGCTTTTAATGAAACGGAATAGCTTAATTTTACTTATTAGTATGTACATTATGTACACTGAGATGGTATTCTTGTATTAGTTACTTTGGCTCACCATACCATCGCTCAAGGTACAGTCAACCACACCGACATAAGCTCTGAGTACAGTCAACAACATAAATAACCCCCGGCGCAGTATGAAGATGTCGACTGTATAATGAAATGTCAAAATCCCTCGTTCATTGATTGCTGCGCCCGCGCATCGTAAATACTGCGCTCACGGGTATGCATTTTCTGCTTGATTGTACTGTTTGTTTATGTTTTGTGGTAATGCGGTGGGTGTTTTATAGACTAGGTAGTGTTTGAACGGAACTTCGTTCGTGTGGACGATTGAATACTAATAAAACACAAAAACTAGTTGATATTAAGAGTATAAGTAGTTCAAATAGTTCAGATAAGTTTCAGCAGTCTTTGATCATCCATTTAGCTTTTTTCGTAATAAATCAATAAAAAAATTGTATTTTCTTATAAAGCAGACCATTTGAAAAAGTCAAACTTTTAATGTAATTTTTTTGCATACCATAGATATCTATGTGTACCTACAATATTTTTTATTAAGTTTATTATTCATCTAGTACCCATAACACAAGCTCTGCTTAGCTTGGGGCTAGATGATGCTGTGTGGATTGTCCAGCATTATCCTTATGTACTAATACAACGATAGATTTGATTGTTTGTTGAGATGGTTATAGGCTCCGAAACAACTGGACTGCGTAGCAAAATTAAAACATTAAAATCCTACATTATCCCTGCTAAACCTAGGATACCTATATAATATATTTTCTAAAAAGTTAGGGATCCGTATGATAACTTCAATAATGTTACCTAAAGTGTATGTGTGTGTAAAAAATTCTAATTTTTATATCAAAGCCGGAGCGGACCCTTATATTATAATCTTATAAATAACACGAGCATAGCCGGAGGTAGAAGCTAGTTAGTGTATTGCAATTTAAAAAGTCCTTAACACCTATATCCTGTCGCAAGCAGCTTTCAACCGGGTGTAATTATAACCGGTTTTTATCAAAGATTACGAGACCGGTGTTCAAATCCTCATTACTAATTAGTACACACGGTTAACATTAAACCGGCCATTGAAATAACTAGAAAATAAAAATTTTGATAATAAAATGGGATCATAAACGATAGTGAGGTTTTCTATGTTGATTGATATATAAATTACAATTGGTATTGATATAGATCAGTAGGGCACGGGCTTTCTTGTCTAAGGTAGAATAGACAAAAATTACGTCACTTTGTCATCGAATGCGTAAATTATTTGAAATTAATTTCTTCAACTTCAATAATGTACGCAATGTACGGCGATGCGATGTCATTATTGTCTATTCTACCCTAGAGAACAATCCCCGTGCTTGGCCTACAGTTGAGATACCTCGAGATTGTATGTCTGTCAGTTAGCTCAACTTGATTATTTATTGCGTCAAGTGTTTTATTAGTAAATAGAAGTATTTTTTCTATTCTTTTACTGTAGTTTTCTTTATCATCAAAGTCTTATAATTGAGTAGTTATTATGGGTAGGTATATAAAGTACTTATAATAAGTCATTTAACTAAATTAAAAAAATAAAAGACATGCTTGCCTATAGTTTGGAAAATATGGTTCTTTGAGATTACAATTAGGTAGGTACGTAAACTCAATAGAAAAATACCTTTCTTATCGTGTTGTAGAGACCATTGTTGGACTTAATCTCGCCCGATGGAAAGTAACAATATCATAGAATATCAAATGCTTTACCTATTTCCTTTAGACCTGAACTCTTGGACACGTTACTAAATAAGAGAACAAAGTGATTATTTTGATTTTATGCTCAGTTCAATCATTTTAAAGTAAAAAGGCGAAAAACAAACCTTTACCATAAGTTGTTAGTTTTCGAGTTGGAGTGAAACTCGTCCCAAACCTCCTTATCTTCTAGTTAATAGGAATATTTGTCTATGAGAAGCCTTTTTGCAAACAATATGTGTAATTATTTGTTCAAATTTATTTATAGATATGGCCGACGATGTACAACAAAGGTCTAGAAGACCTATTTCCGGTCTACTTCTTGAAGACCTTTTTATACTAACTTAGAATTTTATTATAGACTCGTATAATTGTGTGTTCGTTATTAATTTATGATAATACATATTCATGGCAGAAGGAACATTATAAGCATAATTTGACATAAACGATGAATTAATTTCACATAATTTTACCTATAAATATGGTATGACATTATCTATTTACTCGTATGTTAGTTTTTTATATAAATTCAGTCCCTGACCTAAGTAGGAAGCTATCTGGCCAGGTGGGATGACGAACTGCGAAAGACTGCAGGCAGATGCTGGATGCGACAAGAACAGGCGCTATAGCGGTCATTTGGGAGGCCTATGGAGGCCTATGTCCAGCTGTGGACTAATTATGCATAGGCTTATTATGAACAAATATTATTACAATTTTATGACTGGACTAAATCAAAAAGTGTTCAGATTTGAAACAATTGAGGTTTCTGCAGACTGTTGCAAACAGCCTACAGATAGCTCAACTGATGCGTATCAATACCAGTCGGAAACGTCCAATACGCTGGCTACATTGCCTCGCTGTACCTAGATATAGCAATGCTGATGCGCTGTACCAGATACTCACCAGCTATCGGTAACAAGTCGCTTCGACCAGACGCTCAGATAATTAGGATAAACCAATATTACATTCAACATCATCTTAGGCTTGTCTTCAAAATAAAATCAACGGAAATGCATTCCGTTGATGTCCGTAGATATTTTTAGGAGTGCTACCCCTAAGATTTTTCTACGCAATAGGTAGGTATTTTGCTCCGACCCAAAACATTTGATTTGAGTTCTCTCTAGCCATACCAATATGAACTTATTCCAAATTTCTATTGTTTAATTATTTCGATAGGTTATATTAAGGTTTATTTTTACTGAATGAGACATTCTTATATAAAATTCACAGCTTACACTACCACGGGTCATTATCGATTAGAATCGTTTAAATCGATTCCGTCTAATCGAGCGCACGCGCATTCGAATATTAACGAATTAACGACCGAAAGTTGCAAGAATGGTAACCGTATCGCAGTTAACTATCGATATATCGATGATTTCTTTTCATCGTTTTACTTGCTGGTGATTATTTTTTATTGCAAACTTTTTAAACGGCTTAAGAGAAACTGGCTAGGTTTTGGTGTGAGACTTTATTTAAAATAGTTATGAAGTTTGAGAGTTTAGGTGAAATAAAGTTATTGAACGAATTCTAAAAAGTGGTATGTTCTGCTGTAATGTCTATTTTCGTTGATTCCATTATGGACTGTTTATGAAAATTCGCTATTTTATAAATAATCCCGAAGTGTTCTCATTAAAATTTTATTTACTTTTTAGGGATTAGAATTTGTAGCTAAATAAAAAATGTTTGAATTGTGAAAATTTGAAGTAGGTTCCTTTTTTTTCCAAAACAATAAAATTATTTTACAATTAAAATAAACTCTGAGATACATTTAAGAGTCATATAATTCTTGCCGCCAAACAAATATTTCAAAATATCCTCTCTAATGAAATAATTTCATCTCATTAGACAAAAAAGAGTGATTTTTGAAAAAGTTTCGTGAGAACTTGGCGCTGCTGGACAGTAATTGTTTTACTATCCACCAGAGCAAAGTCTTTTTCAGTGTTCCTTCATCAGTGTGGTAGCAGTTACATCTTTGCTAATAAAACCTATTTCTATATTGGCAATGAAGTAATAGGTATCTAAAATACCTTTCTGGACCTCGGAAAACCTTATTAACACCAATGGTACCCATAAATACACAAATGGTTGACAAAAAGGTACAAAAGGTACCAGGAGTACATCAGATAGATGGTGGTTTTAATTGAGCTACACTGGTCTTTCTGATTTATGAGGTGGCCACGCCAAAAGTCATTTCCATTTCGCGCCTCTGTGTGGACACACGACCGTGAGGGATAGAAAACTAGAAGGATAGAAGGTAAGGTATGGTATTAAAAACAAAATGGCCCACGATAGTTAATGTCTGCCTGGGTAATGGTGATTTTGAAATTAATAAATTTAACAGTTTTTGGTTATAATATTGTAGAGTATTGAGTACTTATCCACTCAAATCAAAATATAAGAGATCTTGTCCGAAAAGTATAAATTCTATGCTTTATACTGTGTACATTTAGACTTGACTCTTTTTTAACATTAAATATCAAATATGTCAAAAATTACGATTTCATTCGGACTTGAACCCGTAACCCTCCCTCAGTCCGGGATGCGTTAGCTTCTGTGCAATTTCTTTATTTAATTTCCTAGAGATTACCTTGAATCCAAGGACTCACGCACTATGATAACAATTTTTTTTTTTAAAATTATGGTATAAAGCATCAATTTATTATGACCTTCCGTTTTATTTTAACTTTGATTTGAATAGGGAAGACAATTGAATATGTAGAGTCATAAACCAAAAAATCTTCCAACAAGCTCGCGCATACACTCTCCACCTAACCAGCCCGTGTGTCAGCCATCCCAGATCTTCACGCCCGATATCCCTCGCACTGCCAGCCTCTTTTAAAGTTTGTTTTATGTTTCATTTGAGCGTCCAAGTAAAATATTATTCAATTTAGATTGAATTTCATCACCTGCGGCCGAGGCGTGACCAGTACGTCTTGCTGACAGGGCTTATAGCTCTGAAGACATAAGTCTTAGATAATGTAAGGGCTTAGGACTACTGCGATAATTATCGTATTATTATTATCTTTTGGTGGCTTTAGTATCGCTGCGGCGATTGTATTGTTTTTTATTTTTTTTAGTGATTGTCATCGTACTGCGATAATTATTATTTTATTGTATTGGAGTAAGGCTCCGGTGACGGATGAAATTCCCATACAATCGTAGTACCAAAACGATTTGTAATTTGAGCATCTAATATTTTTTTTATTTTATTTATTTATCTATTTTTTCAGTTACTCACAATAAAATTGTTTGCTTTTTTTACTGTGCTATGTTAGTAATTTTCATAATTCAAATACTTACAGATTAAAACAAATAAGAAATAAATACTTACATTAAATATTTGGCAATCGTTTTTTATACTTTCTATAAAGAGGAAAGATTTAATTGTTTGAATTGCGAAACAACTGAATCAATTCGCAAAATTCTTTCACCATTAGAATCCAAATTTTTCTTGATGAATATAGGCTACATTTAAACGAAAAATAAAAATTTTGTGGACCCGTTTTTGCTGTATTTATAGAATGCGATAAATCATTGATTATTGAAAACAACAAGCGTCTGATAAAACTTCTAAGTGTGATACAGACCCATCTAGATGAATTCCAACCTACGTAACATGAATTAAAATGGTATTTAACTGTAAAATATTGAAATAATAAGAGCGGCTGAAAAAAAAATTAAGTGTGATACAGACTCATCTAGATGAATTCCTACGTAACATGAATTAAAATGGCGTTTAAATGTAAAATGTTGAAATAATAATGTGTAGTGGCGGGTAAGGGACACAGCTGAGTGTTGTTTCTCATTTTGTGGTCCAGCGTGACTTGCCAGTTCAGTTTCGCGAGGTGTTACATGCGCTAGATGTTTTAAAAGGATTAAAGCACATTCTGATACGAATATTTTTTTCAAGATTTTGTTACTCAGCTTTATTTATTAAATATTTAATTTTTTATTGGGCGATAAAATATACAAAAAACATTAAAATGTAAAAAGATGGTAAAGGCGAGCTTAAAAGAGTTCTCTTCCAGCAAACCTTATTGGGAGAGAGAGATTTAATCATGTCTGAGTTGATTAAATTTGCATTCAACATATTGTCAGACAGGGCGTTATGGCGCTCATTAGGGGAGGCCTATGTCCAGTGGACTACCGTGGGCTGATGATGATGATGATTTTGTCATTGAATATTTGAATAACTTGGTATTTTTACCTTATAGTAATTGTATCCAGTGTTACCCAGCGGTAAATTGGTTTAAGTGTTTTTGGAGTTTTCATGGGCAATTTTCCAATTTTCCTAATCTGTTCATGAGAACCTTTAGACATACTTGAAAAAAAAGTAGTTTAAGCCTTAAATCCAGAGATAGCCTTGAATTGAATTTATTTTATGCTAGGTTAATAGAAAATGGTTTACGAATTGCGGCCAATTACTTTTCCACTAGTGTTATTCATTATAGAACACAGAAAAAAACCCAAAATAATTTCTATTTCGCGGCAACTCGAAACGAAATAATTGTAGTAATCCGTATCTAAAACTTCAATAATGTAACCCAACGGGTTCACATTATGTGTACCTATGTGTAAAATTTATATTATTTTATTTTTCTTGAATACCCGTCGAATCTAGTGCGGACCGCTACTTTAGAATAAATAAGTTACAAAAGAACCTTGAAAAATCAAAAACTATATTCAGCCTCATCGCCCGCCTCGATCTTAAATCCCTCCATGTAACCACGTCCTAACCACACGGTGTGAAATCAGCATTGTGATAAGCTAACGACCGCGCGCGGCGACGCTCGTCCCGTATCAATTACAGCGCGACGCAATCTACCCGTTTTAACAAACCCCAGCAGTTCTAATTAATTGCAAGTATTGCCGCGGAGCATTGACACTTGACATGGATTTTTCAGCTTTAAGCACGATCAATAGCTAAAGTTGCTTGCTGATAGATTTGGGGTAGGGGTATATTTATAGACTAGCGGTCCACCCCGGCTTCGCACGGGCATTTAAGAAAATTTTAATTTGTGACGCGCCGTCAGGGTTTTCAAAAAGATAAGATTGAACATAATTTGAATTTTGGACGCTGAGTTCAAGTGTTTTATGAACTGTTTTTATGCCTGTTGTATTTTGTAATGGATTTGAAATCAACGGATAGTATTTCAAATCCAAATTTGCAAATTTTAATACCCTGTGTATTCTATAATATTGCAAGGGTACTTAAATCTAAAATACGTTTTGCAATGAGACTCAATGAGGTTGAAAAATCACAATAAAACTAAATATTCAATCGATGCCTAAGTGCTATAAAATTTAAATTAAACTGTACATATTCAAACGTTCTAAATCGGTGAAAACGCTGAATGTATTGAAAGCCATAATTGCTCTGTGATTATGACATCAGTGAACAAAGTACGTAAGTAGTACGTTATGCTGATCAGTCGACAGGTTGAAAGTTTAAGTCTGACCATTATGACGTCATAAAAGGCTACTATAAAGTTAAAACACAAATAACAAAAAATCTATTATATAAATTAGATTTTTTATTAATTTTGTTAATATTTTTTTCCGGCTGCTTACCTATCGCTTATTCTATTTTTAGTTCACAAAATTATATTTTAATTTCTTTTCAAAGTTTTGGTACCTATTTAGAGACAAAGTGTCGCGCACTACTAAATGCTCGAAGTGTTGATACATTTTAATTTAAAAAGGTGTTTTTAATTACTTAGCAGTTATTTCCATTCCAATCTCTAATTATCAACCCCCGTGACATATGGATATCATGTTAGCCAATCAGCGATTAGCAATGACGTTCCGTTTCACGCAACTGACAACTGACAATGACAGTTGGATGATGCCAATGGAACGTTTTTAATTGGATTTGAAAATTGAATCGAATCCAATCGAGTATTGTTTTTATGATAGATGGTTTAATTTTCGAATGAAAGTTGAATGGTTTGATTGCCTTTCTCTTGAGTTTATCGTTTATTTATTTTGGTTTACCTTTTCTTAAATATTTTTGTACTTTTATAAAATATCCTTTTTGTACAAAAATTTATTATTTTAATACTTTGCGTGCTCTAATATAGGTAAGTAACAAAATCAGACACGAAAGAAATTTCAAAAATCCTGTTACGATTTCAAAGAGATCGTTCAAATATTTATACAACACACAAGAGACCGATAAGCGGCTTACTCAAATAATTCCAAATTCAAATCATTTGAAACATTTACAAAATCGTAATTTCAAATATAGAATAAAGGGGTCATATAACTCTTCGGGGTTCCCATGGTGAGCGTTGACAGCCAATGATTTAAACCTCCTTGCTCCTTAATTAATGCGAATGGGGAAAATATGTTCATCTCGTTCTAACCTATTAAATTTCAGGGTTGGTGGTAGTGCTGTCTTTTTCTAGCGATCTGTAAAATTGCCTTGTTATTGAGACATCTTCCTTTGGAGTGATTTGTGGCCGTCGCCGAGAAATTTTATCGATTTGTTTACTTTGAGTCGGTAACTCTAGGGTAAGTATCATTCGATTTATGTAGGTATGGTAATTTTGTATCGGCGCACTTTACTTTGAACCCATAATGTACCCACTAGTTTTTTTTACTTCCTCTTGGTAGAATAGAGCTAGAAACTCATTAATATGTTAAATATACAAGGCATAAGTAAGGTAAGTAGGTAGGAATCTATATTAGTTTGGAAATTGACTATGTTCAGTGTTTTTGTAGATTTGTACCTACCTGAACTTTGATAGTTTAAATTTACTTAGTAATTTTCAATTTCTAGATCTAGAAATGGGCTACAGTTATTATATTTATTGTGCCTAGAAAAATAATTACTAACTGACATTTGTGACAGGTTCATCGTCTGCGACATTGTCACATACCAACAAATTAGGTTGTGTTCATAAATAATATTAAATATAAATTCTGTCACAAATTCTTTATCTTCATATTTTTTATCATTAATTTTTTTTAATAAATCCAACATTGTATTCATCGAACTGTGCTTTATCTTGAACTAAACTGTGTATTAAATTACTACCCTAGTTCAAACCACCTAAAGGTAGTTTGTAGTCAAGTTGGTGATATTATACAACCTTATCAATAAGGTAAACACGCAAACAACGGGCGTGCACGTCACAACTGCTTACACGGTCGGCCGCGAACGGGTTAAGGGTACTACATATTACTTCAATTGAAAATGAAACCTGAGGACTTCCTTAGTTTTGTTTTAATGAAGCGTTTTCCAAAATACAATAATATGGAATGAACGTGAGTCTGCCTTATAATTAGACTCAGCTTAGGCTCTTGAGCATTAGGCAATGAATATTTTTAAGCTTACGCTTGCTAAACATAATGATTAGTATTATTTTAACGGGTTTGCACTCTGTAGTGGTCACGAGATGACTAATAAAAAAAAATGCGATAAATACCCGTTAAAATAGTACTTACCTACAATCATTATTTTATGGCAAACTGTTTGAAAGCTGGTGACGTTTGGACGCGATACGATTACTCATAGGTTTATTCTTTGAGACGTTCAGTTTTCTCAGTGTATAGATGTCCCTTTTCTTGATTTGAAATCTTTTTTTTTTGTGTCTCTAATATTGACAGTTAAGCTACCTGTAGGCCAAGCACGGGGATTGTTCTCCATGGTAGAATAGACAATAATAACATCGCATCGCCATACATTGCGTACATTATTGAAGTTGAAGAAATAAATTTCAAATAATTTACGCATTCGATGACAAAGTGACTTCATTTTTGTCTATTCTACCTTAGACAAGAAAGCCTGTGCTTGCCCTACTGTAGTTCGTTTGCCACTGTCAGCAATGTCAATTGTAAATACTGCTTCTAATTTGGTTATTTTCTTTGTTCATACCCATTGATGAAAATAAAGTATGCCCTTTAATATGCAAAAGATAGAACAGCAGGGAAAGAAGTTCCTCGACTGAGTCGCGGTCAATGGCCAAAAGTTCACGGTGCGGTACCACCCCACGTCAGATCACCTGGCCACGTGCCATACTGCAAAACGGTTACCGACAGATGGCGCTTAATTGTTTTACGTTTATTATGTGATCTGTTTTGTTTTTGGGTCATTATGGGTTCCACATTTTTAGGGGATTTTTTGTGGAGCAAAATGGGTAAAATAATGGATGGAATGTTAGTTCGTTTTAAAGTAATTACCCGATGAGCGAGAGACGACTCGATTGTGGCAGAAATTTCGCACGTTGTTAGTGGCATAAAAACTGTCTCTTTCTATTTCAGGTTGTAACAATATACACATCTGAAGAATTTGAGACGGTTCCATGTTGTACTTTTTTTAATATTTTCTCTATCAATAGAGTTTAATTTTAACATAACCTCCTCTTATGGGAAGCAATAGCTAACGGCAACAGTTATTCTTAAATTACCCCAAAGCTGGACATAGGTCTCTCATAATGCGTGCCATAGCACCCTTTTTTTAGCTTGCTGCATCATGTAGATGCTGGATGCAACATTAATACAGAGCGCTAATGTATTAGCATAGCATAGTATATCACAAGTTTTTATTCCACCGAAGTTTTCCGATTTTCGCCCCACTACTCTCTTAGTGTTCCTAATAAAGTCACCTAGAATGGTCTACGTAGGATTTATAAGATTTTATTGATTATTTAAAACAAATACTAACAAAAGAAATTACAAAAACAGAACGAAACAATTAAAACTACTATAGGTACAATACACTTATAACTATTTCCTAAATATCTACGTTAACCGCCACCAAATGGCACCAGAAAAAATTGCCACGTCGTCACCTAAATTAAATCTAAGCTTTCGATAAACACCTCACTTGACCTTTTCCTACAAATAAGTAGGTAATTTCTTCATCTAGCCTTTATTAAAAAGTCAATAAAAAGGAATAATTATCGCTATGTTCGTGACCGTACCCCATAAAGTGAGTCGTATAACGCGAGTTAAGGTTAGGACCTGAGTCCACTAAAGTTGACCATAATCAGGTGATAGCTTTTGTGGGTTTAACTAAACTGTTTAGGTGGTCGTGTGGCCTGCTTTTTTAGATTTTCATGGGAACAGTTAGGTTAACCTAGTTTATTAATTTCAGTTATTTATTTCCGACTGTTATTGATATGGATAATGGTATGGCAAGTTGAACTACCGGGGCCGTGTGGTACCGGCATAGAATTTCACCACTCCCACTCTTCCCGTGGATGTCCTAAGAGGCGACTAAGGGACACACCGGGGGGCGGGCAGCAGCGCCCTCTGCAGAACAACTCCACCGAACTGCGATCCCCAACCCGCATGCCCAGCGTGGGGATTATGGGCAATAACCCCCAGATGAAATAAGTGAATGCGCGCATTAGGGGAGGCCTATGTCCAGCAGTGGACTGATATAGGCTGATGTTGTTGTTGTAAGTTGAACTACCTGTAGACTGTATGCAACTAACTAGCTCAATTTTTTCAATTTGAACTAGTAGGTACCTATCTTAGGTAGGTTTTCTGAAAGAGATCTTTTTAGGGTCAAGCTCGCCTTTGTCAATATTTTACATCTAAATGTTTTATTGTATTTTATCGTGCAATAAATGACGACCGGCGCGGTGGGCGAAGGTCCGCCTCGACGACGCAGGAGGTAACGAGTTCGATTCCCGCCTCGGTACAAATGTTTGTACGAACTGCAGAGATTCTTTAGGGTGTTCCGGTCGTTTTCTATATTAAAAACATATCTATCTATTAAATTTATTGTATAATATTTAACAGTCATCTAGTACCCATAACACATGCCCAGCTTAGCTTGGGGCTAGATGATGTTGTATGGATTGTCCAGCATTTTTTATTTATTTAATAAAGTATTAAGAATCAGTGCTTATTTTGCAAGACCAAATTACTGAAATCTAAAAATCTGACGCGACTAGTATGAGCTATCAAAACGTTTTTAATATATAATAAACTAGCGGCCCGCCCCGGCTTCGCACGGGTATTAAGCAAAAATTTCAGAAATTATACACACTAAAAAGATGGGTTTCACAGTTTTCATACGGATCTTTACTTTTTTTAACAGCATTGGGGTTTTTATTTTTGACATTGACTCGACATTCCAAAACTGACACTGGCCGTAGAGAAAAAGCAAGCACCGTGCGCTATACAACCTCTTTTTCTATTCTGACGCGCCATAATAGAAAAAGAGGTTAAATATACAGCCCACGGTTCAATTATTGAATTTTTCATGCGGATCCCTAACTTTTTTGAAAATATTATATAGCCTATGTTCATCACGGAAAATTAAGGATTCTAATGGTGAAAGAATTTTTTAACTCGGTCCAGTAGTTTCGGAGCCTATTCAATTCAAACAAACAAACAAACAAACAAACATACAAACAAACAAACAATCAAATCTTTCCTCTTTATAATATTATATAGACAATTTATTCTTGTTAATTATCTCTCGCGATGTCCTTATCAAATAATGACATCTTTTCGATTTGCTTAAAACATTAACGAGTTAAGCATTTAAGCCGTTAAAGTTAATGTTATAGTTTATTGAATTGTTTTTATCTCAGTAATTAAAATGTTAACGCATCTGCTCTCGTTTAAAAAGTAAGAATTTCTCGTTTCATTCAGTCTATTCTATCGGGACCCAAAGGCACTGTCATTTCATTGTCTCCTACTGTCTTGTCACTTTGACAGTGACAGTTCTTTGTATACATTATTTGGAGCATTGAAAAATATTTAATATAGGAGTTAAAGCTTAGAATCATAGACTAGGTAAGTATTGCTTAGAATAGCCAAGCTAAGGTATAATTTTCCGCGCAAAACAAATACAACTAAGTTCAAGAAAAAAAATATTAAAAAATAACTTGAGAAAACTAAATGTTGAGTGCAAGTCGGACCGGCGCGTACTGAGGGTTCCGTATAAAGTCTTACAACAACAACAACATCAGCCTATATCCGTCCACTGCTGGACATTTCTGAAAAACGGTGTTGACATCTGTCAACATGGGACAGACAGAGAATAAACTCATACTATGAGGGTTCTTTTTGAGGAACGTAACCCTAAAGTCGCTTCCCGCTGTCTGTCTGTCCCTATGTATGTATAGATCTCTAAAACTGCGCAACGGGTTTTGGTGAGGTTTTTTTTAAATAGGTGGAGTGGTTTAAGGGGAAGTTTTATGTATAACATGCATTGTATCAGCATGCACTCGTGCAAAGCGGGTGTGGGGCTGGTTACTGGTAAGAAAATAAAAACCTTATTTTCAATAAAATTTTAGGTACACATTTATATTTTTTTACCCAAAATAAATTTATTAAGTCATTTGTATAACTACTAAATTTATTAATAAGTTATTTATTATTACATGTCTAACTTTGAACAACGTATTTTGCGCATCCTAGATTAAGATAAAACATGTATTCTGCTTGACAATTAAAATTACCTACAAATTTCTTACGCATCTACTAACAATTGATTTAATTAATTTTCAATACAAAGTAAACAAGAAAGCAAGTAAGTCACTTATCATTCCTATGCAAACTATGATTTACTACTATTTACCTTAATGAGTCAATTTAACCGTAATTTTATGTTAAAAAAAGATTGAATGCAAGGAAATTATAAATCACAGAGTAGGTAAAGGAAAGTCGCGTGCGCCAATATACCATTTAATGGTCATGCCTGTAACCAATCGTCATGCAAGCGATATGAATACCAATTAATGACATTATGACAGTTATGTACTATTATTATGCATTATCTATCTTCATGAAGCTGTTGTATCGGTATTAATATATAGGTATGTATTTATTTAATTTATATTTATGATTTTTTATATAATCACATAATTAGCAACATATTTTGTATTTATTCTCGCCTATTATGTAGTTTGGTATTCAATCAAATTGAATCATCATCATCATCATCATCATCACCAGCCTATAATAGTCCACTGCTGGACATAGGCCTCCCCTAATGAGCGCCAAACAAAAAACAAACAACTCCACCGAACTGCGATCCCCAACCCGCATGCCCAGCGTGGGGATTATGGGCAATAACCCCCAAATAATGATGCCATCAAATTGAATACCAATTACAAATTGATAAAAGACAAACGCATCTACTAAGATTTTGACTCATACAAAAGACATAAACGCGCATCCAGAATTTGATAAAATTAATGCGAGAAACCTATCCAACGATCGAACTGCGTTTTGAAATAATTACTTTTATAATTATTATTACTATTTAAGCGGATATTAATTGCGTTTGTTTACATTAATTATCAACATCCGTTAAAATATTAACTACTTTCATACTATTTTTTTTTCTACAAATACAATAAAGGAACAATTAGTATTTTTCTATACTAATAATATTATAAAGAGGAAAGATTTGATTGTTTGTTTGTTTGTATGTTTGTTTGTTTGTTTGAATTGAATAGGCTCCGAAACTACTGGACCAATTTGAAAAATTCTTTCACCATAAGAATCCTAAAATTTCCGTAATGAACATAGGCTATAAAATATTTTCAAAAAAGTTAGAGATCAGTATAAAAACTTCAATAATAAAACCATAGCGCTATACATCAACTTCTTTTTTTTTCTTTTTTTGCGCTGCTCGCTTTTGCTGTGACTCAACTTCTTTTTTTATGGCACCGCTTTTGCTACGACGACTCCGTCAGTGTCAGTTATGGATTGTCATAGACATCACAATTCGTTACTGGGGTGCGAGAGGAAACTCAATGTCAAAAAATATAAAAACTTCAAGATTGGAACCATGCGATGTAGGCGATATAGCGGTGCGAGAGAAAAGTCAATGCCTTAAGTGTTCCCTGTTTTTTTTTTATTTATGTAAAGGAGGTAAAGGTATAATTTTTAAAAAGGAAAGATTTTATTATTTGTTTGTGCTTTGAATTGAATAGGTTCCGAAACTACTAGACCTTTTTGGAAAAAAATTCATCATTAGAATGATAATCATAGGCTATACAATATTTTTAAAGTTAGTGATCCGAAAACTTCAACGTACCAAACATTTTGTGTGTAAGAACTTAAAATTCTTTAAAATACCCGTGCGAAGCCGGGGCGGGCTGCTAGTTTTTAAATAAACGTTGAATACTTCTTACAGTTTGCTAGTTTTACGCTTTGAACTCTTGCTGCGACACCGTCATCAAACTCCTCGATTTTGTTCATGAAATAGGCATTTAGAAGTAATATACCTAGGTACTCACAATAACTGACCATAAATCTTTTATTATAATTACTAGCGGTCCGCCCCAGCTTCCCACGGGTATTTAACAAAAAAATCAATTTTCATACGGAACCCTAATTGTTTTGAAAATATTCTATAGCCTATGTTCATCACAAAAATTTAGGATTCTAATGGTGAAAGAATTTATCAAATCGGTCCAGTAGTTTCGGAGCCTATTCAAACAAACACACAATCAAATCTTTCCTCTTTATAATATTAGTATAGATTATACATTTTATTTCTGGTGCAGTGCACCAGAATTGCCATACCTACAGCAAATCAAATTGACCAGAGCGCCTTGGGGAGGCTTGCAACTGTTATGGATGGATATGGATCAATTGAGCTAACTATAGTTTGTTCGCAACAGTCTACAGTTAGCTCAATTGTATCAATTGTAAAACCTAGATTTATAGTGTAATGTAAAGCGGTACAGTATATGCGCTGCGTTAGTAGAAATATAACTTTTTAGAAGGCGGAACTCTCGCTCATGGAGATGAACCTTTAGTAGTCCTTATACTTACTTATACCTTTTAAAGTCTGCGAATTCCTAATAACATGCAAAATAAAACGAATGCTCATTTGTTTATGATGAAAATTTGCATGAAAGTAAGTCGAGGTGCCAGGTGGATCGTACGTGTTTCAACTAATAGTTGGATATTAAAGTTTAATTTGTTGCTATTTTATGCAATAAAAGAATTTACATAACATTAAGTGCCTTTTTCTTTTTAATAATAAAGAAAAAAAAATATTAACATAGAAAATTACAATCAAATTACAGGAACCTGTTAAACTAGTATTTATTTTTATTGAAACAATTGAGCTGCAGACTGTTGTAAACAAACTACAGGTAGCTCATTGATCCATACCAGTCGCCACTGTAACCAAGATGTTGGCTGCTACTACACTTACTACCATTGACTTGAAAGAAAAGAAAGATAGAAAATATTCTTATTTACTTTAATAAAACAACACAATAATACATAAGAGACTTGTCAAAGTTGTCAGTCGTTCAGCTAAACATCAAGCAATCACTCAAAATCTAAAACTCATCATCATCATCATCAGCCTATGTTAGTTCAGTGCTGGACATAGGCCTCCCCTAATGAGCGCCATAGCGCCCTGTCTTCGGCTTGTCGCATCCAGCATCTGCAAGCAGTCTTTCGCAGATCGTCATCCCACCTGGCAGGAGGGATGACGAAAATCTAAAACTGAAATCGAATAATTTATCGAAGTGCTTAGGCGTTGCAAGGCGCTCTTTGTACTCGTACATAATGAAAGAAAAAGAAAACTTTTAACTGGTTGTTGCAAGTACTTAAGTATCAGCATCATTGCTATTTTAGGAAAGAATTTAAAAAGAATAAAAAACATAGATTGAAAACGTCTATACACCTACTAATAATTTAATCTGATGAAGTTTGTTTTCAATTTAGAACTAAAAAAAGTAAAAACTACTATCCTACCCGTAATGATGATTATAAAGGGTGATAAAACCACCGCACTCTCGATTAGTGACGTACCAAAGGACATTATCGATAAATCGATTCGATTGCCTGCACTATCTTGATCGCCGCTCGCAAAACAATAACTTTGCTTCGTTACAAAAAAGACGCGCAAAAGATGCATCGAGACGATATATTCGAATAATTATAATTTCTAGATCAGAATCGTAGTTATTTATAATAAATTGATACAATTGTTGTGGTGAATTCGCTATTTTTATGATAATCGTTATTGTATTGTCTGCGGAAAATATAATAATTGTTGCATAATGAAATGAGATGGGACGTTATACCTAAATAGTTTTTGAGACAATTCTGCGAATCACTAAGGCTTCGGTACATCTATGATAGTGGGTTAACCTTTAGGTTTCTAGATGCCTAGTTCCACACCAACTCCGATACAACTATACTTAGGTACTAAAGTAAACTCGGAAAAATATTGGCATAACCAAAAATACCCCTAAAATATAGTGGGAAATTGAGGAAATTACTGAAACTCTTAAATAAAAACTGAATCTTGGAGTAAAAAACATCGATAATATAATACATAGACTATTTTCATCGATAGCGTTCATCGATAATTTCCATCGACACATCCCATCCCTAGCAGTCCATATGGCGTCTCCCACACGGCGGAGGTAATTGGCACCAAATGACCATAAACCAGCCATATTGTTCGTTTCTTTCAAAAATAATAATTTCGAAATGTATCCTTTTATTATTCACTCGTAAAACCTCATGCGTAGCTGGTACGAATCTTATATATTTTTACATTTGTTGATTTTTTTCACAATATGTAAGTTCGTCTGTAAATAAAATTGTATTTAATTATTTAATTATATTATATATTAATATTAAATTTAAGGTCAGTAATTGTGAACTATCCTTCCTTGTTTGTGATATGTATCTTGGTGTTATCAATACAGACGTGTATAGATACAAATATTTGTCCCGAGGCGAGAATCAAACCTGTAACCTTCTGCATCACAGGCGGGTCTTCAACCACCGCGACAAAGATCCTCAAAAACATTTTGTACTTTTACAACCGACTTACAACATTATTACTACGTGTGTTGCAGAATCAAACAAAAATCTTTAGCGATCTATCTATCTAGCTAAGTATATCTATGATAGACTAGCTGGGTGCCCGGGGTTTCACCCGCGTAACTCCCGACCCTGTGCGATTTTCGGGATAAAAAGTGGCCCATATGTTATTCCAGGTCATAAACTAATCGTGTACCAAGTTTCATCAAAATCCGTCCACTGCTTTTTACGTTAAAGAGTAACAAACATCCATAAATTACAAACTTTCGTGTTTATAGATATTAGTGGTATAAGATATTGAATATAATATTTAATACACATACAGATGTTTTAGCATAAAGGCCATTTTCGCTCAGCAGATCTCTCCCTATAAAGAGAACATGTTATCACAGCCTCCCTATTAGATGAACAGACGCGATTTGTCGCCTGCGCCCCGCCCATTGCTAGTAGTTTTGCATAGACAAGTACCTACAGTTTTCCTTGGGGAGGTAGTTAGGTAGGTACAGTCAACGGTAGAATTATCTGAAAAGGGCTTATCGCTCGAAATCGATTTTCATCAACAGCCTTTCAAAGAATTAATAAATTTACAAACTATAAATGCAATTTCCAGCAGTTTTTTTGGCATTCATTGTACCTTTATTTCATAGAGTCAGGCGTTTTGCAGAGAGAAGTTATATAGAATACGAAAAATATTTTTCTGCATGATGTCTTTCATTGATTTGAGAGTAAAGTAGGTAACGATTGGTGTTACAGGGCGTTATGAAACGTGTTACACAGCGAACGTTTGTGTATTTATCAATTGAGCCCATAACCCCCACGCTGGGCATGCGAGTTGGGGATCGCAGTTCAGAGGAGTTGTTCTGCACAAGGATGACAGTGTTTCCATATCAACCATCATTCAATATCCGTCCTAATGAACAACGCTGTCGTACAACAGTCTAGTTTATCGCGCAACAGTCTAGTGTTTTGCATCAACCGGGCTTTTCTAGCTTCCTAAATACATCAGCATAATACTAAACCATCTGTGCTTTGTTCTAGTGGTCATGCACAAAGAGAAGGAGGATCTTCACGGGCATCGCAGGGAGCACTCCCCTTACGACCACGCGATGCCGGACGGCGAGCTATTTCTACAGGTAACCTACCATCTATCTCAGTTTTAGTAATAAATGTAAAAAAATTTAAAAAATGTAAAAAATGTAAAAAATTGTATGTGTGTCTGTAGTAACAAATAAATTTTTTATTTATCTATCTATCTATCTAATATTTATTCACACAAGACATTGTACATAAGGCCTTTTTTATAATAACTGTATGAAATTTTACTTGTTTATTTGCTTATTTTGTTATAAGCACATCATCACCAGCCTATAATAGTCCACTGCTGGACATAGGCCTCCCCTAATGAGCGCCACAGATGGCATTATCATTTGGGGGTTATTGCCCATAATCTCCACGCTGGGCATGCGGGTTGGGAATCGTAGTTCGATGGAGTTATTCTGCAGAGGGCGCTGCTGCCCGCCCCCTTTGTGTTTCCCTTAGTCGCCTCTTATGACACCCACGTGAAGAGTTGGGGTGGTGAAATTCTATTCCGGCACCACACGGCAGTCGTCCAATAAGCACATAAACAAGTAAAAAGCCTAAAGAAATAAAGTTATTTAAATCTGAAATAGGCGTTGATTTGCGAATGTGTGTCATAAAGATGTCGAGTCATTTTGCCATCAAAAACAGAACATATTCTGGCTAAATCTAGGTCATGTATAGTCAGTGGTTTTCTAATACACGCGTGCCCCGGCTTCGACCAGTAATTATAAGTTGGGTTCTTTATTGAAGTTTTCATACGAATCCCTATAGGTATTTTTTGAAAATATAATAAAGCCTGTCTGTCGTGGATTAATCATGGAGATTTAAATGGTTAAAGTTTTTTTCAAATCCTGTAATTTCGGAGCCTATGTTTAAACAAACATTCAAATTTTTCCTCTTCATAATATTAGTATAGAAGTATAAATATAATGTGTCTACTTATTGTGTCTTGGTTCAAATAATTCATTCATCTATATAAGTGAGCCGTATAATTTTCAGTCGATGGATAAAAACTTAAAAAATTAAATTGTCACCTCAAACGAATTCATACCACATTATCATAGGAAATATCTTTATAGGCCCGTAATTCTCTGACAAGCGCAATAAAACTTAATATATAAATAACGCAGTGTCACTAATAAATCAATGGACGCGAGCGCAAAAAGCATGCGGCACCCAACTGTAGTTGGGTACTTTACCTACCTACTTTACAGACGAGTTGAGCTATGACGGTTTGTATCCATTGTTATATCTAACACGATAAGACTCAAAAACTCCCTTTCAGTTCTACATTTTGAACTGAACTGAACTGAACGTTTAATCAACCGGACGGCTGAGGTCGCACAAATTCGTCCTGAAGTGTCTTCTTCCACTAGTGGGCAAATAATTTAAAAGAAGAAGTAAAAAGTAAGGTAAAAAAATCTTTATATACCTAACTTAAAACTAGGTATGGTAACAAACATAGAAAGCGATGTCACCGGCAAAATTACTGTAAAAATGTGTCATTGATCGAAACGCCACCTTATTTCCTATTTTACAATAATTATCGTTTGAAATTTTACTTGAGTAAGTGCTTATTTTAAAACCGTTGTCGCTATCGTTTGTCTGTTGTGTTATCCTGGCTCATCGGTCCAAAATATTTAATTAATCGGAGTGTTACAACACGAGCATTTTATTTTGTCAATGAATCTACTTCTAAACTATTTATGAAACATGAATATCGTGTCAAAGCCAAAAGAAAATATCTAGATTATGGTTTATCTCTATGAAATTTGGACTTTCTAAAGACTCTTGATACGAATTCACCATAAATTAAACTAGGCCATCTGATCTTTCTATTAGCCCGTAGAACATTTACTACTTCTTTGCTCCATAGTCAAAGTAATTCGTAAAAAAATACCTCACTACATATACTATGAGACTACGGAAACACTCACTCCGGTATTCCAACGGCAACTTCACCAGTTATTCCAAACTTCGGGGAAATTGCTCAGTAACTACAAAAACTACCCTCCTTTACTACCCTGACGGAATAATTTGGGGTGACAGCTCTGATAGGAAAAATGCCGGGATTTTGTCGACTTTTAGCATTAGTCATGGCCCTGTATTTGTAGGTATAGAAAATTACTTTGCAACCTATTGTAGGTATGTATATGTATATAGAATACTTGGAGGAAATTTTGGATGCGGTAGTTTTACTAATGCTATTACAAAAAGATTGATGTGATTTTTCAGTAAGAATAAGTCAGGTTTTCGTGATAAACTAAGCTAACTGACTCAATCGAATCGTGGCATATGAAGAGAACAGAGCTCTCCCACTGAGAACTCTCAATGGGAGAGGGATATAACTATGTATTTGTGATAGTCATCATCATGTCCATGTTAGACATAGGACTCGTCTAATGCGCCATAGCATTTATCATTTGGGTCTTATTGCCGATAATCCCCACACTGGGCATGCGGGTTCGCAGTTCGGTGGAGTTGTTCTGCAGAGAGCGCTGCTGCCCGCCCCCCGGTGTGTTTCCCTTAGTCGCCTCTTACGACCACCTCTTGTGATAGTATTGAGAGTGAATTTCGCATCACTATTTTCCTTCATTCATTTTTGTTTCTTATTTTCCAGGCACTCAACGGTTTCCTGATGATATTGACTTGCGAAGGAGAAGTTTTCTTCGCGACACACAGTATCGAAAGTTATTTAGGCTTCCATCAAGTAAGTGTTACCTTTTTATATGATGTTTATTGATAATAATGGTCTCTAACTTGCGTAAAACGTAGCGTTGTTGCGTAGCCTTGCGTTTCGTATTGTATTATATTGTATTTCTTTATTAATCAAAAACTTATTCTATTCTTATTTCTTCGACACTTTAAACCATATTAGGTTTGTCTAGTGCCGATCGTTACAGCGTTGGCACACGGAAAGAGTAGCAGTAGGTAACGACTCAAGTGAGATGTTGGGAATATGTTTCGTGAGACGTTGGGAATAGATGCACGTGAGATGTCAGAATAACACTTTTTCATTTGGGTAGAGGTAAATCCTTTATGAACAAGAAAATATCAATCAAATAACCAAATTATAACTAGTATTTAAAATAGAAACAATTGAGCTAACTGTAGACTGTTGCAAGAAAAATACAGGTAGATCAACTGATCTGTATCATCCATTATTGTTTAGTCTCGTATTTGCCGTTAGATTATTAAGGTTTAAACTGTTTAGATTAAAGTTTGTTGATATTATTAAAACAATAAATAATTTAAATACTTATTATTATAGGGATTTTATTAGGTTTTATGTACTCATGACTCTACTTCTTGCGCTATCTTCTCAGCTACTACTTTTAAATCGAGGTCCACCTGCGACACAGTAGGTTGCGGGTTCAATTCCGTACTCGCGACAAATCTTTGTAACATTCGCAAATATTCGTTCAGGGTGTACTGGTCGTTCTCTGTGTATAATAAAAATACCTATCTATGTACTCGTATATTATTATGTATATCAGTTATGTAGTACCCATAACACAAGCTCTGCTTAGATTGGGGCTAGATAATGTTGTGTGAATTGTCCAACATTATTTATTTCATCATGGTAATTTCTAAGAAAGAGGTTGTTATATAAGATAGGTATATAGTGGGTATGCCGATACCAATTAGAAGAGTTTTAGGTTGACTTGTTGGCACTGCGCTCGTAGCACTGCCTATGAAAATGAAAGGCCAATTCATATTTACTGAAATTTTAATTTAAAAGGCTTAACGAACTTTATTAACTGCTCAAATGAAATTATCATTCTATCAGACTCATTTGGTAAGGGCAAAGTTGAAGGGCAAAATAAGGGATTTCTTATAGTGAGGGTTGGTCTATAGTTGCAGTAATATAACGCACACTACACACCACATTAGAAGAACCTTACCTAACGCACACTTCACACCACATAAGGAGAACCTAACCTAACTCACACTTCATACCACATTAGAAAGTAAATCAGCATCTTATTTTAGGAGTTAATGATTAAGTTTAAAGTACTACAGCATAAGTTTTGTGAACGGGGTAAGAAAAAAAAACAATATTTTAAATACACATGGTATTTCAAAAGACTAATTTGTCAGTTAAGATTTTTACGACATTATAGCGCTCATTAAAAGAGGCCTATGTCCAGCTGTGGACTGATATGGGCTGATGATGATGAAAGCAAGAATACGCGCTGTTATATTATGACTCCTTATGACGTATCAATTTTTATATTGTGTGAAGTATTTGTACTTAAATATAAATAAATAGTAAATAATACTGAACAATCAACATCATTTAGCCCCAAATACCCAAGAGCTTGTGCTATGGGTACTATGTGACTGATATAATATATAATACAATACATTACAAAGATAAATATTTTATAATTTACATACGAAATGACTAGAACACCCTGAATAGATCTGCAAATCGTCCAAACATTTTGTCCCGAGGCGGGTGTGAACCCAAACCAACAACAATTAAATATTCAAACTTCCTGTGCGGAACACAGTAGTACTGCATATGAACCCTAATTATGAATTAACCATAATAAAATACGATGTAAAACTTTAATATTAATTACCATCATTAAGGTACTTTTAAAACCGTACCTTAACCCGCCACCCTGCTTTTATCTTGGTAATTATTATACTTATCAAGGCAAATAAAAGCCAGTATTGCTATAACAAGGTTTTTGGGGCGTTAATAGCTTTTCTTGGTTACCATTTGTATACAAAAAATAATTTAATAAAGACTACCTACCTACAGAGTATAGGTAAAACGAAAGAAGAATATTATAGATGATTGGTTATTTTACTTATTTCCGTAGATACGGTACACGAACACTGACGATATGAGAAAATTTTATGTTGTACATAAAACAATAATAACATCAATATTAAAAATAAAAAAATACATAAATAAGGTTCTTAGACTAGATTATGATCCAGAAAATACATACACAACAAAATACGACAAACAGAAGAAGTTATGTAGTACAAAACTATAAATAATGACAGTGGCGTAGGTTAACTTATCCTTCCTTGTATACACAGTTTAAATTAATATTTACATGGCGAAAATTTGCAGAAAAATTTGAAAAAGAAAGTCAACACCCTACAGCATACCTCCTATCCTATAGAATCGCGTCACCCTAAAAAGCGCACATTAATAAATGTCCTTCATTACCGCTAATAAAGCTCCAATGAAATATTATCAAAGTAGACCCCTAATTTTTGCTCGAAATCCGTCCCCCATAAAACTTTCTGCTGCATATAAAGTTCCCCCGATTTTATTTATGTTCATTTCGAGCGAGTAATTCGGTTACCTGAGTAACTTTGACGGGGCATGAATAATAGATGGAAAACTTTCGGGCTTACTGAAACTATAACTAACCCTGTCTTATTGTCTAAAATAATTGGGTTGGAAATAGATATAGCACAATAAGGTCTGACATAGTTTCATTTCATCTATGAAATAGGATATTAACATATGAAAACGAACAATATGCCCTTACACAGTTATAGAACAAGTAAGTTTATATATGAACCCGATTATTGACAGTAAGTGTATGAATTAAATAATAAAATGCTCAATTCTATTCAATTTCATTCTGTACACTACAAACCTATATATTGGCAACTTTATAATGTTATCCGTAAAAATAGCATGGCTTTCCAATAATATATTAATATTTAAGGAAAACAATTATATAATATAAGAATTTGTTATTGGCTTTTTCTTTCTAGCTCAACTCTAAATTATTTAAACCTCAAAAAAGCATAAACTCAGGTAACATTTTGAGAATTCTATTCTAATCCGGTTAATTATTCTGATGACTCATATAGCATCCCTCTTACCTCCAATCAAGTTATCATTGGGGGAGTTAAGTTAGATCGAGTAAAGCGCGCTCACCAGGTGGTAGACTATCGATCGACAAGTTAATGGTTACTGTTACTAACATTTGTCTGTGGCTTTACTTGAGGGGTCGGCACGTGCGTTTGTTATTTTTAAAGTTTTGGTTTGAAATATTGTGTTTCAAACTTAAGCCACTGATATATTTAATAACAATGAAGATAATGCTAACTGTAGATCGTTTGCTACAGTCTGCAGTTAGCGTCTTGTTGCAATTGTAAACAGAAGTTCTAATTTGTTTCTATTCTTTGTATAAAATCTGCCGTTATGTTTAAGTAACACATTTCAGTTTTTATTAAAAATTTTGCTGTTTCTAACTAACAAAACAAAAGGAATGAGACATCAACTAAAGTATTATGTAAATAAGCTGGACTAATTATGCATTACATTATACTATTTTCTGTTCAGCTTATTTACAGCACACTAAACTTTACGGGTAACATTTCAAGCTAGAAGTTGAAACACGAAAACAAAAGCAAAAGAATAAAAACAACATAAAACAGCTCGCCCATCAATCACCGATAAAGAAACCACACAACAGTGCCAAAACAATGGCGTATCAACAAACAGTAGCATGGCAACCCCTGCCCTATAAGAACAAAACCAATTACCCAACAAATCATCTCTTGACGTCTACGCTAACACAATATGTTCGTTCACCTACCCTTCGAAACCCGTGCACCTTTTATTTAGACCATATTTTTGTTATGATTCATTTATACGCTGACGTAGAGTAGGGGTCGTTCAGCGTGCCTTGACGAACCCCATTGATTATCAATTAGTCTTATACTTGCACCATGGGCTGTTGCCGCATTATGCACACGGTTTACACGGTCCTTCATTATTATAGCGAGGGAACTTGATACTTATTTGCAACAAACAAAATTAAACCCTATTGACGAAAGGTGGAAGTATCAAATGCTTTTGTGGGGTCTGAATTAACACGTCCGTCTTCGTTACAGATGATCGTTTAATGGTTAAGCTCGAATCAATTTTTAGGGTTGGCTTTGGTTTATTGATTTATTATGCGATCATGACTTGCTTTTTCGCCGTGTAAACATTTTGTTTGTATTATCTCGTTAAACAGATCCCGTAATAATCAAATCTTAATCATAAAAATCAAACCATATGGTTTTTATTTAAGAGAATTTTTAGTTTAAACTGTATTTCAAAAATTTCCCATAATGTTTAACAAAATGGTTTTAAGTCAGTCCTACACTCGAGTCGAAGTTATTAACCAATAGCTAGGCTAAGTATAATAAAGTATTATGCTGCAATTTGATTATTTAGCAGCTTTCAGTCAGATATATGTAAGGCTCTGTAATATTTCTCGCATTGTTTTTCAATTAAAAATAATGTCCCTTTCATTATATTTTCTCTGTGTTTATGTAATGTCTCGGTGTTTATTTATATGACTTGAACTTGTTTTTTTTTTATTTCCAGTCAGACATAGTCCACCAGTCGGTGTACGAGCTAGTCCATTCCGAAGACCGAGAGGAGCTTCAGAGGCAGCTGCTCTGGAAC
Organism: Eupithecia pulchellata; assembly: GCA_963931895.1. Lineage (NCBI taxonomy): Eukaryota > Metazoa > Arthropoda > Insecta > Lepidoptera > Geometridae > Eupithecia > Eupithecia pulchellata. The sequence continues at coordinate 10,318,541 of OZ007539.1, forward strand.
TCCTTCCTGCCTACGGAGGTTAATAACCTCAACATGCAGGACGTACTGAGAGCAGACCGGGCGCATCTACTGGAAAGGAGCTTTACGGTTAGGTTTAGGTGCTTGCTGGATAATACTTCAGGTTTCTTGGTAAGTTATCACGAGTATAGTCAGATTAGTAAAGTACTATAAATTTAACACTGTGACAGCCGCAGAATAGACACTACTTACTTCAATAACTGAAGGCGCCAATTAAAACAGTGTTTTATTGAAAAGGCTATAAAGAACACATCAGAGTTAGAGATTTAACTGTTGCAATTCTGTTATTTACACCTACATGAGGAAAGTTTGTGAAGACGTATCGTTTTGCTGGAAGAGTGTCAAGACTATAATGTTTTGAACTGTAAAAACTAGACTACACTACTGCCAAACTACTAAACTAGGGTACCTGGTTTCATTTTTAATGACCTTTTATATCTTTTTCCAGAGGCTAGACATCCGGGGTCGGATCAAAGTGCTCCATGGACAGAACAAGAAGACCGAGGAGCCGCCTCTAGCGTTGTTCGCGATTTGCGCGCCTTTCGGCCCTCCTAGTCTGCTCGAGATCCCGCAGAAGGAAGTCATGTTCAAGAGCAAGCACAAGCTTGATCTGTCTCTAGTCTCTATGGATCAACGGTAAGTATAAATATTTGTAATCAGTTACTATGAGACTTTCCGCCACCTCTTCTTCTTTATCTCTTTATTTAAAAGGTTTGTTATAAAAGGATTTATTGATATTGAACTAGAAAAGGCTTTTCTAATTATTTCATCGTATTAAAAGATTATCTATAGATTTTTTTTCTTTAAATAGCTCTAGCTCCCTCCATAGGATAAACTATATTGTGAGTTAAACTGGGTGGACCTCTTTCATGCAAGCAATCATGCATCCACAGAAATATGCTGCAACAAGTACATGTGTTAATTCACAGAAAAACTAAAATAGCTTTATTGTATCAAAACAGATCAGGTTATGGAGATAACATTAGAAAACTAAGGCACAAGCAATCCTCTAGTCGAAATCACATCAATAAAACAAGAATAAAATAACAATAACGGAAATACTCAAATGCTTAAAAACCATAGAATATTGTTAATTGATAGAGGAATTGCCATGACGAAAGTGAACTCTAACGTATTACACGGTGCCTGGTAGAAAAAATGTTTGGAGTGTGTGATAGGGATCAAGCACCGTATTGTAGCTATTTCCTAAATCTTACGAGCTACATAATCTGTATTTAGGACTGCATAGAGTTGATTGAGTTTAAATTAAAAAAGACATGGTTACTGACTGAGAAAATGGCCTCCGCCATTTTGAGGCTTTCGGGCTTCCATTTTATAAGTATATTTTATGTTGTTTATATATATAGTACCATTGTAAGTCTGTTAGCGCAAATAAATAAATAATTTTATTCTTATTCTTAAACATAGCTTTGATCGAATTGATCAGGATAAAGTTGAATTGAAGTCCTTATGTAAACCATTTGCGCCGTGTGGTGCCGGCATAGAATTTCACCACCTTATCTCTTCCCGTGGGTGTCGTAAGAGGCGACTAAGGGAAACACACCGGGGGGCGGGCAGCAGCGCCCTCTGCAGAACAATTCCACCGAACTGCGATCCCCAACCCTCATGGCCAGCGTGGGGATTATGGGCATTAACCCCCAAATGATAATGCCATCTATGGCGCTCATTAGGGGAGGCCTATGTCCAGCAGTGGTCTATTGTAGGCTGGTGATGATGTAAACCATTTAGAGCTTTTCTTGATTATTGAGGCCCGGTCTATTCTAATGCCATAAACAGGTGTGCGACGCAATCTGAGGTGACCAATAATTTCCTCACACTTTCCATCAGGTGCGATCGTGGTCAAACGGAGGTCAATCAGTATTAAAAAAAGAAGAAAAATGCTCTCCCAACACTCCGTTTCGCGTTGCATCGCGATCGCTTCAGAACTGCTCTCCAGTGGTTATCAATAATTTACTGACCGGATATATTTTAAATACCTTGTTGTTTATTTCAGGGGTAAAATGCTGCTCGGTTACACCGATGCTGAGCTCGGCAATATGGGGGGCTACGATCTTGTACATTACGACGATTTGGCGTACGTGGCCAGTGCCCATCAAGAATGTGAGTATCAAGTGGATTATTTACACTTAATTTTGAGTTCATGCAAAAAAATCTAATGTATATTTTTGAACTCTGAACATAATTTTTTAATTTTTGAATATTCAACATAAAATCTAGCTGCAAAAGTAAATTCTACTACAGAAATAATGTAATGAATATGCAGTGAACTTCTTGTGAATAATGGTCAGAAATCTGTTTTAACTTCTATAACTACTGCTAAACTGTAAACGTCGTAGGAAGACCATTTCATGCAAATTAAACCTCACATTGTTTCTTTTGTATTCTAAATATTGCATTTGTAAAATATTTAGTACTATAATATGGTAGAAACCAGGTTGAAGCAACATGTTAGAACTAAAAAAATATACATACTCGGTGGTTCAAAGAGCCAAACTGAGAGTGTACCTTATGTAATTTTATAGTTAGAAATCGTTATTTATCTCAGAATCTGTGAAAGCTACCACCTTCATATTTAGGTAAATGATAATTCGAACTTTTATCTTGGATTCCGTCTTTTCAAAAACACGATAGGTGAAAATTTTCTCGATACTTTTATTTTTTGAAAAATACATGTTTTGCACACATTTTGCTATTTATCTCAGGAACCACCTCATTTTTTTGTTGGATTTTTGTTTTTTCAAGAAACGTAGTAGAATTTCTTCGTTTTCGTCTTTTTAATTTTTCGATTAGTTGTGTAAATAACTTGTAATTAGGCATAACAGTTTTGGAAATATAAAATACGGAGCACGTCTATCGCTCTGTCCTTCTCACTCATACGAAAATCATATCTTGTCATTCTGCTCGAAATTTGAATTTTGGCTGAGGTATGGCACGCTCTTGTACTTTTGATTTCTGTACTCTAACTAAGCTACAGACTGTCGCATGATCATGAATCGATGTTGACAATTCACTAACACGAATCTTGTAATATTACAGTATTAAAAACTGGGGCTTCCGGCATGATAGCATACCGCTTCCAGACCAAAGACGGCCCGTGGCAGTGGCTGCAGACCTCCTCGCGACTCGTCTACAAGAACTCCAAGCCTGACTTCGTCATCAGCACGCATCGACCGCTTATGTAAGAACCTCATTCTATTCTCATTTTAGCCACATCACCCTTTTATGTAAGCAACAGTAGTTTTTAAGATGTCAGGATGTTTAGGTATGTTTGTAACCTAAACGGATCGTGTGCATGCATGTTGATCAAACCCCGGATCCCGAGATTAACTTATTCCAGAAAACGCGTATGAAGCTAGCTATTATCAAATTAAGATTAAAATGATAACAAAAAAACTAACGTCACATAAATCATCTTTAGTGACATAGGTTTTAATTCAACGACCTACTCGCCGTATTTTTATCAACGCTTTAATAAAATTACAGATTATTTTTACTTTACATCAAAACGTATTTGGTCGTATTTGTTATAATTTCTTTCATCACAGCATACATCACTCTTTCCAGGGAAGAAGAAGGCAGAGATCTCCTCGGCAAACGAACAATGGACTTCAAAGTGAGCTACCTCGACACCGGTCTCAACAGCCTATACTTCTCTGAATCAGAACAGCTCTCCGGCTGCGAGACCACCGTCACCACACCTCCTAGAGCCGCCAGACGATACAAGACGCAGCTGAGAGACTTTCTGTCCACGTGCAGGAATAAAAGACGAGCCCCAACAACGCCCGCACCACCCCCCGTCGACTACCTAGCGGCCGACGCGGTGGCCGCCGCATACACCAACTTAAACGGAGCATACACAGCCCCCTATGGAGAATACCCCCCCGCTCCAACATTGCACTACCCTCCTCCCCCCTTAGACGATAGATTCCTCCCAACCGACAACCTCTTCCACCAATACAAACCTTTATCTTACCACTACACACCCTACCCCCCAAACGGCTTCCTAGAACCCGCTCCACCGGGTTATGACGTCACTGCGTACCATAGACCGCCTTCGAGAGAATACGCGTATGTGGACAGCAGTGGTCGATATATGAGTCCGATCACCGGTGAGAGGAGATCTCCGAGCGTGGTGCCCGGGCCTAGTCCAGCGGGGTCTAATGGTTCTGGTTCTACGGAGCAGGAGAGGATGCAAGCCGAGGCTCCCCGGCAGACGGTGCTGATGTGGGGGGCGGGGGGAGCCGCGCAGGAGGTGCCGGTAGAATACTCACCACCTCAGGTTTGGCGATACCATCCATCACATTACCACACAGCTGAGGCGACGCAGTAGCTTTTTGTGCAATTTTAGCTATTTGGTTGATTTAGATTAGATTAATGGATGCTTGGCAGGGTATCTTTTTGAGAATGTAATTTCAATCTTGTTGCTTCTACAAATTTAGTTATTGCTGGAAATTCATCAATATTTTTGTCATAATTTTACGGGTTCGTTGATTTTTAAAACTGCGATAGTTTTTTAATGGTTCAACCCAAAGTAATTTTGGATGGCCCTGGGTCTTCTTTTTATTTGAAAAAGAAGACTTAAGGCGTAATTTTACAAACATTTTCATTAAATTATACTGCCCACTGCAAAACTAAGTCCTCCCTTTTTTTCTTGCATTCCTATCAATTCATGTATCGGGAAATTCGGTTGAGACTTATTAGAAGGAATGTTTGTTTGCTTTTTCCTCTAAAACTTCCAGATTTCGTGGTAATAAATGATTAAAAACCAACCAGGGGATACTTCGCCAAGCCGCGTAGAGTCAATCATGAAAGTGATTTTTTACGAAATTATTTTAATTATATTCTAGTGATTTCAATTTACTTTGTTACCATTTACTTCTTCGATACCTCGCTCAGCGGTTCGTAAGGGCTATAGAGGTCAGAGTCAACTAAAGCGTTGCTTGAGTGGACGTTACCTTTATGGTCTAGGTCTTGTCAGACTTAACAGGGTCCTTCCATTAATGTCTGTAGATATTAATAATAATCTGTAAATTATTCAAGAATTTTATCCAAATATTATTAATGATACTTAGTCGTTTTGTAGACAAATATTTTAAGATAGGTTTGTACTTTGTCACGCAACGCAATATTGAGTTTTGTAAATAAATTTTAGTTTTAATGAGTTAGACGATTTTACAAACAACAAATATTGTTTGGATTTTTTCTAATAATAGCCAATATTTTCGAAAACCGACAAAAGCCTTAGCTTTTCGTAGGATTATTTAGAAAACTGCTTACTTAATAAAATAACCGTTCATTAAGCAATGAAGTTGTTTTATGTAAAAATAAAATACAAACTGAAAATGAGACTCTTATAATTCAACTAAAATTTTTTTTTAAACAAGTGACCTGTATACTTCATTGCAAAATTATAAATATATCAATTAAGTACCTTCATTTATTTAAAATACGCACTTAATAATAATTGCACTTTGTGACTGTCTCTATGAAAAACTCATTTGATTATTTCAAAAATACTTTATCTTCCATTTTATAAATTAAGCATTTTTAAAACCTCACGTATAGGGCATCGAGAACCGGTCATATTTTAAGAACCGGTTCTTTCGATTCCTGTTTCAACGCAGAACCGGGTACCCGGTTTTTTCGGTTCTTTCGGTTCTTTTCTTAATTTATTAGAATTATATTTTTGCCTTACAATATCTATAGTGGGGTCCAAATCAAATAGGGACTTTAAAGTCGTAGCTATTATTATTTCTTTATTTTTATCTTTTTAATCAATCAGTCTTGCAACAATCATTTTTTACATAATTTTTTTTGTAAACTATATAGCCACAGCGAAGCAACTTAAACATCAGATATTGCAATAAAACGAAAGAGAAACAAAATTATTCAACTACACATAATTAACACAAAAATAATAGAAACTTTTACTTATCAAATAAAATAAACATAAACAAGAAAGTAGGTTCCCATTGAAAGAACTTATATTATTCACATTAAAAAAAATACACTTAAAATAGTAATAGATATTGATTTTTAACCTAATAAACTAATTTTTAACTTTGAATATATTTTTTTACCTAGGTAATTAATATGAACGCAAAAATATGAGGGCATCTAGGGTTTTGTCACCCAAAGCTGAGCGCAGTCTGTTACATATTATACCAGCAGATGAAAATATGCGTTCCGGCTCCACACTGGTAGGTGGGATGGTGATCAAATGGTAAGCCAGCGACAGATATCGGCCTCGTTGACCACTATTCTCGAAGAGTGCCATTTCTACCCTCACGGTAGTATATAAATCATCTGGCGTGGATGTTCTCGCAGTGGAAGCTTCTTTTAATTGCCTGTTAAGTTCCTCTTCATTTGTCAAATATTCCGCATTCTGCCTTGTTGACTATGTATGCAAATATTCAATAAATAATTTAAGAATATAAAACTATACATGCATCTGCTTATTGTCTTAGTCTGCAACGACTTCTGGGTTATAACGGCGACATCAGTGCACCCTTCATAGTCATTATACCCGAAATCCACTATACTTACATTAAACAACTTATAAAAAAGGCAAAGAATAAAATACTTTACTGACTTCTTTCTCTACCTATGCCTATTTTTGCCATCTACAATGTAATAGACAAAAAGTAGTGAACCAAAGAATAATAATGATAGACGCACTTACCTATAATAACAGCGTTAATCCAAACGAGCAACTATACACACACAAACTATACTACGCTGCAACATACACACAACCACGAAATCGGAACGCTTTCAACAGACTATATTAAATAAATTGCGGATGGCAGCACGGTTTGAGTCACTGCTGTGTAGGTACGGGTCGGGAGCGGGGAATGTCTCCCCGCCCCCAACCCGTACCTACTCCTTATTTTATGCAACGCCTTGATGTGTAGTGACTTCTGAGTTTCATTAACCTACAATAATAAATATTTTTAGGAGAATCGAAAGAACCGAAAACCCGGTTCTGAATATTTTGAGAACCGGTTCTTTTTGTAGACCCAAGAACCGGGTATTCCCGGTTCTTTCGATTCCGGGAAAACCCGGTTCCGATGCCCTACTCACGTACCAACTTGTAAAAAAGAAAATCTTATAAATTAGACAAACTTTTTTATAGAGACAGATAAAGCACAGCCTTGCCAACGCCATCACAATGTAAATACACATGTGCCTTCTAAGAATCTTAGAACGTCCATTTAAAACTCATATAAAACTCATTTATAACATATTAAATGTCATTTTTCCGTTGGTGCAGTGAACAACCAACGTTGGCAAGGTATCACCGAGTGGCTAAAGAAAGTTATCTTCCGAAATTAATAGAAGTAAGAAATATAATTAAATGCCTTACATCGAGGCAATGCAGCCACCGTCTTGGGGACGCTTCCGACTGGTATTGATATGGATCAGTGGAGCTACGTCTAGATTGTTTGCAACAGTCTGCTGTTAGCTTAACTGTTTCAATTGTAAATACTAGATCTAATTTGTTTCTATTCTTTGATTGTTATTATTTTATAGTTCTTACATTTAATGACTATTTTAAATGTTAGATCTTTCAGTTAACTTTTATACTTCCTATATTTTTTTTACTGTGTGTATAACTTCTTTTTCGAAAATACCTACACAGTTTATAACATTTGTTCTATTTTTCTAATACATTGTGAGTCATTCTTTACTTACCAATTTAAAAAATATTTAGAAGTGTGTTCAGTTTATAAAATATCACAATAAATTATAAGGATTTAAAAATGAATTTGCTCTAACTTATTCAATAATTGTAAATAATTTAAGTAAGGTTAGTCGCTTTATTGTATGATTCATAATTATTTATATTGAAAATAATAATTAAGGTAAATATAATTACTATTCCAACAATTTATTGTATTTATTTTAGCATATCATTATGTAATTAAAAAGAAAATTAAATAAATTTTTCATGCCACTGACTTCATTTTTCATTTATATTTTATGGCAAGGCCAAAAAAAAATTTTAAGAAAACTTTATAAAAAACGTTTTGTCTTTTTGTGTCTAACTAAACATAACAACGGTTTTACTAGTTTTTCAGATTATTTAAAGCAGCGCCATCTAGTCAAAGACACCATAACCACAATAACTAGTGATACACTCCCATTGTAACTCTAAGCAGAGAGTTCTAGTGTTACGAATCGCGGCTGCTAGAAGCTCAAAGCTAAAGACAACCTTTATTTTAGTTTTGCCTGTTAAAGAGAGATGGCGTTTGAGGGCTGATTAATTTTATAAAATCGTGTTTGTTTTCTTGGGAGTTCGCGATGGTGAACGCTATCCTCTTGAACCACTAACAATTAAAAAAGCCATTAAATTTCGTTATGTATTTTAAAGATCTTAGGACAGACAGCGGGGAGCGACTTTGTTTTATACTATGTATATAGTGTTGAAACCCTACGAATCTACAACAATGATGAAGGTACAGAGCGGTAGCATGTGAATGATAAATATTTAGTGATATTCTTGTCTACCAATTTTTTAAATCTTTTAATTAATATTAGAAAATAAATGAGAAACAGTTTTATGGCCCAAATGAGTTCTTAGTTTTTCTTAGTCTGCAGCTAGCACAATTTTTTCAATTGTAAATACTAATTATAATTGGGTTATTTTCTTTGTGAGGTAATAAAGAGGTAAAAAATTCATAGTTTCATTATTCCTAACCGTGCGAAAGCGTAAAATAGAAGAAATATCTGAAAATGAAGTTGGACAAAATTTTTATCCACAATTAGTTAGTTAGATATTAAGCCTGGTGTGTCCCACTGCTGGGCAAAGGTCTCCCCATGGTCCCTCCACCCATCTCGGTACTGAGACAGATAAACCCACAATTATTTTGAAAAAAAAAAATAGTTTCAATATTAAGACATTCGATTTACTACACGTATACCAAAAGTCACTAAGTACAATGGAGTGCTGCTTTAATGTTATTGTTTATAGATAATCTCTTATAAACAAAGTGTTGTGAGAGCTGACACGCGCGTGAGACTCCTAGCCACAGGGACATCTTTAGAGAGGATACAACACATCACATCACCAGCCTATAAGTCCACTGCTGGACATAGGCCTCATCTAATGAGCGCCATAGATGGCATAATTCATTACTTGGGATTGCCCATAATCCCCACGCATGAGAGTTGGGGATCGCAGTTCGGTGGAGTTGTTCTGCAGAGGGCCCTGATACCCGCCCCCCGGTCTGTTTCCAATAGTCGAATCTTACTACAGCTACGGGAAGAGTGGGGGTGCTTCTACATCAATTTACACTTAATTCTTATGTTTTCACATCACAGAAGAAGACTAAATTTACTTAAAGAACAATGGCAGAATTTGGTCTGGACTTTTTTTTGCGTCCATGGATCTGATGTATATGAATCAAATTTAATAAATTTTCTATGATTTTTCAATTATTCACTCCTTCTCGTAAAGGCCGGAGTTATTTTATGATATTTAAAAGCTCATCAAATGATATTCGAATTAGGTACATTCGAAATGTTACCATTTTATTAGTGGTGCGGGTACAATTATTGAATGCAATGCAAATGCAATGTATCATTTGTCTTTGATTTGTCTTTGATAGTTGTTGATAATGTCATGTTGTCAGCGGTTGTCTTTCAAGACGCCATAGAATCTAGAACGTAGTGGTTTTATTCTCTTTGACATCCTTCCGGCGTTTTTCATCTCTGCTGTGTTTTGTGTTTATATTTTGGTTTTCTATTTATTTTTACGACGTATGTAACACCCGACCTGGACTGTTTATGGACATGGACTGATTGATACTGCCCTGTGTCTGCCTAGTGCGTGCCCTTAGGACTCCGATATTGTTGTTTTGGGTGTTCTGGGCATTTTCTATGAAAATAAAAAAATATCTTTTAATGTAGGTATACCTATATATATTGTTTTAAGTATAATAAGTTATCTATTAGGAACTCATAACATAACACAACCTCTGCTTAGCTTCGGGCTAGATGATGCTGTGTGGATTGTCCAACATTATTTATTAAAACCCTCAGTTTTTTTGTGTTTACGGGGCAAGTAGGTACATTTTTTTAATACACGCCCAGCTTTCGTAAACATACAAGAAGTTTAGGATTTGTTTTGCTCATTTTATCATTTCTCATTTCGGATATATAAGGTGGCGTGGTCTAATTGATAAGAACCCAAGACCAAACCACATTATTCATTTCTTTATGATTTGATTTCAATCTGCGATGTTTTATAGACAAATATTGTTTGACGTTCATTCATAACCAAAAAATTCAAACACTGAAATCTTTTTTTTCCGGCTTTCCCCAAAGAAAATAGTCTCATTTATAGATTCTGGAGCTAACGCCAAATCTTTTAACATTTTTTTCATTACGGTACGCTTCAATTTGATCCCAGACAATTCTTAGTATGGAGACCTGCCATTGTTCTTTGAAAAATTTGCTTACCCTAGTAGTTTTAGGCAAAACATGTATGGTGATTACCTTTTACCACTCTTCTATCTCCCATGTTGTGAACAGAACAACTGACACTGTATCAGGCACAGTGCATCAGCAATGGTAATACAGCCATTGAGGCAATGTAGCCAGCGTCTTGGGGACGCTTCCAACTGGTATTGATATGGATCAGTTGAGCTACCCGTAGATTGTTTGCAACAGTCCGCAGTTAGCTGAATTGTACACATCATCATCACCAGCCTATAATAGTCCACTGCTGGACATAGGCCTCCCCTAATGAGCGCCATAGATGGCATCATTATTTGGGGGTTATTGCCCATAATCCCCACGCTGGGCATGCGGGTTGGGGATCGCAGTTTGGTGTAGTTGTTCTGCAGAAGGCGCTGCTGCCCGCCCCCCGGTGTGTTTCCCTTAGTCGCCTCTTACGACACCCACGGGAAGAGTTGGGGTGGTGAAATTCTATGCCGGCACCACACGGCAAGGCATCACATGTGCCTCATGTGACCCATGTTTACAAATAAATAATATGACTTTATGAGGAAGCGGTCACACAGCAAGGCATCACAATTAAATTCGTAGAGTTTTGATAACAATCACAGAATAATTTTAAAGATGATAAATTATATGGTGTTATGTAGGCAATCCAAAATAGACGATAAAATAATATTTGTATCATTTAATAATAAATGAACAGTACAGAACAACTGACACAGTATCAGGCACAGTGCGTCTGCATGGTAATATAGCCATTGAGGCAATGCATTGCCTCAACATTACATTATACATTGCAATGTATAATGTAATGTGTATGTCTTGGGGACACTTCCGACCGGTATTGTTAAGGATCAGTTGAGCTACCCGTAGATTGTTTGCAACAGTCCGCAGTTAGCTGAATTGTATCAATCGTAAATACTAGTTCTAATTTGTTTGTTTGTAATTTTCTTTGTCAATTGTGACCAACAACAAAAAGAAGCTATTCTTCTTCTTCTTCTAGTTAAACAAAACCACCTGTGCCCCTGATGAAACATTGAATCAGTTAATTGCAAATTTCCAATTAAACATATTTAAATTTACTAATCATCGTGATAAAATATAATTACTCTAGGTAATATCTAAAAACTATGAAATTTTTTATAATTTATTTGTCACGCAGTTCTATTAAAATTATGTATTAAAGTTTATTCATGGCGAACCAAGAATTACTGTTCAATTCAATCATGCGGTTTTATGAAAAAAACTTGCATTCCAGAAATCCCCGCAAACAACAAATTCCCCAAAACTCTACATTCACAAAAAATACTAACAGTAATAAAAAGGTTCCCATCTACAGAAATCCATTTGCATGGGACCTTTGAGTATTAACTAAATACTCAAAGCATGGGCCGCATACTTCAAAAGCGTCTACCTGAGATGTGGTGTGGTATTATCATCTCTATAGAGCCCGTCACAGTCGAGTAACACGGAGTAATTCAAGCAAGCCGCACGCACTAAGCATTTAGCTTTCGAGACAGCAGCACGTTCAAATAAGTTTTTTAACAAGTGAAAAAGTGGAAGATGCAGTTGACGAACGCTTTTCGCTATGCAGTTTTGACGGTGAGATATTTTTTTAATAAATTATTGTGGATAGCTTTAAAACTATTATAATATTACCTTGCAAAAAACGGTTTGAGTTTATCCTACTAATTATTAGTGAGATAGTTTGTGAAGATGATGCATTAACTAAAAACTATTTAGTCATTGATAGATATAGATCTCTCATAGAATTATTAGAAAGCTTATTATGTAAATTACAGCCAAAACATGATTTACATTTTATGTAATTAATCTAAAAATTAAATTGACTATCACTAAATTTAAAACAAATTAGCTAGGATTATACGTTTACTTATGTATAAAACAAAATATAAGTGTACCAGCACCTATGTATAATAATAAAGTAATACGTATTTTTTTTTTCTCAAAAGGAATGCTAAGTCGCATACGAAGGTACAAGCTAATATAAATAATACAAATGTTTGTACGATCTGCAGATATTTGTTCAACGTGTTCGGGTCGTTAACTAGGTAAATAAAAATATCTATGTAATACTAAATATAGTACCTATGTAATAATATTGTATTATGTATATCAGTCATCTAGTACCCATAACACAAGCTCTGCTTAACTTGGGGCTTGTTGTGTGCATTGTCCAGCATTATTTACATATTTTTATTATTTTCAACAATGCTATAGAACCTATAATATTTGTTTTAATGGAATAGTCTCCGAAACTACTGGATAATTTTGATAAATTCTTTCGCTATTAGAATCCTACATTATTCATGTTGAACATAGGCTACAGAATATAAAAAAGGTTCCTATTGTTGTTTAGGATTCCGTATGAAAACTTAAATAATGTAACCCAAGGTTTTTGATTATAAAAGTTTCGTTACATACACACCCGTGTGAAACCAATATATCAAACATTTCAAATGTATTATTGAACGTGGTATTTGTTTGTTTGTTTGTTTGTTTATGGTGTTTAGTAACAGTTTCTCATGACGCGTCCGGAAGTCCGCAGCAACAGAACAATTCGCGATATGTGTAATGTTAATATAAAGAAAAGAAAATACCATTGTTTAACGATTTTTTAGTCTTTCTTTAACTATTTTGGAATAAAATAAAGTCAAATCTGAGCAAAATTATGAACATTCCCTATCTCCAACCTTTTAAATTTACCATTATTAGCATTAGTCTGATTGGTTTTTAATTTATTTTAAATACACCACTTCTGTGATCTGCTACTTAAAAGAACTCAACTTCCTTTTTTTTGTAACAAAAGGTACCCGACTTTACCGACATTTTCTGGATAATTATTAACAAAATTACACAAAACTCGTAACCTTTACCAGCCTACCAAATGTGTTACAGAAAGCATTGTAAAGAGTCAGTTTTTTAAATGCACTCATATAAAAGTAGAATAATAAAAAATAAAAGTAAACTACACTTTTTACGACATGATTAAGCCGTATTTTACAGCTTTGTCACAAAACTTTCCTATGTCCTCGAGTGTATAGCATGTTTTCTCGACAAAGAAAGTATGCAAGTATAACACCTATATTTTTGAAAAATCAGGTTTAAGAAAAGCATGACATGAAGTGTAACAACAGTTTTAATCAAAAAAATCGGTCGGATTATGGTTTTTTTGTTTATTGTTTAATTCTCCAAATTCAAGACTATCTATTAATGATCTGCAGAAATTTGACGCAGGTCTGGATGTTTCTTTGCATTAAGTAATATTGTACGCAATTTTATCTGCAATTTTATGAACAATTTTTTTTTAATTCTTTGTTGTTTTATGTCTATGTCAGTCTCTTCTTTTCACAAAATAATAATTATAAGAGAAAAACTAAATAACATTTAAAACTAACCGAAATAATTTTATCGCCGCATCACTCAGTGGTGATCTAATAAACAATAAAAAATATGTAGGTAAATAATACTGGACAATCCACACAGCATCATTCTTTCTATTGTAACCTTAAGGGTGTATACTACCTCAAACTTTTAATTTTCAACTCCGCCGGATGTCCATATCGTCTAAACTACTGAATATTTAACTTTGAAATTGATATATGGTAAAGTTCAGGACTTAATCTATCGATCATATGTTTCGAAAACACGATTCCGAAAAATTTTCTCAATAGAAAAAAATCGCAAAGTTACCTCTAAATTTTTACTAAAACCTAAATTTCTCAATAAATACAGAAGTTCAGATCTTGACAACAAGCGTGGTAATAGAATTAAGTATAATTAAAAATGTTATATGTTTCGGTTTTTTCAAATAATGTCCTAATTAATAGATAATAAGCTAAAACTTGATTTTTGGACTTGCGTTGCAATGCCCTGTCCCGCTCTTATGAACGCAAAATTATATGTCTAGCCTTTTCGCACAGAGTTGAGGTTGTATGCGCCCTTAAAACCGACAGGTTCGACTTTACTGTACTGACAGTTTAAGGCTAATATAGACGGCAGTATGCATCTGGTATAACCTGACAATGCGTAGTGACACGCCCTTAAACCTTACTTCTTAAACATATTGGCCTATAAAAGATTATATTTACGATTATGTCAAATATAACACTATTAATGATAAAAGATAATGATAAATTATTATAAATTAATCTATATTTTTTTTATAAATTAAGTTAACAATACTAAAATTCATTAATATAATAACATATTACATCTACTCTCTGTCGTGGTCTGACTTATAGCAGTAGGCCCAACATAATATGAAAATGGATGTTTGCGATTCTGATGATAAAAATTAATGTCAATGACAAATAGAAATACGTCCATTTCATTAGTAATAAATGAAATATAATTAAAATTGCCACTAGAAATAAATCGATGGTCTATTATAGTTTATCTTGCAATAATTTATTAATTAAATACATAATTTATTTTTTACGCGCGATCAATTTACCTTCGGCGCGGCGCACAAAGAGATTTTACTGTAAATAGTTGGTGCCATGCCGCACATGCGCTTCCTTAATACTGACTGTGATCTTATGGACTTGTTTTGGGTCTGGGGATCCAAGTATTAGTTTAGTTCAGTTCACGTCATTATGCACTCTGTCTTTATATTTCTACGTAATGATCTATCATTATTTAGCGGAAGCTCTACTAAATACAAAAATACAATACTTTATTACAAACTAAATGAAGAAAAGATATTAAACAAATTTCACAATGGCCGGCATTATAATATAGAGCGATCTCTTCCAAACAACCAGATACTAAACTGCAAAAAAACTAAATATTCCTATCATATCGCCCAAGAAAGCAATCGTACTACAATCAATGCATTCACATAGTTTTACCATTATGATCTGTGTATCTTCCGGCCCATGAAAGTTATATAATTATAACAAGTTTTTTATTTACGGAAAATTATACTTGTGTGGGAAAATAAGAGTTACAACGTTGCTTTTGTTTTTGTTGTAAGAAGTAATTATAGAAACGGAAAATCGTTAGTCTCAGCCAATTATAAACTGGCTATTGACTATACTTATGTCTATTATTATGATCGCAATTGCGCACGCGCTTGAATAGAAAATAGACCTTATAATTTGTTTTGCAGATTTTATAAAATGTTAATTTTTGCAAAATTTTCAAGCTCCTAATGTACTTCAGCATGTTTACAAACAGTTGTGTAGGTGGTAATACATTTCCATCTAGGTAACCTAGTTGCTCCCGCGATTCCTTGCCACGTTGACAACCAGGTGTCTTGATTGGTTGTGTGGGCGAAACAAATCAAAGTTTTACAATAAATTATTGCATATATCATTATGCAGCTCTCTGGTTTTTAAAATATCTATCCAGAATGCAAAACACTGCCACCTGCAGGTACAATATTATCTAATCAAACGAAAACCAAATTCCACAGCTGCACAAACTATTTAAACAGACATATATTTATTAGTATTAACATAGCATAACAAAAAGTCAATTAAAGTCGTCTGGACGCCTATCTTTCTATCACAAATCATTTATTTAGAAAATCGTGTGATTATTTCCACGAATCAAACCGCAGGCAATGCTAGAAATTTTAAAATCCAGTGTCAGATTTCAATATCATCTTACACGCCCTACTTTGATCTGCCTCCCTCTGACATGACCTGACCTACTGCTATGGCTATCATATTACAACCCATAATATTTTCCCAGCATTTATTACGGTTAGTGATACGTGATTTCTATGCTAGACTTTTTTCGAGAGTATGTAGCTTTCAAAAATTGGTAACGGTTCATTATACCGAGCTCTGTGTCCATTTATGCAGGGTTGACACAACAGAAGAGAAAGATATATTATGAATATTTGGCTCACACTAATAGACTGATAAACACATTATTAAAAAAAAATCCTTGAAAATTAAAAATAAATTGCATGTGAACCAAAAAGGCACTGCTTTAGCATAATGATGGTAAATAGGAGTCGAGCTACGCTGATCAACTGAAGAACAACCTGTTAGAACAGATTTCTCTTTCCAATTCAGCCGTCACCGAACACATACCTTTTCGAAATTAAAGAATATCACAAAATATTTAAAATTCGGTGAGACTTGAACCCGCGACTTTCCCTCAGTACGGAATGCGCTAATAATCTCTGCGCCACGAAATCAAGTACCTACGCGACTAATCCAAAATCTCTCTTCGGACTATAGCGCAATCAGCTCTTCCGTTACCTACGCCATCTTCCATCTTTTCTGGTCTATCGCTGGTCTATACGAGATCTATGTATGTATACTCGTATATATACAGCCTATACATACAGTGGCGTCCATAGATCGCAGACCCCCTAACGGGTCTCTTTGACCAAGTCTCGTAATCACATTACTTTTGGTTTATGTTGATTTTATATAGAACAGCTTCATCATCATCATCATCAGCCCATGTTAGTCCACAGCTACAGGACATAAGACTTACTATCTTTAAATTGCCGAAAAATACTGATCTCAAAATATATTTAAATTGCTATAATTTAGCTTTAAACTGGGAAACAGAAAGTTACTAAACATAACTTACGATAAAAAACGCAAAACTTTCCTTTCAGCCTAGTTAGTATTAGTTCCTTTTCCTCTATAATAATAATTATTCCGCCCTCAAGAGTTACCAGATAGAAAGCGGCACCTGCCAATTATGCGTTTACTCCGGGTACATAGACCGCATAGCAAATGCGAGTGTCCGGGGAATTAAATAATTAATAGGTTATTTTAAGACAGGTATTTCCACCAGAAATATGAGTAGATGAAAGAGCCGGGCACTTATAAAACAAGTAGAGCGTAAATACAAATATCTTATATACGCTCCTTTATTTATAACATAAAATTACAAGTAGATAACTTAATTAGAATACGATTTTCAATTCCGTATATTAAAGCGAGCGAGCTAACTGCAGATCGTTGCAAACAATCTACAGGTCAACTGATTCATATCAATACCAGTCGGAAGTGTCCCCAAGACGCAGGCTGCATTACCTCACTGTATGGCAATACAGAAGCGCTGCGCCAAAAATTAATTATTTGAGACGTACCGACTTAAGTCTGTATTGCGTTTAATTTGGGGGTAAGTATAAAAATTCTTTGAGATGTATCTGCTTCTTAGACGAAAGAAATCACTTCTCCTTCATATAGAAATAAGATCTGATGCGCTGTGCCAGATACTGACCAGCTCTCGGGTCACAGGTCGTTTTGATGAGCCTCTCAGATAACGTTAGGTGACATAAGAAACTGTGGCTATACTTGGCAGTGGTACCAAAGCTAGGGTAGTCCGTAGATGACAGCCCAGAGGATTGACTTACTGGAGTTTGTTTCTACAAAATACATCTCGTTTTAGGTTTGGCGGATTCTTTAATGTATTTCATAATTATAGATATACTAGCGACCCGCCCCGGCTTCTCGCCGGTGCAATGATGATACGAATGCATGTGATACATATTATAAATAAACCTTTAAAGATCTGAAAAATGTCACAGTTATAGTTTTAAATTTAATTTGGCACAGACGTCGTCCAGACCGGGATAAAGGACATTTTTATCCAGGCGTCATGTTCCCGCGAAATAGTTCAGGACACGCGATATAACCGAATCTGGATTTTGATTGTTTTTACTAACAGATAGAACTTCAAGATGATTGTTTACAACGTATAACATGCATTAGTATCATCATTGCACCCGTGCGAAGACGGGACGGACTGCTAGTAAACTATTAAATCCCACGCATAGTTTTATATTGTAAAAGTAAGTGTAAACATAATGTCACGCCAGTCATAATGTCAACTTCCATGATACCCAAGTAATGTCACTTTATCACACTCTATCACATTACTTTCGCTTTTCAACCGTAATGATGTGTTTTGTCATGGACCATGGCGAATATGATAGGCCATTTATGTGGATTAGCTATTGTATGTGGGTAGGTGTCGATTTCATGACGCCTCATTTCTTATTTGATAAATGGTTAACAACAAATAAAATAAAAGAGGTTCGAAGATTTTTGTTCGAAGGCTTGCTTACAGCAACGCCGCCATTTTGAAAAAATATGGCGGACGGTTGACTGAGGTAAAATCTTCGAACCCCTTTATTTACAGAAATATAATAGAACTCTAAGTTAGAACTAGTATTTACTATTGAAATAAGAAAAAAAAATAGTTTCAAATATCTTGATAAAAGGCAGGTCGGCACTCGGCATCTAAAAATTAGTGTACATATGTCAATATCAAATGAAACGAGAACAAAAACAACAAAAAAAAACGCTAAATTAAAAAAAAAACAATTAATAATATTAATTGCAACCCTGACTAGAAACCAGAACAAGTTGGTTGTCTTTTCAGTCGACATTGACTTACCCTAATTTCCAGTTGACGCCCTGCGACCTGAGCCTGCGACCTATCAAGATACTTGGAACGAATGTCTTTTTTAATGCATACCTATAGAAAACCGCTCATTGAGTTAACTGCAGACTGTTACAAACAATCTACAGCTCAATTGATCCATATCAGTACCTATCAGCGTAAGCGACCCCAAGATGCTGGCTGCATTGCCTCGCTGTATGGCAGTGTTGGTGCACCAAATACTTACCAACTCTCTGGGTCACTTGTTGATAATAATGGGTAGCAATAAAATTTTACTTAAGTAGTTTATTATAGGGCTATAATCCCCAAATGGTCTGCTAACTTAAAACAGATGCTAAGGAGTGTTTTTCACTCCTAATTAAAACTGAAATCTCGTTGCTCATTGATCATTCATTTAAAGATCCTACCCTGCCTGCTCTAAGGTTTCTCTGAAAGAAATCGCTTCGTACTCCGCAAAACTCAAGATACAATTTTCGTAAACATTATCCCCAAACTTCACCTGAAACTGTTTTTTGTTGATTTGTGCATAAAATTCACTGAAAATTATATAACAATATTGAAAAGAATGCTATATTTTTATTGTTATTTACAGCATTGTATCGGCAATGCCTTGACTATACCGGATCTTCCATTGAACTTACTCTTTTGTGTTGGTTTGGAAATACCAGGGTCTAAAAAAATATGCAGCTACATGCCCATGCTTTACAGTATGAAGTACACGAAGAGGAAAACAGACCTTGGCTATCTATTTTTACTTTTTCTAAGTGAAACCAACATTTAACAGTTGACAAGCTAGTGGTGTTTGTATAGCGGCTTGGATCTGGGTTAATCAAAGCCTGCGAGCAGCTTGCGTGTGAACTGAGGGACCTCCATACTCAGCGAAAGTTTTCATAATCACTACATAGTTTATAACAAAGTTGTTTTCCTTTGTCTATCCCTATAAAGGTTGAAAAACTATGGGAAAATAAACGATAACATCGTTTAGATGATCATCATGTGTTCTAGATGACTGATAAACTCAATCCAATATACCACATGGATATATTTTTAAACATAGAAAACGAACAGAAAACCCGGAGCAAATATATGCAGATCGCATTTGTCCCGAGGCGGGTATCATACCCTTAACCTTTGCCCTTAACCTCCTATGTCGCAGGCACACCTTCGCCCACCACGCCACAGAGGTCGTCAAAAGTAAAATGGGAGTAAATAATTCTGAGTCTCCGGATTGCCTACGCGCTTGAATGCGAATTAAGTTAATTCTTCTAATCCGGACTTTAACCTAAGCTTTCTTTAATAATATAGAACCCTATTATTTTCGCAAATATTAGTACATACGGAAGCAACAAACTGTGGCGTCTCGTCTTGAAAGTGTCATCAGCTTAGGTATGCGGTTAAACGAGGTCATCGAACCCCATGACGTTTCGTGGTTTAGCTGAGTTCTGTAATAATCCAGTTATTTTTAATATTCGCAAATACGATATTACTAGAATCAGTTTAGAAATCCTCTGTATGCAAGCAGAAGGTACTTGACTAGGCATTGGTCAAATCAAATCTGCTTTATTTACTTACAGGACCCTTGGTTTACCTTTAGGTTGCGTAATTTTTTTAGTTGCGTAAAAATGCATAGGTCTTATATCAAAAGAAATGAGTTTATGGGTTGCCTTGCCTTGCACTCTGTCAAAAGTTCTTAAAGGAAAATCTAAAAGGAAACACACCAACCATCTCATAGCGCTAGTAGGACTCGATTGTATGTACCTACCTACTCCTATCTATGTAAGTTAAGCTAAGTTCAGAACCAAGCTGAGCAAGCTGAATATGTAGAAGACCTATGAAAATTGAGCTAATGGTAATTTCAATTTCTACCTAACTAAAAATGACCGTAGAGATCGCAATTATCATAAAGGAAAGTATTACGCGTTTTGGCTTAGCAATGAGCCATGGAGATCCGGTTATTATTGTATGGTAATTGCCTTGGTAATCGATAGAAATCATGTAAACGTTGACTGAGTCTACACGTACCAAGTCCATTATACCACTGAACCACATAATAATTACCTACTGTCCAAAACCATGAAGGTAGCTTTGCTATCACTTTAGTTGGGTTGGTTGTAAAACACTTGTTAAAACTTCCGATAAGAGTGTTAAAATTTGATTGGTTTAATCTAATTGCTTTAATTTACAATCATCAAAACATAAATCAAAGCATAATATTAAACTCACGCCATCGTAATCCGAGATATAAATTCATTGCTCACTTTCAAAACACGAAGCAAGAATTTAGTGCTACAATAAATATCGCAAAAAGACGTACAATAACAAGAAATATTTTAGAAACACTCCTAAACAACCAACAGTGGAATAATTCAACACGCAACTACACAAAAGTGTCATACAGTAGGACTGTGCTTCGCACAAGTCAGAGCCAACCTAAACATCATTTGAAAGATACGTTTTTTTCATTACAGATAGCAATGGCAGCAACATGCGCAACTGTCGAAATCAGAAGATACCAGCTTGGTGACAGAAGATTAAACAGAAGGGAAGCCACTTTAATAATGGAAGGATCTGTGGACAGAGGATATCACCAAAGACCCAACGTTCTCTACAAAAAAGTAGCCAAACCAAAATACGGACCACCGACAGCCAAATATGGGCCCCCAAAAGCAAAATATGGTCCACCACCACCAAACCTTGCCAAGAAAAACAAAAAAAACGTCAACAAGACAAGAAACACTAAGTACAGACCGCAAAAAGGCAGCTACGCAAGCTTCCACAAGAGCGCTAAGCGACCGATACAAAAACCTGTCTACGGACATCCGAAGAAGCACAAATTCACTTCTAGCACTAACTCTTACTCAGAACCAGTCGGCCACATTGAGCCAACTGGTTTTAATGGCTTCCAATCACCTCATGAACAATTCAATGAATACACCGGCAACAGGGACTTCTACAATCCCGGTTCGAAAGAGTTCTACGATCCCATGTTAAATAGCTATCAGGTTACAGGTCGACATACAGGTTATGAAGAACACCCCCCGTCGGGCGAAGGGTACGGAGAGCCCCCTATCGATTCCTATGGAGCGCCGATCAAACAAAATCTACACGACTTAGCCATTCCAAATTCTAACCAACACCTCCCGAGTTTCACTGGAGACGGTGACCTGGAGCCGTACTCTTCAAACTTCGCTCATAAACATCGACCAGACCTTGTATCGACCGCGGACCAGCCCAGACCAGTATTCGATATATCTGCGCCAGACAATAAACATGCTGAAATATCCATAAGCTCGTACGCAGATATCTTCAACTACAAGCCACGAAAAGATGCTAAAAAGAAAACTCACCAAAATGTCAAGATCAAGAATCAATGGAATGGTAACAACAAAAATCATGCGGAGAGTGAGGTTATTGTCGGCGGTCAATATGCAGAACCGCCAGCGCGGTACGTGCCGAAGAACAATCCGAGTGCTCCGATGTTCATTGATGACAGCGTGTTCGCATCTCTGGGGCAGCTTGCAGACTCTCACGCATCAGCTACAACATCGCCGTATGTTAACTATAAACACAGTAATATGGCATTTAGTCCCCAAAATCTAAACGATGCATTTAGTATAGTCAATTAATCAAACAAATTGAATTGATTAATATTCCTCTTGAAGGCTGTTTAGCATAACAGCTTCTATGAACTGTCTCTTCTAAGAAAATTGTAATCTTAAATATCTCTCGTTTTGCTGTCATATTGTTTTATTTCAAACCTTTAGGGTATGATGCATTACTAATAAATACTTGATAGATTTTTTTTTAATGTTCCATTTCGTTTATTCCCATTTGTTCCTTTGACAGTTCCTTTAAAGGGACAAATGAGACTTTTTCTTCCCATTAGTTTCTTTAATAATTTGGAAGGAACTACTGTTACCTACTTCACTTTGTCCCTTTATGTCAGCGACGTCATGGTTACCCGCGGTTAGGTTGCCATTGATTTGCCCCATTAATGGTGCAGACGTCGTATTAGTGCTGCAACATTGACTAGATAATGCTGTGTGAATTATTCAGTATTATTATTATTAGTATGCGTGTACACATACCAGCACATCAGGTTAAACAGTTGAACTGCAAAAACGTTCATTATATTACGAACGTAGTAAGGGCGAGCGTCAAGGACAACATGTATATCCTGATGTGCTGTTGTGTGTTCATAATATGAAATTAAAGGGGAATACCTACTCCACTCGGGGAATACTTTGGGTGTTCAGCGGAATACTCGTCAGACCATAAAAACCTCTTCTTTATTTATTTAAAGTCGATAATGATTTCCCGTCTTAAGCACTAACCTGTCATCCTTTGAAGGGACAAATGAGACTTTCTTCCTATAAGTTCCTTCAAAATTATTAAAGGAACTAATGGGAAGAAAAAGTCTCATTTGTCCCTTTAAAGGAACTGTCAAAGGAACAAATGGGAATAAACGTTCCATTTGCAGTGGAGCAAAATGATAAAAGAAATCAAATTGTATCCTTTATAAAATAAAATAAAAACAAATATGAATTAGAATGTAATGTTTAATATATCATATCTAAAATTAGACATGCAGTATTAATCATAAAATCAGGATAAAATCATCATTCTCATCATCATCATCATCAGACTCAAAGACTGTTTTCAAAGCAGCTTATATTTATTCTATCAAAGCTTAGACAAATCTTAACGTAAATATTAACAAAACTACTATAAAACATATCGTAAATAGTTTTGTAAAGGGGTTAAAGTTTGGGTGTTCATTGCAATGTTTAATATACCTTATCTAAAATTAGACATGCAGAATTAATCATAAAATTAGGATAAAATCATCATTCTCATTATCATCATCAGACTCGACTGTTTTCAAAGCAGCTTATATTTATTCTATCAAAGCTTAGACAAATCTTAACGTAAATATTCACAAAACTACTATAAAACATATCGTAAATAGTTTTGTAAAGGGGTTAAAGAATGGTAGATAATCTACCAATCTTTACATCAACACGACCAAAGTACTGGGAGTCCAGCTATTAAAGTAGATTCCTATCAAAATATTGCAAGTTATTTAACGTTCAGTATTAAAACTAAGAATTTATCAAAAATCAACTACCAAGTACAAAAGATACATAAGGAAAAATAGCAGTTTCAGGAGAAGCCAGCTGCGGATAAAAGCAACATAGTCTTTACAATAATTTCAACGTCACTACCTTCGCCTTCCACGTTTCGCTGTCTTAACGAGCGTATTTTGCTTTGTAACATGCTTCTTCTTCCTCGCGTTTCCGCATGCGGCCCTAGCGGCTTCACAAGCGCTGTGTGCTGCTGTCTTCGTGGCTGAGCATTCAGCACAGCAACACTGCAGCTTGTGCTGTAAGTGAGCCAGGCGAGCACGCGCCTCGGACAGGTTGTGGCACTTCTCTTGAAGACCGAACTTCGTCTTGTCTAGAACGCACATGGCAGACTTCTCAAGCTGAGCCGCTAGTTGCGCTGCTTGCTGCATTAACTTGCGCTGAAATTTTATAAATTATTTATTGTACTAGACAATCAATTCAAATCAAATTCAAATCAATTGAGATAAATTTAGATTTCAATAACTTTATTTCTTTAGTCTTACAAAATAAGCACGTAGACAAATCAAATTTCGTACTGTCAATTATTATATGAAAAGAATAAGTTGT
Organism: Eupithecia pulchellata; assembly: GCA_963931895.1. Taxonomy (NCBI): domain Eukaryota; kingdom Metazoa; phylum Arthropoda; class Insecta; order Lepidoptera; family Geometridae; genus Eupithecia; species Eupithecia pulchellata. Next base: position 10,343,143 of record OZ007539.1, read on the forward strand.
TATTGATGTCACTTAATTTTTTTGTATATTAATGAAAGAAGTGAAAAAGAAACCAAAAGTAAATTCATAATATAACTTATGTGTCTTATACAATGTTTGTTTTGATTAGTATATCGAGAACTAATAACCTACCTACATACCTTACATAATTATTATAGCAAAATTGTAAAGGTGCTATTAAGTTTGTAGCGAACATCTACTATACATAATTATGTAAGCCGAGTATTGGCAAGTAACATTCTATAGTGGGTAGTATGAAATCGGAAAAAAGTTTAATTTTTTATCTAATTATTATTTTATCGAACAAGTTGTCGAACAAGACAAAACATAACACTCGAATCTTTCGAGAGCTTCCTTATTTCTTCGTCATAATCTAACAAATTCACTTTTGTCAATCCAAGCGCGTTCCACTGATACTGATACTACAAGATTAAACATGGTTTGGCAACAGAATCTTATGTCATAGAGGATAAGGCCTAAGTTTTTTTTAGGATCCGTCTCAAAATTATCGAAAGAAACTAAAACTTTGATCATACTAAGGCCTCGGTTAGATTTTGGATCAGAAAATAACTTGATTTAATAGTATAAAATAAATTGCACGTGAACTAAATGTACAGGACTCCGCCACCTTGAAATTTTGTGAAAGAACTACAGAGAGCATCTTGCAGGGAATGAATGGTCAGGGTTACGCCTGTTACAGCGTTTAATCGCGGTGGTGTAACAATAAAGAGCCCCATATCGTCCAGTACAAGAACTCTTACATGCGCAGACGCCTGTTGCGCCGCTTGTACTGCAGAATTCACAGTGCTCTGCTGCTGATGGACCGCCGCGGTGTTTTCTGCAACCACTGCCTCAGCCTCCTTCACCTCTTGCTGCAGTTGTTCCACCACGGCTTGCTTACCAGCGAGAGCGGCCTCAGCGGCTTTAGCAGCTTGCAGTGCTTTCTCTGCTAGCTGGGTTTTCACCTGAACAAAAGTAGTGAAGATTGAGGTGATTGATTCAAATTTGTTTACTTGATAAGTCAGTAAAAGTTCAAACGCGGGTAAGTGTGCAAAAAAAGGGGATACATGATTGAATTTTAACCTACTTATTTAATAGACTAATTCATCATCATCATCATCATCATCATCATCAGCCTATGTTAGTCCACTGTTGGACATAGGCCTCCCCTAATGAGCGCCATAGCGCCCTGTCTTCGGCTTGTCGAATCCAGCATCTGCCAGCAGTCTTTCGCAGATCGTCATCCCACCTGGCCGGAGGGCGTCCTACACTACGTTTACCGAGTCGCGGTCTCCACTCAAGAACACGTTTACCCCAGCGGTTATCGGTTCTTCGCGATATATGGCCGGCCCACTGCCACTTCAGTTTGCTAATTCTCTGAGCTATGTCGATGACTTTGGTTCTCTGTCGGATGTATTCGTTACGAATAGACTACTACATATAATATATAATATACTACATATAAAATATAATATATAATATATAAAATAAATAAAATACTATATATAATCTATGTTGCTCTTAAATCTCTACACAAATATATATAATAAAATACAACAGAGTCATGAGGATAAATGATGCTCTTTGACTTGTAGTGAAGAGATTTTTTTTATTATTGAATAATTTACCATATGAGCAGCTTGAGCGCCCGCTGCATTCTGAGCTGCCTGCGCCGCTTTAGCTTCAGCTGCTGCTTTCTGCGCTATGCTCGTGGCACACTTCCCTTTGCAGTCCTTCCCAACTTCCCTTATATTATCGTTTTTATTCGCCAGGGGTTCCTCCAGCCCATACGGTTTTTGCATCTTAGCCTGTCGCTCTGGGAATCCCCATAATGGCGTCGCCAGGAACAGCAGCAACAAGAGTCTCATTTAAAAACACTTTTATACCTTCAAAAACGGCAAAATAATTGCCTCTAGCACTAGCACACTACCTACAAAATCCTACATTAATTTATGATAGTAAATATAATCTTTTTTGATTTGAAGAAGAAAATTATTTTGTTAGAAGATCTGAGAAACAATTTACGATCGAATGACAAGCTGGCATTGTCAAACTTCTGTTATGCCTGCTGCATACTTTACAATAAATAGCGCAAGTATGTATAATAGGTCTGCTTTACCTATGAAATTGTCGTTCTGACAAATTAAAGGCGATTGTGGAAGCTGATGCTACACAATCTACGGCTGAATTAGCAGCAGCTTTCGACGTTAGCGTCAAAACAATATTGGTCCATTTGCGTCAAATTGGCAAGGTAAAAAAGCTTGACAAATGGGTGCCCCACGAACTCAATGATCGCCAGCGCGAAGTACGCGTCGAGACGAGACGTGCCTTGCACTGCTCAACAGACACAAATGAAGGAATTTTGAACCACATTGTTACCTGCGATGAAAAATGGATTCTGTTTGATAATCGCAAGCGCTCAGCAAGTTGGTTGGATCCTGGTTCAGCACCTAAACAATGCCCTAAACGAAAACTCACCCCTAGAAAAGGTCACTGTTTGGTGGTCTAGCGCCGGTGTGATTCATCACACCTTCTTACCAAACGGGATGAGCATTACTGCAGATGTGTACTGTGAAGAACTGAACACAATGATGGAGAAGCTGGCACATCTCAAACCAGCATTGGTCAATCGCTCCTCTCCGCTGCTCCTGCACGACAACGCGCGACCTCATACTGCACAGCAGACGGTATCCAAGTTGCAAGAACTGGGGTTGGAAGCTCTCCGTCATCCGCCCTACTCAACAGACCTTGCGCCTACAGACTACTACTTTTTCCAGAATTTGGATAAATTCTTGGCGGGAAAAAAATTCAATACCCGAGAGGCAGCACAAAATGCCTTTGAAGAATTTGTTGCCTCCCGTCCTGCTGATTTCTTTAAGAAGGGCATCAATAAACTGCCACTGCGTTGGCAAAGATGCATTGATTGCGTGGGTGATTACTTCGATTAATACAAATAAAAAATTCGTTTAAATTTTTTCATACAAAACGGCAATTTCATAGATAAAGACCTAATATTAATTACCTTATGTGTGCAAGCCGTGTGTTTGTGTTTGATATAACTTCGTTATATTATTCTTTTTAATTAAAATGGTTATTCTAACTCATTAGTTTTTGTAATTATCTAAATATAATATAATAATAATATTAATTTATAAATGAAATTATAAATTAATATTATTAATTGGGATTATAGGCAATAACACCCAAATGATGAGTAATGCATTCTATGGCGCTCATTAGAGGAGGCCTATGTCCAGCAGTGGACTATCATAGGCTGTTGATGATGATGATGATGATGATGATGATGATGATGATGATGATGATAAATTAAATTTGGAAGTGACCACAGGCGGCTCAAGTACCTACTCTAAAAATATGATATAATTTATTCAAATGAACAAAGAAGTAAGTACCAAAAAAGTAGAAAAGACGTAAATATCGAACTTTATTATGGTCTGAGGACCGTACCGTATAATTCACTCTTGTATTTGCAAAAAGAGAGCATTACATTTTATACACTAATATTATAAAAAGGAAATATTTGATTGTTTGTCTATTTGAAATGAATAGGCTCCGAAACTACAGGACCGATTTGAAAAATTCTTTCCGTGATTAATATAGGCTTTAGAATATTTTAAAAAAAGATAGGGATCCGCATGAAAAATTCAATGTTTGTGAAATAACCGAGCGAAGCCGGGGCGGACCGCTAGTTAGCTATAAAATCGTTACTGTATGCTGTTTCGAATTCATGGTGTGTGACCGGCATTAATAATAATTGTGCTTGTCAGAATAACTTAAAGCGGGTGATAGACGTACGAGCAAGTACGCGTACTTATGGCTCGACGAGCTTTTTCGCTTGTGTCTCACCGTAAGTACGCGTAGGTACTTTATAACCGCCGCGCAAGATCGTTGGCGATCCAACCGGTTTGAAATCTTGCTTGTAGCTCGTCTTGGCTCGTACGTGTGGCAGCACTGAGAGCCACAAGCCGCCATTTTAAATAAATAAATAAAATAAAACGCTTGTTGTGTTTAGAGATTTTTGTTAAAATTATTATTAATGAATATTTTTAAACTTACGCGATCTGAACACATAATTATTAGTACTATTTTAACGGGTATTTATCGCGTTTTTTTTATTTTTTTTATTTCTCTCGACGTTTCAACAGGTTTGCACTCTAACGTGGTCACGAGATGACTCTTATTAAATTTATTTTATTTATTATTATTTTTTATTAAATTTATTTATTGTTTTTTGATAAACGCTATCTTTTCGTAAGCCAGTTCTTTACCCACGCTTTTCGACTTCGTCTATTTTTTTTAGTTTTTAAATGTAATATGACATAATTCCTAATTAACACCAAGCTTCTTCTGTCGACGACATCGCAATACAGAGTGAGTAAGCTTCACGTGTGTCACTAAAGTCGAGCCGAGTAAGTTTGCGATCTTAAAAACCGCGTACTTTAAGTTCGTACGTCTATCACCCACTTTAGCTAGAACGTGGTGAAGAATGTGGTGAGGTTTTATTTGACTTTGTATTATAAAGTGCGTACAGACGCTCCAATTCGGTTGGTGCCAACCATCCGACCACGACCAAATCGGAAAGTGAAGAGAGCGGTCGGTCCGACATAATTATTATTAATATTGGTTGGACGTATTCGGATGCGCCGGCGATCCGACCAAACCAAATTCCTTTCCGGTCCAACCAAATTGCAACGTTTGGAAGCTTTGTTCCGACCAAATCGGCTCAGTCGCATTCGCAACGCGCCGCCGTTGTAGGACGTCAACATGAACGCCGAGGGAGTTACGGTCACCGCACGTGACATAGTAATAAAGTTACTTGAACTTTATAAAGACTTTCCCTGTTTGTGGGACTTAAGTCACAAAAATTACGCCAATAGAGATGCCAGAAATCAAGCGTATTTGATTATGCTGGACGTTTTAAAAAAAATTGACAGTGCGGCTACTTTAAAAACGTTGAAAAATAAGTTGGACAATATGCGTAGGTACATCCTATAAGAGGGAGCAAAAAAGGTAAGCAAATTCAAGTCAAATAACCTGTTATGTATGTAAATAAATAATGTGTCTCATATGTATTTAACGTGACTTATTTTTTTTGCTAAAGGATTTCGCCCATTCCCTCGACCGGCTTCTACAGTCTAAATGACAAAAGAAATATGAAGTGATATACGGTTGCGCGATATCAAAACATTGTATTGATGTAGCAAGACTAGCAAGTATACATAGCGGTAAATCAAGACATGTTTTGACAATACTTAACGAGTAAAAAAAATCATTATATATTCTAAGTACTTTATTTAAGAAATAAAACAACTATGGGTTTCAGTAAACAATAAATTTGGATATTTTACATATTTTAGGTGGAAGCTAGCAAGACTAGTGGCACTGGAAACGATGAGGTGCATACGCCATCACTATGGTACTACGAACACCTCTCATTCTTGGACGAAAAAATCACGCCGACGACAGAGGTTATTGATAATATGGAAGAATTCTTCCCAGTCAAATAATGATGAGGTAAGCTTTAAATATTTAAAGTATTAATCATTCTTTCTTGAAAATGTACCCGGCCCTGATTGATAAAATATTCAGTGAATATTTGTCTAACTAACAGAATTACCATCTGCAGTACGTTGCCTTTCTTCTCCGTTAAGGCCTACTGAGTTGTCATTTAATCTCCAGTCTCCTGGCCGAGAATTACATGTTTCAGTATCCTCGGTATCAACACAATTTCTTGTTATATAGTTTGATGACTTTTTTCTTAATTAATTGTGCAGTGCGCATGAAGCCATTACAACTTTGGGCACATTATGAACATTAATTCGAATTGGTCTTTTTAATACTCTAAAACGTTCAGCTAAAATGCCAAATGCATTTTCTACAATTCTTCTTGCTCTGGAAAGTCTATAATTGAAAATTCTTTAATCATGGTGTCAAATTTCTTCTTGGATATGCTTTTAAAAGATTTACATTAATGGCAAATGCATTATCTGCCACAAAACAATATGGGGCGATAACAACCATCACCAACACCGTCACCACAGCATCACCAGCCGTCACCATATGCACCATCACCAACACCATCGCCACAGCATCACCAGCCGTCACCATATGCACCATCACCAACACCATCACCACAGCATCACCAGCCGTCACCATATGCACCATCACCAACACCATCACCACAGCATCACCAGCCGTCACCATTATGCACCATCACCAACACCATCACCACAGCATCACCAGCCGTCGCCATATGCACCATCACCAACACCATCACCACAGCATCGTCAGCCATCACCATATCAACCGTCACCATCACCATTCCCACAGCATCGTCAGCCATCACCATCACCTAAGTACTCACATACATCACAATCACTTTAACTCAGTCAGCCATCATCATCAACATTACCTCAGCTTCCACCATCATCATACCAACACATAGTGTCCTCTCAGCTTACATCGGATGACTCGTCTTCACAACTAATCTATGATTTGCCACCAATCCAATTAGATTCCACTTCATTAATTAATGACTACCCAAACACTTCTTTTGAGTTAAGCAGCAATCAACAACAGGTACTCAGAGGAAAGGCGAAGCAGTCAAATAAATATTTGATTTTTAAAAAGTAATTTTTCGAATTGTTATTCTTACTTTTTAATTTTAATTTTTATGATTTCGATAGTAAGGGTACACCCAACAAATAATACATCTAACTTCTTTATACTTGCTATAACATATAACAGAACCGCCATCTTCATGTTTGTTACTATAGAAAAATAAATAATCTATTTTTTTTTTTATATTAAAGTTGTTTTATTGAATACATACCTTTAGGTAATCGTTGAGTACTCTAATGATAGCTTCGCAGGTCTCTGGTATTATCTCAGACAGTAGTTGTGGTGATATACATGTGCTTAATTTAAGATCTTTATATTCTCTTCCTGACGCGAGATATTTTAAAGTTGCCACTAATCTTTCTTCGACAGTTACAGCTCGCCTCATAACTGTATCGGTTTTCGTTATATATTTTTTCACAAGATTTAATATTTCATCGAATGATTCTGGAGTCATTCGAAGATATGTTCGGAAATCTTCATCATCCAATTCCTTAAGGAGCCGCATATGTATGACTGTAATATTCTCTATTTCTATAGTAGAATTTAGCCCATTCTCTTCGCTTTTTCCTTTGTTCCTTTTGTAGCGGTGCTGTAGCAACAATGGTTGCTGCAACCAACGCTATTTTAGCATTTTTAGATAATACCGGTGGCATGATGTTTATGCATCGACGATCGACGGCATGAGGTGGCAAGACGTCCGTTCACTACTTCATAGCAAAGTCAACTGACGGCTGGAAGGCCAACCGTCGGACAATCTGTAGCAATGTTGGAATGGTTCCTATGTCGGTTCTAATATGTCTGGCACCGAATCGGAGCGTCTGTAAATACTTTTAGTCTGAAATACTTTTAAACAAGAGTTTCAAACAGTATTTTAAATTTTTATATTGCCTGTCAGATATTCTAATTATGTTCTAATTAGGTAATTAATAATTTATCCCACTTTTTGTTTATGCAACAAAGATACCGCTTGATTTTTAAGACTGGTAGAGTTATCAAGGGAAAAATTATGAATCAGATTAAATAAGATTCAACAGAAAAACATAATTATCATTATTTTTTTAGCGTAATGTAATGCGATCTCATCAGATTTGAAAAAGAATGACAATTAAGAAAAGAAAAATAAACTGTCACTGAAAAATATGTCATGGCTATAAATTTTGTGTGAAAATCCGAAAATCCTGTAATCGGCTAAATTATGCGTCTCATTTCCAAAGTTGATAATAGATAATCCTCGTAGAGTTACCTGTTATTTGTAATAAGTGCTTAAAAACAAATTTTTGTTAGCTTACTAAATAGGTACCCGCCTCAGTTCTTTGGGAGGTAATATTTCGTTGATTCCGTACAATACACAAGCTGCTGTACATTGGAAACATAATTTAGAAGGTATCTAAACTGTTGAAGCAAGTTACTGTTTTTTTTTAATTTTTATAGAGTCAGCCATCCCTAACAATCAAACAAACTTTCAATGGTCTGAAGATGAAAAGCTGAAGATCCTGACCGATGTGCCAGTTAAATTTATGTTGCTTAGTAATAGGTATTTTGTATGGCCTTAGCAAAGTCAAGTCATTCAATGATGATTACAATTTTAACCCTGGACACAAAGAATGTTTGAGTAGGTACCTAATCTATTCTGTCTTCTGACATGTGCGGTTGCTTAAGGACCTTTAGTGAAGTTTAATTTTTATTATATGTTATCACCAATTTTATACATTCTTTGCGCCCATTGTTCCAGTATTAAGAAGAGACACCGTCGTTCTCATCACTCGAAGTGGGTCGTTCACAAAATGATTTGCCTCTCCCTGTGCGCTCTTATCGCCTCAGCTACACTTCTAGCTTGCGTCCCAGTCTGCTACAAACAGTTTGAGATTAACAAACTCATCAAGTGCCTCAAGAAATAACACAATGATTGTTTGCATGTCTTACATGACGGCAATAGTAGCGGCTAGTATCCTAACATGTTGTCCAATTATAATCGAAATGTTTATACCCAGATGTAGTTGTGGCACAGGCGGACCACCCAAGAAAAACTCGAAAACATGCAAGAATCCTACTTGTAAAAATAAGAAGTTCTTGTAGGTTCAGTAAATAAATAGTTTTTGTTAGACTTATAGTTTTTATTTACTTAATACTAGCAGAGCTTCCTAAGTACTACGCAAGGGTAGAATGTGGATTCTACGCTATAGCACAACCAAGGAGAAAAATCTGAATCCTAAATTTTTATTTCTGTCTAACACTTGACCTGCTTTTTGACTAGGTAAACTTAATGCACAGCGGGGGGCGGGCAGCAGCGCCTTCTGCAGAACAACTACACCGAACTGCGATCCCCAACCCGCATGCCCAGCGTGGGGATTATAGGCAATAACCCCCAAATAATGATGCCATCTATGGCGCTCATTAGGGGAGGCCTATGTCCAGCAGTGGACTATTATAGGCTGGTGATGTTGATGATGATGTTGAAACTTAATGCACCCAGGTGATAATAATCACCTGGGAACATTTTCACAATACATTGTTCGCTTTGCAAAATAGTTTTTTTTTTACTGATTTTGAAGTGCATACCCGAGTGAAAGTGGCGCCGCCACCTATTAAGTTTTTTTTATAATTTCAAAAATCCTACGTACAGTTTGTGATACCTATTATGAGCTTTTTATTTTGTATAGTTTAGGATGAGATGCAAAAATAGAGTTTTGTGGCCACAAAGGGCAACTTCATAATCTCCTGCTAAAGTAAGTAGTAAGAAGTAAGTGCAAGACCTATTACATTTTTGATGACAACTGTCAAAATGAAAACGGTCCTAGCTTGGAAACTACTCGTGTTGGACTTATCATTTATGTATGTCTCAAATGAAAGGTAAGTAGGAAAAGTATAATGTATCTGTTGGCCCCGCTCCGTATCAGAAGGGCCCGTATCTCTATCCGTCCGTATGTTGTCCGTATGTGCGTTGTCCTTCCCTCTATCTGTCAACTCAAGAGTGTAAAAAGGGTTTTACACTCACCACAGGAATCTTAACTAAATGGGAGTTCAACTTTCGGGGAATCCAACTTAATGGGAATCTAACTTAATGGGAATCCAACTAAATGGGAGTTCTACTTTCGGGAATTCCAACTAAATGGCAATCTAACTTAATGGGAATTCAACTAAATGGGAGTTCAACTTTCGGGGAATCCAACTTAATGGGAATCTAACTTAATGGGACTCCAACTAAATGGGAGTTCAACTTTCGGGGAATCCAACTAAATGGCAATCTAACTTAATGGGAATTCAACTAAATGGGAGTTCAACTTTCGGGGAATCCAACTTAATGGGAATCCAACTTAATGGTCCGGATGGTTTATTTTCAAGTTGGGTATTCGCATTGCGTTCGGTACGAGGTGGTATTGGTACCTACCGTATCGATACACCGATACCATTTTTTCTTCTGAAAAGGACTAAAATGTTGTTATGATTTATATTGGACTAGCGGTCCGCCCCGGCTTCGCGCGGCTATTAGACAAATTTCAGAAATTATACACTAACACATAGGGTTTCACAGTTTCATACGGATCCCTAACTTTTTTAGCAGTATTGAGGTTTTTGACATGGACTCGTCACTCCATATTGACATATGGAGTGGCGAGCCTGAGAGATATGCCTCTGGACATAGAGAAAAAGAAAACAGCGGACCCATAATAAAGAAAGAAGTTGAATATATAGCGCACGGTTTATTTATTGAATTTTTCATGCGGATCCCTAACTTTATTTAAAGTATTCTTTAGTCTATGTTCATCAAGGAAAGAAGAATGGCGATACTCGACCCAGGCTGAATAAACAATGATTTTCTAATCATCATTTACATTTTTAGAAGCAGGGAGTAAAAATATATTTTTAATTATAGTTTGTGCGAGAAAGAAACGAAAGGTAACTTCAACTTCTTTTAAGTGGCTCTGCATCTGGTTTGACACAATTCCACCAATGTCGACTTTTGTGACTGTCAATGTCAAAATAAATCAAGGAACGCAAATTGATAGAATGACAATCTCTCTCTCGATTTATTTGCTCACGACTGGTTTGGTTGGCTGTCCAGAGAGAATTATAATAACCCAGAGTATGAAAAACATAGAGCAACACGGGGGGATACATAGAGCAACATTGATACATTCTGTGTCATAACAGAGGTCAAGGAACTTATACCCAACCTGGAATGTGCGTTGTCAATTTGACACCAATATAAAATAAACCTTATGTGTATGACCCTAAGTCTATTATAGACAATCACTTGGTCAGAGAAAAATCCGGTCCGAGGGAGAAAGCGCTTCGAGAGCCCTGTGTCCCTTTCTAAAGTGTTGCCAGGCGGATTATTCCCGAATTTAGTAGAAGTGGTAGGAACAAATTTTGACATGTCTTACTAAAAATCATTAATTTTCGTTCTTTATATTTTCTAATATTTTCCAAGTATCTGTTAGAATGATAACATTTTTTTTAGCAATAATTTGGACACTATATTGAAATGTCAATAAAAAAAGAAAAGATTATAAGTAATGTAAATAAGTTAGACGGGCAGCCCGTCAGCCATATTCATTTGTTGTGATTGGTGATCCTGATCCTGAAAGGGACAGAGGGCTCTCGCGAAGCTATCTCGCTCGGACCGCGTATCGGCAGCTTGTGCGCATTCCAGATTGGGTATAAGTTCCTTGACAGAGGTCATAACAGTGTAATGAGGTGACACAACTACAATGACAAGTTCCTTACAGGCTAGGTTGTAACAACTGTCGATACGCATTATCGATAAATTCAAAAACTCGGTTAACGAAATTAGATTTTTAGAGTGATAGAGAGCTAAGATGTTATAAACATGTACTTTATTTATTATGTAATAAGTACAATTATCTATGGCGCTCATTAGGGGAGGCCTATGTCCAGCAGTGGATATTATAGGCTGGTGATGGATGGATGATGGAAGTACAATTATGATGATGTCACAATAAACTTCATGTTTATAGCATTTTAAAACGTAGTTGTATCCATCACTGGTGTTTAAAATGGATTAGATTTATATAAATATGACATTTTTGAGGGTTTTCTTCTTTATCTTTTTCATCAAGAAAATTCTTGAACTGACATATTTTCCCATTATCAATATTCCAGTTCCAAATTATTATTTAAGAAATCATTTTCGTGTAAATGATAACTGATAGACGGAAAAAGTCTTTGCCAGTAAACTTTTGTCTTCAACACTTGAAAGACGACGAAGACCCGAATGAGGGCATCCAGTCTGTTATTACAAAATTTCTTCCGTGCAGATATCCCTTTAAATTGAATACTTAGAAAAACTGCAATAAATAAATAAAAAACATTATGATGAACTTCACTCTAACAAATTCTACTTAAATGTGTTATACTCGTAAGAACTATGTATTTAATTAGATGCTGCGATTTTATTATAAAATTTTATATACATATATTAATATAAAACTCGCATATAATATTTTTAATAAATCAGATAACTTAATCTTCAAAATGTCAAAATGAAAAACCAAAGAGAATAAACGTTGCGCATCCTTAGATACGAGAAGCCGGCTGGCTCGGCTGCGAATACAAAATTGCATGTAGTGGTTTAATTCTTATGTAACTGCGTAGCAATTTGTAGCAAGGATTGGAATTAGAAAAACGTTTTACTTATCTTTAAAACAGGATTAAAACTGTCCGCCACTGTCTGATATTAAAAAAGTATAGACAAGATTACCTTTTTATTTCACACTAGCGGTCCGCCGCAGCTTCTCACGGGTATTTAACAAAAATTTAATTTTTCATGCGGATATCTGTTTTTTTTTTACAATATTCTGTAGCCTATGTTCATCAGGGAAAATTAAGGATTCTAATGGTGAAATAATTTTTCAAATCGGGCCATTAGTTTCGGAGCCTATTCAATTTAAACAATCAAATATCTTTCCTTTTTAAAATATTAGTATATACCTACGTTTTAGCTATCTTTATCTATAGGTATTATAAATAGGAAAAATTTGAGTGTTTGTTTCTTTGTTTGTTTGCATTGAAATGGCCGGTAAATTTTTCGACCTTTTTCAAAATTTATCAAAAAGTATATAATCTATCGAAATTTCAAAAACTGCATTGGAATGTACAAACCAATACCTTTCATTTGATACTCAACTCGGGGGGGTAAAATTTCTAAAGGGGTGATCCCTTTAGCAATTTTTCCCGCCCTTTTTGGACCATATTTCAAAAAGCATTATTTTTACAGACTTCTCTACATTTTTCCTGTAAAATATAGATCTATATCTACAAACACTTGGTACATATTACGTCGATCGCTCTGCAATCTTCGGAGATAGAGGGGGGGAACGGTCATTTTTTTGACCTTTTTCAAAATATTTTAAAAAGTATACAATCTACCAAAATTGCAAAAACTATTTTGAAATCTACAAACGAGTACCTTTCATTTGGTACCACTTTCGACTTTGTAGGTCCCATTTAAAATTTCGATTTCAAAATTTGTATGAAAAATCTTTCTTAATTGATTTTTCATTTATTTTCATTTATTTTTCTATAAATATGTGGCGCACAAAATGTATTATTATTTCAAATTTCAAGTCAATAGCTGCAGTAGTTTCTGAGATATTAAGGATTCAAAACACAAAACAGACCCAAAGCGATCCCATAAGGGTTTTGCAACCGATGGCAAAACCCTAAAAAGATATTTCGATCAGACTTTCGGAAACATTAAGCACTTCTATAAAAATCTCTCGTCCTCACTTTTTCACACTGAAATGAAGCTTTATTTGCCCAATTTTTTCGATTCGAGCACGTTGGTCTGTGAAGTCTAGCCTAAGTCTAGCAGTTGTTGTCAAGAGGCATCTACGGTCAGCTATGAGAGTGGTAAATTCAATCGTATGCAGTTACAATAAAAAGGTTTTTCTTTGTTGGTGGGTCTGAGATACCCTACCAGGCATGCCCACGGTTAAATGAGAGAAGTGCCTTAGTAGTGGCGTTAGTTTTTTCTTTGGTGCCTACTGTTACATAGCGGAATATATCACACAGTCATGTTGCATCTATGTTTGGTACTAGTAGGCATCTAGTAGGTACTCATACTGATATTTATATGAAAAACTAGATTTCAAGTGGTGCGATTAAGTTTATTGTTTATTTTTCATTCGTCCAAGAAGCAGGTACTTTTATCAAAAGACATCATTATCCCCAAGAATTTGTATACTAACCCCCAAATCAAACGCTATACAGTAGGTATGTTCTTCTCAAAGAATGAAATTTTGGCACAGCGCATCAGCATTGCCAATGCAATACAGCGAGGCACTGCAGCCAGCGCTAAATACTCAAAGAGCCAGCGCCAGCGTCTTGGGGATGGGGACACTTCCGACTGGTATTTAAATTGATCAGTTGAGCTTCGTGTAGATTGTTTGCAGCTAGCTCATTTGTTTCAATTTTAATTACTATTTCTAATACTAGTTCTAATTTGATGATTTATTTGTAATTTTCTTTGTATACAAATTCCTTGCATTATTTTAGCCCTATAGTAAACTCCAAGAAAAAAAGAAAGCAACCTCTTTTATCCTCTGCCAAATATTAAACGTCAGAACAAAGACAAATTTCTCTAATTTCGAAATTTACATTGTCAATGCAAATGAAAAGTAAGAAAAATTATATGTGATCATAAATTATTTTTTTATATTTAGATATAATGAATGTGAAATTACTCTGGAATGTGGCTAGGATAATCTTACTCTCAGGATTATCCTTTGGTATTTAATTTGATACATCGGATTTGGCTGAGCACTGGTAGGCCGAACATCTTGGAGATTCACGTAAGTAGCTGTTATACTCATCTTTTCTCTTCCACGCTTAGGCACATATTATAATACCTACCTGATAATAAATCTTTAAAAAAATATTTGGCTTTCTGATGCCCAGCAAAAAACGTCATAATATAGCAGAGATAATTTTAGCGGTACCCTATTTTATTTGTGCCTAGTGTGGAATTCAGCTTTTTTCTATTTAATAGCTTAGTAACATAGGAAGCTCTGATTTGGAACATTTTTAAGTAAAATGACTTGTAAAGAATTCTGTACCTATCAATCATTATTAGGTATGTGTCCGGTCGAAAGTAGAGTCTGTCAAATGAAAGTAGACACTGAAAAATCGCGGCAAATTCAAAAAATATCAGCGTGGCAACCCAATAATTAATAGGACACTTGGAATAACAAGACTTGATACTTGGTTATTATTCCAAAAAAAAAATTGACATTCAATATAATTATACTTAGGTACATACTTTGATTCTCTATGCAACGTTAAAAGACGATGATGTACCTACTTCAATATAATATAACTAAACTAACTATTATTCTTCAGAATAATGAATCTAGGCCTAGGAACCTATGTACCATTTTTTTCTGCCGACAAGCAGTAGGTACCTAATGCTCTGGGTACGGGTAGGTTAGGTACTGTACAAAGTGTTAGTGGCGGCGCTACTTTTTCACAATATATTAGCACAAGAAATGAATAAAAAAGAAAATCTCAATGAATAGTTTATTCAGTAAACAGATAATTTACTAACTAGAAATTTATTTATTCAGAATCAGTATCTAAATATTCTACTTGAAGTGACTGGTATCATCATCATCACCATCACTTTTTCCTGCCACATTGATAATAAAACTTTGTAAGTTATCTTCGGTAATTCTGTCTCTTTCTTTGTATTTTGCTTCTATTTGGATGGATAGCGTGGTCAGTAAATTTTTTCCAATCATTTGCAGTTATGATTTCACTTCCTTCAGATTTGCTGTAAAAGAATAATTTAGTTAGAAATTATAGTGTACATGATATTATTATGAGAAGATTATGATGAGTTGATTAGTGTGTGGCTGATTCTCAACCAAACTGATGCCACCGACATCTTTAAAAGTCAAAAATTTAAAGTCGTAACTTTCAAAAGGCCACATTGATGATGAGTATTGTATTCCGATATCATAAAAGAAGACAACAATTATAATAGAGAATAAAATTCTAAAACCACCAAAATAGTATCAAAATATTTGTGCAGTACTAACCTGATATCAACCATAATACGTAAAAAATCTTGTTTCTGCAGGAATTCAGCTTATATATTTAGAAATCATACAGTTTAATAACTTTCGCACGCTACTCTTGATTGTTTTATTCATTTTATCACGCAAAAATCTCAAAATATCTTACAACACAACCATCACAACAATACTTTACGCCGCCATCTTCCAAACATTAGGGAATAACAATGATGCCACAATCAGATTATAATTTTTCCTAATCTGTTGAAAAAAAGTCAAAAGTACCTACCATAAACGACGACCTATTTGAAGAATATTTAGAGAGTGACTGAAACGAAAGAAGTAAGTCAGATTCATGGGAAATGGTCATCCGTGGTTCCTGCCTACATCTTCGGGAAAAGTTAGGTAAAAAGTTACGAAAAAATGCGAGTGCCT
This sequence comes from Eupithecia pulchellata, assembly GCA_963931895.1. Classification (NCBI taxonomy): domain Eukaryota; kingdom Metazoa; phylum Arthropoda; class Insecta; order Lepidoptera; family Geometridae; genus Eupithecia; species Eupithecia pulchellata. The sequence continues at coordinate 10,359,255 of OZ007539.1, forward strand.
ACTTTCGTTTGACAGACTCTACATCTATTTCATAAATACGGATTGAAATAGTGGCATCAATCCACCCTTTCTACCTAAATGACATAAGTTGCGTGACGTTCCGGTCATATATTTTCTTGCCTTGACTGACCTTGACAGATTTACATATTTTACTGACTTTGGTAATATTTATCGCGCGGGCCGCTTGCTACATTTAACGCTAGATTTTGCTCACTCAGTGTTTCTAGTGATATAATACTGGTTCAGAAAATTCACAAAATACTTAAATCACAGGTAAATGTTTTCTTTTATTGTGATATAAATCAAATTTTTCCCAATGAACTGCGTCTTTTGTTTCAGGTCGCATAGTTATCTGGTCTCCCTATTCGATAAAAAAGAATAAATTGAATAAAAGCTAGAAACGCGAAGATAAAACATTTACTTCGTTGTTTACGAATAAATGTGGACTTGAATGAAAAATTTGATACCATTGTAAGCAAATCACTTTTTTTGTATTATACTGGAAACTATCCTGATTGCTTCGAAAGAAAATGGTTTGTAGTAGCATTTGGTTGAGCCTATTTATAGTCATATTCGGGGTACCGGTTATTGTCGAGAGAATCGCATGCTGCACAAGGAAGCAACGTAGAGATGAAGCAAGGATGAGATGTCCACAGAATTAAAAGAACTTATATGACAACGGTACAATCTTGTGCCAAGCCGATAAATGTTTTGCTTGAAAAAACATTCGCGTTTGACGAAGACATTGCTTATACTTTGAGTCTAGAATCCTGAGTAGTTCAATCTTACTTCTTACCTTCGTAACTTATAACAGAATCCATATTGTAGCGTTCAGCGGTCGCAAATGTCCACAGATTTTTATTTTAACTCGAAATTTATACGCCTTTTGATTTGGCATGTAACTACTCTTGAGGCTTTTTCTTTCGAGCAGGTAGCTTCACTTATGTTTGATTTGTTCCAGGTATAGGAGGCATAAACTTTTTGCCTATTGAAAACTCACACAGCTTTAGTGAAGTGATCCAATTTTTTGTAATAGTATCGTTTAAAGTTTGTGTTAAATTATTAAAATGGTTTGTTTGACATTTGTCACCGCATGTACGGCTGCTGCCATTATATCATTTGGCCCTTTCGTTTTTGAAAAGATTTTGAAATGTTGCAAGAAAAATAAATGTTAATTATATATTACCTATACATAAATCTAATGAAGGCAAAATTTGGTTTTCTTTCATTTTAAAACTGTTTCGTAGCTATGTTTGTATTAGTTATCTAGCAAAACGCTTTGCTTTTCTTCCCTTGCTTAGGACTCGATGATGCATGTGCGTGTGGATTGAGAGCTCAATTTTGACTCTTTGGCAAATTGAATTGAAAAAAATCACAGATTTAGTAATGATTTTTTAAAAAATGAGGCATAGGTCCAACAATTTGTTAAACTTATATCAAAGCCGGTATAACCCTTAGACTGGAGCTCTCAGTCCACACGCTTGAATCATAGGCATACCTCATATCTCAGAAATTACTACGTCTAGTATGTTTTTGATTTATATTAAAGCATTTAGTTATAAATTATCAAAGGTCATTCGGAAGTTTTTAACACTCTAGATAACGCTGTTACAGTGTTATTGAGGTTCAACTAGAGCTCTCAGAACCGAAAAAACAAATTGTCATAACTTAAATTTTAATACATTTAAAAATTATTTGACTATCATAACTTGTACTTTCGCACCTGTGTAAATTAGTAAAAATTAAATAATGGCTTTGAATTGAAGTTTAGTTTTTTTTTTTTTTGTTTTTTTTTTTTTTGCTTATAAGGGGAGGCCTATGTCCAGCAGTGGACTATTATAGGCTGGTGATGGTGATGATGATGATGATGGTACAAAATATTGATGTAGCATCCGTTGTTCTACATGCTATACTTTAGGAGAAAACACTAATTACATATTTGTATGCAAGGAACCGATGTATGATTTTTTTTTTCTTAGGACTGATCTATGGCGTGAGTTATCTTCTCTACTCGGTATATTTCTCTACAGCAAACCCGCAAAATGAGGTATTCGGTTGCCACAAGTTCCTTCGAATACCTTTGATACTTCTTTCTGCAGGGTACATTAGATTTTAACTCACTAGAAACCCGCAGACTTAGTAACCAATTAACGTGAAAGAGCCTTTTATTTCTTATCCATACAAACTTGATTAAAATAATAATTTTTTAAATAATATCTATTAGTAGGTATACATATTTAACTAGAGATTAGTCAATTATGTATACCTACTAATAGGTATTATTTAAAATTATATAATATCGAATGAATATGACGCATATAGGTACCTAGTTAATTAATTAAAAATAGTCAGTACCAAACTACCACTACGAAGATAAAATTTTGAAAGAGAATGACCATTCCCCCACTGCGACCTTAATCCAAGAGAGCCCATATGCAGTGAGTGAGTGAGTGTGCAAAACTATTATTGCAAAACTCCAATTGGTGGCAAGTAGAAATGTAACATAAAGAACATTTCGAAAAAAAACAAATTTCGTTTGCAAGTAGAACTGGAGATGATTGGAAAAAATTTACCGACCATGTAATCCACGTAGAAGCAAAATACAAAGATAGAATCACAAATTCATGTTGGTCCTCCCACAGCAGTGATTGGCTCAATTTTTATATTCAGATTTTGATTTCAGCTAAATTATTTATCGGTTCACTGAAACCATTTTACTGACACATTCTTTTTTATGATCTTTAAGACATGCTAAAATATTGTCAAAAAGCAGTACCGCTACTTGCGCTTAGGAAAGTACCCATACCAGGTACCTACACTACATTACTGCTTGTCGGCAGATAAAAATTGTACATATGTACCTAAGCATAGGTGTATAACAAGTAGGAATAAGAACTATTTATATTGTAGAATACCATCATCACTTAACATAATGGGTATAAAAATAATGTTAGCAGGTATATTTAGAATCTCTGAAAGGGACTAAATGCTATAGCTCTATATTTAGAATTTGAGCTTGTCTGGATGTGACAAGCGGAAGACAGGGCGCTATGGCCCTCATTAGGGGAGGCCTTGTCCAGCACAGCAGTGGACTAACATAGGCTGATGATGATTATATTTAGAATAATAGCTAAGTATCAAAATAATGTAATTCCAAGTATCCTATTAATCGTTTTCAATCAGTCTTTACTTTCTTTTTTGACAGACTCTTGTTTCCACTTTTATAAAAATACATACTACAATTTCTTTCAATAAATTCAGTCAAGAGCTCATTAATTTAAGCGATTAATTATCTGAGAGGCAATTTGTTTATGTAAGAATGAAACAATACTTACTAAGGTAATTCGTTTCTTTATTTTAACTGAGTCTTCATATGATTAGCTAGTTTTTTTAATTTATTTTCTTGTTTCCATAATATATATATACATACATAATACATGATACCAAGTCTGTTAAGTTCATAACCTGCGGACTAGTAAAGAGCTAAATCGCGGCATCATTGAATTTGGCGCGTTTGCAGATCAACCTGCTGCCCCGGTATCAGTTTTGGCTTGTAATTGACTGGAGAAAACGACTGCTGTACTGCTCTAACATAATGTCACTGCTCTGTTGAAAACTAGGACAGGAAATAAAGTTACAATCGAATGAACGACTACAGTTTTTGTTCTTAAATTCATGTCAGTCGGTCGGTCAGGGTGAAATTTGTATCCAAAAAGTATTAACATTAAAGATTCGTACTCTGGTTACTATGACATGGTATTTTTAGGTTGTTTGTATGGATTAGAAATAAAAGGTTCTTTCACATCAGTTGGTCACAAAGTCTGCGGGTCTGTGGGTCTGTGTGTGAGAGAGTTAAAGTCTAAGGGAACATTAGACTCAGGCAGAAAGAAATATCAAAGGTATTCGAAGGAACTTGTGGCAACCGAATACCTCATTTTGCGGATTTTTTTTAGAGAAATATACCGAGTAGAGAAGATAACTCACGCCATAGACCAGTCCTAAGAAAAAAAAATCATACACACCCAACGTCGGTTCCTTGCATACAAATATGTAAATAGTGTTTTCTCCTAAAGTATAGCATGTAGAACAACGGATGCTACATCAATATTTTGTACAAATGAGGTAAATATATTGACCTAACTTGATTCATCCTTGGAGGTGGTTTAATTTAGGCAATATAGCCGAAAACATAGAGCTCTCAGATTGAAAATTATGATCTTGTATAACTTCTAAACTGTTCAATTCTAAGTCATTATTTAATTTTTACTAATTTACACAGGTGCGAAAGTACAAGTTATGATAGTCTAATAATTTTTAAATGTATTAAAATTAAAGTTATGACAATTTGTTTTTTCGGTTCTGAGAGCTCTAGTTGAACCTCAATAACTCTGTTACAGCGTTTTTTATAGAGTTGAAAACTTCCGAATGACCTTTGATAATTTATAACTAAATGCTTTAATGTAAATCAAAAACATAGACGTAGTAATTTCTGAGATATGAGGTATGCCTATGATTCAAGCGTGTGGACTGAGAGCTCCAGTCTAGGGGTTATACCGGCTTTGATATAAGTTTAACAAATTGTTGGACCTATACCTCATTTTTTACAAATTCATTACTAAATCTGTGATTTTTTTCAATTCGATTTGCCAAAGATTCAAAAGTGAGCTCTCAATCCACACGCACATGATGATGCCGTATGAAAAATTGTAGTGAAGTCTGTATTAATTTTGAAACATGTTCCAAATATGAGTTAATATTTTGTATACTCTATATTAAAGATGATCTGCAAAACAAACTGATTTATTATTCATTATGAATGTAAGCGGGTTAACTACGAACCTATTATATGTTGTAAGAACACCAACGTGTCATCCCTTAACGAGGGACTTCATCAGGGTGAGTGCGGCTCACGTCTCACGTCTCACGTCGCGCCCGTACCGCCTCAATGCGCTCACTGATTTATTATTTATTATTTGTGACGTATCAACGTACAATCAACGACATAATATTTTGTTTTCTGAATGAATTAACTAACATTGTCTACACCGCATTGCATTGTGGATGATTCTGAAAGCATGCAACAAAAAGGGTTTCGTAATTATAAAACAGGCTAAAGGTCCACTTCTCAACTATTCCTTATGTGAGTATTTTAATATTAAAATATGTTTCAAACTAAAAAACAGTGTAGGTAAAAACAAAAATATTTTATTTAGGTACTTCAAATTAATCAGTATTTTCTTAAAGAATACAACTAATTATACTTAGTGGCTTTTCTTAATTTTCCTCAGAAAGTTTATTGGAATTACTTCATTTCGTATGTCCTATCAAAATCAACATCACACTTCCTCCTTTTTCTCAATAAGATAATAAATACATAATTACCTAAATAAAAAAAATATAAATAAATTTTTTTTGCATACAAATTTATTAATTACTATAGTAAAATGACGAAAGAGGTAATAATGATGTTCGACTTAAAAGAAAATGTTGCGATCTTTATTTTTGACAGAACGCTAAGAGGACCGATTGCGAGGATGACTGGTTTCTAAGTTGACCGATCAAGAAGTTGACTGATTGCGAAGTTTACCGATTACGAAGTCGTGAAAAATAGTGGACGGTTTGCTAAGTTGACCATGAGCGAACAAATGTAATAGATTCATTAGAACACGTATACAAAGATGTTATTACCGCTTGTTGCAGGCGTTAGGTAGCCAAGCGTAGTTATATGCTATCTTCCATTGCTCTGCAGAGCATCTTCAGCGCTGCGTGTTTGCTTTGCCTGCCTTTTTGGGTGAAGAAATTTCTAGAAAAAGATTGCACCTGCCAGCTGCCATACTGCTCTGATTGCGGAAGTCCTTCTAAAAAGTTTTACAAGAAACCAAATTCTAGATTTGTCTAGGTACGTCTTTTTTTATTGCAGTTTTTTGATTTTCATAACAACGAATTGCTGTTATTTTTTTAAGAACCATAATTTACAATCTCTCAATTATTGGTCTTAGTTTTGTTGAAATATAAAAAAAATAACTCCGATTTAGCCCCATTTCTCATAAGTAAGTAATTCTTTTATACCGTTCGGTTTGTTGTTATTAATCGTTATTCAATTTTATGAACTTCTTTCTTAGATAAGAGTTGCAATGATTTGCATGAGTTACACTTTTGCTCTCGCCGCAGCCGTTTTAATTATAACCGGCCCTTTATTGCTTGAGAAATATCTCCTAATGATTAAAAAAAAAAGGAGACCCCTCTGAAATCTCGACAAATGTTATCTCGACGCACGGAATCGCGATAAACGCTAACTTGACACATAAATCGTGTGTAATTCTCGTTAAATTCTTTGACTAGCTAATTGATTTTATTTCTCATGACATCCAGTTATATACTATAAATAATAAATACAGATATAGTAAAAAAATACATTTTTATAAAATTTGCGACAAGTTGACATTTCCTGTCAATTTTGACGTTTAGTTTTCCGACGTCGCAATCACGTTCGCTTTTTGTTTTTGTCGAGATTCCGTGCGTCGAGATTGCGTTTACTTTTTGTTACAAACGATCTTGAAGATTAACCTAGAAAATAGAGATATACCTACATAATGTATATGTATGTAGGATTTCATAATACTAAGTTTTTCAACACACTTATTATACCATGTTGTTGTTTATGTGTACCAAACAAATAAATTTTATCGAAATTAATAGATTTGTCTTTCCTTACTAAATTATCAAAAGCACCTTTGACAGTAAATTGAAACACTCAGTATTTGCTTTCTACTAAGTATTTATAATAGGCGGCAAATTGAGTTTTTGAAATACTAATAATTTGGATACTAACTGAAAATTTTTGAATGTAAATATAAGAAAAAAAAGATGAAATAAAATTATCAAATTACAGGTATCATACAGGGTTTAGGAATCTGCTAAATTCATAATAACGTAAGTACTATACATATACTGTGATATCAGTTGACTGTGTAAGTCGTGTAGATAAAGATTGGGATTAAAATTAATACTGTCTTGCTTAGACACATTTGTTTAACTGCGATATAAGCATTTCCTTGATTTTTAGACATTCCTATTACGTCCCTTACAAGCACGGGAGAGAACGTTGGAACATTTTTAGGTTTCCGTATGCAGAGGGTGCCAATGTTCAAAGCGTTCAGTCACTTGTACCTACTCATAAAACTAGCTTTACTTAGCTTGGGGCTAGATAAAGTGGATTGTCCAGCATTATTTCTTTATTTTAAATTTATTTATTGTCGTTCATACGTCCGTACATAATTTCTATGAATTATTTTATTTTGGTTCGTTGTTACAAATCTGTGGCTAAGTTTCCATTTGTTTTACGTATTGAGCTGGACTTGGCTGCTCAGGAATAGGGTAAACAACACTCTAAATGCTCACGATATATTTAGGGCTTCATTACTAGCCGGATTCTAAAATAATTCATTACGATCCCTGATAGTATACATATACATTGTTTAACAAAAAGAACAAAATCCATTACTTGCAACTTATTTATAAACTAAATAGATTACCTATAATAAAATTAAGTTTCAACGGAAAAGATATATAAAAAGGCTTACGTAGTAAGACCCACAGAATACATTATAATACTGAAATAAACTTATGAGCAATTTTTATTTAAGAAGGTTAGTTTTGTACAAATGACAAATATTGAAATGTGTATATTGGCTTTATACACGCACACGTTCATAAATGCTTTGTCCTGAAAATTACCCATATCTAGTAGGTGTGTAATCTACCTAAACTTATGGGAGGAAGACGTACGCAAGTTGGTTTATTTAAATTTACGATAAAGTTGTTACAGTTTTTAAGAATCTATGTACGCCTTGTAAATTCTGTAAATTTTAACGCATTTTAATTAGGTACCTACTAATTTAATATCAGTCACGCTCAAACAATTTTATTTATTCAAAAATGTTCCAAATCTGAGTAAGGCATTTTAAATTGCAATGTAAATTGGTAAACAAAAAACTTCTATCGTTTTTGTTACAGACGCTTATGAAGACAAAGAAGCAGTGGCATTTTTTCCTGCGTGTTTGGTGATCCAAGTGCGTATCGGGAAATATATATCTAGGAAGAGTGCCTTGCACTTGCCTTGCATATTTCAACGTAGTATGCCTCAGAAAACATATTTATAATTAATAACCTTTTTATGAACTATCTACCGACATCTTAAATTTTTCTTACCCAATTTTTAACTGGTTTGGTTGGCTCTTAATTTAAACATGGAGAACAATATTCGTTATTTTTAATTTTATGTAACTTTCTCTTTCCTAAAATTATACGTAAGACTTAACATTTCAATTCTAATCCAAGTAAATTAAACTTTTAAAGTTCAAGTTATAATTTATAAGTTTTGTAATTTTTTTTAATAATGATTTGCATGGGCTATTCTTGTGCTCTAATAGCCGCGCTTGCTATAGCGGGCTGCCCGATATTTTGCGAGAAATGTCTTAGGTGTTTATTTAAATCGAAGAAATAATAAACAATGAATTTTATGTAATTCCGCATGTGTTACTATTGCATTATTGAAATACCTTTATTTGTAACAATTTGATAAAATATTATTGCATTATCGATTTGTCTTTTTGTTTTCCTGATAACCTGATCTGGAGTTACTTCACCACCATAGTAAAATATAATAAATCAGAAATACGAGTATGTTACAAAAAAGCAGAGTAGGTATGGGTTTTTTTAGGATAGTTACATACATTCTTGGCGAAATGTGATATTCCTATTTTAACCATTTTTGATGCATTGACTATTTTATGGCAATTGTTTACTTTAGTTTGGTCAGAGAGTTCCTAATTCTTACTTATTACATGGTGCTTTGGTCTACAAGTATTATCTAAATTTAAGTCACTACTTCATTCTTACTTCTAAGATTGTCTTTCCCATCTTTTGGATGCAAATACCCAATTAAGTATTCGGTTAAAGTTGTCTAATTGTTGTTGTCCTTTTGTAAGTGATTCTCAGATTCCTCTATTGGTGCTATATTTTTGTCGATTTTCTACCAATCCTAGGAAATATCATATTGCTTGTCTTTAGATTTGCTTGGACTATCGCCTTGGACCATTTGGACCGTATATTCCCATTAGTTCAGTTGTCCAGTTCAGTTGACCACTAGTGAGATTTCTTTTCTCGTTTGTTTAATTGAAAATAAAACTAGCTTTTGCACCTAGTTACATTTATTATTACTTGATTAATAATTACCATAATACATAGAGATTGCTTTATACAGAAATGACAACGTTATTTATTGATCACAGATATAGTGAAAACGACTAGTAAAAAATTTGTTTTGATGTGTTCTGAATTTCGCAAAAGTATTACCTACTATTTCTTATTTGACATCGTTGGGGACATTTTCCATATACAGTCGTGGTCAACTAATTAGGGCCTTTCAAGATAGTGAAGAGCAATAACCGGTTATGTACATATAAATATAATATATATTAATAGGGTTTTATATTATTTTTATAATAATCGGACCAAATTATGCAAATAATAGTATTGCATAATTTGGTCCGATTATTATGCTATAAATGGATGTAAATAAAAGAATAAATAACTAGAAAAAAGTATTTAATATCAAAGGTTGAACATGTATTCAATTTTAAGGTATAGTTCTGCAGCTGGACATTTAATTAAGGACAGTAAACTATAATGAAAAATAGAGTTAAACTAAACTACCTAATAATCTGCAGTATTATAACATCTTTAACAGCTCCATTTTATTACGTGTAAAATCAGTACTTAGTAGCAAAACCTTTGTTAGTAATTACCGCTTGACACCGATGTGGTATGACATGACCTACGGAGCTGAGACGTGGACACTCACGATAGGGTTGGTCCACCAGTTCAAAGTCGCTCAGCGAGCTATGGAAAGAGCTATGCTTGGAGTTTCTCTGAAGGATAGGATTCGTAACGAATACATCCGACAGAGAACTAAAGTCATCGACATGGCTCAGAGAATTAGCAAACTGAAGTGGCAGTGGGCCGGCCATATATCGCGAAGAACCGATAACCGCTGGGGTTAACGTGTTCTTGAGTGGAGACCGCGGCTTGGCAAACGTAGTGTAGGACGCCCTCCGGCCAGGTGGGATGACGATCTGCGAAAGACTGCTGGCAGATGCTGGATGCGACAAGCCGAAGACAGGGCGCTATGGCGCTCATTAGGGGATGTCCAGCAGTGGACTGATATGGGCTGATGATGATGATGATGATGATGTTGACCGATGTGGTATAGGTAGACATTATCAGTTTCTGGCATGTTTCGACAGGAATGTTTGCCCATGCCTCACAAAAGTCTAAGTTACCCTGAATTTTCCTCACAGGTCCCACTCCACGTCCAGAAAATGAACCCCCTTGTGAATCTTGGATTCATTTCCGCTTTTACTGGACGCCGTACCTACGTATTGCCTTCCATCTGAAGAAATCAAATTAACCTAGGTCTCGTCAGAGAAAAATATAGGTTGCCATTGGGCGTAGGCGCACGATTTGGCTTAACTAGAGATTGTCCCTAATTAGTTGACACCACGACTGTATATATATTATAAAAAACCAACATTGACCTACGCCAAAGCGAAAAACAACAAATAAACCAAATGAAATTTGTAGACCGTATGGTATAAGAGAAAAATAATTGTTATCCTAAAACTATTTCCAATTAGACTTAATATTATAAGTCTCCTTTTAAGCTGGCAAACAAACCATTTATACAACATTTTTTGTTGCAGAAGCTTCGGAAAATCGGATGTGTATGAATGGTTTGCTTTACCATTTCTCTGCTGAGCTTATTCACCGCGGCAAGTTTGTTTATCTGCGTGCCTATTTGTGCGAAGACAATCCTCGTAAGGAAGTGCAAATGCCCTGTAGTACCGACATGCCCTGATTGCGGTATGCGATATTAAACCTCATCATTCAAATTGTTTGCGATATTGACCTCATCAGTTAAATGATTTGCTTTCTGTCCATTCAAAACAATTTAAAGTAGAGCCGTTGATTTTTGTTCATCGTCGTATGAAAAACGGTTGAGCATCCCTACATTAGGTCACTAGTTAATCATAAGAATCAATCAGTTGTAAGTTCTGATATTTACACTTGATTGATTCTTATGATTATAAAGTGTTGGACTTAATTAAAAGTTAAAACATTTTTTCTTAAAAACTTTAATAACAATGATTTGTATGAGCTGTACTTGTGCTGTTCTCGCGGCCTTTTTGATAATAACTGGACCTTTGTGTTGCGAGAGATGTCTCAGGTGTTTGTATAAGTCAAGGAGGAGAAAACCCAAAAAGATGTAGGAAAATTTTTGAATTTTTGTTATAGTTCAGTAAAATGTAGTAATTTATTATCTATTTCGACAAAAACATCTGCCATGAAACTTTTTAATAAAATATTCTTGTAACTGTCTTTTTTTTTATTTCCAACCTCTAACTGGAAACAATTTACACATTCTTGTGATTTAAGTCCTAAATAATGTAAGGATTGAAATAGTGCCCGTAAAGTTTTATTCAGAAATAAAATAACCAGTTAATTTATTGAAATTAGAAAGTTTATTTTAATACTACTCTAAGCATACACCATAATATCACTTGACTGAACTAGACTAAGCCATTGAGCAAATACTATCGTACATAGAAGAAATAAATAAATGAGGAATTATGACACTAAATTATTGGCTAAAACTTTTGACTACTAAAAATTTGACTACGTTTTCTCTGTTAGACTTGAGCGTCTTTCTGGCGTTACTATTGCTACTACTTCTTTTTTCCTTCTTATACTCTCAGAGCTCGATGCTATTTGCGCTTGAGTATTTGTAGTTGATTCTTTGTTGTTCTGCTTTCCTAGTACAGCTTCATCTAGTTTCTCTATTACTGCTAAAGGGGTTGCAAATTGTCCTACTAATCTAGCCATTGGCGTAGGTCTAATTATTTGCACCTTCTCGTTATTGATAACGGTCATTTCAGTATCTACTTTTTCAGCACTTGATCTGTAAAATCTTTTCACTTCAGGTAGTTTAATATTTACTAAGCTGGCTGGGTCTATTTTGTACGAAGTCTCTAATTGATCTATTAGTTTCTCTTGTTTAATTTGTTGATTTTTTTCTATAGGTTGTATTTCCTGTTTTATTATTTCTACTAGAGGTGACGAGGGTACAGGGCGATTTGTTTGTTCAATAATGTTTACAGTAGCTTCAGTTGTTCTAGGTTTACTAGTAGTAGTAGTAGTAGTTATTATAGTAGTAGTAAGATTAGGAGTAGGCTTCGTAGTGGTAGCATTACTATATCTCAACGTCATACGTCTTCTATGAGTTCTGTCTCTTACTTCGAAAGAGGAATCATTAGAGGTTTTATTCGTCTTAGCTTTGTTCGAGAAATTTTTGTGTTCTGAAGAATTTTCTTGGATTCGCTGTGTCTTGACTTCTGTAGTCTTCTGAATATTATTTCTAGTTCTGTTGCTATTTATATTTCTATTTTCTCTATAGACAGGGGTTTGTTCAGTAGTATATTCGGTCTTGTGGTTGTTTCTTTCGTCAATGATGATAGGTTGTGGTGTGATGATTTGAATGTTAGAGTTGGATTCTTGTTTTGAGCTGTCTTGGTTTTCCAGAAGTGTTATAGCTTCTTTAACTCCATGAACGTCTTCAGGGTTGGTCGGTTTTCCTGAAAACAAGGTAAATATATCATTTGAGAACACACAGGTTGTGAAAACAACGAAGACGCCAAGTGATGTTCTCAAACTAAAAAACCTTAATCAGGTCAAATCAAATCTGAAACATTACTATTATAAAAACTCTCCCACAAATTACTGGTTTTGGGAGAAATTTAATATGCATGCATACCTAGTGAATCTACATAACGATTCTGCGGTGATAATAATGATAAAGAAATTGAAGTGAAGAGAAAATCAAAAACTTTTTGGTACCTATGTAATTTGACTTGTCTAAGTGCTTATTTTGCTAGCCTAAAGTTATTAAAAGAAATCGGTTAGCTAAATTGAAGTTAGAAATACTCAATGTACTAAGCAACTTCAACCCTAAGTTGTTGAAAGAAATCGGTTAGAAAAATTGGACCACGTTTAGAGATACTCAATTTACTTATACAACTCACCGTCTTCCATCTCCTTCTTATACGAACTGAAGAAAGTCAATGCCTTCATGAGCTGGTAGCTCTTAGAGACCGGTATATTGGTGTCATACAGCTTGCGGGTATTCTTGCAGTCGACGTAGAACCACCAGTTACACTTGAGGATGGTCTGGTCGAAGAGGGTGGATTCGGGGCAGAGGAAGGACTTCATCACAAGGCCGTCGTCGGTTAGCGCGCAGACGTGGAATACCTGGAATCAAGATAAACTTCTTTAGCAATCAGCTTCAGTTTGCGGTTTTGCACGCGTTTTTTGAGTGAAGGTCCACGTTAATCCAAGCCTAGAACTAGCACGATGTCAAATTTAAATCCGTTCATAAATACTTAATGCTAGACAATCCGCAAAGCATCATCTTGCCCCAAGTTAAGTTTCTTTCTTTCTAAAAGCAGACTTTATTATTTATTGTACACGCATGAAAAACATAGAATGAACTTAAATTAAAAGGTTATTTAGATAGGCGAGCTTAACCCTGAAAAGAGTTTTCTTCCAGCAAACCTAAGAGTTCTAGGAGAGGCGATGGAACAGATAGAGGAAGTGTACAAAGAATTTTTAATAACTTTATAAAGACTTATCGCGTTTAAATCGCGTGCTTTTTGTTAAATTTGTAATTTTTACGTTCCAACCATTGCATAATGATGATACATAGATAAGTAAACAATAAATAAAAAATTCACTTTTTTATCAATTTCATAAATATGTGGACTTTATGTTAAAAACCAAAACACCCATGAGTAAGTCTTAAATTTCCTCACCATGCAACCCAAGCTCTCATCTCCATACAGTCCTGGGAAGTACTTCTGGTCTCCACAATGGAAACTTGTGTCCGGCAGTTCTACTTTAGACTGGAACTGATCGTCGAAGTTCTTCTCATATCCTACAGGGTAGTATTCTCGCGGCGCGTTCATCACTTTGCCGGTAGTTGGTGCTCTGTGGAAAATTTTACAAGTAAATTGATAAATTCATTGTGAAATAGTCACAAGACCCAATGATCTTCGAAATCATCTAGCCTCTACAGCTGCTCCCCTAACACGCAGATTGTTCTAAGATAAGATGCATTTAAAATAAGATTATTCTCAAAAACTTATGGCTACCTAAGACAACTAAACTAAAAGGTAAGAGAATCGGTGGCCTTATCGCTTAAAGCGATCTGTTCTCTACGTTAGACAGTCATAACTTATGGCAGAGCTAGTGTTATGACTCATAACCAATGATAGGAATAGGTTCCTAGTGCAATTTGCCGAGACTCCATTAAGTTATCTTAACATGGACATGCCACAAGTCCCGGGAATTAAATACTTCGTAAAATAATATTTTTGATATACATTCTTAAGATTAATATTATCAATTCATATTATCAACAAAGCTAAGCTTGCCGCCGTACTGGTATATTCTTTTAGTTAAGGCTCTGGCGATACGGATGAATTCCCCAAATATATAAAAACATAATACCAATTTTTTTTTAGCTTATTTTCACCATGATCTGCTATTATTTGTTTAAAAATTGTAATATTGTAGGTTTCTACTACAAATGTTACTCAAAATACTTAACTGAAATTAAATTGAACTGAAACCGGATTTCATCAAAGAAACATGTATTCGTATTATTTGTGTAGATAGGTAAGTATTTTCAATAAAGTTTGTGGCAGGAACCTCGATAAAAACTATTATAATACATTGATTTTTATTATTAAATGCATTGTTTCGGCTTCACGATGGCGGCGATAAGTGAAGAAGGGATTTAGACAGTAACAAAGTTCGTTCGTTTTCTTTATTTTATTTATTGATTTTACAAAATCAACAGCCCTTATCTGGACAATTTCAACCTTAATAATCTAACTTACAGTATATAAAAGATACTACAAAGATATTTATATTACTATAAAATAAACTTACGAAATACCGACACTCGAACATAAACGATTCCCGAACATTTATCGGAATACTGGGGCGTATCCATACTATTGATAATCTTTGAGGTCATTTACCCTAAATTGCACTACCTATTCCTCTCATAACACTAGCTCTGCTTACCTTGAGGGTAGATGATTCGACCCGGTAGACTTAATTCACCTGAAGTAAATCACCTTGGTGCATTAAGTGCTACGCAGGGTAGACTTAATGCACCTATGTGGATTGTTCAGCATTGTTTGTGATTTATTAGTATTGCAGAAGTAAGTTGCAAACATTTTATCTTTAACACAAAATCTAATTTAGCACCAAACTTTGATATCTGAAGAACACAGACTATTTGAAGCGCCACGTTTGGAACGCGATACATTTATCGCCCGTATAACTGAATGCACACCCAGGACAGAACACAGTTTTGGAAAACTAATGTGTCTCACACGTGTCGCATATAGTAATTAAGTATTGTATGAGGCGCTTATTAGGGGAGGCCTATGTCAAGCAGTATACTAATGATGGCATCGATGAAGTGAATGTCTGGTTTACAACCCCATTTACATGTTCATTTGAGGTAAAGGTGTCTTCACTTACAAGACTTACCCGGTTACTGATTATCTCTGTAATTTATCTATCAATGGTCCAATAATGTGTCCTTAAAAACCATTTGACAAGAGGTTTGATTATTCATTAGCTAATACCGGACGAACAACCGGTTGCTAGTTAGACGTTAACTCTGAATTTATATAAAAGTAGGAATTACCTCTTCGGTTTCTGCGTTGGCAGCACGGTCTCTGGTTCTGGTTCCGGCTCAAACACCACAGGCTTCGCCGTCGTTGTCGTTGTCGATGAGGTCGTTGACATCGGCAGACTCGCGTATTTACTCAACAGCTGCTGTTGTCTTAACGCAATCGCAGCTTCTACTGCCTCCATCGATATGTTCCCTGCTTTAGCGATCTCTGCTATCTTGGAATTTATATCATCTTTGTTAAATTTGAGCGCGGTATCTTCGCTGTAGCCGGTTATCGTGTTGTAATCGTCTGCTTTCTTGGTATTGTACGCGTAGGTCGCTAGATCTTGGACTTGGTGGGGTACGGGATCTAGAAAGGAGGGTCGGGTGTTTATTTGCTTGAATACAGGCGCGGGTATGACTTGCAAACCGATGGGGGTGAAGTGTGGGTTGATTGTTGGTGGTGCTGATAGAGGTGTGGGCATAGGCATGAATTGGTTGATGGGAGTGTAAAGCGGTTCGACTATGATAGGAGAGGGTGTGATTCTAGGTTGACCGTATTGGATTGCGGTCATCTGTGACACCATTTTCGATATTTGATTGTGTGATTGTGGATGAATCTCACTTTGGTAGGCGAGGCCGGGTCCTTTTGACTGGGGGACTTGGAGCGGCGCGTATTTGGCTGTTATGGGGACGACTTTGAGGGTATCTTCTTTGGGTGGTAGGGGTTTGAAGGCGGGAATGCCCATGCGCATCGGTTTGGCTAGGGTTGCAGTTGGGGCTGCGCGTGGTTGGTTGACCATTGATGATCTGGAGATGGTAGAGGGTGCTTCGACGGTGGGTCCGACGATGATTGGCTGCATCGTGCTCGAGGCTCTTCGGTGGAGCATGGCAAGTTTGTCCATGGCCGCTTGGTTGGGGCGGTTGACGGGTGCGGAAACCGGGTTCATCATGATCCGGTTCTGTTTGCCGCGTTTCTGAAATAATAGGTATAAATCGAAATCAGTTTTGAGCTGGTTATAGAGTACATAGCTTTACATTTTACTCAAAGTTGTAAATAGAGGACGTACACTGACTAAATGTAGTTTCCCGTTACCCAGACTGGCGAAAACTGGCGAAGACGGGCTAATCGCAATCGTCTATTAAAAGGCTATGCCCAACAATGGGTATTAAAGTTTCCTGAAGGTGATTGATAGGTTTTGTTCACTATTTATTTACAGCTTCGCAAATAATTTGCAGCACGTAGATAATTTAAGTAAGTCCTTACTTTCGTTTTCTATTTAACCATTTTCATAAGGTGGATGTTTATCGCTGTATGTACTCCAAAATGGAGAAATTAATGTTTCTTAAAAAGGCTTCAACGTTCTAAAATATACCATCACGTTTGGTTACACAGCTTTTTATTGCACTCTGAGCCTTTTAAAGGTTTATTATTATTACAATGACTCAAATGAGGTTAAGTTGAGGTAGAAGTTGGGGTAAATCCGCTGCTTTGTTTTATGGTAAAATACTCGTATCTAGTTACCGCCTAAATCGGTCATCAAATCGTGCAATCTGGATATAAATGTCGATTGGGTGTGAATTTGAAGTTATTAACCTAATCATAGACCATTTTGATAGATGGCGCCTCTATTCTTAGCCACCTACTGCGGCAATCACTTTATAGACTCGTTTAAACATTCGATCTAGCCAGGCTGAAAATTTTTAAATTAAAATTTATTAACTACAACTAATATTATCACACACATCAATGCCAATTTTAGATGGAGGCTTGTTATCTATATCTACTTCTTTACGTAATAGCTGTATTGGATTTTTTTTCGCCTGTATTCTATGTCTAATACAACTAAATAATTATGCAACCGACAATACGTACTATGGGTCATGGATAATTTGGTATAAGGCGGCGCCGTAAGCCTAAATTCACACTGCAATGGCAGTGTTCCGGCGATGCAGTTATGACTTTCAGTATCAAACTGGTGTCGGGAATTTAAACTTTTATCTACATTTCATTTAAGATCACTTATTGCTCTAAGCTCTAAAAAGTACGGCGTAATGCGTCGAGCGACGCAGCAACCACGGTCTTTTCGAACCCCAAGCTTTTGAGCTTCGTTGCGTCAATACTATCCTGATTTTTTGGTGATTGAGCCTTAGTCATAGCTACATTTACCTAAATAAAGGACTTACACAATATAAGATTTAAAGTTAAAACGTTAAAACCCGATTCCTTGCGGTTTGTTTAACCGCAAAGTATTTTGTGTTCTTAATCCGTTACGAACATTTTCGTAACAGTCCTTGAATTTAAAGACATCAAAGCTTGTAATTCATTTCAATTTGTAATTGTAACTTCCTACGATTAAAATTACATTAGATTTTATTAAAGCCGTGGAAAAAACTTGACCTTGTTTGTTCGGCTGTTTTAAAAATACTTAACACATGTTTGGTATTATAGCACCTCATAAAATGGTTGAAGAGGTTAATCTAAGACTTGTTCCAGAGAATCATACAAAACTTTTGTTTTGTCGTTGGAGTCATCATCATCGTAAGCCCATATCAGTCCACTGCTGGACATAGGAATCCCCTAAAGAGCGCTATAGCGCCCTGTCTTCTCGCATCCAGCGACAAGCTGACGATATTGGGGCCAATCAGCAATAATATAAACCCCAAGCTCTAGCCCGCTAAGCTGGCCCATCTATTGTTTTTAAAGTAAAATTGGTGTGGTTTCTTTGCGCATTACATGAAGGAAGGTTTTTCACGACAAACCATTTTCGTCCATATATTTTATTAAAAGACCGCTTACTTCCATGATTTCAAGGCTTCCTCATGATTCCTTTTTTGTAAGCCATGGTCTAGTCTTTATAATCCTCTTAGCTTAATAAAAGTTCAGTCAATTACAAGTTCATAAAAAAGAAATGTAGGTACCTCTTGCTTAGCTCTCGTCGCATCGGTGAGCAGATTCGGCGGCGGCCCATTCTTGATGTTTACAGATCTTCGTCGACTCGGGTCCAAGTTCGTCAATGATTGCTCGAAGCCCAGCTCGTCTCCAAGACTGAATCCTGAAATTCAATGCGAGTCGAATTAGTCCCGTTTTGGCCTATGTGATTTTATTTTTTTATTTATTTTACAAATGGAAATGCAGCTAACGTCCTAGAGTCAGATACACACAAGAATAAAGTCAAATCTCAAAAATACACAGATATGAATACAAGTCCTAATAATAATAATAAGATAGTAGAATAATATATAAATAATTGAGATGTCACATTGTATTTATCAATGATAGTCTTCAAAGTAGTTCCCAAGGTTTCCTTTAAACGTAGAGCGATGATATGCAAAAACAACTAATTAATTTAGACTATAATAGTAAATTGGTGTTAGATTAGCCTTTCATATATTCGAGATTCTATTGATTGCTTAACATATACTAGAGATATAATATAATACTTATATGCTATAGAGATACCTATAATTACTATATACTAGAGGGAGAAGTCGGCAGATGTTTTATGTATTTTTAACACTTCCGCTGCGATCTCTAATCCTTCTTGTTTTCTTGCCATGCGATAGAACTCTCTTCAGTCGGATCAGGGGAGACATCTTTATTAATGTATACAGACAAGAAAACATTTAATTTCAAAAATATTAAAACAGACTCCGCGTTTTGGTTCCACAACTGAGTTCTACTTGCCTTCCACCAGTTGTAGAAATCGATGGTGGCATTATAAAAAGCGACAGAATCACATGATTTAATTTTGAATGATAGGTAGATTCGAATGATGATTTTAAGTCGTTATTGCAGGCGAAATAGATAAATACACGTCGTCTTTGAAAATCGTGCTATCCGAGTAAAATTGGCAAGCTAAGTATGTTATTCGATGAAAACTCTAAAGAACAATGGCAGGTCTCCATACTAAGAATTGTCTGGGATCAAATTGAAGCGTCCCGTAATGAAAAAAATGTTAAAAGATTTGGCGTTAGCTCCAGAATCTATAAATGAGACTATTTTCTTTGGGGAAAGCCGGAAAAAAAAGATTTCAGTGTTTTAATTTTTTGGTTATGAATGAACGTCAAACAATATTTGTCTATAAAACATCGCAGATTGAAATCAAATCATAAAGAAATGGATAATGTGGTTTGGTCTTGGGTTTGGTCTTATCAATTAGACCACGCCACCTTATATATTCGAAATGAGAAATGATAAACAAAATGAGCAAAACAAATTCTAAACTTCTTGTTTACGAAAGCTGGGCGTGTATTAAAAAATGTACCTACTTGCCCCGTAAACACAAAGAAACTGAGGGTTTTAATAAATAATGTTGGACAATCCACACAGCATCATCTAGCCCGAAGCTAAGCAAAGGTTGTGTTATGTTATGAGTTCCTACTAGATAACTTATATAGGTACCTACCAGGGGGTCGACACTAGGAGGAAAGAAATCGTACTAGGGCGATGTATTATTCTTATTGCCAACCACTGCAACTTAATCTTATTTTTTCAAGTTGGCATTAATTTTACGACACTGCAAGGCAAGAGATCGTAATAAGGCGATGAATGCCTCTCATTGCCAACCGTTGCAACCTAATCTAATTTTCGTTAAGTTGGCACTGGCATTTATTTTTTCTTGTTGGTCAATGGCGGGAAAGAGAAAATTTTTGTTACATTTGAATTTGAGATTGATTCAAAGAAATAAAACCTGATTTTGCATTGAGGATCTGGGAAATATGTTTCACAGCACTTATCTACCGTGTAAAAACCATTAACATGGAAAGTCGGTGTTGCAGGAAGTGTACCATTTGTGGTAAAAAGAAGTTACCTAAGATAAGACGGACATGCTTCTTTCAAGTTTTCCACTTGATCGATCGGTAAGAACCTGTACCTACCTACCTACTCGACATGGTTAGTGTAAAGCTGAATTCGATGTACCCCCTGTAGTAAAAAGGCCTCCATAATATTCCTTCCAATATTGGAATCCAGTGCTTTTATGATTTTCAGATGTCGATTGTGGGTGAAAGCATCGGGCTTGGAAGATTTGATTTATGTTCCAATTGAGAAATTACATCAGCTAAAGTTTATCTGTGGTTCACACTTTGCCCGTAAATACTTTAATATAAAAGGAAACCGGCTACTCAGCAATGCAGTGCCAACATTAGGGCTCACTAGACCACAGTTGTCCGATGACCTTTTTACTGAGTTTCCTCTACATGTTGCATCGTATTGTGAAAAAAAGGCAGGTGAGAAAACATAGATAGATATTGAAAAAACCCGCTGTTTGGGAAAAGTATGTTCAGTTCACCAATTAATTAGTGTAGGTACATAAAAGCATGTGTGCAAGAAAGTAAAAAAGAAAAAATCTAAGAAATCAGGAAAATGAGCTCTATCACCATGGAGTGCCTCTATCACACGCCTTCCTCACACTACTTCAAAAAACTCATCATATCTCCGTATCCAGCGGAGATAGACCTAGTGTGAGATGTCTATGTGACTTTTTTCCTTAAATATCCCTAGGTAGGTACAGGAACATACATAGTACCAAAGAAGAAATTTACCTACCTATTTTTTTTTATTTTAGATAAACAAACCGATAGTTCTAACAAGAAAAACTTCAATAAGGAAGTTGAAACTATCGCTGAGAGCAATAAAGAAAATGCAGTTATTATAACCTACCTACTTTTTATTCTTTTTATTCCCCTTTTAGTATATGTCCTAATTATTTAATTGTTTATTTATTGCAGAAGAAATATCTAAGCAGGAGAGTAATGAAATTTATGTCCAAAGCTATAAAACACTAAGAAGATGTCATAAAACTGGTAAGTACCTACCTAATTAGGGTTTTGACATGGGTTTCAAAACCCTTCTAGAATCACTTTGGGTCTGTAAGCTTGTGTTATTGGTACTACTATGATAGCTGTTATACTTAATAATGTATAAGTATCACATTAGATGAATTATTTTTGTGTACGTAGAAAAAGACTAGAACACCCGAACAAATAATCTGCAGATCGTACAAATATTAGTCCCGAGGCGGGAATCAAACCGCCACCTCCTGCGTCGTAAGCGGACCTTGGCCCACCGCGCCCCACGCTATAAGTTTCCCAGTCACGCGTTTTTAGTTTCTTTTAACATAAGTAATCGATAAATTATAAATAATTTAAAATGATGTTTTATTTTACAGCCACAAAGCCTTTAAACAAAAGAGAAATTCGATTGCAGAAAAATTTATTGCAAACAAAGACCACGTTAAAAAGGATGGCGAAATCATCTTTAGATCTTGACAAACTAGACTCCGATATCCTTAAATCGATTGTAACAAATTCAGTAAAAAATTGTAATTATTATTATATTATAATAATGATTATTATTATAATTATATTAATAAAAGTTTAATAATTATAATCTCATGTTTGTTTGTGTACATATTATGTGTAATAATCTTTGTAAATAAAAGCTTAATAATTATAATCTCATATTTGTTATTTATAAAATAATTATGTCACAGATGGATTTCATTATAATTAATCATAACAATAATCTATTTTAATATCGATAACTGAATATGTGACATAATAAATAACCTAAATATTATTAGATTGCATAGTAGGTACAACACTATTTAATCGATATCGACGGTCGAGTAGATACAGCACTATCTAATCGATAATGATAGATGAATAGGTACATCACTATTCTATCGATATCGGTAGTGCATTGTGTACAGGACTAGATCTGTCAAGAAATAATTATTCGCTAAGTTGGCAGTATTGCCCTTTTTGTTGGAATTTCTAGGTTGGTGTCCGTTTGAATACATTCATGTTGAGCTCAACCTCTTATACCAAGCTGCCGTCTCTTATAACGTAGTGATTATATGCTCTGTGGTACCTACTTAAAACAATATATATAGGTATACCTACATTAATAGATATTTTTTTTATTTTACATAGAAAATGCCCAGAACACCCAAAACAACAATATCGGAGTCCTAAGGGCACGCACTAGCCAGACACAGGGCAGTATCAATCAGTCCATAAACAGTCCAGTTCGGGTGTTACATACGTCGCCTGTGGCTTCCGTAATTCGGGTAAAAATAAATAGAAAACCAAAATATAAACACAAAACACAGCAGAGATGAAAAACGCCGAAGTCTCGGAAGGATTCTGTCAAAGAGAATAAAACCACTACGTTCTAGATTCTATGGCGTCTTGACAGACAACCGCTGACAACATGACACTATCAAAGACAAATCAAAGACAAATGATACATTGCATTCAATAATTGTACCCGCACCACTAATAAAATGGTAACATTTCGAATGTACCTAATTCGAATATCATTTGATAAGCTTTTAAATATCATAAAATGACTCCGGCTTTTACGAGAAGGAGTGAATAATTGAAAAATCGTAGAAAATTTATTAAATTTGATTCATATACATCAGATCCATGGACGCAAAAAAAAGTCCAGACCAAATTCTGCCATTGTTCTTTTCGATTAAATTATTCAAATTGTGTTTTATTACCAAAAGCTCCATTAAGCGTCAAATCGTGCATTTTACACCACACCAACACCTTGATTTTAAACATATTTGATTTAATCTGTTTTAAAGTAAGTAGGTACTTTAGATCTCGATAAAACTCGGTACCCCTTCACTCAAACGTCTGCTTTCAACTTTCTCAATAATGTAGGGTTACAAAGAAAATATTAGAACAGTGTGTCTTCCTATACAAATCTAAATTGGTATGACTTTCACTTGTCTTGTCAGAGTACTTTGTTATTGCGTTGATTGATGACAATTGTTACTTGATGATAACAATTGTTACTTAGAGTTTATGATCCTTATTTTCTCAAAGGAACAACCTGTTAGTAAACATTTTCTATTTTATCTATGATTCTTTTGTTCTATGAAGAGTAACACATGTCTTTACCTATAATGCAAGGTACGTACATTTACTTTAAATACTATAAATAAATAAATAATGCTGGAAAATCCACACAGAATCATATAGCCCCAAGTTAAGCAGTGCACTTTATTCGTTTACGGAGCTTACATAAATTACCTTAGTATAGGGTGTCGTTTAAAACTTAAGTTAAAACCTAAAAATTTAATTAAAAACTATCAAACCTGATTTAACTACAAAGGATATTCTTTCCCAACAATATAAGATATAGTATTACAGCCTAGACTAGAATACCTATAATCTATACCAACGAAGCTTATAACAAAATTAAATCATCATGAAATCATCTTCCAGGGACCAATTCCATCGCTTCACCAACATTCAATTGTATCGCTTATAGACCTTTGTATAATCTCAGAATGACACATTTTGATTATTCATCTTTGAAAATAGAAAGTACAGGGCCGCATATCAAAAATATCAAGGTTTAAAATATTCTATCATATTTAATTTATTTTTGCTTACATGTACATTTTATTCTTAGGTCTAATTGAATGGTTAGTATAGTTTTCACTAGGTACATGCACCCTGGAAGGGCACTGCAAAACTGAGTTTAGATTTATTTAAGTCAAATATTATTTTAAAATATAAACATTAATTTAAACAATAATATACATACATTTCATGAAATAGAATTAAGCTTCGTTCAAATATGTAGAATCGATTGGAGTGAATTTCAATCTTTGCGTGTTAATAGCATCGCATGCACTATGCAGGCTTTCTTTGATCTATGATTTAGCGACGATGTCATTGCGAAAAACAAGCGATTAAAATGATTAGCGCTATAAAATCGTAGAATTTGGCTCCATCACAAGATGCTTCCGGCTAATTTCCGAACTGACTCATGACAGCTTACCAATGAGGTGACCTTGAAGACCTTGAAGAAATTGGAACGAAATCGAAAAACCAGTCCAGATAATGTGCAAATAATATTTCAAGATTGTAAAATTCTACAGAACTGTTATATGCACCAGCCATCCGCCAGCTTATGATTATAATACATACAACGAAACTCGTGAACTGCAATAATTATCTACAAATAAATTCAAATGAACTGTCAAACATATTCTTCGCTTAAAATTAAAGTATCAGATTATCTAGACCAGGTTTATATAGGTTTGGGACGAGTTCTGCTTCAACTTGAAAACTGACAACTAAGGTAAAGGTTTCTTGTTCGCTTCATTACTTTACAAAGATTGTGATTTAAGTGAACAAAAAATCAAAGTGATCACTTTTTTCCCAGTAGGTATTACTTGTTATTTTTGTTTTTGTGACTTGTCCAAGAGCCCTGTAAGGTCTAAAGGTAATAAAGCTCTTAGATAGGTACTTTGATATATAATGTTAAGAATTTTCTTACCTATGCTAGCGTGTGCTTTCAACCCTCCAAGGTTCCGTACCCTGAACAGTCCTGACTTTTTGAACGCGCAGTTGATTTTGAACCCGAAGTCTGACTCCAAAACGCATAGCGGCGACACGATTTCTGAAAAGAAAAAATAATTGTTAAGTTTGTTCCAATTCTTGAGATTTATGGGCAGTAATGAAATCAGAAATCAGGATGTTTATTGAGTGAAGCAATTATCTTGGTTTTTTGAAAGTACTTAAAATGGCCAAGATAATAACTGGTTTATATAACTTTCGCGATATATTTTGTTAAAAAATACTGTTTATTTCGTAAATAAGTTTAACTTTTATGAAAGGTAAAGTACATTTTGTTGGCAAGAGCTGATTATCAGTAGCATGATGTCTCAGTGCTAGGCAAAAGCGGGAAGCTTTTGCCCAGCTCTGATCTCACCACTTTCATCATATTTTTGAAAGAAGATTTTAAAATTGATAAATTCAACCAAAATCTTCATGATTAATGCAGATTGATTAAATAATCGATCGTATCGAAGGTTGTTTAAGATTATGAACTGAGAATCGTGAGTTATGTTATTGATCTTATCTGCCCTAAGAATGTCTGTTAAGGTTAGTGACCGGCGTAATGTAACGTGTTACACAGCGACCGTTCGCATTCAGTACGGGGAAAGAAAGCACGAGCAACGGGAGCTATTTTACGTTATGGCGTTACATAACATGTTCGCTGGGAATGGTTTATTGCGCACCGTAACGTTGTTACGTTACGGTGGTCACGGCTGATCAGTACCAATATATAGGTTTACACATACAGTGTCCTTACCACACATTTCAATGTAAATAGTTCGTTAATCCATTATGTTAGCGGGTTAACTACGAAACTATTTTGTGATGGAAGAACACCAACAACGCAGTCAGTGTGCGTATACAAGCGATAGGGGCGCGACAAGAGCTGATGATCAAGAGCCTGATGAAGTCCCTCGTTAAGGGATGAAAAGTTGGTGTTTTTCCAACACAAAATAGTTTCGTAGCTAACCCGGTAAGATTCATGACGTATTCGTCAAACTACGATAGTTCATATAGTCAAATACCTCGTAAGGATAACGAGTTTATATGAAATAGCGACAAATTAGTCGCAATGGTCTAAATCAATGCCAAATTATCTTTAAAATAAAATCAAGGCAATAAGGTACCATTCACTTTCGTAGGTTCAATGCTCGTACTTCCTGATATAAATCACAGCCCTAAATTCTGATAAACTATAATTATATTTTTACTTTTTAATTTACTTTCAATAAAGATAAGCTAAGGCTGAAGTTTATTGATCGATTATAAGATTTTTTTGAACCGGTGAACTCTTCGTCAACGTCATTGGCAGTTATGTAAATTATTTTGTAAGATTTCTAAGGGTGCGTCCAGATTAAGTTATAACACAGATAATTAAACATAGTTATTTAACATGTGAATATTATCGTTTCTTGTAGCCGTTTTATTTCATATTTTGTTTTAAAAAAGTTATAGAGCACTAGTGAAATTAGATTTAAAATATTTGAATTTGTTTAATTCAATTTATGAAAAATTTGCATGTATAAGAGTTATGAATTAATATTATGATTATAAATTACTAAATATTTTAAATTAGGTGCCTTTTTCGGGCATCCACTAAGGACCTAGACCTGCTCCATCTTGCTACATAAGTTCCATTAATGTGCCAGTCAGTGCCGGCGAGACAGAATTTAATTTTGATTATTATAATATTATTGTCATGTTCATTAATGTCATTGTGGACGTGATATATAACAACTTAATAATATACGATATCTGGCCGTTTCTTAGAAAACAAATAACGACAAATAATTGTTGTGTTATATAGGAAATTCAACGGTATATGAGTATCAATAAAAACAGTACCTACTACACAACTACACACCAAATATCAACTCTACTTTTTGTATAGAGTTAATTGGTATTTGCGCCTTAAAATGAAAGGTCAACAATATCATTAGATATTATGGGCAAATGCAATGAACGTAGGTATAATAAGGCCTGTTCCTTCCATTAACCCATAAAAACTTTCATTTTCCTTTTGTCTACAAAACAAAAGAGCTTGAAAGTCTTTGGAACCTCCATTGAGTCATGAATAGATAATTACTAAGTGGATTCTAAAAGGTACCTATTACATAACGCGTATTTTCCGCTCATACCACTCCAAGGACTGATTTATAAATGGCCTAGATTTCACTTAAATCCTGGAGGTGATCGTCGACTAATATTGTGTTACGACTAATATTAGCTATTTTTAGATTTCATAATACCTTGCGTAGCTAGCAATGAAATCAACCTAAAAATAACCAAACAGAAAAATTCCCTACTTAACCTTTCAAAAGAATGTGCAATACAATGTTGCGTTTTTTTTTTTCAGAGTTACAAAGGGAGACTGTGTACAAAGTCATCACTTACTTACATTTCGTTTATTTATTATCAACTAATGAACCCAAAAATCCAAAATAACAATTGTAAACAATTGGTTTACAAATCTTCTTATAATTTTTTAATGCGGAACTATTTTTTTAATCGGGTACGTAATTATTTTCATGAATTTTCGATAACTATTACGGTTTTAGACATCCTCTTGAAAAAAACTGTATAAATAAATATTAATATCTTCGATCTTTTTACTGCCATCAACACTGAATAAGTCCATGACTACATAAGTTGGCGTGATAAAAACCCAGCAGTGAGAACTCAGCTTGATTGAAAAAAGTCAAATCACAACAATTCAATAAAATCTATAAAACCCTCAAGGATATAACCGGAGCTGGCCTAGATTTCGCGAAATCTTGCACTTGGCACTGGGGCATACGTGACGTCTCGTGACAGCAGGTTAGGTTAGTCACGGTGTCAATGAAGTTAATGTGGTACCTAGGTAATGGAGAAGTAATTAGACTAATTAAACCTGAACCCTAATTACCTTGTCCTCATACGCACCTAAGAACACGGATCAGGCTTCCTCCAAGCCCAAAAAAATAAGGACCCGCATCTCTCTTTTTCTCTTTCCCTTTTTTTTTTTATTTTAGTTAGTTGTTTCCGGCAGAATTCGGAATCGAATGACGCCTGATCCAAAGCAGTCGAGGCAAAATTTCACTGAATTTTGATATTTGCATCCAGGCTTGTCATATGCTGTTTTATTTCTCGCCATAAAGAACCATAAAGAGCCATAAAGAGTAGATTTATAGATGTAGAATGAGCGCAAAGATCTCTTATCAAAGTAATGTACTCTAGACCATACAGATATCCAACTTATCTACTTTATACGGAATCAGAATTGCTTACGATTAGAAAATTATATACGTTAAACATAGTCCTAAAAATCCACAAACATTTAAAATACATAACTAGTGAAACAACACAGCGAAGAAATAAAAAC
The DNA here is from genome assembly GCA_963931895.1 of Eupithecia pulchellata. Taxonomy (NCBI): domain Eukaryota; kingdom Metazoa; phylum Arthropoda; class Insecta; order Lepidoptera; family Geometridae; genus Eupithecia; species Eupithecia pulchellata. The sequence goes on from OZ007539.1 coordinate 10,387,793, forward strand.
ATTATTAAGAATGTAACTGTAAGATCTAATTTTGCCGCACGACAATATTTATCCCAATCCGCCCACATATATAACTTCATTAACAAAAAACTGAATATTTATGGCTTAAGTAACTATGAACTGAAAAAGAAACTAACCAAATGGCTACTCTACTTAAGCTATGACGATTTGTATTTTGTATTTGTTTGTATTTGTATTTCTGGCCTGGGAGATCCCGTATGCATATAGTCCGAGCCTAACGAAGCCAGACGTATTTAACTTTTGAAGAAGTGGTAACAGCTAATTCTAATGAAATCTCATGTTACTCATCTCAATCTGGGCTCTTTAAAAAAGGATTCTCTGCAAAAAACCGCTAAAATATCATAATCGGGTCTCAGCCTATACAGAACAGATATTTTTACCCATTACGTATTTGGGCAGCATAAAGTCGTTAAATAGATATAAAGTGGAACACAGACAGGCTAAGAGCACGTTTTGCTTTGTTTAAATTTATTGGTTAACTAACATTAACATTTTAGTACAAGGTACGAACAAAGGCAAGAACATAGGTACTTCAAGTTTCATACTTAGTGAAATACGTTGTGTTGTACTCCCCGTGTGGTGCCGGCATAGAATTTCACCACCCCAACTCTTCCCGTGGGTGTCGTAAGAGGCAACTAAGGGAAAAACACCGGGGGGTGGGCAGCAGCGCCCTCTGCAGAACAACCACCGTACTGCGATCCCCAACCCGCATGCCCAGCGTGGGGATTATGGGCAATAACACCCAAATGATGAATAATGCCATCTATGGCACTCATTTGGGAAGGCCTTGAGGTCCAGCAGTGGACTATTATAGGCTGATGATGATGAGGTACTTCAAGCTTGTAATGGTTATCGCGTATTTAACAATTCAGAAGTTATATCAATGAAGTCCTTTAAAGACTACGTCCACTGCTGGACATGTCTCCCCTAAACGAGGGGTTGCCATAATCCTCACGCTTGGCACGGCTTCTTCGGCTATAGGACCAATTTGAAAAATTATTTCATTATTAGAATCTTAAATTTTCCGTGATGAACAAAGGCTATAGAATATTTCTAGAAATAAATAAATAATGCCGGACAATCCACACAGCATCATCTAGCCCCAATCTAAGCAGATCTTGTGTTATGGCAACTAAATGACTGATATACATAATACAATATTATTACATAATATATTTTTTAGTATACATAGAAAACAACCAAATCACCCTGAACAAATATCTGCAGATCATACAAATATTTGTCCCGAGGCGGGAATCGAACCCGCAAACTCTTGCGTCGCAGACCTTCGCCCACGGTACACAAGTGCCGTGAGTTCACTATGGATTGTTCTCATAAAGACAGATTCTCAAAAGCTACAGGTCACAATTACGAGGTTATAATTACACTAGCAGCCCGCCCCGGCTTCGCACGGGTATTAAACAAAAATTTCAGAAATTATACACACTAAAACGATAGGTTTCACAGTTTTCATACGGATCTTTACTTTTTTAACAGCATTAGGGTTTTTGACATTGACTCAACATTCCAAAACTGACACTGGCCGTAGAGAAAAAGCAAGCACCGTGCGCTATACAACCTCTTTTTCTATTCTGACGCGCCATAATAGAAAAAGAGGTTGAATATACAGCCCACGGTACAATTATTGAATTTTTCATGCGGATCCCTAACTTTTTTGAAAATATTATATAGCCTATGTTCATCACGGAAAATTAAGGATTCTAATGGTGAAAGAATTTTTCAACTCGGTCCAGTAGTTTCGGAGCCTATTCAATTCAAACAAACAAACAAACAAACAAACATACAAACAATCAAATCTTTCCTCTTTATAATATTAGTATAGATATAAGGCAAGAGATTGATATGTGTGAGAAGGCTCATTTAACAGCCGGTTTTATGGTTAAAATAACCTCTAGGTTATTTGATACGTACAAACTCGCCGTTTTCGGCGTCGAGGCTGGATATTGCTTGGGTCACCTGGGGCTATGACATTGACTTCTAAGCTTTATGCTACCTACTACCTAAATGGACCTTGTATTTGGTATATTCACTGATTTGCCTCAATGATTTCTATAACTCTTAATTTGTATGCCATAATCAAAAGCGGACCAGAACACCGGAATCAAATATCTGCAGATCGTACAAACTCTTGTCCCGAGGCAGGAAACGAACCCGCGACCTTCTGCGTCGCAGGCGGACCTACGCCCATCGCTCCACAGATGTCGTCATAGGTTCTAGCAACACTTGGTGCTGTTTCAAAACCAGTCTACCTGCTTCTAACCTAGTCTATCTCAGTAGCTAGAATAATAAATATATATAAATAATGCTGGACAATCCACACAGCATCACCTAGCCCCAAGCAAAGCGCTTGTGTTATGAGTACTAGATGACTGATAAACATAATACAATACATTAAATAGATAGATATTTCTTATCATACATAGAAAGCGACCAGAACAATGGATAAATATCTTTAGATTGTAAATCAGATAGTCTATCTCAGTAGCTACTTTACCTACTCTGTGGTAAAATATGAACCTTTCCAAAACTGGAGTCTTGTCAGCATCTAAACATTTAAAGGAAACGCCAGTATTTCATAACTTTCCCCGCTTAGCAGGCCCGTGTGACATCATAGAGTGAATCAGATGACCGGTTCGAGGCGGATGTTTGGGAGAAAGGTGTTTGGTTCTGCACAAGTGAGCTAGCCTTTTAGGATGTTGATAGGTTGACGGTATGTTGAGACTTTATTCTGCTGTTACCTGGTAATAGACAACCGATCCCTATGGACATTTAGACACCTGCACATTCAAACCTTTTAACATTTTGTCACGTTGACTACTTGACGTTCATACTTTTGGTCACATAGACCACCGATCCATATAGACATTTTGACCCCTGCACATTTCAACTGTTGAACATTTTATCACGTTGACTACCCAGTCCCTAAATCCTGCAGGGTATAGATGATGACCCGCGACCCGTGCACCCACTGGCTTCACCCACCGGTGGGTGTAGGGGTAATTCCTGTTTACCCGTGTACCCACTGCGATATGGTTGGAATTAATTATCGATGAAAAAAATAAAATAATAATATGATAAGTCAATTTGTTTATTAAAACCCTTTCGGTACATGAGTCCTAATTACTTTTATTCATAATTGTATGATTCTACTATATTACTCGGGCCTCCAGGATATGTATGATCATGTATGATGAAGGTGATAGTTTGTAACAAAGATGGGGCTGGTTACAAATGTAATATAACATTATTTCGTCAAGAAAAATCTGATTCTTAGCCTGGACTAAGAATTAAAATTATCAGAATGTTTTTATATTCTATTCCGAGAGCTGGTCAGTATCTGGCGCAGCGCATCAGCATTTCCATACAGCGTGGCAATACAGCCAGCATCTTGGGTACACTTCCAACTAGCATTAATGCTGCAGCGCGGCTGCGGCTTCTGCTGCCTGTGCATCACCATCCATACATGCTGCACGAAGATTTGCTGAATTCTACCTCTAGTAATCACCTGGATCCATCACACTATGCGACGTGTCAAGTGCTGTTCGTCATTTTGTAAGGCGTTGTCCTAGTCCTGTTATAATAACCATGAAATACTACATTCTAAAAATTTATAAGGATCAGTTGAGCTACCTGTAGTTTGTTTGCAACAGTTTGCAGTTATCTCAATCGTTTCAATTATAAATACTAGCTCTATAACTGACGCTCAAACTCAAAATCATCCAGAATGTTGTTCTGTCTAGTATTAATATGTGGAGAAGAAAATGATCGTAATATTATTGATAGAAAAGTGAAAAGAATCATTATCTATGATCAGCGAAGCGTAGACGGAACAAAGATGCGTGAATCAGTCGTTATGTGAGGAATCGTAGAAAGTGAGGCCTTTGCTTATATTGACCGTCTGGTAGCTTTGAATTGCACCTCCTTAACTCTTCCCGCGTCATCTCTATAGGCTAAGGGTTCCATTGGGGCAGGCGGCGGCAGCTATGCACAGATCCACCATTGTGATCCGAACCGCATGCCCAGCGTAGGGCTTATGGTAACAATAGAGATGATAAGAGCAGTCTACTTGCAGAATCATTATGTTTTATTATAATGATGTGTGTCACTAGTGATGCGATAAAATGGGCCTTGCGACATATGGGGTACGTATATCAATCTCAATAATAAAACGCAGGTTTCCAGACTGGGCGAACAGGTTTTATTGGGTATTTATAGAACACAATCACAGATGAATTTGAATTTGGAGTTTTGTACGAGATATGACAAGAGAAGAGAGAGACATCGATTGGAGCTCAAACGGAAAAGGAAATCACAGTACTGACAGCTACCTGTCATAAACCCTACAGTTCTACAATTTGACACTGACTTAATTATTATTGAGTTTACATTTCACACATTTCAACACTCAATCTGTACTAGCTAGCAATTAATATTGATGTGGCAAGACAAAATCTTTTTTCGTTTTGCATTTTGATTTGATGAGAGAAGATAATGATCGAAAAAAACAAATTTTCGTCAAAAATAAACTTTATGAATGTGAATGACGTGAAGTGAAGTGAATGGTGTGTTAATCTTCTCAGAGAAAGGGTCTCCATAACTATGTTTTGAATTTCGCTCATAGCATAGCAACTTGAACATGCATTGAGCTAAAATGAAACAAGTTCTAAGTTTCCGTACACCCGCGTTCATAAAATTAACGACCTATCTACAAAGTAACGTAAAATAGCATCATTATACGCGTGTTACGTGGCGGTTGAGAGTCAGCTCTATTTCCAATTATTTGCTACTGCTCGTGGCTTCACGTGTGGTTTCCTGGATACAATGTAAAAGTTACGTCAGGAACATTTCGCTTGGATTTTTTTTACCTGATACGTTAGTAATGGTTCATGACAAAATCATACCTTCGCAAATTTTCACATTGATAATGTTATTAGGATCCTAAATTTACAGGAGTTTCTGGTAAAGTAAAGCTATGTTAAGAACGGGTTCAAATTGAGAGAGTCCCATTGCCAACATGTTTGTCATGCGTTGGCCAACCTTACAAACATGTAACGAAACATCGCTTAAAATAGCGTCAATATTAAGATCAAGGAAATCGGAACCGAAACAACATTAACATTTTATTATTTGTAAATTTTAAGTTCAGATGCAACAAACTAACTTTCTCGAAGAAATTCTTCCAAGCGACGAAACTTATACAACACCTCCTCGTTGGTGTAATAGCTCTCGTTTTCCACAATTTGCTAGACGTTAAACAAACCACAGGTGTGCGTGGCGATTTAACAAGGCGTGCTAATGTTCAGATAATAATGTAACAACAAACCACAGCGAATTATAGGTTCATAGAGAATTGCTAGAAATTGTTTTTTCAGATGAAATCGTGAGTGTATCACTTATAAACTAAGCTTGCAAATCTAAGTAAATCGTATATCTAAGTAATCTAACCTATCACATTAAAAATTTATTTTTTTCTTAACTATAAATGTCAGAGATTTTACAAGTACGGCAAGTACTAGCGGTCAAAAATTTAAGTGAAGAGATAAACAGTACCTATACAAGGATAATATATTTCTTATTTTATAATAAATTACTGTATGAAATTTAAATCGTTACTGATTATTTTGAGAGCCTTAAAAACTATGTTATTAAAATCTGAAATTTGAGAAAAATAAATTCTACTTTTTTGGGGATGGGTGAGACTACGTCAAAAACGACAGGTGACTCATCATCCTAACGGTTACAAATATTTCCAGCGCCTACATACTTATTATTTTTATTAATCTATTATTCAGTTATACACTAAGTTATCTTTAATGCTGCAATTCTACTGAACCTCGGCTCCAAGGCAAACATTTCTACGTCTATGAATGCCTTGGCTATGCATAATACCAGGATCAATGGAAATAAAGTCCAAGTCAAACTCACCGGCGCATGCAAAAGGCAAACCAACAGGTTATAATGTATCGCTTTTACCAAGTTGGTAATATCACTGGCGTATCAGATATCAAGTACTTAGACACACTCTCTATGTAGAAGGTTGGTGGCAATGAAATTTGTTTTCGCAAAAGGGAAGAGAAGATATGAAATGATGATGAATGATGATACGAAAAAGCGTGTAATTACACGCTTTTTTATCAATTACATACCGCATCATATAGAACAAAAGAAGGAGGCACCGCTCAATAGACATCTATTGAATTGATAAAAGTACTAAGCGCGTTTTTAGATCACAATATTAGAGAACTCTAGTGTCTAGATAAACTTAATTAAGGATTTAAGTCTCTACTTTCCATAAAAAATGTCTTCCTTCTTTATTAATAAACGCTATCTATATTTATCTGTTTATCATCATCAGATGATGCTGATGATCATCAACATTACCTTACCATTAAACAACAAAGGTGTTTTGTTTTGAAAATTTGGCAATGTAATGCGTGCGTGATAGGAAAGATTTGACCTAATATTATTGATCGAATATAATGTACATATTTGATACCAAGTTGGTAGCGAAAAAAAAAGAGAAGGAAGACCCAGTGCATTCTGTACGATCTATAACCGGTGAAAACCGGTAGGTATTAGTCTATTTCCATCACTAGGTCGTTAGGCCTATATAGTCCGGTTTAATTTGAATAATTTCCTTAGGCCTAGCTTTGCTGATTCTTTCGTAATTCATAAGCAAAATGAGTTTGATAGACAGTTTCTAAATGACAAAAGTTACCGTATAAACAAATTGTGTATGTCGTAACTTTCTAGCAACACTGTCTCAAACAATGAACGTAATAAACATAACAGTTACTTCAAGGCGTAAGCCCTAAACGTATGAACTGGCCACCACTTTCCATTTCTGTGCGAAAGTGAGTCGTCGAGTCACCTGCTAGGTGACCCACGAGTATAACCGATTGGAAGGCTCAGTGACTCTGAATAAATATAACCGTTGTTGTTGATAAGTATCTATTTTAAGAATTAGATGTTTTCTAACATGAACCTATGATTACGTTAGAAAAAAGGTTCACGTTAGAAAACTTCTAAATTCATAGGTTGATATAGCCTATGATTCATAGTTTCATGTTTTCTAAGTTCATTAATATTGACAAGTATTAATCGCGTTTGTTTAGGTACCTATTTTACGATAAAAACCTGTGGATATTTAAAATTATGTGGTTAGATTGTGTAAATTAAAAAATAGTCCCATTTAGTGTATTTAGGCAGATAAAGAATTTTTAGAAAGAAAGCAATGGTTAAAATATACAAACTAAAGCGCACTAGTATGAATAATAATAGTAATAAACTGTACGACAACAGGATGAATTGATAGGATTTTTTGCTTTGTATTTATTTCTATGAATCGGCATATCTTCCGATACCGATGCTTAGCATGTTGTAAATACCGACGCTGCGTAAACTACGTACGATCCAGTTCCGATCCAGTGGAAGCACAACGTTAATAGTGTGGGGTGGCTTCAAATTTTGGTACTTTTTTCGAATGCAAGATAGGTTGAAGGAACTACAGGGCCTTTATTCACTATTTTGAAATCCAAACGCAATACGCAGATACGACAAGTGGAATCGGACAAAACCGTATTCAGAATAAGTTGTGACGTCACACAGTTTGGGTAAGGAATATTTTGCGTCGTAGAGCATAATTATGTCCCCAGGACTGAAAACGGCGCGACCAAATTTTATTGAAGGCCAAGATTATTTTCTTTGGACTTTAGTAAATAATCTTTTGACTATTGTTCTGAAAATTACGACTTAAAAAATAAGCAATGATGGCTTCTACTTCCACCATACTTTTTAAAGGTCAAAGAAGCTAATTGCCAAATTTTCTGCTTGTTAATTAATATACATCATTCATTTTGTTTGTATGGCTTGGATGAAGTTCTATGGCTCTTTTTATGGGTTACGATTACAAATGTCTTCATATTTGGCTATTCAAAGATTAATCACTTCTTTGAGTGTTTGTGAACAAGAAACTAATTGCGTGCGCGCAGATTAACTCGTGTTGCGAGAATCTCCAAGAATTCAGAGATTTGGTGATTAGCGACGACGCTTTTCGAAATAATTCCTACAGCAATAGCTTTTTATATAACGTTCTTCATTACTGTAAATGGAAAACGATAGTCCTTCGTTCAAACAGACCAGTTAATTATAATGACTCTATATATACTTGACAAGTACCTGAATGATGGGCCACATAGTATCGCGATGGTGACAGCGTGAATCAAAATTATGTTATCTGTGCTCCAATATGAGGTCTGTTCAAACACTCTAACTAGGAATCGGTCAACGTGCTCTATATTGAAGTGTGTTATTAATTATTATGTATATAATATTCTGGTATCAAAATTTATCCATTGAAATGAGACTGGACTGGACATAATACAATACAAATACTATGTATTGTACACTAAGATAGAAATAACAAAACAGAGAAACAGTTGTACAATGGGCGGCCTTATCGCTTATGGGCTTATTATGGACACGTATGTCAAATACCAGAAAAACGCTATGCAAGAACTGCTCACCACAGACTGGGTTTTAAATGAGCGAACACTGGGTGAAAGGCCCATTCAGAGATGAAATTAATAATCTGATGCTTAAAATAAAAATTGGGACCGTTGAGAAATACGAAACAATAGAATCTTGGACCTCTGGGAAGCCAAATAAACGCAAATTGCTTGGTAAGGAAGAAAAAGAGCCATTTGCAGTGTAACTACAGCACCATCCATCAACATCTCTCTTTCACAAAAACAGGTCTACCGTTTCTTTGTCCTCATTTCCTAGAATCAAGAACATAAGCTCATTCCTTGCACTTGGCCCAGATAGTTACGCAATTCGTCATTACGGTACATTAACGGTCATTACCGAGTGTTGCCCTCTTCTTCTAATGGTTTTTTTTTGTCGGAAAACGTGGTTTATGGTTTTTATCGCTTTGGAATGGACGAGCTTAATTATTAATTATTCAGAGGTCATGTGGCACTTAATTTTGCTTGCAGCTGGGAGGGTTTCGGATGTTTATGATTTTTGTCTCAGTGTAAAACGATTAACCTGGATTTGTAAATATTTTCGGATGGATTCCTTATTTTAGGATTAGGAATTAAGATCAGGTGTCACGTATGTGTTCGTACCAATCAGAAGAACCTGCACTTTATGCATGATCAGTAAAAGCATAGAAAATACCCAGAACACCCGGAAAAATCTGCAGATCGTATAAACATTTGTATTGTGTTTATTCCTAGGCAGAACTCGAACCCACAACCTAGAGTCGCAGGCAAACCTTTGCCCGCTGCACCATAAAGGTCGCCTCTCGGATTGGAATATTGGCTTTTATTTCATCAACAAATTAGCATCGCCATTTAACGTGGCAATGCAGCCAGTATTCTGGGCACTCAGCTTTCTGGTAACGGTTTACATTTTTAGGAAATAGATAATGAGTATAAAGTTGGTAACAAAATAAAACAATTACCTTGTTGCAATTGTTATATTCTGTTACATCCCTTGAATTTCACCACAACCGATGAAGTAGCATAAATGGAGAAAAGTCAGAAGACCTCAGATCATGGATGGGTCAAAAGCGTTGGGTCGCAAGACCTTTGGCTTATGGCGATATAACAGGGTTACAAATTTAGCATTTGAGTGACTATTATTACCCAATAACTATTGTTAGGTATAAGAATATAACAGCATTGTTAACAAGTAGGTGGCGAAATATTAAAACGAACAAGCACTGAAAATATTTAAATAGTTAAAACAATAAGCATATCTTATTGTTTCCAAAGTATTTGGTAACGATTATGAAGTTTTGTTTATATATTATGTAAGTCAGCTGTTGCATACACTCAGGGTATTTATTTATATTTATTTCGTAGTAAATTAAGATTTTAATTGTCGAAACTAATCGCGGTAAAGTCTTACTGGCATAAACTACAAGCTGTAGAAGCGCGTTGAAGTCTTTTGGATTGAAAATTGAAGATGACTAAAAATCATTTTATTTTAACATGTTCGGCTGGTTTATAAGATATGTTTTTTATTTTCAGTGCCCATGTAGTACAGCCCAGAATTTCAAATTAAGTTTATTTTCTCGTGCACAGTCAAAATAATTTAGTGTGGTATTTTTTATCATGATAAATTAATCAGAAATGTACTAACTACGAATTAATCATATCATGCTGAGGCAGAGGCCATTTTGAGGCTTACATTTTATAAATATTTTTTGATGTTGTTAAATGAACACTACAAATCCGTTGGGGAAAAAAATATTCTTTTCTAAATTAAGAATTTATTGAATTATTTAGTGCGATATTCTTTCGAAATAACCCATTTTCCCTGTCCTTATTCTTAACTAAGTTTAAGTATCTTCGAAAGTAGAAAGTGATTGACAGATATCTCAAGTCCTACAGAAGTATTTTACCTCCTTCTCTATAGGCCACATTTATAAGATTTCACAAACGCTTAGAACAAAACACAACATGTATGTAACAAAACATTTTAATTACTTATGAACAACACACAAGCAAAGTAATGGCAACCATCAATTTTACAGCTAAACCACAGTTACTAACTTTCATAACGTTGAAAACAATGTACAATTTCAGTAAACCAAGCTGTTTACTTTTGAATTTTACTGGCCATAAATAGCTTTATTACTGTGTATTTACTGTCTGTCAATTTCTGCCGCAAGTTTTGTTTGTAAAGACCAGTGCTAAAAGCGATAAACATTAGAAACTTCAATGATTTTTCTGATAAGTACCTACTTATCCTTCACTGCTTTTGCGTCGATATAAGGCTTTACGGCAACTTAAAAATGTAATAAAATGTATAATATAATATTATGTATATGGCTAATCGACACTATTGGTGTCGATTCTGTTGTTTAGGATTCCTAACTTAAATTTTAGGTTTTCTAAGTTAGGTTAGGTTAGCCAATGTTGGTTTTTGATAGGTACCTAGGTGCTACCTGCTAAAACTTTACGCATGCTGGATGAAATCCATGAAGATATGGCTAGGTTAGGTACCAAACGAGGAAGTGGCAAATAATACACACCTTTCCCTCGAATCCACCACTGCAGCTACAACAAAATCCATTTTCCACTTTTCACAAAATAATCTTCCCGTTTTTCACTAGATCTGTGCCAAAAAATATTTTTTAATAAGTATAAATTTTAAATATGAGCAAATCAGAGTCAGTCAGAGTGTTCTTATCTTAGTTAAAAATGTGATGCAAAGAATAAGGTTTTAGTTAATTTACCTATGTTGAGTTGTTTTAGATCTGTCGTTCTAATTTGAAATCTGTCAGTCTAATTAGATGCTTCCTAAAATTGGGTTGACGTTTCTTATCTTAGTTAAAAATGTGATGCAAAGAATAGGGTTTTAGTTAATTTACCTATGTTGAGTTGTTTTAGATCTGTCGTTCTAATTTGAAATCTGTCAGTCTAATTTTTAAAACATAGAATAGCTTTTGTCTATTTGACATTCCTAAATCCTAATTTTAGCTAATTTTAGCTAATTTTAGCTAATTCTAAAACAACAGAATCGACACCATTGACTGGTTTTCTATATCTACATATACTAATAGTGATATTAAGCGATGAATGGGTTATATTGTTCCCTACTAGTTAGGTTAAAAAATACAATTAATATGACATCTCGTCACATCTACTCGTACTTACAAACAAAGTATACGTACGTATATATTCAGATAGAGTCTTAAAGATACAAATAATATTATTATATTTAGACAAAATATACATCTGAGACGGGAAGCGACTTCAAAATTATCTACCTACCAGCTGTTATCTAAAATGCATGTGTGTTGTCTGGTTCTTATGCAACCATTTTGGATAGAATTAATAATACTCAATCAAAGGTCAGTCTAATCAGTGTTATATTTAGCATCTAATTGTCTTTAAGTAACACATCATTGCTCAATACGCACATATCCATCTTCAATTCAACCTATCTAAGCATCTAGTAACTAGTACCAATAACAAGCTGTGCTTAGCTTGGGACTAGCTGATGCTGTGTGGATTGTCCGGCATTATTTATTTCGGGAGGCTCGGCCGTCCGAGAAAGCCCGAACACTGCATCGATATGCTGCACACTTCGGGCTGCGTTTATTCAATAACTATTCTTACTCTATATTAAGTAGGTACCTCAGTAGTTTAAGACACAAAAATTTTGTTTAGGTATATTACTCACGTAATAAAAAATGTAAATTATGTAACCAGAGGAATGTAACATTCGAGTCAAATCCTCAAGGGCTTAACGAATGTTAATATTTAATAACTAGAATAAGTTTTTCAAGAAGAAATAAATAAAAAAAAAAATATTTATTATCTAAGCCAAAAAGGTCGTCGCTAGTCGCTGTTTTTTTAGGCTGTTGGCCATAAAATATGCCAAAACATAATTATTAATAGACTAACAAGCAAGATTTCGTAACCACACAAGGCTTTGGTAGCCTTGCACGGCCGTTCAATTTTAGTTTTCACTTCCTAGCGTTAACTAGAACGCCATTGTAGGTGCGCAGGAAATCATTTTATCATCATCATTGTAACAGCTGGCTCATCATCATCAGTCCACTGACTGCTGGGTCTAGGTTTCTCCTCTTACTCACCAGATCACTCTGTCCTATGCGAACTTCACACCAAGCATCCGTTGCGATAATCAGCTACCTTCACGCTAGTGAATACATAACCTTTCTACTACCTTAAGCTACATTTGTGGGTAGATACATAAATGTAAGTTGTTTTTTGTCTATCGGTATGCTTAGATTGGTATTTTACGATGCTTTATAGAGGTACACAGGGCTACAAGTAATTGTAGTTGCAAGGATGTATGCTAACTATCTATACTACCTACTATCTAAGTATAATAAATAACACAGGAGCGTAGGTATTGGAAGGCACAAGCTTCGGGAGACTTAAGCCCAGCTGTGGGTAATGATGATGATGACATAATACATTTAAGTTTATGAAAACCTATGCATAGACAAACTTAATTGGCTTTGAGACATTGTATGTACCGCATGCTTAATATGAATAATTGATTAATTTCGTTCTCTCATAGTCTTACGGTAACCCTAAATGTTATCCGACATTTCGACAAGTGGTCTACCTTGAGGACGCTTCGCCCCTACCTGGTACCACTATGCTGGCACGGTGCACGTCCATCGGCCGTCATCCCGCCATTAAACATAATCTTACTTTCTACTTTTAGAACATATTATTTTTATTATTTTTTTGCGAGATACAACCAAAATAAAAGGAAAAAAAATTACGGGAAATCTGAGGTCGGGAAGTGAAACTAAATGCTAAAACGGTTCATCTCGATTTCTGTATTTACTCACAAGTTTTAAGTCACCGATAATAATCAATGCATTGTTACAAAAATCCAAACATTGTTACATTATCATGATATCAGAACATTAAACGCATCCTCACAATGGCTCCAGTGCCCAAAACCACCAATAATATGTTAAAAGAATTATCAGGCTAAAAAAAACAACTTTTTACAAGTACCTATATTATGTCTTTATTGCCTAATACATAGCTTTAACTGCATACATGCACTAGGAATAAAAATACCTCCAAAGCCTATTTTAATATCCGACGTTCAAATGTTCCGCTTAATCTATCAATTAACCTCCCATCTAAAACGTGCCTCGACTAAAAAAATCAACATCACGTGCAAGAAAAGAAACAAAACAAATCAAAATAAAATACTTTAAGCTAGAACATCACCCTAATGACCAGATCATTCGTGCCATGCTGACCCAGATAAGGCAAAAACACTTGCTGATAAGTAAGGTAGTGGGACGGACCTGAGACCTGACGGAGGTGACCTTATCGAGGCGGATGGGAGATCACGAACAATGTGCTGATCAATGACTGAACTAACTGTTCCATTGTGTTCTAAATGCAAGGAATGTTCGCTCCGAAAATAGATCTCTGACGATAATTATTAATGTGGCATAGACGCGCAGTAACCTAAAGTGGATTTTGGCCTTAAAACGTGAAATTCGGGACCCAGTGATGAATTGACAAGGGATCGGGACAACGGGCCCGAATCCTTGTCAATTCATCGCTGGGTCCCGAATCTTGCGATGTACAGCGGGAGGATTTCAAGACATTCAACCTAATTGATATGGATCAGTCGAGTCTTCCTGTAGTTAGTTTGTAACAGTCTGCAGTTAGGTCAATGGTTTCATTAGTAAACACTATTACAATTTTTTAATAAAGGTATGACCCTCTTACCTATTATTATGAATATTATTTATTATTATCAATATTTATTACTAGCGACCCGCCCCTGCTTCACACGGGTACTATGCTGATACTAATGCATGTTATACATACCTTCTTCTTGAATCACTATCTATAACGCATCAAAATCCGTAGTTTTAAAGATCTAAGCATACACAGGTAGAGACAGTGGCAAGCGACTTTGTTTTGTACTACGAGTACCTATGTAGTGAAGACGAAACCATTAAGCAGTACGTCCTTACAGACTTAATGATTAGTGTGAAACTATCGACAGAAATCTTGGGCAATATTTTGCAAGGCTGTGATGCGCATGTACCCAGAGCCTTCAATGAAACTAACTCGAGACGTGCCTGTTCAAAGAATGTATCTTTAATATGATACTAAACTGAGATCGACAACAATAATCCTTTCGAATACATTATGAATGTAAGCGGGTTAACTACGAACCTATTTTTACTTTGCTATTTGTTGCAAGATAACATTTTAATAATATTTTTCTTGTATTAGAAAAACTACTTGAAACATAGTATATATCTATTATTCGAGTATGTTTTTTTATCCTCGATAAATCTTCAGTTCATAACCATCTCATCTGAGGAAAAGTGCCGATGATGTGGTCGACGGTGTAAACTAAATCAAAACAAAAATCTAGACAAGAAGATACCCATTTAGTCTTGTTTTGAAGAGACCCCGTTGTACCTAACCCGAATATCGGAGCAGAAGCGTGTTCCGATCCGGTCGACCATTGTCTAACTTGAATACATCTCTCAACTAAGTAATTGACAACATTTCGTAAAACTGTAATAGACACCGTGAATTGATTTCGAAACCATAATAATCTTCTATTAACAACACTTTCCAAGACCAAGATTATGAATAGAAAATTGTTAACATTGGAATTTGATCTGACTAATATTGAAGGCGAAAGTTTTCTTGGTTCTGCTGTTGTGTAGAATTTTAGAAAATAAGACAATGCCAAACTACTATAAATAATGCTGGAATGTCCACACAACATCATCTAGCCTCAAGCTCAGCAGAGCTTGTGTTATGGCTACTAGATGACTGATATATATTACATAATAGGATGAATAAATAGATATTTTTTTTTAATTTCGTTTTCAATATTTTTTATATCAGTGGTTCGCCATAAATTGTTAGTACGTCTTCCTATGTATATATTATTATTGTAATTTTAAATTAAATTCATTATTTCATTTCATTATCCGTTATACAAAATTCAAATATTATTATTATACTATTTTAATTAAGTTTGTAAAGGTCTAGAATAATAAACTACTCTGATGATAATTTCAATTTTATCTTTACTATACATATAAGACAACTAGAGCAATTTAATAAAATATCTGCAGATCCTACAAACATTCATTCTGAGGCGGGAATTGAACCCGCAACCATCACAGACGGACCTTCGCCCATTAGTCATCAGCAAAATGAAAAAGAGCTGAAATGTAGCACGAAAAACTCTGTACCTGAAACAAAATTAGTTATTATAACAAAACGCGTGCAAAGCTACGTGTAGAAGCTAGCAGCTATATCAATAAATAATTTGAGAGACTGCAGTAGCCGCCAAACCAGATAATGTGAAAGCCTTGACCGGTATGGTCAATGTCTGCCCGCTCGTGTGCTTCATGCAAATTGATACACTTAAATCAAAGCTATTTCATATCTACATTCTTAACATTTTTGTCAAGGAAAACAGATTGATTTAAACTAATAATTCTGGTATCTCACAGCATGTTATATTTATAATAATAATAACCAGTTATGATGAGACTGTGTTTATGGCTGTCTCATGTCTTTCACGCATGTCTAAACTACTGAACCGATTTACATGAAATTTGGCGCAGACGTTGTCTAGACCTGAAAAGGATATAGTTTAGTTTAATCTTGACTACAATATGGACGACGTTGCGGGAAAAAGCTAATTAAACAATAAATAAATAGTAAATAATAGTCGTTTCGGTTAGCGGCGTGATAGCGAAGAGTCGCCAACAACATCTCAAGTGACTCTCGCTAGGAAGTTGAATCAAGGGGCATATCCAAAAGGCGGTACTCCAGGACTCGGCGCGTATTGTCAGGAAGTTCCTCTCTCTGCATTCCTAGTCACCGGCCGCTTAAGCCTAGCTTCGCGAATATATTTTTCATTGTAGAATATTTTTTTGTAATTGATAGGAAACAATGCTGCAAGATCTGAGCACAGCAAGTCTCGAGGTTGGACTTCAGATGAACAGAACTAAGACACAGATCATGTCTAACAGCACGAGACGTAGGGTCTCGGTAGATGGGCAGGTTATAGAGTACGTCGACGAGTACATTTACCTGGGCCAACTAGCTAGCTTCGATAACAGGCAGGACAAAGAGATCGGTCATAGAATCGACAACGCCTGGAAGAGCTACTGGTCCTTGAAAGAGCACATGAAGGGGAAACTTCCTGTGACACTGAAGCGCAAACTCGTCGATATGTGCATCTTGCCCGTCCTAACCTACGGTGCGCAGACATGGTCGCTGACTGAAGTACAAAAATCCAAGCTCAAGACCTGCCAGAGGGCAATGGAGCGTAGTATCTTGGGCTTCCGGCGAATCGATCGCGTTAGGAATACGATGCTACGCTCTTTGACAGGTATTGTCGATGTGGGAGTCAAGACCGCCACACTGAAATGGAAGTGGGCGGGGCACATTAGCCGAATGCACCCCGAGAGGTGGGCTAATGCTGTAACACCCTGGGTCCCGGAAGGAAGCCGCGGGCGAGGTCGGCCAAGAAAGCGCTGGCGAGACGACCTTAACGCCTTCCTCGGAGATTGGTGGGAGATCGCACGTGACCGCACTGAGTGGAAAGATTTGGGGGAGGCCTTTGCCCAGCAGTGGGACGAAACAGGCTAAATAAAAAAAAAATTGATAGGATATTAACAACTAGCCTATGTTTCCCGAAACAAAAGATACTAAATTTCTCGAAAGACAATGTTTGGATTAAATAGGCTCCGAAACTAATGGAACGATTTGAAAAATTATATCACTACTAATAGTGATAGAATATTATCAAAAAAGTTGTGAATCTGTTTGAAAACTTCAATCCTGTAACCCATTAGTGTGTTAAAGATTACAAAGTTTTGTTATTTACCCGTTCGAAGGCGTTGCGGACCGCTAGTATTCAATATATCAGTTATTTAGTACCTATAACACAAGCTCTGCTTATCTTGCGCCTAGATAATGCTATGTGAAATCCAGTATTATTTAAGATATTATTTATTATATTGCCTCGCTGCGAACAATTCTCTAGTCCCTGAAGGAAGGTTACTGTGTTATCTAGATATTGCATGCAGTTATGTAACTTAAGTATCCTTGTTCTTTTTCTCATAAAGTCATAACTTTTAACCTCTGTGACTATTATTACTACTATTATTTATCATCATCACTGGGTGTCCGATTGCTATCAGTCTATTGTCTAAAACCGAGTTACCTAGGTGATAAAAGATTCACAAGCTCTTAATTTACTTTTATTCATATTTCTTGCAAATACTACTAAAAGATAAAAGGAATTTTTGTTCACAATTTTAATTTAATATACTTTAATAAGTACCTCTTATTATAAAAAAAAAAGAATTAGAGGCAGACTAAAAGAGAGATGGATAGATGAAATAATAAAATCAGCTGGCATAGACTGGCAATACGAAGCCAAGTAGAAAAACATGGAGTAAAATAGTATTTTTTCGTCACTTCATTCTTCACGTAGTTCTTTAAACAAACAAGGCAGTCGCACGATTTTATATTATTAGTGATCAAAATTCACTTAAAAAGTTCAATTGATCATCTATTTACATTTCAAATCGAACTAACTGAAGACTGTTGCAAACAATCAGCGAATAAGTCGATTTAAAGTGCTGTTAACTTTGGCCTCGTCTGTAAGGTAGTTTCGTCTTAAAACCCACAACTATGTTTCCAAGCTGAATTTTCCCAGTTACTCAGTTACCTCAGTTCACTCAGCCGCATCGACACAAGTATTTATGTAAGAAAACAGTTAGCCAGCCTTGAAACAAACATACCGACACGCATGCACTCTCGCTGCTCTCTAGTAAATATTGACTATTGTTGAAAGGGGAAACCCAGCTTCATACAAAAACTGGGTACCTCTATCTAACTATTGAATGTGTGTATGAGTGTGTGAGTCTGAAGACCTCTACACACTAAAGCCATCGGCCCTGTGGCTTAACACCACTAGTTACCGTACAACAAGGAACGATTATCGCAGAACAAGCTTGTCGCCAACCAACAGCTTTAGTGTGTAGATGCCTTTAGTTAAACCTATTGAATGTATGTGTGAGTCTATAGCCTTAGGTTGACTGGTGAAATGCAAGAACAATGATTATTTTATTGATGTCACGGAACTAACGGTTCGGGTTGATTAAAGATCGGGTTCGATCAAAGCGGATATGCACATATCCGCTTAAAAGAATGTATAGAATACTTAAAAATATTACCAACTGATCCATAGCAATCGGAAGCATCCCCAAGACGCTGGCAATGCTGATGTGCTGCGCCAGATACTCGCTAGCTCATGGGTCACACGTGACTCCGACGAGACGCGCAGATAATTAAAAAAAAACAGAGAGACCTGCATATTTGCGCCCCCGGAGATCCTCGGCCAAATCTGCCGCCGCACCAGCACTCAAGTCCTCAGAAGAAGGTAAATCGACACATGTAGTATCCCACACAACGGACCTCCTCAATTCCCATGAGACGAATACCGTCGTCGGGCCTCTTACCTCTCTTATCCACTACCCGAGAAATATTATATTAATACTAAGTAATATACAGCAAAGTTAATTTTCAGCTAATGCTGAACTCTTTAACAGAGTAAAAAGAACCCTTCAATAACCATTAATAAGTCTATGTATTGGTCTACATGGTAATGAATAACAATAGATTTTAGAAACATGATATATTAGAGATAACTGAAAATAAATAAATATCTCTAATTAGTAGATGGTGTCAGGTCGGTCTCCTATTTAAAAAGGCATTTAAAGTTTTTAATAATCACTTGCACTTCAAGTAGCATAGACGTGAAGATGAGGTCATTTATAATGAGACGTTGCAGAATTCGTATTATAAGTTTTTGCAATAGTGACTTGCAGTACTGATGTGAGCGGAATTACTATTGGGTATAGTATAAACTATTAGCTATATGCACATGCTCTTTCACCTTTGGGTGCATAAATAATGATTGTTATCTAGTATAGCTAGACAACAATCTACATATGTTACGAAACTGTGTTTCATCTTCGGTCTCTTAAGAGGCCGCTGTTCTGGGGATTAAGTATGTATGTCTCCGCTCTATGAGATCAGATTTCGATGGTTCTTTGTTTAATTGGAAGTTACTATAATTCTGTAAATATCTGATGAAGATCTTCGGCGTGCGGTGCTGTACTGCTTCGCAAAGCCAGTAGTACTATTACGTACGCGATACTAATATAGGTATTATGTTGATTCCGATGACGTTATAACAGGTTTACACAACGTCATGGTCACGGGATGACTGAAATACTATTATCATCATCATCAGTCTATAACAGTCCACTGCTGGACATAGGCCTCCCCTAATGAGCGCCATAGATGGCAATATTTATCATTTATGAAGTATACCTGTAATCAAATTACACATCTGATCGGTTTAAATGGTAAATACAAAATATAATTTGGTTACTAAAATTAATATTAATATATTAATTTAATTATAATATTAATTTAAAAAAAAAAAATTAAAATTAATTAAATTTAATTTTTATTTTTTATCATTTAATGAATGAATTAACAATGTAATAGTACTTTAAGTATATTAAATAATAAATTAACAGTGTAACAGATTTAATTAACGTTTACAGGTCATTATAAAGCGCACTTATGTAATATAATAAATCAAAAGCCAAAGATCATAATGCACCGGTGTGCACAAGGACCACATTCATGAAAGCGTCGGCGAGTGCAATGGGTGGATGAAAGGTTAATAATTTCGTAAGATGAGTCGCAAATTGTCTTTTGTGATTTGACAATACATTTGAAATAAATAAATAATGGAGGACAATCTACACACCATCGTCTAGCCCGAAGCTAAGTCAGAGCTTGTGTTCCGAGTACTAAATGACTGATATATAAATAAATAATACAAATAAATAAATAATGCTGGACAAATTCAGACATTTCACAGCATCTAGCCTGAAGTAAAACAAAACTTGTGTTATCGGTACTAGATGGCTGATATACCCAATTAAAACAATATATAACATAGATAGATATTTTAATCATACATAGAAAACGAGCACTGAACAAATAACACTGAACAAATATCTCGATCGTACAAACGTTTATTCCGAGGTGGGAATCGCACCCTCAACCTTTTACGTCGCAGACGGACCTTCGCCCACGACGCAACAGAGGTCGTCAAATATACTACATAATTATCTGAGGTTACTGTTTATTTACGAGGGTGCATTTTTTGTAAATATTGGGAGATGACTTGTGTATGAGTGTGGGCTTAATTGTTTATCAACAGTAAATACTAGTTCTAATTTGATTCTGCTATTTAAATATTTTTTATGTATTTCAATTAACTAATTAAGATTAATAAATTTAATTTACGTTTCCAGGTCATAGCAAACATGCACTAATGTAATAAATCGCAAAGCCAAAGATCATAATGCACCAGTGTGCACAAGGTTAATACTATATTCACGAAAGCGTCGTCGGCGAGTGCAATGGGTGGATAAAAGGTTAATTATGTCGTAAGATGAGTCGCAAATTGTCTTTTGTGATTTGCAAATACGTTATATAAATGTTATGATGGAAAATCCACACAGTGATCGTGAGTTGGTTTTTGACTTGAGTGTAAAAGAGACGACACATTATTATCTGTCCAGACCAAATTTTTTATCTAATAGCAACGCGTCCCGGCATTGCAGAGTTGCAATGCATGTTATACAAATAAACCTTCCTCTTAAATTATTCTATCTATTAAAAAAACCGCATCAAAATCCGTTGCGTAGTTTTACAGATCTAAACCTACATAGAGACAGACAGCGGGAAGGGATTTTGTTTTAATCTACGTAGTGATCTTGTCCTGTAAGGGTTTATGTAGGCACACAGCAAATGCTAAACAATAAAAGGGTAAATTCCGTTGCGAATTCGTGTACGTAAATAATGTCAGGTAGTAGAACGTAGAATAACATTCAGAAACACTGTAGTTAGTTTTCGCCGGTACTTAATGTAAATATTAACGCAAAAGCAACAAAATTTTTGGCATAAACTTTATTTTAATCGGGGGAAAACGGACCGGGTTAATATGGGACGATTTTCACGTGTCATTTTCTTAGTCACTATAGGTTCTACCCCGATAAGCAAACTTCATATTTGGCACGTTAGGCAACCTGACCTAAACTCGGGTCTAGATAAAATGAAAAGTTGTTTTGATCTTACAATATACTAAGATTCATTATGAATGTAAGCGGGTTAACTACGAACGTAGTTTGTGTTAGAAGTACACCTACGTTTCGTCGTGTCCGTTCCGCTTCGATACCCACACTCATGCACTCGTGTTCTTTTAAAATGTGGGTTGGATTTCTGCCGGAAAATGTTTGTGTCGACCTAGAAAGGTAGAAAAGGGTATACAAGAGAAAACAGCCCTATTACGATATAATTGAGATTGTTATCGATTTGACAGCTCTGTCAGTTTATTTCCGTTCGTTTCTAAAATAGCGTAAACCAGCTTCAACCTGCGGCTAAACACGGATCTTTCGAGATTAAACGTAGCCTGTACCCGACTTCGGGATACCTTTTACTTCCCTGCCCTGCAAAATTTCATTACGATCCGTTCAGCCGTCGTCAACAAACAAATATCGATTCCCGATTTACCCAACTATTTAAAAATCTATGAATGCATTAAAATTGTTTTTTAAATTAAAATAATGTCTTCTTCCATTAAAATGTTCAACCTACAATATTTAAGGTACTTTCCCTCCATGTGGCATAGCTGTGGGACGCCCTGTATACCTACGTTTAAAACTGAACATTCTGCGTGTCTACTCGGAAAAATCAAAATCAAAGTGCTTTATTTCCTTTAGACCTTACAGGACTCTTGGACTCTTGGAAAGAGCTACTAAAACATATAATTCAGTCCGCATAGTGTCAGTTCCGCTTTTTCTATGTAAACGCGCAGAATTTTGAGTTTAGTGTCTCGATAGGCCATTGAGGCGTTCCACTTTTATATTCTGAAGGACAATCTATGCTAATATTATAAAGAGGAAAGATTTGATTGTTTTAGTTGAATAGACTCCGAAACTACTTTTAAAATTAGAATCCTACTCATAGGCGTAGGCTATTTATTGGTATTTAAAAAAAATTGAAATGCGTATGAAAAATTCAATAATGTAAAATGTATGTAAAAATTTAGTGTTTTCGAAAGTTTGTTTGTTCTCAATTTATTCACTTATAACGTTAATTAACCTCAATAAATATGACCCTAAAGCTATGGTATTTCATCAAGAAATATTTAATGACTAATTAAATATTCTACGTAAAAACGTACGTACGTATTACGTAACAAAATCAAACTTTAAACTTTGGACTACAGGGTTTCGTGTAGCAACCTAAGAATCGACCCCTCGAACCTAGTCCGTGCACATCGTAACGGAACCTGCCAGGAAGCCTAGCAGCACATTTCAATAACTTTATTTCTTTACGGTTACAAAATAAGCACTTCGACTTCAAATTTCATACAATCAATTATAAAAAGAAAGAAACAAGTAGTTATTGATTTTCTTTTCACTTAATTTTTTTTGTCCACAAGTGGCTTTCTTGTACTGTACACTTTTAACAACTTTACTGCGATCACCAAACCCCTGCCAAGCGTTGTTTTTGCGTTCCTGTCAAAAAACCCCTTACGCATCTTCAAAACTGGACGCAGGAGGAAATAGAGATATTTTCAAACTGTATATACCGAATTAAATTAAATAACGGGAACGGACTAGAAACCATCAAGAGAAACTTTATTTTCATTTACTTAACACTCAAACTTACCCGGATATCTCTGAGTTAGCATACCACTTGTGCTTCTAACATTTTCATAGAAATTAAGGAAAGCTGAATATTTGCCAGTCGATGTTTATTTAGAGGCATCATAGATGGCATAAACAAATAAATGTCAGAGAGGGAAATCTCGCAGCATTGTTGGTACCTAGGTATTTTCACAGAATAACTACATAATATTTTATTTGATATTTCTTTGTTGGTCATTCTTTTTTAAGGTCTGAGACCAGGGTATCTAGTATTTATTATAACACCTTTTTAAAACCTATTAGGTATTATGTAAATCGTTGAGGATGAAGTACGTTTATATTTAGTGTTAAAAATATAACTAGATGTCGCTGCTAAAACATGCCAAGCGCTAGATCTCACAGTCTCACTATTGAAGCTTACCTTCCCTAAAAATATTTCCATGGTTGTCTGGTAGAGATCTTTTCACTCTTAAGCGAAAATACCGCCAATTGACAAATCTCTCGTTATTTTTATTTTGTTCATTGTTTCGATAAGTGTGCAATAAAAAATGTTCTATCTATTTCAAGACATGGATGCATTAAAAAAACTTTCATGGTCCTCAACCAAACCAAAGAAAAATAAAAGTTTTCAGTAACTACAAATTCTGATGTCGAAATTTAAAAAGAGACCTACAAGGCCGAATGAGAGGTATCGGTTTGTTCATCTCCAAACAGTTGTTGAAGTTGTTGTAGGTACTTTTTAAAATATTTTGAAAAAGGTCGAAAAATTTACCATGCCATGTATTCGTATATGGACAAAAGTTCAAAAGCCTCGAATAACACTCGCACTTGACGGATCTTCATTTTGTAAACAGTGATATCTTCAAAATGACCACAACCTCACCCGATGGTTAGTTAATAAGGTAAGATATAAGATGTACAGCAAACATCGTCTATCTTTTAATCGATGTCTAAGCACGGCTCTCGCGTTTGAGGTCGTTTGACTTTGGCAGTCTTAGAAATGACTCGTTTGGTGGTAGAGTTGTTATAACACAGCTGGTAATAATTGGTACCTATGTCAATGCAAAATCAAGTTTAACAGGTTCCAACTTGCTTGCATTACTCGCGCTTTCCACAATTGTGTAAAGATTATAATTTATGTAAGATCTGTTATTTCGTGTGTTATTTCACTAACAGAAGCATTTTTAGTATGCGTTTGCTAACCGATTTCGCGTTTAAACTAAGAAAAATATAATGCCAAAACAATACAAACGCAAAATACTTTATGTTTCATTAGGATATCGTTAACCGAATGAAAAATAAAGTACATATTTTGTGTAAACAACTATAGGTTACATTAAGGCGCTGCCATACGACAGACATCGTAAAACGACCACTTTTTCGTCGCACAGTTAGGCTTACTGCGACATATTACAAGCCCAAAAAAAATACAGTTTATAGTCAAGTGTATGGAAAAAAGACTTATACAAAAATATTTCATAAAAGCCATCTAGAAACTTGAAAAAAATATCGCAAGAAAGAACACGAAAATATTTTTTCGTCTCGAAATGCTCAATATTTTGAGTGATAACATTTTATAATTTTGTTACTGTAAGAAAGGTAATTTTATCATCTAGAGAAATATGTATAAAGATTTTAATTTACTGGTGTATTTACTTTTAAAATAAGTTAAAACCGATAAATAATGTTGACATTGTCGAACAAGAGATTCAACTAAATCAAACGCATCACCATTTTCAACTTTATTTGTCAAGCGCTACGAACTACTAAATAATACTACTAATACCTAAATATTGTCTTTATACAGGGCGCCAGTTTTCATAAACATGACATAATGTAACCTACAGTTGTTACAGTTGTGTGATTTTATGTGAGAGTATTAACTTCCTATGATCGCAACACTAGATTAGGGCAATACGGCTCTTACAGTTGAATAGGTTCAATAACCAAGTCCTTTGTGACACTGTGTACAATTAAATAATAATAGGCTAGTTCTGTTTTCGGGAGACTGAGCAATGACTGTTGCTATCAAACTAAGAGAGCGGTCGGAACATTATCAAATACTCGCAGTTTCAATTAGGTACCGAGTTTATGACAAATACTAATCAATATTTGGTTTATGCTGGGGTTTAAGTATCAAATTAAATTTAAACTGTTTTAGTAATGACTCCAACTTACAAATATCGTGTGAGTCATATTATTTAGAAGTCGTTACGTTCATCGTTCAAATATATTGTAGTAATTACAATTCACGGGCTTAGTTGGGGTTCCATTCTTACGCGCGCGGCGATGCCGACCATACAAATTCATCAACCACATAATATTTTGGTCTAACAAGTGGTCAAATTACAACATTAAATGGACCAACGAAGTCAATGCCAACCATATAAATACCTCAATTACAATACCGCGAAGAAAGGCCGATACCTTTCACTCGTATGCTGTTCAGTGAAAGTACTTGCAGTGTGAAATCTAGTTTCAACAGAAAAAACTTAATATGGACTTAATTTGCAATATGGATAATTTAACATCTCTTTAACTGCTGTTTTATGCGATGAGAGACGCCTCAATTTGGCTTTCTCTTGCAAAATACTGAATTAATATTAACACAAAGCGTCTTCTATAGACCGATTCATAAAAAAATAATGGTAAAATGGTAACAAACCACTTTTTAGAAGACGATTAATCAACTTGCTAAGTTCTTCCGTTTTTGTACCTTAATATAATCTGTTTTGAATATAAAACAAACTTCGTCAGATTATAACGGTATACTGGACCCATCGCCAGCGCCATTATATTTTTGAAGAAGTAGGATAGGTTATGGTAAATCTGTAGTAAAGTCGTAGGTACTAATTTTATAACTCTACAGAGTACCTGGAAAAATATTCCATCAACTAAAAGGAATGGCAACGCAATTGAAAATACTGGTAATAAAATAGTTATGAAAAAGTTTTTGATAAGTTGACCACTTATCATTTTGGATTGACCAACCCATCCACCTACCCGAAAACACAGACAGGCTTGTTCTAAATCAATACCTTCTACACTTAAGTTACACGTACTAATAAAATTATAACACTTTGATATATCACATCACATCACCAGCCTATAACAGTCCACTGCTGGACATAGGCCTCCCCTAATGAGCGCCATAGATGGCATTATTCATCAAATGTGGGTTATTGCCCATAATGCCCACGCTGGGCATGCGGGTTGGGATCGCAGTTCGGTGGAGTTGTTCTGCAGAGGGCGCTGCTGCCCGCCCCCTGGTGTATTTTCCTTAGTCGCCTCTTACGACACCCACAGGAAGAGTTGGGGTGGTGAAATTCTATGCCGGCACCACACGGCGGTTTTATAGGTAGAATAATATTTTCTAACAGTTACAAGCATCATCATCGCTTGACCCTCAAATTCACAAGCACTGTTCACGGTCAATGAATTCACACGATACCACCGTCTACGCTTTGCTACTCGGAGTAGGGTGACGAAATTTAGGACAAATTTCCATACTTCACTGTTTTATGCGTGAGATGAATTTATGATGGTGTGGGTGGTACGAAAGTTTGAAGTCAGCGATATTTTACGTAAATGATGAATCTTGACGACCTCTGTAGCGCAGTGAAGGTCCGGTTGAGATGTAAGAGATTTCGCGTTCGATTTTGACTGCAGAAGATAGTCTCTGGTATAACATTGTTGATGAGAGTGCAAGGTTAAAATAGAGACTTTGGCACGTGATAAGTCGAAGATATCCCATAGCATCAATCGTAGTTAATAAGTACCTAAATTGGATAAACTTTTGTATCACCTAGGCGTTGAGATCTTTTTGTACACCGTAATCAATTTTATTTGATTTCATGAAGCTGACTCTAATTAGTGGTCACAAATAAATAAACCTATATTTGATCTAGATTATGTGATTCATTGTGATGTAATTTCCATTTATTTATACTTTAATAATATTTCTCACCGCATTTGTTTCTTTTAATTATAATACAAATCTTCGTAGATTTAGGTATTAAATGAGAGCTATGAATTTGATTATTATGTAAACTAATCATACAAGTAATGACCACCACTAAAGGGTGATGGTAAGTGCCGGCTGGTAGTTGACAAACTATTTAGTCTTCAGCCTATAATGATCACCAGTTTGGGTAGCGTCGATATATTATAATTTTGACGCTAACTGTACTTAGAATAATTTTGGTATGCGGGACGAATACGAACAACTATCATCGTGCGGGACGTACAAAGACATTTAAAGAATGTGGGCCGAAAACTAGGGACGAATACGGCATAAATCATAATTTCTGCAAGCCTTCTTAAGAAGAAAAGTTGCTCGCAGGGTCAGCTAAAGCTAGCAAGTTATCATCACCAGCCTATAATAGTCCACTGCTGGACATAGGCCTCCCCTAATGAGCGCCACAGATGGCATTATCATTTGGGGGTTATTACCCATAATCCCCACGCTGGGCATGCGGGTTGGGGATCGCAGTTCGATGGAGTTATTCTGCAGGGGGCGCTGCTGCCCGCCCCCCGGTGTGTTTCCCTTAGTCGCCTCTTACGACACCCACGGGAAGAGTTGGGGTGGTGAAATTCTATTCCGGTTTGTTCTCAAGCAAGTTATGATATTAGAGAACTGGGGTAAGTGTCCCACTTACCTTCATCTACAAGAGCCTACTTAAGCTTTCAAGTACCTCTTCAAATCTTTAAGACCGCCTTCATTGCTTTCGACACTCTGCTTAAGTCCAATTATTCGGAATGCCGACACTGACCCAGTGCCACACGCACTATTGTACTAGTCATTGATAGAACGCCCGATAGCCTGACATTTTGCGCACAATTTAACAAAGCGCTCCAATAACTTTACAATACACGCTTTTCTACGTAATTATACGTGATCTAGGAAGTACTTTCGTATAGATAAGTAGACGTTTTATCTATTAGTACCTAAGAACCAGGTTCTCAGCCCGTGACTTCGCACTCACGCACTCTTCCTATCTACGTATAAATTTATTGTAATGGGGAATGGTTCCCCCAGCGTCGACATGACTCTGCGTCGAAAATCGGGAGGTCGATCCATTAGTAGGAAAGTGAGTAAAATCCGGAAGATTATGACGAAGGGACATGTTTACATCTAGTCTTAAAGTAATTAAGGAGACAGAAGTAAGTGACATCAAATTTCAAATTATTTTTCAGAGTTAACGCATGTAATGCGGCACAGCTAGGAGATGTGTGCTGTAGGCCACGAATCTGTCAAATTTTGTATGAATGTGTGGGTAGCAGAGTAGCTGTTGAGCGTGAATCATGGAAAAGTTTGAGGGAGACCTTCGACCAGCTATGGGAAATCGAAAGTTAAAAAAAGCATGACTGCGAAGTACATGGGTTGAAAATGCGGAAATCTTTAGCAAACAAAAAAAACTTCATTGTCTGTAGTAAAGTCATCAAAACCAAAAGCAAAACCTTTTTTAACAAAGAAAAAAACAAAATAGGGAAATTAGATCTAGTATTTCCAAAATAATTGACCTACCCGCAGAAGTAAAAGCATCTTTCATTCTATCTAGTTATCAAAATTTATTGCTTTGAAATAAATTTTAATAATCTTGAGTAGCAAATTTTTCCTTTCTTTCTATATTTTCAAAGAAAGTGAGCATCGTCATTTTTATGAGACAATGCCATGTAAAAAGATATGGGAAAAGAAATCTTTGAGAACAAACCGGTTTCACTATTCCGATGGAGATATCGAAGATAATTTAGTTAAGAAATTTTGTTGCTAAATAAATATGTTGAAATCTTTAGATCTATTTGTAGATGATGGAAAGATAAATGGATTGTGTGAATGACTTGATTTAGATATAATATATGGATAGTATATAGATTTGAAGAGAAATAAATCTCGTGCCGATCCTTATCCCACGTTAGGGGTACCTAGCGTGGGATAGAAGATATTGTCTGTCACAAAAAGAAAATATTTATCTACCTCATCTGACCATCCCACTATCACAAATCGCTTTAAAGTCATTTTAAAGACCAGTCAGATAAAATCTCTCAAGAGAACTTTCCAAGAGATTTACATTCCAAAAAGGTCAACTTTCCGGTTTTTAGGAGAGAGTAAGCAGTGTATTGTATTAACAATATTACTAATTATAGTAATCATGTTAATTTGGTGTCCACTTGGAATTCGCACCACCTCTTCCAAGCAGTAGTTTGGAACAAACTGCCGGGCTATAAGACTTGCTCCTTCCATCAACTCTTTCAAACTTCAACTCAACTCCATCTCGTCATTTTATCTCTTCAACTTTGGTTTTATTTCTAGTTTAGTTTATGCATATTACCCAAATTATGATTGAATTTGTATTATATTGAATTTGTATTTTTGAGGTTTTTTTATATAATTCATTTATTTTTCCTTCTGTTGTAAATGTTGTAATACCAAGTCTTGATTTTGTTATATCTCTATTTATAAATAAGGTTGCCTCAAAGAAATTGTTTTAAGCAAAAGGGCCGCCTATTCTACGTTTCATAATTTAATTTAGGTATCAGATTATATAACGGTTTTTTTTTTCCTAAAAGTCAATAAATTGTTCATTCCTTCATTCAGTCACCCTGTCGGCATACTGTAAATAGCGTGGACTCCTTGTACGCTCTCGACGAATATTGCTCATGATTTATATAAATGCTTCATTTTAGACTAGCCGCACGTTCTGGCTTCGCAGGGGTGATTATTGGATATATTCGCCATATTCGTCCCTAGTTTTCGGCCCACATTCTTTAAATGTCTTTGTACGTCCCGATATAGCGATAATAGTTGGACATAATAATATGTACTGTTTGTACTAATTTATGATAAGTTTTAACCCATGTATAATAATTAATTTTTCTAAGTGTACTAGAATGTAACAATGTGGAATAAATCATAATTATTAGTACAATTTTAACGTGTATTTATCGCGTTCTTTTTTTTAAACGCGATAAATACCCTTTAAAATAGTACTTATAATTATGTGTTCAGATCGCGTAAGTTTAAAAATATGGAATAAATAAATAAATACAATAGGCTGCGTACGGTCCCGTTCCGACCAAATGGACGAGTAACTTAAGAATTTCTTAAACAGCAGTAGGTAGGTAGGTAAGTCCACTGCAAGGTTAGGTGGTAGGTACCTATCAAAACAAGTGAAAGGTGTAAAATCGATGAAGATGTGTCCTTGTAATTTTAACGTTAACCTGCTAAATAACATCATTTAGCACAGAATTACAGTATAACGTAATATTACTTTACAGTTGATCGTTCACCGAACATGCCACGAAACTATGGAATGCTTTGCCTAACCCAATGAGACAAGCTAAATCTCTCGCTATATTTAAACATCGTTGGGTACGTACAAAAGATACGAGTGAATCCAAAGGTTGCCTGGAAGAAATCGCTCTTAGCGATGAAATATGTTTGAGTTTGTGTTTTGTACAATGACTTTTGACTTTTGACTATGGAAGACCATACATAGACTTGATGCAGTAAACATAAAAATATTGACAGTCAATAAATTTACTAGATTATGTCTGTTAAGGTTCCATTATGTGCCGTGTGGTGCCGCCATAGAATTTCACCACCCCAACTCTTCCCGTGAGTGTCGTAAGAGGCGACTAAGGGAAACACACCGGGGGACGGGCAGCAGCGCCTTCTGCAGAACAACTACACCGAACTGCGATCCCCAACCCGCATGCCCAGCGTGGGGATTATGGGCAATAACCCCCACATAATGATGCCATCTATGGCGCTCATTAGGAGAGGCCTATGTCCAACAGTGGACTATTATAGGCTGGTGATGATGATGAAGGTTCCATTAAAAGGGTAATGTTTACAAAGGTCCAAACTTACCAGAAAATTATTTAATAAAAAATGTTTTCTGAAACGCTAGTAGGTAATGGTTAAGTTTAGTTCCACTAAAATCCGCTAGGCTTTACAACGCACGGATGACATCGTAATAATTGTCTTAGAACATACCTGAAAAGAAAACAGAATTAAATTTACTATAAGTTAATTTAAAATTGAAGACTTCTGTGGCTCGGTGGGCGAAGGTCCGCCTGTGACGCAGGAGGTTGCGGGTTCGATTCCCGCCTCGGGACAATATATTTGTTCAGGGTGTTCTGGTTATTTTCTATGTATAAAAAAAATATCCATATAATGTAATGTAATGACATTTTATTATGTATATCAGTCATCTAGTACCCATAACACAAGCTCTGCGTGCTGTGTGGATTGTCCGGCATTATGTATATATTATGTATTACTTAATTTAATTTCAATTTATTTTCCTTCTTTCTATTACAAACAAACATCATAGCTATATTTCAACCGGGTGAAATACCTACTATTGCCTTCTTTACACTATGACAAACCAATAAGAGAGAATGTACAATGACTTCCCCTGTTTGCCGAACTTGTTGATAATTAACTGGAACCTTGCTTTGGTGACAATTGCCTCTTTTTATACAGGATGTTATAGAAACGTACCCACATTCCGATACAATATTTATCCATCTGGCAAACATCAATGACAAATTCATAAAGGTGTCCCGTGTTTAGGTAGATAGCTTATGCTTAAATAAAAACTTTAACGTATCCTATAGGATGGCAACAGATTTGGAGGCCTTATCGCTTATAGCGATTTCTTCCAGGTGACCTAGGTGAGAGATCTAGGAAGGCGATGTTTTTGCTAAAGTAACACATGCCATTGTCCTATCCAAAGTGTCCTATCCGTATCATTATTGTTATGGGATTATGTGGCAGAATAGAGAATTAACCTCTGGTTGCGCACACACTTGTGCACTGTAATAATTATGTCTACGTCTAGTTTCCATTGAGACTGGTTGTCGTGGCCGAAAATTTAACTTGAAACATAATTCTATAATTCCTTAAAATATAGAGTCATACTAAAACTGGAATTGGAACGGCTTTTACGAGTAAACAAACAGATTTGTTGACCCCGCGTCAATGTTATGTTAAAACTGCACAGTCCACAAGGTGGACCGACAACTTGCTTAAAGGTCAGGGCGGGAAATTGCTGGATGCGGGTAACGTAGAACCGGTCACTGCAGTGTTCTAGGGGAGACTTTAGGGTAACATAGAACCGGTCACTGCAGTGTTCTAGGGGAGACTTTAGGGTAACATAGAACCGGTCACTGCAGTGTTCTAGGGGAGACTTTAGGGTAGCGTAGAACCGGTCACTGCAGTGTTCTAGGGGAGACTTTAGGGTAGCGTAGAACCGGTCACTGCAGTGTTCTAGGGGAGACTTTAGGGTAGCGTAGAACCGGTCACTGCAGTGTTCTAGGGGAGACTTTAGGGTAGCGTAGAACCGGTCACTACAGCGATCTAGGGGAGACTTTAGGGTAGCGTAGAACCGGTCACTACAGTGTTCTAGGGGAGACTACGGTAGCGTAGAACCGGTCACAGCAGCGATCTAGGGGAGACTACGGTAGTGTAGAACCGGTCACAGCAGCGATCTAGGGGAGACTACGGTAGTGTAGAACCGGTCACTGCAGCGATCTAGGGGAGACTACGGTAGTGTAGAACCAGTCACTGCAGCGATCTTTAGGGGAGGCCTATGTCTATCTATGGAGGTCCATCAGCCTAGATAATGATGATATCGCGATAACATGGTTTTCATTCGATTCTATCTTTTTAAGTACAGTAAAGAAGCGAACAAGACTCCTTTATCTTGTTAGGGTGTTAGTTTTCAAGTTGGAGCAAAACTCGTCCCAATCTTTTTATAATTTTTACATAATTTTGTAATTAGCCTTTTAAATAGACATTTTATTGGTCATTTGTTCTTAATATTCGACGACCTCTGCATAAAGGTAGATGAAGGTCCGCCTGCGACGCAGGAGGTTGCAGGTTCGATTCCCTCCTCGGGACAAATAATGCTAATACCTACGTGTGATCTGCAGATAGTTTTGTATTGTCCAGCATTATTTATTTATTTATTTAGAAGTCAATATTGGTATGATTCAAACCACTGTTGAAAAGGATTTCATATGAATATAATCACATTACTGAAACAAAAAAAAAAGTGGAAAAAATTCTCAGATTCAGATTTTATTTCTTGCAATAATTTTATTTCTTTAGATTAACAAAATAACCGCTTAGACAAGTCAAATAAAAACTTATACAAGTCACTTGCTAACAAAATTTAATAAATAATAATCATCGTCTTCATCAGCCCAAGTTAGTCCACTGCTGGAAATAGGCCTCCCCTAATGAGCGCTATAGCGTATAATAAATAAAAATATGTACAAAACACATGAACGTAATAATATCACAAAAATCATAGAATCTTCGAATTCATAGCAGCCATAAAGATTACAAAAATTATCAATCACCTCCCAATAAGGTGAGAAAAAAATTCTCCGACGCATCTTCACCATGCAACAGAAGTTTCTTCATCATTTTGTAATGCTGTTGGCTAACACGATCAATAGTTAACTGTTTAATATGTCAACCATCGAAGGTCAGTTTCAACAGCTCCTTGTTATTAGTTTATAACATAAATAATAATGATTTCGGCGCGTGATGATGAAAAGTTTTAAGGGCTTTGGTCTAGTTAATAATGGTAAAATTTCTTAGAACAAAGGAAGGTAAGTAAAGTAAGTAAATTCTTTATTTGTCACTTATAATTATAACACTAGCGGTTCATTCCGTCTTCGCCCGGGTATTTAACAAAAATTTAATTTATCATTCAGAGCCCTAATTTTTTTTAAATATTCTATAGCCTATGGCCATCAGGGAAAATTAAGGATTCTAATAGTGAAAGAATTTATAAAATCGGTCCAGTAGTTTCGGAGAGCCTATTCAATTTAAACAAACAAACAATCAAATCTTTCCTCTTTATTATATTAGTACAGATATATGCCAACATAAAAGCTTTGGGTTACTTAAATAGAGATCAGAAAATTTAAAAATACCCTTGTCCTTTGTCTAATTAAAATAAAAAAAAACGGAATTCTCTACAACAGGAATTGGCAGCCTTATCGCTTATAATAATTATATCAACTCATCAATGATAAAACGTTTATTTATTTTATTTGTATAACATATCTTGTGAACCAATAAATTCAAAAGAAACAAAACTATTTGACCAGAGATCGAACAACAAACAAAGATTTAAAATCTTTGCTTGCAAGACGTTGTCGTTCCAAAGCCACGCACAGTTCGCAGCACCCAACTCATTACAATCTAAAGCTAGAATTAGATTTCTAAACTGCAATAACCTAAGAACCCGCGTTGCATAAATTGCTTCTGTAATTGCAGGGCTTTATTATTCTTTGGCTTATTATATTCAGACTGAAGCAATGTACGAGGTGTCTGTACATTGTTAAAGAAAGTCTATTTCTTTCGGAACAGACGATTCTGCTTATGCAAACTCCATCTAAGTTTGCAACAGAGAAAGTTATTCCGTCCTAAACTTAAATTATGATCCGAAACCCGATTTCAGCCACCACTGTAGGACTCTCCTTAGTCTCTAGGGCTAGTCTCTATCTCTAACCAGATCTATACCAGATGACCTAAATATTAAATGTCAATTCCTACGTAGGGCATATAAAAATAGAAATGCTTTACCATGCTCTGCTCAGCACAGCACAGGTCAACCTGAGGCATAGCTGTTATTTTGTTATGGCCTTCGCTTTAAGCGATAAGGCCGCCAATTTAGTTAACTTTTAGTTTTATTTTGTTTTAGTCATAAGTTTTGAGAATAAATAATTATTATCTTATCTAGCTTTTTAGCCAGCCTCTTGGATCCACGGCCAAGAAACTTCCAAGCGAAACTTGCTAAAACTGAACAAGCTAAAATTGCTTAAAGTCGATTCTATTATTCGAGAGTTTCACGAAATGTAGAGAAATGGTAAACAAAACCCGATAATTATGCTCTTCACACACATAACGTGAAAGTAATAGTGTGTTTTGGAATGGAATGGATCAAAAACAAGTAATTTTTACTTTTACTTAACCGGTTCTTGGAAAGTTTTTAAAGTCCGGTACTTTATAAAAGAAAGGATAATTTCAATCAGTACTAAATAATTTCTTGTTTTCATCGTTCAATTAATCTAGATATTTTGTGATAGCCCGAATGCTTAAGGCGCATACAACACCTAAACTAGCGCCACCACCTACTTTATGTTATTATTCTGTTTAACAAAGGAATTTTCAAAAATCCGAAGTTGCCCTTTGTGGCCACCAAAATCTATTTTCGTATCTCTTCCTAAACTAAATAGAATAAAACTATACCAGAGGCATTAAAAAAAAGCTTATGATAGGTATCACAAACTGGACGATGGATTTTTGAAAATTCCTTTGTTAAACAGAATAATAACATAAAGTAGGTGGTGGCGCTAGTTTAGGTGCTGTATGCGCCTTAAGGGAATGTCTCCTGTTGATAAACAATCAGATAATCATTTAATAGACTACAAAGGATGACATTTTTACGGCTTTATGCCTCTCCACAGTACCGAATAAGTTAACAACTCTGTGAAATCCATTAGAGTGCAGTGGAAAATCATGATGAAACTCCTTTGTCTCACATCAGATTCATTACGTTTCGTCAAGCAGCCATGGCCGCAACAAGGCGTAACGATTCGTAATTTTTGTAAACCCACGATAATTTAAACTATTGTTTATCCACTTTATGTTATAAACCGCGGATACAATACAGAAATAAACCGGCCGACACCGGCAGTTGTCGGAAGAGGTAACTGTTGCGAGCAGCGTCTCCTACAGGACAAATCCACCAGCAAACTGCCATTCCAATTCCAACCCAGGGTTCTTACTCGGAAAACTTAGGCTTCTGCTCCATTTCTAAGCAAATGCTAATCTCATGCAAGCGACATAAGAGTTGGTTCAATCAGAAACTTTGATGATTTACTCCATTCCTAGTAGAGCCCAGTGTGGGAATTATAGCAGTTCCTCCATAGAGCGAATAGGGTGTATCAGAGAAAATCTACGTCCAATAGTGGAGCAGTAAACTACGCTGTTGATGACAATGTTTTGTGTGAAAAAAGGAAGAAAAGCAAACCGTAACAGATCCAACGTTTTTGTAGTAAGCTTCAAACAAGTAAGAAACGATAGTGGTTGGATAAACTGGACTGTTTACTGACTTAACTGTTTGAAATCCGGTTTTTGCATCTAATTTCACCGAGCACAAAATACCACAACCTTACATAATTTAAGCTTATAACGCATACAGCCACATTTTTTTTTCAAAGTTTATTTAACTATTGCATTCGGGTTCATTTCAAACGTGCTACAATTTGTGACAGAATCGACCTGAGCCCTATAGAGGCGGTGTCACATTAAGAGTCTTACTGATTGATTCCATTCCATAGCATCGCCTTTACCAGAAAACAGAGTGCCCAGAGTCCTGGAAGTGTTGCCTCGTTGAATGGCAATTCGAATTTGTCAAGCAAAACTGAAGCCAGCATGATAATAATAACCGTAAGTTTATCTTTATAAGGTGCCTTTAAAATAGTAATAGATTGGTTTGGATCAGTTTACGTTTGGACAAGGTTACGCTCTCAAATAGGTTCTACATTATGGAAACGTAAAACCAGTTATCAATCCACTTATTTAAAGGTTTAAATGCCACCCACCTTTGAGCCAAATTACAGAAGAATCCTTGAATATTGGGAAAGAGTAACTTTATACAAAAGAGAATCAACCTTGTGTGGTAGGTAATTAGAGTGAGCACTGCAGTTAAACTTTCACCAGTCCCTATTGACACAAATTTTGTTAAATATATCTCTTGTGTGATACCTTTCTATGGTTAATATCCTTTTACAAATATATGATTACTTTCTATACTACTAATGACGAAATTTGAGCAGCATCGGGAATCCAATCACATCCTTCCGTATGGCATACAAAATCCTCTATCACCAACCCCTTGAAGTGGCTCAGCTAAAGCTATAAGCATGTCAAACCCGTCTTCCAAAGAAGTCCACGCAAATCAGACTCAAGTTAAATGACGTTGAATGTTCGAAAGCATTCAAAAGGTTCGATGACACGCTTTGGTCGCTGAACACAATAAGCTTGCATGGTAGACCATTGTCACTGGCAGGACAGTCAATCGGTCAATTTCACGCTGCATTGCCCACCATAGACTTGCTTACGATATTTTCTGTTTGCGGTAATTGACAAACTTTTAAATAATCCCTCCGCCAGGTGGGATGACGATCTGCTAAAGACTGCTGGCAGATGCTGGACAATCCACACAGCATCATCTAATCCAATGTTAAGCAGAGCTTATGTTATGAGAAATAAGGTGAAAGAAATAACAAGATAGTTTAATAGTATATACCTACAAATCAGACATAGAAATTAAGTAGAATACTCTAAGTAAATTAATAATAAAACAATACAATAAACAGTGGCAGCTCAGTTTTCAGATTTCAATAACATTTTTTCTTTTGGCTTACAAAATAATCAATTCGACAAGTATTATAAATGAGGTGTTTTTGGTATCTTGTTATTGATATAGGTACCTAGGTACTCAGGATAGGCAGGAAGATAAATCGTATGTACCTACGTGTAGGCTTATGGTTATGTTTAATAGGTTTTGGCTTATTCGCCGCGTAGCAGAAAACATGTACTGCTTTTACTTGTTTGTTTAGTGTTTACTCTAAATTGACGACGCACGAAATACAACTAATCCGGCTTAATGTCTAAGTTAAATGATACATAATATAATCCAAAATTAACTAACTCTTAACATCTGCACTTCCGTTTCCCAAGCCAGACCTCTGTCCGCTGGCAGAAGGCCGTGACTTGTCTGTAAAGGCGTTGGTTTTTGCGACATTGCGTAATTTACTAAAGCTTTTGGTAAGGTCGCATTCGCATGACTATTAGGCAAAGACGTCTATTAGGTGATTGGGTTTCCCTGGTTTTGGCTTAGTATTTTTTCTAGGTACATAAGTTGGTCAGGTTAGCATGACTTATAATTTTATTATAAGAAAAACGTCTCAGAACCAAAGTAGAATAGTATTAACAATGAGGGCTTTTAAAGAGGCTTTTCAATGAATTTGAAAAAAGATGGCGCATGAGCGATGGCGCAAGTGTCAAAAATCTGCCCAAAAAAAAAACAGAAAATTATTTCGTTGGTTATTTTAAAACACTTGACTTT
Organism: Eupithecia pulchellata; assembly: GCA_963931895.1. Lineage (NCBI taxonomy): Eukaryota > Metazoa > Arthropoda > Insecta > Lepidoptera > Geometridae > Eupithecia > Eupithecia pulchellata. The sequence continues at coordinate 10,426,322 of OZ007539.1, forward strand.
TGTGGCGATATTCATTTAGATACCAGATGGAGCCATCTGGTATCTAAATGAATATCGCCATTGTTTTTATAATAAAGATTGCGTTGAAAAGCCCTTATTGAAATATTGAGCTAACTGCAGACTGTTGCAAACTGTCTACATGTGACTTCGCTGGCTGCATTGCCTCACTGTATGGCAATGATGATGCGCTGCCCCTTCATCTTCATAGAACTAAAGTGTAATTAGAATATGTCGGTTCAGTGTTAAGCCACAAAAGTGATCGGGTGACTACCAATTTACTGTCCTAACCTTTGCTCCCAACAGAAATGTTTAAAATCATCTTTCATGACATACCTACATATAGGTACCTAATTATCTACTGTACCTTATGATAAAGATTTAGTTATTTGCTTTAACATAATGTAGGTCCTCACTGTATGGACGGAATAGCTAAGAGTTGAATAAGTTTGTATGAACGACCTCTGTGGCTCGGTGGGCGAAGGTCCGCCTGCTACGCAGGAGGTTGTGGGTTCGATTCCCGCCTCGGGACAAATATTTGTACGATCTGCAGATATTTGTTTCAATAGGATCTAGTATGCTCTACAGTTATTCAATGTCTATGGCCAGTCTACTTAATAGTCAATTAACTCCCTAACAAAAATAACCCAAATAGCATTGTTGGTTCAAAGACCCATTTGTTACGGTTCAAAAATGTCAGATGTTATTAAAATTCCTTAGCAATAAATCACTTCCTAAATGTCAAAAATTGGTCGTTATACATTGGAAACCGCGTTGGTGATTAATTTATTGATGGTCGGAGTCCACTTTCACCTCGCGAAAGCAGACGGCTAGCTTGAATTTTTATTAAATGGCAGGTCAATAAGCTGAAACGATACTTACCTATCTGCAAATGAAATCAGTTCGTTCTCGAAGGATCTCTGGAGAGAGAAATGGCGGACATGGCGCTAATCGATTTGTTCCGGAGTTGTCAAAAACTGTTTCCGATTTTGGTAGGTATAGCTCACAAGGTGTCATGTCTTCATAACTCTAGATTCGAAAATATTATTTCTGACTATAAAATATTCATTAACTGATTTAATAAATAAATAAATAAGATTAATAAATAAATACGAACAGGAAATGGCGGATAACATACGCTATCTAAATAAATACCTTCTACCTACCTAGGTATAAGCACGGTAGCACGGCCTCCATTTTTGATTTATGGCCAGGGTTCGATTAAAAAGTTACAAGGGAATTAGAAGTAGGTAGTCGAAAATAGTTTGTATACAAGGGGGGTACTTAATTCTGACGCGCACTGTACCTACCTACACCAAGACTGGTCTTTTTACAGCATCCTTGTTAACATTGCAATGCAAGTATATGAGACCTCATGAGTACCTTGAGTACTTAGATACAATAAGTACCTACCTACCTACCTACTGGGGTGAGTGGATACCTTCTAATTGATTGTGCCAAAATACGATCGAGAGCTTCACATTTTTATTTTTATACATGGCACATTTTTTTATATTTTACTTACTACTTGTACTTACCAATAAAAACAGCCAGCAATAAAACGCATCCGAAGTTACGTGCTTGCACCATTTTTCCAAATCCTTACACTTTCACAAAATCGTAACTAGTCACTTCTTCACATAACATTCAATAAATTCAACAAAATCACTTTGAGACATCCATTTTATTTTGCGAAGATAATTACGTTAGAATTTTTCAGATTGAAATTGGCGCCAATGTTTATTAGTTTTCACGCGCGGCACGCATTCCCGTTCGAAAGTCGAACGACAACTGCGCGAATCGGCCAACAAGACAGGTGGCTGGGTTGGTGTAAAGTACATAACGAACCGTGCAAAGCTAAATGATAATGAAATTAATTATAATTAGTAAAGTAACTTAGCTCTTCTTCATCTCTTTCAATTACCCATATGTTGAGGACTCATTCGATTCAGTTATTTTAATAGGTGTAACCACCTGGTTACACCTAAATTCGGTAGGTTACACTTACACCTGTAACCTACCTAATTTAGGATTACGTTTTAAAGGATAAAACATAAACCCGCTTTTAGGTAAAAGGGGATGTAGGGGGGAGATATAGAGGTATTATTTAATCCGTTTCAGCTATCTGGAAATAAGTATTTGTATTAAATATACGAGTAAGTTTATAATAATATGATTGATTATGTACCGCAGCCTGCTGTTCGCAGAAGCATCTTCAAAACAATTTATGTATAATGTATTAAGTATATTGCCGTGTGGTGCCGGCATAGAATTTCACCACCCCAAATCTTCCCGTGGGTGTCGTAAGAGGCGACTAAACTAACCGAAAACACCGGGGGCGGGCAGCAGCACCATCTGCAGAACAACTCCACCGAACTGCGATCCCCAACCCGCACGTTGGGAACTTGGGATTATGGGCAATAACCCCCAAATGATGAGTAATGCATTCTATGGCGCTCATTAGGGGAGGCCTATGTCCAGCAGTGGACTATCATAGGCTGTTGATGTTGATGATGTTGTTATAATAATATAATACATAATGTTGTTTTGGGATAAATTAATCCAGGTACCTCGATTTTCACTGTATTTTCATCGTGTATTCAGAACCAAGGTTTTTAATACAGCGACATCTATAAGAAAGTCTTGAAACTATGTATTCCGTTAGTTGGTTGAGGTAGGTGCAGATAGTGATACAATTACCATAAACTAGATGTCACTAGCGACACATTGACTTGACTTCTTCGATATGGCAATATATTATGTGTCTGGTGTGCCACTTTTCTGCCAGTGTCCAGTTCATGGAAATGTCTTAGTCATGGAATGGAGGCAATTCAATTTAGAATAATAATAAGAGCGGTAATTTTTGAAGAACACCAATATGATTTTTACCACGCAAACAATAACTATTAAATTAAAAATGATGAATATAATAATAATAACCTAGCGACACATGGTAGTATAATCTAGGTGCGACTACGATTCCTTCGTCTGAGCTACGATCTTTGCGTATGTCAATGACATACGATAAAAATATGACACTGACATAAACCAGTGGTATGATATGTGACACATACTTAAAATAAAGTCAACGTCATCGATGTCAGTTGCCTGTTTTTTTTTTCGAAATTTATTGCTGAATGAATAATCATCACATTTGATCACATGAAATTATGAAGTTCATATAAATCTGTACATATGCGTTTGTAAATTTAAATAGTTTTCACCATTATATCGCTACCAATAAATCGATAAAATACCTCGAAATCTTTTTATCACAACAAGTTTCTTTCTACCGATCTGTCAGATTCTACGCAAGTTACCCGTGTTGGCTGGCAGTGAACGGAACGAAGTGTCGTCGTATAGATCGCTCGTGCTCTCGCTAGCAAGCTGAAAATAGTGAATCAAATCAAACTATGAGTTTTCAAAATATGTTCGAATAAAAAGTGTAAAAGTGAGTGACTGTCATCTGGCAAAATGGTTGATGACGTGAAAGATATTATCGAAACCGCTGAAAGTAAAGGTATATGTGCAATTTTATTGGAAATGTGTGGTTTTAGTGCTAACAAAATGTGATTGAAAAAATGTCTAACCCTAAACCGTGTCGTGGCCCCCACGTAGAGGAGTCGTGCAGTGCTTTCGAGAAGTCTGCTGTGATACCGCTCTGAGGGCCCTGTGTTATGTTTTTTACCTATTTTGGGACGTCTTTTCGCGTCGTGGTATTTTCTATTTTTAGTTATACGGCTGCCAGACGGCAGAATGTGCCTGAGTATGCGTTGAAAAATGTTAGGATGTGTTGCTGTACTGAAATATCATTTGGATGGATTACCCCTCAATTTTATCTGAATTGCGTGTCTTTCCAAGTATTCAATGGTATCATCATATTCTCATGAGTAATTATTTGTAGATTTCCTGAGAATGACGTACTTCTGATGTTTTGTTGACCATATGTACAATGTTGGTAGGTACTAACACCTGATTACTTGACTCACAGTGATTGGCAACTTTTCTGACGTTATTGTGTGTACAATACATGTTTTGGACATTATGTGCACTCATTTTTCTAGTCAGTTATCTTATCTCAGCTCTATCTATGTATTATATATCAAAAGCGGTGAAATATAATCAGAAACTTACAACAACAAAGGTATGGATGGTAGTAAATAGGTAGTGAAACATTTAAATACTCTTCGTTGCTTGATAACCATTCTAAGAGATTATTTACTACACAAGAAAGATGAAGTCATTGTTGTAAAGTATCAAACCTAAGATTTATTTAACAGAACAAAGTCTGGTTATATAGATTGCTCGTGTTCTCCCTTATTGTGATATATGTATTATTTATATGATCCTATGAATAGTAAATATGGTTATATATCTTCCAATGATTGGATAAAATCAATAATCACTGTTTGAAAGTTTATAAATGGGGAACTTGTAATCTTTTGAAACCTTTTAAACTGTCATTATTTTGAGCGGCATTATCTCTTTATCCAACCCTGTTATTTGAAGCTGGTTTATAACCATTCAACTTCATAGTATTTTTATTCCTAAGAAATAAAATACATGTCCAATACTATAACTTAAGCCAATCCTAAAGTGTGGATTCACAAAAGGTTTTATGATGTTAAAATGATTTCATCACTCTAAAAAATGTATGTAGGAGTGACCATGTGTCAATGTCACTAACACTCAGTTTTATGGTGACCACATTAACTGTTACCTACTTCGTGTTTAAATTGTCACCTTCATCTTCTCTTCTAATATTTTATAGCTATCTCAGTAACATCAGGAAAGCTAGACCTACTTAAAAAGAGGAATACTTAAATAATCATTGCATCTGTAATACACAGTAAAATTGCCGTAGAACAAAATGTTGATTTAAATATTTTGCTGCTTACATAAGTAACATTGTTATCAAAAAAATTACAATCTTTGTTACTAATATTCTAAACATGAAAGATTTGATTTATGAATTTTTCTCATTGATTGGTTGTTTGCATTTAGGCTCCGAAAAACAAAAATTGGGGATAGACTTTTTCATAAAGTTAGGGATCCATATGAAAACTTCAATAACATAACCCTATGTGTATAATTTTGAAATTTTTGTTAAATACAAGTTCAAATCCAGGGGGGACCTCTATCATAAAATACCCTAATTACAGCTTGTATCCCAAAAAACTAAGCCACCAGCAGAAAGCAGAGTACCCAGAATGCTGGAATCAATGAATTGGCATTGCCATTCAATATGGCCAATATTATAATAATGCCAATTATTGAATTAATAATATAATTCAATATAATAATATTAATAATTCTTGAACAATTATTTTGAACTAATATAATTTCTTGAACAAAATGAAAGCCAGTATTCCAATCACCTGGACTCTATGATTTTTATTTACAATGAAATGAAAAGGTGCTCTTAAGTGCTTGTACCTAAATACTGTGCTAAAGTTTGCATGCTATCTTAAAACAAACACAGACAATTTGTCTGAAATCAGACATACAGCCATAAGAAACTTGTATAGGACACAGTGGCAAACTTATGATTCTTACTTTACCTTAGAATAAAATCCGAGACATTATTGTTGTATGTCACCAAAAGGTCAGATAATTTCCCGTCATTAGTAGGGTACTTTGATTATTATTTTACTATTTCCACAAGCCATTAAAATTGTAAAACTAGCCTTGGGTGATTATAACTACTTGATGTCTAAATTATCTTCCTATAGTTGCTTTTTGGTCTGTCTTGTAGACCTTATTAATGTACTGAACTGTACATAAGTATACAAAAAGTAAGTGCCCAAAGAAATTGGCTTCGCTCATCTGCTGCAGAACTGCAGTGGCTATAAAAATGTGAACTATTTCCAATCAATAAAGCAAGATATAACTTTATTGTAATGATTGCAATAGGAGTGGGCGAAGAATAATATTAATTTCGGCAATGACTTCAAGAATCTTGGTAACTTATATCGCCCACCTGATGCATTGCAACATTCAGCATTCTGAGGTGTTTGGAAATATTTGAGTAGGATTTTAACATTTCCTATGATTGATTTACATGTGAGGATTTTTGTTTCATAAATACCTAAATGCTTGGGATGAATGAAAGAGTATTTTAGGTATAAATATTTTTCTATGATTTGCTGTTTTAAATTACTATAAACAATATTATAAAACTATTACAGAGGCATTAAAAAAAAGCTTATGATAGGTATCACAAACTGGACGATGGATTTTTGAAAATTCCTTTGTTAAACAGAATAATAACATAAAGCAGGAGGTGGCGCTAGTTTAGGTGCTGTATGCGCCTTAATCCCATAAACTGACACTACGCTATTGGTTAATTTTACTTATCCCTCGCTCTATGGGAAAGACTCCGAAGGTCCTTCGGCGATGCAGGCGATTGCGGGTTCGTTTCCCGTTCGACAAATGTTTGTACAATTACTGCTAGTTGCTGCCCGCGGTTTTGCTCGCGCTTTTCTATGTCGGTCCCCAGAATACCGTTTACCTCCCTGCCGTTTCATTTAGATGCTAATTTTTTTTTGTGCAAATATTTAATTTATCTTTGCTTCCTTGGAAACTGGCCCTTTTTTGCGGTTATGTCGTTTATGCCCCCTCTTGCGTAATCGTCACTTCATTCTAGCTTTCTAGTTAATAATTAACCCCATTAATCTTGGCTAAGCCTAAGGAGTTTTCCATAACCTTGGGAGACCTTGACCCCTATGCTCCACTCATAGGTTTCCACTCTGCTCAGAATAGAACATGCGAGCCAATTGCAGATCGTTGACTTAAGTTTCGCAACTGTTCGCAAATTCCGACATCGGTTTACCGGGAGGAATTTGAGTCTTGGAAGTTCCTTCCAAATACAATGATAATCTGTCATTTCGGCGTAAACCAAGACTAGCTAAGTATACTCGGAGAGTATCTCGATTTGAAAGCCTGCCATAGCTCCAGGGAGTTAAGGTCCATTTTTGGAGAAGTATTAAAGCTATTGAAATTTCAAAAACTGTTTTGAGATGTACAATCCGATATTTTTATAGTTTTAGATAGAAAATGACATGGATTATGGTATGTTGGGGGAATGCTTCTGATGGGCTAGCCGTATTTCAGTTTTGCAGTTTTACTTTAGTTCATGTGCCCCATCATGTCCCTCTCAAAAGCGTTGTCTAAAAATTTAATTAATCCTCTAGACCCCAGTTGTCTTTGCAATCGTCACAAACCAACGACTGTTGTTTTAATTTATTTGTTTCTGAATACAAACTGAATTTCCAATTTCCGGCTATAAACTGTCATCGAACGATCTTCAGACCTCGTTTACTTTTTACGGTGATAAAATCGTGATGCTCTATTTTACGATCTATTCTTGCGTGACATATCTATCATAGTCCAATAATCCACGGTATCATTCAATTGGCAATGTTTGCACTGCATATCTGTTACGTAAGCAAAATCATCGACATCTCTACTCTCGTCTATCTACAGAGTCATGTTCCTGCAATCGATGATATCGCTTTCGACATTGTTTACCATAGACACGAGTGGCTATGTATACCTAGCTCATTGTAGATTCATGGGAGATTTCTTAGATGTGTTTACTTTTCTTTGACATAATTTTCACTTCTCAGGCTTTGCCGGAGTTCTATCCAGCCAGAAAATATCCACCAAATCACTTGACACTGTCATAAAATCGCGTCTTCTCATATTCCTCCGTGAAAAGCTTTTGTCATGGACAATCATCATCATCATCATCAGCCTATGTTAGTCCACTGTTGGACATAGGCCTCCCCTAATGAGCGCCATAGCGCCCTGTCTTCGGCTTGTCGCATCCAGCATCTGCCAGCAGTCTTTCGCAGATCGTCATCCCACCTGGTCGGAGGGCGTCCTACACTACGTTTACCGAGTCGCGGTCTCCACTCAAGAACACGTTTACCCCAGCGGTTATCGGTTCTTCGCGAAATATGGCCGGCCCACTGCCACTTCAGTTGGCTAATTCTCTGAGCTATGTCGATGACTTTAGTTCTCTGTCGGATGTATTCGTTACGAATCCTATCCTTCAGAGAAACTCCGAGCATAGCTCTTTCCATAGCGCGCTGAGCGACTTTGAACTGGTGGACCAACCCTATCGTGAGTGTCCACGTCTCAGCTCCGTAGGTCATGACTGGTAGGACGCACTGATTAAAAACTTTCGTTTTCAAACATTGCGGTATGGATGACGAGAAGACTCGACGTAGTTTTCCGAACGCTGCCCAGCCTAGCTGGATCCTCCTCTTGGCTTCCTTCTCGAAATTGTTTTTACCCAACTGCAAAATCTGCCCGAGGTAAGTGTACTCAGAAACAATTTCGAGAAGGTGGCCATGTACGATCACCGGTCTTGGATCAATGTGGGCATTGATCATGACTTTGGTTTTATCCAAATTCATGCCAAGACCGATACATCGGGAGGCTGAAGCTAGACTGTCCAGCATCCGGTTCAGCTCCTCTAGCGACTCCGCCATTAAGACTATGTCATCAGCGAATCGCAGGTGTGAGATGTAGTCGCCGTTTATGTTGATGCCCTTGTCTTTCCAGTCCAGCGTCTTAAACATATCTTCCAACGCGCTCGTGAACAGTTTCGGGGATATGACATCCCCCTGCCTCACTCCTCTGCGCAGTTGGATCGGTTTAGTCTGCTGGTCCTGTACTCGGACACTCATCGTAGCGGCTTCGTAGAGACATCTCAGCACCTCGATATAACGATAGTCTACTTGGCATCGCTGTAAGGATTGTAGAACAGCCCAGGTTTCAACGGAGTCAAAGGCCTTCTCATAGTCCACAAAAGCCAGACACAGGGGCTGATTATACTCTTCGGACTTCTGTATAATCTGCCTCACTGTGTGAATGTGGTCTATGGTACCATATCCTCCGCGAAACCCAGCCTGCTCCGGTGGCTGAAACTCGTCGAGTCTCCTGGCGAGACGGTTCGATATAACTCGTGAGAAAAGCTTATAGACGTGACTTAGGAGCGAGATGGGTCTATAATTTTTAAGAAGGGTTTTATCTCCCTTCTTAAAAAAGAGCACCACCAAACTCCCACTCCACGCCTTTGGAGTTCTCCCACTGTGAAGGACGGCGTTGAAGAGGCTCTGTAACTCCTGTATAACAGGGTATCCTCCAGCTTTCAAAAGCTCTGATGTTATTCCGTCCTCACCGGGGGCTTTTCCATTTTTAAGCTGCCTCAGAGCTAACACGATCTCGTCTTGACTGATGTCTGGCAGTTCGTCGGTATAGTGGCGTATCAAGGTGGCTCTAGAATCGTGGTCGTCTCGTTGGGAACGGGGAGCATGTGCAGCGTATAAACGGCCATAAAAGTCCTCTATCTCGGCCGATATCTCCGGCTTCGACAAAACGGTCCTTCCGTCGTGCGTTGAAAGCTTCGTCAGGTGGCTCCTTCCAAGCTGCTGAGTGAATACTTTGGACCCTCGGTTTCGCTCTATCGCCTCTTCAATGAGGCGTGTATTAGAGCTCCGAAGGTCGCGTCGTACCATCTTCGCAATTCGCTTGTTCAGGTCTGACCTCTCTGACGAAGTCGCTTGGGTGGTTTCCCGTCTCTTTGTCATCAGCCCAAGAGTCTCATCCGAGAGTTTGGACTTCTTACCAGTACGCTGCTTTTTGCAAAACTTGATGCCCTCGTCCCTCAGCGTTTCTACCAGATTGTGTAGGGTCTCGTCAGCGTCATCAGTGGGTTCCAAGGCAGCGAATCTATCCCCGAGAAGCTGCTGAAACTTCTCGGTGCCCGCCATGATTTGGATTGGGTTCGGTCGGAGCGTGGACTTCACCAGACGGTTTCTTTCAAGCTTCAAATTTATATTCAGAGAGCCTCGAAGGAGTCGGTGATCAGATCCGGTATTGAACCTGTTGATCACTGAGACATCTCTGAATATATGCTTGCTATCCGTCATGATGAAGTCGATCTCATTTTTAGTCACAGAATCGGGACTCCGCCATGTCCACTTCCTTTGGGGCTGTTTCTTAAAGAAAGAGTTCATTAAGAACAGCCCCTCTTTCTCAAGGAAGTTGACGAGCATTTGTCCCCTGTGATTTCGAACACCAAAACCATGCGGGCCTATTCGGGATTCGTTGCCAGTCTGGGTTCCCACCTTGCCGTTAAAGTCCCCCATAACAACGTTGAAGTGAGCCTTGGTGGTGTGATGTAAGGCTTTGGATATGTCTTCGTACATATCCTCCACTTCATCATCCGAGTGTGTCGAGGTCGGTGCGTAAACCTGAATGACCTTCAAGCTGTAGCGCTTAGACAGCCGAAGGATCAGGTACGCTACCCTGGTCGACACACTGGAGATTTCTTCGACGTTGTTAGAGAGGGCCTTATTGACGAGGAAACCTACGCCACCCTGGGATGTTTTATCACCCTCACGAAAGTAGAGAAGATGGCCCGAGTCTAGGGTTACGGTGTCCTCCCCCTCTCTACGGACTTCACATAACCCTAGAACATGCCATTTAATGTTCTCTAACTCCACTTCCAACTGCGCTAGATGGTGATCAAGCCTCAGAGTGCGTCCGTTAAACGTTGCCAGGGTCAGTGTGTGTGGGGTGTGGTAGCCTAATGTAGCCCGGTGATTCCTAGCACCCCCTGCCCCGCCGTTACCGTGGCCGCTACCATGGCCAGGAATAGCGAGGCGGCCGGGAACTGGGGGCCATTTTGTGGCGGTTCTTGTCATTTGGGGGTATTGCCCATAATCCCCACGCTGGGCATGCGGGTTGGGGATCGCAGTTTAGTGGAGTAGTTCTGCAGAGGGCGCTGCTGCCCGCCCCCCGGTGTGTTTCCCTTAGTCGCCTCTTACGACACCCACGGGATGAGTTGGGGTGGTGAAATTCTTTATTATGCCGTCACCACACGGCATGGACAATATCCAGGTGCAATTATCCTGCCAACAACTTCTAAAATAATCAACAATATTTATCGACAATCGCTAAAACAAGAAAAGTGTTCAAAAGACATTGTAAATTTGTATTAAGACACCCGGCGTTCACCAGATCGGAAGCGTGCCAATTTCTCTGCCAAATTAATCATTATTGGCATGTTAAATGCTATCGTTGCATTAATTTAGCTTAACTATGACATAGAGTATTATTTTATTCAATTATTTGAAGTTTCCGTCGCTAAATCTAACCCGTCCTTAATCTAGAACGTTTGTTTATATATCTATCTATATTTATAATAAAACTGTAACTATTGTAATATAAGTCGTTTATAGACAGTGTTGATGAAGACGACAGCCGGCACTGCTGTATATACAATATTTGATTTACATTTTTAATCCCATTCTTTGTCTACAGAGTTTTTACACAATTTTGCTGCTTACCTAAAATTGAACATGCGTAAAATATTGGACATATTTAGTACTGGTAATTTTAATAATTAGACATTATTACTTTTGGCTTTGAATAATTTTTTTTTGCTTTAGTCGTGCAAATCATATTATATTATGTATGTAAATTCATTGAAACAGGTAAAATACTGCACATTAAAGTTTTATTTATTTAATTGTAGAAAAACTGAAACTGACACAAATGCATGGCAATCGCGGACGAAGTCGCGGGTACAACTAGTAAATAATAATGCTGGACAATCCACACAGCATCATCCGCCTCTCACATAGCATAGCTTGTAATAAAATCTTAACTTTCAAATATGAAAACAAAAATCTTGTAAAAATATTGTCAAGCCTAGGTTGTGTTCGGTACACAATTCTTACTACAGCAAAATTGCCAGTGTTCTTAATTGCTTTTCCTGGTTTTTATGAGGTAGTTTTCTCGCCTTTCTCCAGTTTATCATCATTCGATCTTTAATAGAGTCGACTCAGCTCTCCGATAATTTTACTTTTCTCACTATCGATTGATAACATTGTTGTGTTATTTCCCATATCGCTCTTAACATTAATCTAAACTGAATCGGGATCTAAGTAAATTACTTCTGGTTAGGAAATTTCCCATATTCAATGATTTACTTTAGGTATGTGAATTCTTCCTCCTACCATTCATATCCAATTTTTTTGGTATGTTTTTATAATTTTATTTTCTTTCTTAGTGATATCTAGGGATATCTGAAATACTGATTTATTAATTTTATTAACGTACCTACTTAAAAAAACTTATTTCTTAAAGTGTAGCTCCATTAATCGCAGGTCACTTTATAAGGGGATGGTGTTAGTGAACATTTTTGACAACATTAAACATTCAACATGCATAAAGATCTTGTACTTACTTGAGCTAATTAACTATCTTGATCTCGATATTTGTATGTATACAACATTTGAGTTGGTATTTTAATCTAGAGTAATATCAGTTAGTGAACATCTAACAATGTTTTGTAGGGGATTTGAAATATTGTGTCCCCTTCCCCTTGCAGTGAATACAAAATAAACACAGGGTGTCTCATTGACAGGTGATTACAAGTCAATGCGGCATTCCTTTTATGATATTGAGTAAATGTGTACAATAGTAATTGCTCTCAGGCAACTGTACATTCTTGGCTCATTGCTATAAATACACTAATTGTAGAGATGTCTGAGTTAGACGTTGTCGACCTTGGAATCAACTATTTTACATGAACTGGATTGTAAATACATCGACAGTGGCAAATCGTTCTCTTGTTGCTTATCTACTATTATTTTAATTCATGATGTCTATACTTGTTTTTAACAGTTCAAAAACCCTTTTGTCTTACAATCTTATCTTATGTACATAGACAAATCTTTATGCATCAAAGTTACCACTTTCCGTTTTGCTTTGTTTAACCTGACCTCGAAAATTCTTTGCGCATACCAATCGCTGATATCCACCGATCTAAATGCCTAGTTCTGCTAGGTTTTATCTTTGATGTCAGATGTTTTGCATACCAGTATTGAGTCAGAGTTGCACAGTACAGTACACACTGTATAGTATACTATAGAAACACCTGCACAGATACTTAGCTGAGTGTTCGAGCTATGCCGATTATGTGGCGTTTAGTTTAAATTTGCTTCTTTGAAGTTGATGCAAATTTCATTTCTACTGTAAAATGCGTGACGGGTCTACTTCTAGATATTCCGGACCACGATACAGGATACTAAGTTATATATCATCAAATCGGAACATGACGGGACTTAAACTCCTCACCAGGCCTCTAACAGGCATCAGTGACGAACCAACGATCCACACCACAAGCCCGTCATATCGCGTCGAAGCTTTGGATAAGCAGTTTTATCGGTAAAGCACCGATAAGTCTTGTACATCGAATTACCATACCTCGCTGAAGTGATCTGGCTAGCGAGTAGAATCGTAACGACCCGGAACAAATACTTGCAAATCATGCAATACAAACACCTGGCCTGTAACGGGCATTTCACCTCTTGAATCACACTAGAAAATATCCTTGAATGTCGTCTACATTTACCAAGCTCTCTCAAGAGCTCAATATTTCATGACTCAAGTTTTTTTAGTTCAATAGTGTTTTATGGTTGACTTTCCGTCATTACATCCGATACTGACCGCACCATCTGTTGCGTACAGCTGTTATTTAGTTTACTCTTGCTTACTTCACTTGCACGATGCATCATGTGTTGTGGGCCGCATTGAATAAGTTACACATTTTCCCTTTGAAAGTTCACTATTTTGAGACATTTTAAATTACCTCATATGTTCAACCTTATTCAGATTCATGGATATGAGGTATTTACTTAGTCTCTTGGTAGTCCTATTCATAATAATAAACGTCGGCCTGCTCTTTTGCTCTTCGAAATATTTCCTAGTTCTCACCTCCATAGTGAATTCTCAGGCGTAAAATAACGAGTCTGATACCCCCTCCGAGCAATAATTCAATCCAGAGCGTATGACACCCCTAAGGTTATAGTAACGTTCCTAAAACCTTGTCACAATCGATCGAAATTGTCTGGAATATGGGGTAAACAACCTAACAGCACAACATGCAAAGGTGATTCAATAATGAAACTGGATACAAGAACCTCAATTAGTTATCATATCAAGTTCTTGCCATTGCAAACACCAGATTAGAATATTTTTTGTAACTTCGTCGGTGTTGGTATCAGCAAAAAATGCTTATTGTTCAATGGAAAAGTAGATCGAAACCGCTAGAGGAGACCTTGTGAAGGCATTTCTTAGAATGATTTTCTAAATTATCGATAATAATATCGAAATTTTGTCTACCAACTTGTTCTGAAGTAACCTGCTCCATATTGAGCTTTGTTTTCTCAACAACGAAAAACATTGTTATTCGTTTCAAAAATTTACAAAGTTGTCGAAAAATTAAGTACAAAAACAAACCCAACCAGAAAACGCATAGGTACCATTATCTAACATTCTACGTCAAGAAGTTTCGACCTTGACTTTTTCCACAGTAAACAGCGGGATCGACAATATTGTAGAGAAGCTAATTACCTACGCTGTAGGTAAATACGCTGTAGGGTTTAAATAACAATAAGCTGGTCGAATAGGTACAGCTGTAGTTTCATCTATCTAGCTATTATGAGTTTCTGGAACCGAGACCGCCAGACCGTTGAGAGCAACATTGAATATTTAGACCCTCGTTGCCTGAGCGATCTATTTCGGTCTTGATAGTCGTGAATACCTATCAGTAACTTTTAGATTCTGATGCGCAATGCGTACCCTTAATTTACTAACGGTGCTCTGGAATGTTTCTTCTTAAGTAACTAACTAGTAATAAAGTTCACATTCTCATCTCATTCCGATAGCAAGTCCAGCAGAGCAGGCGTAAATATGCACTATTTTAGTGAATGATCTCAGCGTGCTAGAAATCTTTTTATCTTATCGCTTAATTTTGAGTTGGTTCTTGATGAGTTTTGTTTTTAACATAATTGTTTGTTTCTACATCTTTATCAAGCATCTATCTAGCAAGCGTGATTCTTGGACAGCGAGATGTCTTAAATCCTAATCAGCTTTCTCCGCTCTTTACATAAATTGCTTAAAATGATTCCATATTCTGTTCACGTTAAAACCTAACTGCTGCAAAATTGTAATTGTTACATACGTTCCAAACACATAGGACAAGTCTGTCATGTTAGCGAGAGGCCTGGCTTATGGCGTTCGAAAATTAATAATGACAATGGTTAGTTTTCGCTCCAGGTTGTACGGCCTGAAACACAAGCTACTTCGTCATTGCTTATATCCTTAAAATCGAGTTAACACATGTTTCTGTTGCATAAAAAAATAACTTTTTAATAACATAATCTAGTCAAGCAAGTAGAGCAGCATTCCTTAGCGATGACGTTTCAATATTTACCAACTATTGATCTTTATGTTCATTGAAACGTATGGGCATGGCATACCCATTCAGTTATTATTGATCAGAATATGTTGCGTGACGTTTCTTGTGCTGGGTCGTACGTGCTGAGCATTAATTGGGTCAAAGGTGGGAGCGCCTTACAATTTTATTTAAAGGACATGTGAAGGTGGAGCGAACTTTAAACCTTTTCAACAGGATTGTAATATTTCACTTTGATTTATAGCCTCATTAATTCTCGTCTCTAATATAATAATCGTCTTCTAGTTTTTTGACTGGTCAATGTCGTATGCCGTTGAAGAGTTTAATTAGAAACTATTGTACTAGTTAATACCTAATGCGCAGCCGCTCCTGTGCTCTTACGCAGCATAGGTACTCTAATGCGTAGGTTCCCTCAGTGTTCCAAGTAAGAACCAACTCTTCAAACCACCAACGCGATTCGCCAGCCGCCGTTCTTTGCATGTTTGTTCCGAACATCTCAAATTAAACCGAAAACCACAACTTTCGTAATTTGTAGATAATTTAGTTTTGTAGTGTTACTTTCACTTACATGATTGACGCTAATAAAAACTGTTTCTTTCATTCTGTTTATGAGCGTTTGCCAGTAAATCTGATCTTAGAATTGGAGCGGAGATAATTTACTCTCGAAATGCGTATTATGCGATAGCATGTCGAATCAAGAAAGGGTCTGCCCTGTTCTATCATCTATAGGATGGTACAGCCCACTCCGTTCGTCGTAAGTGGACATCTAGTTCAGTCTATTGTTTTGTGTACGCCTCGGTGACCTTGAAAGTGACCTACTCTGGTTAGACAGCAGATCGGTTCAGTGAGTGCGAATATGGAACGAAATGTTTATATCTTAAGGAATCTTAGGGCATTATTTAAATAATCTTGTAATAATTTTATGTCACAGTCACAGCTGAGTAATTTTGTGTGCTATTCGTCATCATCAGCATCATAATCAACCCGTATAGCTGTGAATCAGTAAGAGATACCTCTTGGGTGTAGTGCTTCATCGAATATCAATAATATTAATATCGGTCTTGGGCTAACTGCACTGACTAAGATATTTACCAATTTGATGTTAACAACGCAAAGAGGCTTTGGAGCCGATTTTGGGGATGATTCATCTTTTATCAGGGCCTGTTTTAGTGACCAGAGTGGTAGGAGGTGGTCTGTGTCTTCTGATTAGCCTTCCTAGCTCATCCCAGGCGTGCTCAATTGGTCTTTTTTATTTCGAAGGTACTATATCTTGTGTTAGGTACCTTCGTAATTTTTATTTATTTGCAATTTGAAAAGTGTGCTTCTTAGTTTTACAGGCCATTGTATTTCTTTTGTCAAACACCGATGATCATTGTTCATCTCGTCACGACCTTGAACCTGGGGTCAAGTTCAAGTCCGTCTCTTTTCCGATTGATCTCAGTATATTCCGTTTTATTATACGTATGTCGTTTGCAGTCGATTGAGCCGTTATTCTTCGCTCTCAATAGCTCTCACATCTGTTTCTAAGTGCTTTCTCGTTCTTTCAACCAAATAACTAATGCCCTTTAAAATATGAGTCTGCGAAATAGTCTTCAATTCAACTGAAAACAACTGGTTTTTATTATATTCTTGTTTCTACCTTTTCGTGATTATCGATTGTTTTTAAAAACTTTCTTTCATTTGTTTTTTTTGTGCCAAGTTATTGATTAATGCGGATGTTCGGGTCATCAGAGCGAGATCAAGAGTTAATTAGTACCTGTATCTACCTCGGTACTGATTACTGCCTAAGTACTGGACTATGACCGACCTACTGCCACTGATTGCTGGGCAGTACTCACTGCTTTTTTGTACCTTGTCGCTTTAATCATGTAATGGTGCCTATTTTACCTTCAAGTATCATTTATTATTCGATTACACTCTTTGAAATGATTATCTACAAAACTTGTTAAGCCCAACATAGAATAATAAAAGTATTATATTTACTTAATATGGACCTAAACATTTAATAGTACTAGTTTAATTTGATCAGTGTCCGAAATAATTGTCATTATCGACGACTGCATTTCATCTGTCCGTGTAGGTACTATTGAACAATATGTACTAGTACATTGCCAGGGGAATAAGAAACGTTTTTCATTTATACTATACTACACTTAAGAGCGTGGCTCGCAAAACGAAAGGTCGGGACGTGGCGCCGCGCCGCCGCCGCCGCCGGCCGCCTCAACGAAGACGTGTCTTAGCCGTCAGCGTCGCGTCAGTCTCCCATCCAAACACTCCACCCCATAATCAGACCGGATTACTGGTATTTGATCCAAATCCAAATTTTCGTTTTGAGTGCATACCGCATAGGTTTTGCAGGGGTTCCTTAAAGTTACAGCTCAATAGAGCCTGCCGGCACCCGACCCGCACTGTGCGCCTCGACTTCTGTAGTTAGTATTCATAAGTACTCGTAGCGTCACCGGATCCTGTCGATCATGAGGTGTCTACGCGAGGACGGCGTGTGGTCCACTCGATGAGAGTTCGTTGCTCAAATGCTTGCCTCAAGTGAACCACGCCATGATAGTGCTCCGTTCACTCGAAGGTGGTGCGGCGTTCCCTTACCGCCCTCGCGTAGGCTGCTCGCAAATTGGTTACCTCGCTGGGTCCAATTGTTGACCACGCGAGTTCCATCCGAGGACCGGACGAGTGGACGCTAAGCAACGTGCGGATCGGGTGCCGAGTGGCTTTAATGAGCTATGACCATTAATGTGCGATGCATTAAGAACGCTGATTCAACCAGCCCTTCTCTCCCACAGCGTCGCAAGAAGTTCTAGACAGAGCGAGACTAGCAAGAGAACGGCGCGAAGCGGAGCAGAGGAAGCGACTTGACGAGTTGCGCGCGCACGCCGCCGCCGCGCAGGCGCAGAGGGAGAAACGGGATGAGGAGAGGCGGCGGCGGCAGGCCGAGCAGCGGGCGAGGGACGACGACAGGAGAGTTCAGGTGAGCCACTCTTTCTATTATTACTAAGGAATTAAAACATTCCACTCTGTATATAAATAATGCAGGACAATCCACATATCACCAGGCCCTAAGCTAAGTAGAGCTTTTGTGCTACCAGCACACACGAAATTCCGTATATCTGCAGATCTTACATTTGTCCCGAGGCGCGAATCAAAAACGCAACCTCCTGCGTCACAGCCGGACCATCGCTCACCGCGCTATAGAGGTCGTCTGTATGGTCCTTTCTGTTCTGTTTGGCCGTGTGGTGTGGTGGCTCAGAATTTATACCAGTCCAACTCTTGGTGTCGAGCGCCCTACACTGAACAATTCTAACACTGAACTGCGATCGCACACATAAGCCCAGCGTAGGGACTATGGACATAAACCCATAAAATAAAAACTGATAAGGTGCTTATCAGGGGGAGCACTGTTTCCAGCTGTGGACCAGCAAATATCTATGTAAGATGTTTGTAAACAAACCGCCAATACTAAACCTTAGCCGTGAATGCGTAGGACTTTTGCTTAGTTAAATAAATAAGCAATTTCAATGTTAATTCGTAATATAATATTATCTACTAATAGTCTACTAACTTAAAGCATTGCTATTTCTCAGTCTGTCTTGTCAAGACATGAATCAGAGTGAGAAATAACACAGTTTAACAACTTTTTTTAGTTAGCAGACAGACCATAATACCTAAAGTAACGAAGGTTAGTCCATTATAGTTTATTTTATTAATCATAGTATTTCTTCCCGTTCAAGTCAGTCAACGAAGGTCACGTCATATACATACAGGAATTATGTTATATAAATCAGGTTTATTGAGCGCTAGTCTAGGATGTGTCTTGTTTGCACCAGAATCCTAAGAAGGAAACCAGCTGGCATGTCTAGGTAATAAATAGTCATTGCCATTTTCATAATGTTGCGTTGATGCCTTCGACTTTTATAAGTTTGGATGCCTTGTATTGTCTAGTCTCTAGTTAGGTAGGCGTGACATTGTAGATCAACGGAACACCTGTTCACAATGAGATTATGTGACCTTGCTCCAACGTTGTTAAGTAGCTTAATCCTAGTACAAGATGGATCAACGCTTGTCGTGTAGTTGAATCAAGATCTCAGCGGTTTGAAGTATTTCATTCTTACCAACATAATCGCAACGTCAGCCCCTCAAGTTTGCTTCTCCTTAAAAGCCAAACAAAGTTATACAAAGTTTCTGAGCCATCAGGCTAAATAACGGAGAATCCCGGTGTTGCTACCTACAAAACTTTGCCAGTCTAGTAAAATTGCCCATTATCCGCGAGTCCATATCGTCACATTTAGCATCGGCAAGACTATTAGCAAATCTATAAACAAGCGGCTTTATCATCCGTAATATAATAAAAATCGTGTAGGAGTGCCGATCAATATCCTATGATATCATTCTATTAAAATTCATGTCAACATCACTCCATCCGCTAAGTTTCGTGATGTTGGCTCGCGTCAAAACTGTCTACTATTTCCACAAGACATTACTTTTGCAAATCATTCGGGAAGTAATTGTTCTCGACCGTCGACCGCGCGTGCGTAGCCATTGTAACTAGCTGAAGCGACAGCGGTTGATTCTGCTCAAACTGTCTGCAATGACCAAATGCAGTTCCAGTTTCATTTGGAAGATAGCCAAGTTAGACAAGCTAAGAAAGCCAAGGATATTGACAAGGTCTCCTAGATAGGGTTTAATGAACTAATTTTTATCTATTCAGTGCGCGTTGTTTTCAATTCCCTTCGTTAATTCTTTTATATCCAAACCCAACCCCGTGGTTGCTTGTAATTCCGTTCGATTTAGACTTAGTCCAATTATCAGTACACTATCACTGTTGAAGCGTCAAAAAGGGAACATAAGAAAAAAGTGGACTAAAGTTCAGCCCTTCGCATAGTCTCAATTATTTTGTAATTGAATCGACAATTATGAATTCACTGTGGTCAGGTCGCTTCCGCTCGTTCACAGCATTGCCTTCGTACCGTTTGGCACGATGTCCGCCGCATCAGCCGGCCACTCCAACTTCACTTTCTCCAGAGTAAAATAATAGTTGCCGTAATACGGCGGGGAAAATTAGAAATTACCGACGCGAAAACAAAACTCTGCAGCTAAATGGAAAACGATTATTGAGATAAATACACAAATGAGTCCAAGGTCCGACTGCGTATTTTGTATACGTAATAGTCAGCAAATGCTATGGTATTTGCGTTGGTAGAACTTTGGTTTACATAGCGAATATGATGATTCTGTTATCTCCCATAGAATCTTATGTATCGATTCGTTCGTTTTGTTCCGTATTGCAGCTGCAGTGACTTGTGAAGGTGTTATTATGACAATTTGGCAGAAGAGACGGTTTTGCAGTTCGATTCCTCCTTTTTCGTTTTGCTACAATAGAAACTTGAAAGTCTTGATGCGGTTCAGAAAACAACGCGGTAGTTTTGTATTGATCGCGGTTGCATTGAGTGAGTACTTTCTTTCTTGCTAGTGCTACGTGCTCTAAAACTGCGTGGAAATTTCCATGTGCCTTAAACCGTTTGAAATTTAATGCACCATTTCTGCGCGCTGTTATACGTACTGATCAATATTGAAATTTAGCACTTGGCGTCGAGTAATTCTATGCCTATACCAAATCATGGAAACATCCAGACACCAAAAATAGTTCTCTTCCTCTCTTGCAGTATAACTAACCCCGATATTGAAACCAATTAAATGATTCTTAATTGGCTCGATTACCAGGCTTTCTACCGTACTCCGCTGCAAATGTCTTTGAATGCCGTTGCGTTCATAGCCAATTAGGACCCCTTACGCGCATCAATTAACACCTACAACGTTGCGCTGCAATTGCTTAGCACCTTCAGCTCTTGAACACAAATTCACGATATCTTCCGAGCTGGAACCGTCTATTTACCTCTACGTAGACTAGACTTGCACAAGAATATTGCTCCCTTTAGATGTTGGTACCTTGTTCGCACTCATTGGCCTGATAGCAAAAGATGACCTAGAATGGCATCAGTTTGGTTAAGAGTCGATAAGTATATACATGGCTTATATCTGAAATGTATTCCGTTCATGCTAAGCTACCAATACGTAAAAATCTTTTCTCAGTGACCTCCTATCCCTTTCTAGAATTGATAATTAGGTCAATATGAATGTCATTGTAACAAAACACTAGCAAAATCGCAACGCACAATCTTGTAAGTGATTCGCATCGCATCACACTGCCGTTATGTGCGTCGGCCCTTTGCAACTGGATTAATACTCGCCAAGTAAGGCATAGTTTTGCATTCCTCATTTAATGAAGTAACTTTCGAAGCTATACGTTTGCTGATAACACTTCTATTAGAAACCTAATCTTTGTAATACCATTTTCAGTATCTGGTTCTAGTGCCTTCCTGCTTTCATTATTATCATTTTTATGTGAGCAAGCACCTTTCTTATAACCATCTTTATCTGTTATATTTTACTATGATTAGTTTGTTACAATAATTGCAAGACAACTTTTACGCTTTCTACTGGTGGAATTAAATATTGAAATTTTTTAGTATAGTACCTATGTATTAATTTTATCTCTCAAGAGCTCACCGTTATGAAGGGCAATTAGATAGATAGATAGCCCACATTATCCCATTGTTGGGCTGTGGCTCCAACGAATGCCATTATTACGTCTTGATTTTGTACCGTCGCTTGCCTATAGTCAAACTCTTATCTAAGGTGAAACTTCTCTTTAATCTACTCTGCGTTAGAACATGGTACCAAACAGACAAAGTCTGCAAGGTATATACCAAATAACGTAGGAGTTTTCACATTATTTTGAACACTACTGATTTATGGAGAAAAAATTGACGACAGCCATTTGTAAAATTCGAAGCACGCAAATTAAACACCTAACAAAATTATGTTCAATTCTCTTTAATTATTCTTATGTAAATGACCCAACCAACACGCGGCCTTGCTTGGATGATGTCATGCAGTTACATTCCGATTTGTAATGATTTAACCTGTCGAGGTTGTTTTCCAAAGATAGGTATTCCAGTATCAAACATATGCGATTGCTTTTAGGTTCAATAGGTTCTGGTAGATCTTGGTAGATCTCTTTTGAAATGTACGATATAGATGAAATTACGTCCCTAACACATCCATAATGTGCCCAATTTATGATTATATTATCTCCTCCACTATGATGAGGTTGTCCTTTTGCCCCATTAAAATTGTCTCAGTATTGACCATTTAAATAAATACTAGCGTTGTTAACAACAACAACCCTAGGCTTAGGAATATTATTCTGACCATGACTCTGAGGTTATTGATTTTGAACCTATTCTCTGTAGAAATAAAGATACGCTCGCTAAATCTTGTTGGCGTTCACAACCCGCTCCATATAGAAACTAGATACTACTATATAGATACTACTATATAGATACTACTATATCTATACTAATATTATAAAGAGCAAAGATTTGATTGTTTGTTTGTATGTTTGTTTGTTTGTTTGTTTGAATTGAATAGGCTCCGAAACTACTGAACCGAGTAAAAAAATTCTTTCACCATTAGAATCCTTAATTTTCCGTGATGAACATAGGCTATATAATATTTTCAAAAAAGTTAGGGATCCGCATGAAAAATTCAATAATTGAACCGTGGGCTGTATATTCAACCTCTTTTTCTATTATGGCGCGTCAGAATAGAAAAAGAGGTTGTATAGCGCACGGTGCTTGCTTTTTCTCTACGGCCAGTGTCACTTTTGGAATGTCGAGTCAATGTCAAAAACCCCAATGCTGTTAAAAAAAGTGAAGATCCGTATGAAAACTGTGAAACCTATCGTTTTAGTGTGTATAATTTCTGAAATTTTTGTTTAATACCCGTGCGAAGCCGGGGCGGGCCGCTAGTATCTCAATAAATCTCCTGATAATGGTCAAGTTGGATTCTAAAACCATCACAATGGCCAGGTTACGGGATCACGTTACATAACACGTTATTGTCGATTATGAGGTCATAGAGACTGTACTTTGATAGGACATACGTATCTAGGTACGAGCAACAATGCTGTGCGGGGTCCGGTCTAGTATGACTGAATGTTAAAATGTACGTATGCCAGAAAGAACAATTCTTAAAAATGTACTTTTCCCATAATGTCTGAAATGCAAAAAGACTGATTTGTAAAATGACTAAAAATAACAACTGCCCATCAACGTACAATGGCAAACAAAATTTGTAAATAGTATTTATACGATCGACGTAGTCATATTTTTTTAATTTCATGTGTACCTAATAATATAATATATCAACAGCCTATAATAGTCCACTGCTGGACATAGGCCTCCCCTGATGCGCCATAGATGGCATTATTCATCATTTGGGGATTTTTGCCCATAATCCCCACGCTGGGCATGCGGGTTGGGGATCGCAGTTTGGTTGAGTTGTTCTGCAGAGGGCACTGCTGCCCGCCCCCCGGTGCTTTTCCCTAAGTCGCCTCTTACGACACCCACGGGAACCCACCTAATAATATACCTATGGGTATTATCATAAAGCACTCCGGTCCGCCGAGGGCCCGTGTTGCTCTGTGGGTATTATTAAATTAGTTATAGTAAAAGAAGTTTATTATACATTTTTTTTTTAAATAAAGTAGGCAGCAGTTTTAATTTTTGATAAAACATTTATATATTGTGTTGTATTAGATATAAAAGTCTGTACTCGAGGGAGTAAACATGAACATGAAAGCCGATGCAGTAGCATGGTAGGTCCTGATTAGTCATACTTCCTTCGTTTTCAAGTCCTTCTTACACATTTCACGCCTTGCAGCGCTAAAATATACATATTTATTAGGAAAATGAGACGTATTTATCACAGTTTTAGGATTCACCTCGTAAGTATCTGACATTCTATTTCTTTATATTTTAACACTAGAAGGGCCGGGTTACATACTATACCTTTAAAGACCGCAGCGGTCAATTTGACGGCACTAGAGATTCAGTCAGAATACCTATGAAATTATTGCGTATATTGCATTAAAAAAAATCTATTTATTTTTTTATTAATAATAAACAATTTTAGTACTTAAACTGAGTAACATTTGTAACAAGTAATAGTTTTTTTAAAATCTTTTATACATTTTCCACAAACAGCTTTTTTGCAGATTGTGCAGTTTTCACACGTTTTATTTTTTTTACAATTACTATTGACTTGACATTGCCGCCTCTTATTGTTTGTAGTACATCGTTCACTTGTTTCAGAATTATTTTCTTGTCTTTGAGTCGCAGTTGAAGTAGATTTTTTTTTTCACATACTCGGCACGTAGATCGCTCACTAGTTGAAGGATAAAATCATGCCGAGAAATTTTTATTCCTGTGACTTTTCGGTATAGAATCCACGAGTTTATAGCTGCTAAATCAAGTATATTGTAAAAAACGTGAACAGGTCCGACTTCCAGCTCTTGCGGTGTACTTGCTAGAAATACAAGGCCATTCTGTGCCGTCACTTGCTACTTGTAACATACCGACTTCCGGTGCTGATGATGTCCTAGATGAACGTCCACCGCGCGCTGTTCGCCCGCCGCTAATGGATCTACGAGATACCCCGCGTCCTCTGCTCGAATTTACAATGATATTGTTATTTGTAGCAGAGGTGTCTACTTCGGAGTCTTCTGACGAAGAAGTGACCTGTTCCGGCTGAAATTCTGCATCACGGGTTTCACAAACACTGTCTGATAAATCGTCACCACTTTCATCACCTGACACATCTTGTTGTATATCCCGATATCGCAACAGTTCTTGTTCTATTTGAGAACTACTGAGACGGCGACTCATTTTTTATAACGAATTACTACTGCTCACTAAACGAAACCAATGTCTACTAAGTGTAATGTAAACAAGCTAGATAGTAACAACTTACTAAGAATTCAACATGAATAAAAACAAAAGTACCTTCATTCGTTTGAAGAAATCGTTATTTACTATTCATCATCATCATCACCAGCCTATAATAGTCCACTGCTGGACATAGGCCTCCCCTAATGAGCGCCATAGATGGCATCATTATTTGGGGGTTATTGCCCATAATCCCCACGCTGGGCATGCGGGTTGGGGATCGCAGTTCGGTGTAGTTTTTCTGCAGAGGGCGCTGCTGCCCGCCCCCCGTTGTGTTTCCCTTAGTCGCCTCTTACGACACCCACGGGAAGAGTTGGGGTGGTGAAATTCTATGCCGGCACCACACGGCCAACTATTCATAGTGCTGCCTTTATATGCCGTCACATTGACGGTGTGCGGTCTTAGTAGGTATTTGTAAGGGAATCTCATAATACTACATTATAATTTTATATTTTTTATATAGATTAAGCTTAACGAAAGCAAATTAGGAAAAGTCATAAAATATGAAAAGAAACAAAAACATAGTTTGTAAAATATTTAAGAATGAAATCGCCGTGCGGTCAAATTGACGGCCTTGGTCTTTCTAGTGTTAAAGTCAATCGAAAACGTATATAATAAGCTTACCTATGCGTACAACTCGGAAAAAGGCTTCAGATTACGACTGTACCAAATTCATAAGTCATTTCGAAATTCAGACATTACACAAATCCGTCTTTTTGGATTTCAGACATTATGGGAAAAGTACGTTTTAAGAATTGTTCATTCTGGAATATGTACCTTTCAACATTCAGTCATACCAGACCGGACCCGCTGTGCGTACGCGCGCGTCAGTGATGGCTTGGTACAAAGTTTTGTAGGATTATTACATCATTTATACATGCACTTTAAATGCAGCTAGTTTAAAGAGAGCATAGATTGGGATTCCTTATTGTTGTTACAACGAAAGCAACAATTTTCTAAATATACCTAAAATTGTCTGAAATGTCTGATTAATATCAGATCGGACATAAAATTTTACAGGTATTTTATTTCACATAGCTCTGATAACTTAAAGAGTTTCATCGTTTGCGTTTATTTTCTGTTGAAGTTTCTGAAATTTTCTAGATTTCAGTTATCCTTGTATGGGATAAATTGAATTTGTACCATAAACAACACTACATAGCCTTTAATACCTTTGGCATTTCTCCCCGCAAGGTTGCGCAATGTTATTAGCCTTATCTTTAAGGCTATTGATTTGATCCATAACCTTTGGCCTTCTGCTCGTTCATCAATGAATATTACTGTTATGAATATCACCTTCTGAAAGAAATCATATGATTTCTTATATTAACATATCCCCCTTCTCTATTCCTCTCATATTAACTGCCACTTCGATTGCATCAAGCAGAAAACATAAAGTAAACTCTGCATACTTAACTGACATTTAATTTCATTCTTTTTATCGTTCATGTATAGTTTTAAGTTTGTATGCAATAATATTGTATGGATTTTTATTAATAGACAGATAGATAGAGTTTATTGAAAAGAAATGATGACATTTTTATTGTAGGTAGCGTTTTAAATCCTAAATTATGTTTATCTAGACACTAGAATTCTCTCATATTAAGATTTAAAATCACCCTGAATAATCTAATAAATATCTTCATAATAATGTTTAGTATCATCACCTTCACCATTGGCTTGTTTCTCATATCTGTAGTCTAATACACCAGAGAACAAAAGCATTGAAGTAAAGAGAAAATCAATCACTCCTTTAATTAGTATTTGAACATACTTTACTGTATCACTACATAGTATAAAACAAAGTCGCTTTCTCTGTCCCTATAACCCTATGTAAATCTTTAAAACTACGCAACGCATTTTGATGCGGTTTTTTTTTATTATATAGAGTGATTAAAGAGTAACGTTTTTGTATTAGGATTGGACCCGTGCGAAGCCGGAGCGGGTCGCTAGTTACTGTATAAAATTTAATTGTACCTATAAGTTTAGAATATGTAAAGTTAGTGAAATCTGAAAATGAACGTAGCATGAGTCTAGTTGTGGTGGTTTGGAGTCTATACTTTATTATTAATTCATATTATAAATAACACAGCAAACGCTCAAAAACTAAACGAGATCATAGGAAAATTGGTACTGTGATATGAATATGACAGATCAACTTGCTCCCCGAAGCGTGGACAGATTAGATTACTATGACAAATAACTAGGCTAGGAACGATACGAGAGCGTTAACTAGATAATACAGAATAGTTTAACAATAGTTGTTACTATATATTGACAATGAACTGGCAATCACTGGCACTCACTGGCTTGTAGTTCATGTTGTTTGTTAGAACTTAGATTCGATGACTATTTTATTACATCAACAATATTAGCTATAATTGTTTCTCCGTTGTAGTAAAGATCCTAGAGTGAGCAAAACGTTCATAAGCCTATAGTTATCGTAATCGCACTTGAAATTTTTGCTAAGATAAACCAGGTTCTTGATAAAGTGTCGAAATCTTGTGTGTGTGTACAATCAACCAAAAGCGTGCGTTAAAGCTTTCACTCGACTTGGTAACTTTAGAAGCGTATTTTTTGACTTTTGTCATAAGGACCTATATACCACCGGTCTTCGGCAAGTGCGTCACGTCGTCGTGGGCACCCAAAATATTCAGGCTTTTGCCATGAGTATTTTCTAAAGTCTTAAAAACCAAGAGCTTTCACTGAAATAAAAAGGTTAGGTAAATTGATTAGGTGTAACTCTGATTGGTCAAAATAAAAGAAGGAAAAAAGGGGTCAGCTAGGTTACTGCTTGCAAGCGAAAATATTAAACAATCGGTCAAAACCATATTTTATTTAAAACCACTGGCGAATTCAGTAGCATCCGGTTGTAGCTATCGGTGTTGATCTTACGTACCGATATCAGAATCTGAACATCTCCATTATTTTATTGTCTCAATCTGCATTGTGTAGTTTATTTTATTTTTGTATGCACCATTGTTTGTCTCTTCATATCCATATCAATGTCATTGTCTGATGCTGTTTGTATAAATGTATTTTCTTCTGTGTTAAAGCATTTGCTCTTCTGGTTTACAACTTCAAAAACGTCTGATGAAGCAAATGTGCCATGCCGCATAAAAATAATATTTTTAATAAAGTTATTTTTAATAAACTTTTGAGGACAAACACACTTCTAAATAAGGACAAACATGCGCCAACCCATCTACACCTAAAGAATCGAGTAATCCAGAAATACGTTCGGATCACCGTGTAGTGCATCAAAAATGTTTAAAATTATCCCACTGCGAGTCAAGGAGGCGCGTCAAAAATAGTTTCATTTCCTTCAGGACTTAGTCAGTGAAAGTATTCAACGTGATCACTAAAAATTGAACTATAGAGTATTAAGAGAACGAAATTGTGAAAAAAAGTGTTTTTACTTACGCAATTAAAAAAGTGAACCTGAATTTAGTGAAATGAAAGACAAAATAAATGAAATGAATGGTTTTGTGACTGACAATGGTGATATTGCTGAAGAAACGGAAATAAATAAGGTAATTCTGTTATTTTAAAAACACAAAATGTCTTTTTTGAAGTTAAAATGCATACAAACATTTTGATATCAGCTTATATTATCTATATCATTTTGTAAACACATTGTCTGCAATTTTTAACACTTATGTTTGGAGTCTTACGTGTTCATTTGCACAAGATAAGGCCAATAATTAAACCACGATAAAGAAATTTATATCAAGGTTGTTTATTTGAATACCTTCTACTTTCGTTTCAGTTGAAAATTGCTCTACCACTCAAATCCCGAAATTAGTATGTTATATACCTTTGGCCTCATAAAAATCTATTCTTCAACTACGTGCTACATCTATACTTTCTTATCTATGATAGATATAAGTTAGAATTCTTATCTTGATCTATCATCCCATTCTTGGCTGTTTAACTGTTTCCGTTTGTATCATTTCGTATATTCAACTAAACTGTTACTGCCTAGATGAAATACATCTTCCTATTACTATGAGCTAACTTCCAGTCATTCACCCGTCCAGGTGGGCGGTTCGGCGCAATCCCAATAATTCCTTCAATATTGTCTTCCTGTTCGGTTTCCTCAATATCGTATGCTTTGAATGTTATGGAAATACGTTTGTGTGATTTGCCTTTCTCTGTCTTGCACTCTGATGCTGTGCGATGATGTGTTTAGGCTCTGGCGGTACGTTTGTAACAACATACATTTTGTTTTTGAGTAGATAATGGTTCTCAGGATTGGTAAAATCATTGTTGATGGATGAATTCGCTTGTCGGTTAAATTATGATTATTCAAAAGCTGTTCAAACGATGGATGAAATTCCCAAATATACACGTAACACAGACGTAATATCAAAATGATTTCTTATTATCATAGTGAAAGAAAATATGGTAAAACTACAAATTATTTTAATATTTGTATGGGAAATTCATCCGTCGCCGGAGCCTTAAGCCAAATTATCATTGCTTTCTTTGAAATGATTATAGATAAGATAAGCTAGCTTGTAGTTTATTAGATTTGGCATAAAGAAGTCTCTAAGTAGGTAAGGTAAATTTGCAGGACATTTTGTATAGACGTCTCATCCTCCATTTGCTAGCTTTTGTCTTACATGAATGTGATATAAATCTGAATCTGCGAAGCATAAATGCAGACGAAACGGTAGTACCTAATAATCTCTAAGGTAATATCGTAGATTGTCGTCACAGTCAGTACAAAACTACTGAATACACAGCCAGACGTACTCTTATATAAATCACACAGTTTTAACCAGTTTTCAAGCATCACACTTGGGTGCTTGTTAAATGTGTAGTGTAGACTGCCTGGTATAATCTCTTCAAGTAGATCCAATCCACTTTATCCACTGGAGGCGCTGTTTTGTCTGCCGTCTCGATCGCGAACGTCAATGTCCGACCTTGGAGCTGTTACACTTTAACATGTTAGTTGCCTTCAAGTCAAATAGACAGGACATGAGCAGTGAGTAGGTACAAATTAGTATGTTCGAGGTATGGATAACAATTTGAAATAGAGACAAACGCTCAAAGGATTATTATTCTTTAATTTGATTATTGAGTATAGCTAACTACACATGCATGACATGACATGGCATATCAAAAAGAAATAGAAGCTATTTAAAAAGGAGTATGTAGGTTCTATATAATTAAACTCTAGCTAGCGATCCGCTCCGGCTTCGGGATCCAAAGGTGATACAAAAACCGTCCTCTTCAATCTTATCTATAGGGACAAACAGACAGACAGCGGAAGCGACTTTGTTTTATACTATGAGTGATACTTTTCAATTGACCTTTTTTGTTAAATCAGTTGACCTTAGTTTCCTTAGTGCAACAAGCCTCATAGAATAGTGCAAGATCCGGTGATAAACAAAAAAATGATCTAATCCATTCCAACATACCGCAAGCGCTTCATAGGCTCGTGAATAATAGCGGCGGTGGTACGAGGAAGTATGACACTGACACACTTGGACGATTTCATATGGCCGCGAAAATAACGCTGCCGTAATATGTCTGCTATGTCGCCTAGTTTTTGTACGTGCAAAATTATCTGACTCTTGGTTTAGGTTCGTAGGTTTCTAAGCATAGACCAGTAATAAAATAATTATCTTTCGGTTATAAATCCATATTTTGTTCATTTCCGGGCATAAGTCTACAAAACCCTTTTAACGTTTTCAAATTAGTTTACTCACGTTCCCTACTCCACTCACTATACGTACTTTACTTACTATCAATTTATAATATCTTCAGATTTATTACTTTCCTCTACTGTGTCTATTCTGTCTATCTACATATTTTCTGTAATCTCTTCTGTCGCGATATTTCTAATTCTATTCAAGGATTGTCTGCTCTTATCGAGTACTAGCGACCCGCCCCTGATTCGCACGGCTGCAATGCTGATACTAATACATGTTATACATATAAACCTTCCTCTTGAATCACTCCAAACCTCATCAAAATCCGTTGCGTAGTTTTAAAGATCTAAGCATATATAGGGACAGACAGACAGCGGGAAGCTTCGTTTTATACTATGCAGTGATAGTAAACCATCGACCAGAAGTGCTCTGCCCGGTCAAGTCGAACTGAGATATCGCCTTTCACGGCTCCTTATCACGACGTGTCTGGCGTCTGCCCCTTTGGGGTGCCTTATCTGTGTGCCTCGGGTTTTGATTCATTGTTTCTGCCAAAGCTCGTGTAAACAGTACTAAAGTGATGCGAATGGGCTTGTACAGTACCAGCAGCATATTTATAATTTATAACTAGACGAATTACTAGATTACCACTTGCTCGGAAGATCCCAAAAAGAGCCTTACGAGAAAACCTCTTGATTGGATCGATTTTTAACTGTTATGTAAAATTATATTGTTTTGCGTTGTATCAGCTGCTGCTTATAGAAAATAATATGTGTAACAGAATGATAACTATGTTATAACTATTAGGTATAGACACGTCATTAGTGAAAACACAATATTTTTTTTAAGTCCTGAAAAAAAAACATCGTTATCATTCGTTTAATTTATTGCAAGAAATATAGTATATACAAGGTCTTAAATATTAGAATCGTGTTGCATACTTCACCAAAAAAAACCATGAGAAATTTTTGACATAAATCAACTCTCATAATCTCTCATGATTAGGAATCAAAATTATATTTCAAAAGTTCTAGTTAATATTCTTCTAGTTAATATTCAGTAAAAAAAATATTATTATTAGACCGATGAAAGAGCGAACCATTGCACACATGTGGTGCATGACACTAGATATAATTTGCCTTCAAGACAGTTTATCTATGCCCCACTACCCAATCCATCATTCGATAGCAGTTTGCGTTTATTGACCCGATGTAATTCAGGCCTTGGGCGACCACCTGTCGTTAGATCAATAAATGATCGAAGAATAATTGCAATTATGCCTTCACCACACCATCGTACGTAAAATTGTAGTACTCTTTTTGGAACAGGGATTTTGGCAGATTTATCTCTCCTTAACTTCTTTGCACTTTTGATTAAGTTAGTAGATCTAGTCTGAATAATTCATGGGGTCCAATAGGGTTGTCCAACAAGTTCAGTGGGCACACGTTGTGTGTTGTCTCTAATACAGTCGATACGTTCTGACAAAATGTATGGTAGGTAGGTAATATAACGCATAAAATATAAAAAAATATAACGCAAGAAGTATTAAAATTAAATAACAGAACAAGATTAAAACTAGAATTCACAATTGAAACAATTGAACTAACTTCAGACTATTGCAGACGATCTACAGCTCAACTGAAATGAAACCATCCATAATACTAACTAAATCAAAAATAAATCTGGTTTCTTCTTATTTCATTCGACATGCGGTAGGATCTGTCCGGCTCAGCCTCGCTTCAATTCTTCCACCGCACATTTATCCACTTTTCTATTTCCATCCGGCAGGTAGAAGAACGCAAACGCGCGATATGGGAGGCGTCCATATCCCGACGCGAGGCGCTGCTGCAGCGCGAACGCGACCGATCCGAGCGACTCGAGCGCCAGCGAGCGACGCGTTCGTCGCCTCGCTCGGCGTTCGCGTTCGGCTCGTCCACGCCGAGGCTGCTTGAGCCGCTTGATAATGCTGGATTCTTCTGGGCAGCGCGCAGGTAAATAACCTTAAAAATCTATCGTCAATGGAGACGTATTACAGTTATTGAAAAGGGCATACAATCTCTTTCGAATTCTCAAGCTTTGATATGGCGCGTGACAGCGACAGGTGTTCAATAATTCAATCAATTCAATTTTGGAGGTCGACCTTTAATTTGAAGGGTCGACGAAAGAATTCCAATTGGTAAATTTATCGAGTATAGATAAATTTTGAAAAGCTGGCGCGTTTGTCTTTGGATTTTTCGTACAATTATCCATGCAGATGTCTAAAATTCAGGCATCCAATATAGGAAAAGAAAACAGGTATCGCGCCAATTTTCAAAATTTATCTATTACTTCGACGATATTTCATACTTGAGTGTACTAAATTTTGCGAACGTACGAAAATAGCGGCCGATTCGCTTAATGATCCGTTCGTACGTGTAGACACACCTTTAGTTCGATGATACATCCAATCACTTTCCGGGTGGGTTTGTTCACCGTGTTGTTTTTTTCCAGCACTTTGTACTCAATTGGGTATCTAGTTATCTACTTTTACTGAGAAGTCATATTCTATTTCTATGAAAACATGGTCCGCCTCCAAAGATTTCGCCCGTTAAACTTATAAAAATAAAAAAATAATCGTCGGACGATTGAAATTGGCCATGTTTTCGTAGAGTGATTATAATCTTGATTTCAGAGTTATTTCAAATTTGCTTTTGCTTTTACATAATCTTTGTTAATTTTATTTTTTGGTGAAGGTGATCCTGCATTATCCTGAAGATTTTTTTTCTTATTTTTGTGTTAATATTTTTGTTTTTTTCCACCCCCAGTACCAACCCCATAGACCAAGTCAGCTTTTTTGAATCACTGTAAGAAAATTTCCAAATTTTTGTTGTTTTTGTTATGTTTCACTAATTTTGTTATGTCCTGTTTTTCTTTCTGTTGTTTTGAAATAATCCATTTTCATGGCATGTGTATCATTAATAAGTAGTTTTGCATGGTTTGGTAGTTTTGTAATAATACCTGTCCTAAAATGTTTTAGGATCTATATTTGATTGGAATTTTATTTAAAATATATGTGTTAAATTTAGAAGTAAGCCTAGTTAGCTGTATGCTAGTGATTTAGTCAAGTTACGAGTTGTACTCTACAGTAGCACGAAAGTCTAAACAGCAAAAACTTAGAAGCAGAAAATTTTAGCGACGCTAGTTGGCTAAATTACTATCGTAGTGAGAAATGCTTGGCTAACGCTTGTAAATCACGTAGATTTGTTTTTTTGTTCCTATGCATAAAGTAAGGGTTAAGTAAGGTTCCTATGCGTAAAGGGCTTTTAACTATAAGTTTGTACTTACAGTACCAAAAAGCGATTCTATGTCTTATACAAAAAGAAGAGATTAGGCTCCATAGACAGTACCAAAAAGCGATTCTATGTCTTATACAAAAAGAAGAGATTAGGCTCCATAGAGCTGATTACAGAATAAGCTATTCGGAAAGTCATATTTTAAACTTAAGTACTTATATTCTATATTTTTAACAGTCATATTTTAAACTTAAGTATTTTTATAACGTATTCATGAAGTACGTAAATTCTTTTCCCTTGTATAATATGAAACTGTGTTGGTCTTTTCTTTCTCGACGGTTCTCCGTTTGTAGGGTTCTGTACCATTTTCTTTTGAAAGGGTACTTGTGTAGATTTAGCCCCCGGTGAGCAATCTAGGATTCTTTAGAGTGCCTGCCTACATTTGGGTCACACGATATGCATTTTACGTACTCCATTAAACTCGGAAAGGAATGGATATTTTCTGTATTTACTGTTGGGATGTGGTATAAAGTAAGAGCTAAGCGAGCCAGAATTTTATTTACAAGTTACTACAATAATGTTCGAAAATTTTAGAAGTTGTAGAAAAAACGTTAGTTTGTATGCAGATATCATAATTTTTGGTGCCTGCTCTGGTATTTTAGTTTTCCGTTTGTAGGGTTCTGTACCATTTTTCTTTGAAAGGGTACTTGTGTAGATTTAGCCCCCGGTGCGCAATCTAGGATTCTTTAGAGTGCCTGCCTACATTTGGGTCACACGATATGCATTTTACGTACTCCATTAAACTGGGAAAGGAATGGATATTTTCTGTATTTACGGTTGGGATTTGGTATAAATGTTGGGTGTAGTGAGAGCTAAGCGAGCCGGGATTTTATTAGTAAATTACTATAATAATGTTCGATATTGTAGAAGAAACGTTAGTTTTTAAGCAGATATCATAATATTTGGTGCCTGCTCTGGTTTTAGTATTATTATTATTAATTTTAGTATTATTATTTCGAAATAATTATAAAAGTAAGAATTTAGGTAGATAGAATAGGGATATAGAAATGTAAATTCGAAATAAGATCTGAAGGAAATATATAAAGCTAAGATAGTGAATGAAAGGAAATCCTTAGAAAGGAACACCCCTTGGATAAAACACAGCGCATTGACAAGAATCCTAATGGAAATGTAATCTTTAAAAATATAGTCTTCAATCAAGTATTGGATCTTTATGGTGTCCTTTTTGTTAAACTAGCTGTACCCGCGACTTCGTCTGCGATTGCCATATATTTGTTTCAGTTACAGTTTCTACTATTAAATAAAAACAAAACTTCAATGTGCTGTATTTGCCTTGTTACACTTTTAATGTATTTACATTAGGGGTTGCATTATCCGTTAAATTTTCGTATCCGGATAATTCGGATAGTAGTGAGCCTTACTATTCGGATATCCGGATATTTCGGATAATTCGGATAATTGAAAAATATACAAAAAATTTAATTACAACAAGGAAAATGGGTTTTTAAAGTACTAAGTATTTATTAATTTATACTGAAAAAACGTTAGGCATGATGACAGTAACTAAAAATCACTAAAATTATTTATTTCTTTAATAAAACTTGGGCCATGGAATACAAAACACGCATTTTTTTTATTAATAGTGAGATTGATATATATTTTAATAAAATAAAACTACGAAATACGGCAATCCGCCATGATAGGCTGAACACCAATCAGAGCAAATGACGTCATCTCTGAGTTGACTATACAAGCATCTTGTTTCGTTAGCAGCACTGGTTATCTGTATTATTTACGATTCAACTTTGTTTTCACCGAGTTAGGTCTAGTGGTTTTATTAAATCGAAAGTGAAATAACCATGTCACGATGGAACAAGGATTCACTAAGGTTTCATGCGGACTTGTGACACCGGTCCCATCAAATGATATTCCATAAATTCTCCATATCATTTGGCAACTGAAATTTGAATAAAATACATAATAAGATCACAGTGATGCGAGACGAAACCTAACCTCAAAAAAGTTTATTCATTATTATTAAATTTAGACCTCAAACAAGATCATTATACCACATACTATTTTAAAATTCCTGCAAAACAAAATAAAAACTTACGTCAAAGTGATCTTCACAAAAATAAAGGTGAGTACTAGGCAATATCGCTGTTGAATCCCGCCTTGCAAGTTTAAGCCACTTGTCCCGTATGGTTTTCTTATGCGGAACGAACACAAATAACTTATTAGGAGTTTTTATTGATGTACCTATTCTTACACTGAGGGACCGCACACCACTTGTACACTTTCTAATTCATATTTAATAACACAAAATAACAAAATTATTCAATGAACGCCTAGTGTTTACGTTTAGTTTACTCAGACGTGACGTCACAAGCGACGCCATGACACGGACAAGCGTTTTGGTGCGAATAATAAAGTATAAAACTAAATTGTTAGTGTTTTCCTACTAAACCTTTAATTTCTGCAGAAAAATGTTATTCATTGTAAATAATATGTATTTTCGAATATAATGGAACAGTTTTTCAAAATCTGTCATCTTGCCTATTCGCTTAGAAACTAAACAACATAGAGATTTAAAAATCAGGGTATCGATCAAATGTGTTGAAAAACTAAAATATCTATGAAATAAAAACGGTTTATTTCTTTCCATCGAAGTTATTTTTTTACATAAATACGAATCCTTCCTCCGTAACGTAACGTAAATTAACTTCCTGTTATAATAGATAGGTACTCTAAAATGATTTAAACAAAGAAACAACACAGTCATGAGATAAAACTTACAAGTGTACACACACACGTTTATGTAATATTTCAATCAAATTAAATAAACATCTCTTTCCATCGAACCTCGGTCTGTGTCGGTGTCGTCGAATCACTGACCAACGCGCTACCGCTAGTGTAGGTCTTGCTTGTTTATAGCTTCAGATTCAGAAACACGCACGAATTAATATATGTTTATTTTAACAACACAAAGTATTGTATGCATTAAATATGTACCTATAACATTTTTAAAATGCTGGATGCGTTGTAGTGTTGTGTCGTGAATTAGAAAAATCAACTGTAGGTAACTATCCGTATTATTCGTATTATCCGGATAAAGGAGCTCCCATTATCCGGATAATAAAATTAGCGGATATCCGGATAATTCGGATATCCGGATTGCAATCCCTAATTTACATACATGTATTTAGGTAAATAGCAAAATTTTATAACAACCCTGTATGGATAGGATAGGATTAAAAATCTTAATTAAATATTGATCTACGTGGGACAGTACCTATTCTGTACCGCAGTTATCTTCATCAACATTCTGTACACGAATTACAATGGAAGAAATGTAAAAACAATTTAATGTTTCTAAATGCTTTTATAATTTCAAATTAACTTAGTAAAAATATACAGACCTACCATACTCGCAATTTTTAGGTGATATTTGATTTGTTCGGAAATTACGCTTGATTTTTATATATTAGGTCCTTACATATGAAATTGGCGTTTTGTATGGGAGGAACAAAAAGTCGAATATTTTTTAATATTATATATTTAATTAATCAAAGTATGAACCATTATTTTCTATGCACTTTTGCCATCTTATAGGTAGTTCATTGATCCCTTTACTAAAAAAACCAGTCGGACGGGAATCAATAAAATCTTTGAAGGCGATTTGGACTGCCCCATCGGAGTTGAATTTTTTCCCTTGCAAGAAGTTATCCAAATTTCGAAAAAAATGGTAATCTGTTGGAGCAAGGTCCGGGGAGTACGGAGGATGTCTTAGACTTTCCAATTGAAGCTCTTCTAATTTAGTAGCCGTCTGTTGCGCAGTGTGTGGTCTAGCGTTGTCGTGAAGCAGCAGTGGCGTGGAGCGATTGACCAGCCTAGGTTGTTTAGCCGCTAGATTTTCCATCATGGTTTGCAATTGCTGACAATAGACATCAGCCGTAATAGTCTGGCCAGATTTGAGAAAACTGTAATGAACAATACCGGCACTAGTCCACCAAACGCTTACAAGTAACTTTTTTGGGGTTAATTTTCGCTTGGGGCAGGATTTGGCTGGCTGGCCAGGATCCAACCATTGCGCTGAGCGCTTCCGATTATCGTAAAGAACCCATTTTTCATCACAGGTAATGATTCGGTTTAAAATACCTTCATTATTGTGCCGGTTTAGTAATGTAACGCAGCAGTCGACGCGCGTTTGCCGGTTTGCTTCAGTCAATTCGTGAGGTACCCACCTTTCAAGCTTTTTAATCTTCCCAATTTGCTTCAAGTGAATTAAAACAGTTTTATCACTAACACCGCAGCCTGCAGCTAACTCGGACGTGATTTGCGATGGATCCGCTTCCAAAGAGGAGAAATTTGTGATTAAAGTGGCCAGTACGAAAAACGCCAATTTCATATGTAAGGACCTAATATTTAGGCAAAGTAGTATAAAAAATAGTAATTTTAAATAAAGTTTTACAAAACATTTATTATTTGTAACCAACTTAACAACACAAATAACAAAGAATAAAATTAAAAAAGCAATCAGAAAGATAATACATAAAGCATTTGACGACCGGGTGGACAGTATAGATTAGAATTTGGACACGTCAGATGAGAAGCTCGCAGACACGCACCGCGCGACTTCACTGCAGCCACCGCCGCCGTCTCCTCTCCTGTCTTGCTGGGGAGTGAAAGATGTTTAAAAATGTACTTTTTATAGAAAGTCTGCTCTAAGCTTTCCATGGTTGACTTGAATTTTTAAGCCTCCATGAGCCCTCCTAACCTAGACTTTCATAGCCGCAGACGTTTTCCTCCTGCCCCGTGTAACATTTAGCAGGCAGTAAATGCGTCATGGAAAAAAATATTTAGGTACATGCTCTTATTTACGGTTTTGGTTTCGAGACGTTCGACTGGGACCCCTTTTTTACTGAACTAATCACTTCATTATGCATCTGTTATCGTCACAGAATCACACGACAGGTTTGAGTGTTCTTCCAGCAGCGGAAAACTATAGATAAAGATGGAAACCTGAGTCTCAAAAGTCGGTGCGGTGCGGTGCGAGCAACGCACCCAATATCATAAGTATTTTTGATCTAAAGGTTCTACTTGAAATTAGATCATAGATTAAGAAGGAACTTACTTGTAGAACACCCAAAATCAAAATCAAAGTGTATATTTCCTTTAGACCTTACAGGACTTTTGGACACGTCACCCAGTGTCGGTGTCCATAAATATTATTAATTTACTGCAAAAAATAAAAACACGTTTAGTTTAGTTTCTTTCTCGTTGTTCCGTTCAAATGGAGACAGGACAGAATGAGGTTTCCTTGGGTGAAAGAAACTACAAATGACCAGGGACTCGCGTCAAGTGTCTAATTTTAAACCATCATAATATAAAGCGGAGTTTTTTCAGATCTACTAAGGAGAAGCGTGGAACCGTGAGAGTTAGAAAAGTAAGGAATTACGTGCTAAACGCTCGACAATTTATGCTTAAAATTGTTGGTACACCTTGCATAAATAAATCTCTCAGTGCAAATAGCATCGGACGAAATATTTGTAGTTTCTTTGATCTAAGGAATTTACATGACATTAAAACATGCTTATGAAGATTGCATGGACCATACTTTTTACATTTTACTTCGCCTGAAAAATTAATAGGTAGTAATTAGTAAAAGGTTCTACATGTCCAGGGACTCGCGTCAAGTGTCTAATTTTAAACCATCATAATATAAAGCGGAGTTTTTTCAGATCTACTAAGGAGAAGCGTGGAACCGTGAGAGTTAGAAAAGTAAGGAATTACGTGCTAAACGCTCGACAATTTATGCTTAAAATTGTTGGTACACCTTGCATAAATAAATCTCTCAGTGCAAATAGCATCGGACGAAATATTTGTAGTTTCTTTGATCTAAGGAATTTACATGACATTAAAACATGCTTATGAAGATTGCATGGACCATACTTTTTACATTTTACTTCGCCTGAAAAATTAATAGGTAGTAATTAGTAAAAGGTTCTACATGTTAGGTATCTATTCAGGTGAAGTGGGATCCAAAAGCAAATAAATACATCATAGAGTGGTACTTACCTATAGGATATTATGTACAACACTTATTCAACCATTATGACCTTCCGTAACGTTCTTGGGAGGATATTATAATTTATAATTCCAGTCTTGACTTGACTTCTTTGATATGGCAATATGATTCCAGTCTTTATTATCTTCATTGATCACAAAACAGAAAATAGATTGTCACTTTGACTCGATGTCGTGGAGAAAAAGGCAAAATGTCACGCCATCGAGAAAAAAATCTTGTCTATTAACTCTTTAGACTCCTTAGTCGAAGCGCAAGAGTGAAGATCTGCTTTAGTCTAGCCGGACCCTCTCGGTAAAAATAAAACCTAAATAAAACATAAAAAACAATAATATGTTTGATTAAATGTATCCTATGTCCTTACTCGTAGTATAAACTCAAATCGTGTCAAGTTTCATTCGAATACGTTCAGCGGTTTCGGTGTGATGCGCGGTCAAGGAACTTTACTTTCATTCCTCTCCCACGGGAACCTTACTGAGTTCCGGGATAAAATATATTAAATGTTCTTCTCCATAATATGGACTCAGATTGTGCCAAGTTTCAATCGAATGCATTCAGTAGTTTCGGCATGATGGTTAGGTTAAGGAATTTTGCTTTCATCCCCTCTCCCAGGGGAACCTTACTGAATTCCAGGATAAAATGTATCCTATGTTCTTCCTCGTAGTATGACCTCAAATCATGCCAAGTTTGATTCGAATGCATCCAGCAGTTTCGGCGTAATCCAAGGTTAAATAATTTTGCTTTCATCCCCTCTCCCAGGGGAACCTTAATGAATTCCAGGATAAAAAGTATCCTATGTCCTTCCTCGTAGTATGAACTCAAATCGCACCAAGTTTCATTTGAACACATCCAGCAGTTTCGGCGTGATGCGCGTTTAAGAAACAGACAGACAGACAGACATGAATTAAAATAAATACAGTTTTGGCTTCAGTATCGATAATAGACTGCTCTCCAATTAAAATTTTCAAAATATCTTCAATGTACAGAATTGGACCTGTTACAGTTTTATTATAAGTATAGATAAAATACTAGGTTTAATTCATCAAAACATAATTAATACATAATGTAATATACATTCGCTTCGAGAGAAATAGGTTCAGGATAAATTTTATTTCTAAAAAGAACATAAGTATACCCAAAAGTATTACAATTTTATTCGTTAAAATTCCCTTTAAAATTCTAAAATTCCCGTTCATTTCTATTATTGACCCCAGGCAGTCCCAAAAATTCCTACTATTATTCTGTATTAACATATTTTCTGTTTAATTTAGGCTTCTGGTCCAATAAATGAATAGTAGGTATGTACTCTTTATGCGGTATGCAATTTAACTAAAAAGTTAAATGTAAATGTCAAGTGAGCAAGCTACGACTTGGATAACATCCAACAGCCACTATTAGTTAGGCTTTGTCCCGAAGTTTACTGCAGGGATTCCGGCTTTACCATAATCTAGGTAGAATACCACTATTGCCAATCCAAACGCGTTACACCCATAGGACAAGACAGCAGTGTAGAATCGGACAAAACCGTATTTAGAATACGTTGTGACGTCACACGGTTTGAGCGAGGCACCAGTACGGGGATTATTCTAAGATATAATAATAATAGACATAATGAAAGCGCATCGTCATACATTTTTCGACGATTGCTTAATGTAATATTTTTATTTTCAGATTTTTACGATTTATGCAATCGTACCTGATATTCGTGCTGTTATTTAGCCGACTGCCATCTATTATTTTTTGTTGCTAGATCTTTTTTATCAACCATGTACGATATAGGACTTTCTATAGAAGTTGAAGCCATCAATTTAAATAATTTACGTATTCGATGAGAAGGCTTCGTATTCGTACTCTATTTTTGTAAAGAAATAAAGTTATTGAATCTGAATCGGAATCTCACCCTAGACAATAATCCCCATCCTAGGGGGACAGAAGAGCTATTAAGCTGAAGCCTTAATCTTTATTTACTGCTATAAACTAAAAATGCAATGCTTACAGCCTCTCGTTCGATCTATTTATTTACCTAATTAAAGATGACAATACCTCTTGTGAGGGCTCTTGTCAACGTCAATTAAGGAAGAGATTGTTTTTTAATTCTTGATCAAAATCGTTCAAACAAACATTTAACCGAATAACGCAAAGCGAATTTGTAATAAATTGCACTGAAGTGACAAAAGTCATCTTTAAGCTGTTGACGCACTGCGGCGCTGGAACACTAGATGTACACGCCGTAA
This sequence comes from Eupithecia pulchellata, assembly GCA_963931895.1. Lineage (NCBI taxonomy): Eukaryota > Metazoa > Arthropoda > Insecta > Lepidoptera > Geometridae > Eupithecia > Eupithecia pulchellata. The sequence continues at coordinate 10,468,725 of OZ007539.1, forward strand.
AATTAGAAAAACAATTACAATATTTAGGGGAATTTCTACCAGCCAACAGTTTTTTATAGGAAGAGTACTAATTTAAATCATTATTCGACGGAAACAAAAAGTCGATAAACCAACAATTGACTCCCTTTGTTGGTAAATTTTCCGCGATGATAACATTGTGCAATTATCACTGATTAGATAAAGTATCGATTCAAAGAGCAGCCAATATGTAATTCAGGTAGATTATCTCAAGGTATTATTAATTCGTCGGCTCCTGATGATAAACTCAGGAGCGATTTGCAATTTTCAAGGTCTGTGGTCTTATACCTAAACGTTAGTAAAAAGACACACTATGACTTGTTGTTAAAAAAAAAGTTAAAATAAAGTTTCATAGCAAAAGCTATAAGCACACGCCAATGGCTCATCAATGTTCAAAAGAGCCTTTCGCTTTCTTACGATTATCATACAAAATATACGGATTTACAAAAATAATTCAATGGAAAACTATAACGGACACGTATGCAAATCATCAGAGCGTTTCTTTATAGATGCATATCTCCGGTTAAGTCTTGAGCTTTCGTGGATGGGTGTGGTTTATATAATTTTGCCTGCTTCGTCAATGCCTCAATGGGGCTATACCATAAGCTCGCTATACGCCTAAAGGTTATATCTATTGACCCCTAATAAGGACAAGGCCTTAGATATTATACAAGAGTGTGTAGCGTATTACTACTTTAAAGGGAAAATTGTCCTCTACAGGTACGCCTAAAGTTAGAGTCGGACTCGCACGTAGCCGTTTTTATAAATATCGATTCTGTTAATGTAGTATTAAAAACCAACAAACGCAAACATAAATAGGTACGCTTGCACATTACATATTTTATTTATAATTGTTAGATTCTAAGCTTGGACCTGGTTATTTTGGGTATCCAGTCTGACATTCCAACGGCTGTTCTAGAATATTTAGGTCGAGCATGTAGTCTGTTCAATATTTTAATAACTGAGACCTACCGCGTTTGCTGTTATGCAACTGTGTATACGCCCGTTAGTTGCTTGTTTAAATACAAATATATATGATTACAGGAAAACAACAAAAATAGACTGCAAATTATAACTGTTCGTTTATTCTAAGTAAATTATGATCTTGGTTTGTCAATCATCGTCGCCGTGGCTGAATAACGGATGCCAGCAGTGGATATTTATGGGCTGATGATGATGATGTCATGAAAGTATAACTAAACAAAAGCGTTTTAGAAAAATAAAAATCTATTTTAAGCTTATCTCTCACCATCAAATTAATTGGGCTAATTTTACCCACTACAAGATCACTATCAAAATTGATTAAACTTTATAGGACTTATCTAGTCCTGTTAGAGTTTGAAATTGCATGTCTGTTACACGTAATAGGGTGGTCTGGCATGAGTCAGGGTGATTACACAGCATGTAATGGGCTTTGTACGACCTTTGCAAAGGACTTAGTTTTGGTAGTTAGTAATTTGATTTAGTACAGTGTTGGTGTACTGTTAATAGTCTGGGTTACTTATGTACTAAGTTAGATAGAAAGGCTGGTGGTTTAGATGAGGGTCGCTGCGCAATAGCAATAAAACATGAGGTTTCCAGGTGTTAATATAATTTTCACGGTGCGAGACATTTTTTTCTATAACTAAATCTAAATAGGTAGGTAGTTATTCCTATGTTTTGTAATTATCGTCAAGGCTCTCACTATAATTGCCAGGCAAATTAAAACAAAACACGTCAGTCTCTGTTTACGGTGTATAATCAAAAGAAAGCAAACCAATTATCTTTTAAAAAGCTGATAATCAACAAAGCCTTCGACAAAATTAACCTACATTGCATAATTATTTTGTAACTGTCGAAATCGGCTATGGTTATTGTTTGCGAGACAATAAAAGACAATGGGAAGGGAGGTGACGTCACCAGGAAGCGACGGACGTGGTTACCGGGTCAGGATTTACATGGTGGGTTTTTGTCACCCGTTTTACTGTCTTTTTGCATTTTCGTACGATTATTTTTTATTGAGATGATCAATCAACGGTCTATTCACGATAAAATCATTTTACAACTCTTACCACTTGTCATCGTAAATAAAAAGCAGGAGAGGTCTAGACATTCTGATTAGTATCATTTATTTAAAGCGATATGACTTACATTCTTATAATAAACTAGTGACCTGTCCCAGGTTCGTACGGATGTAATACTAATACATGTCATGTTATACATACAAAACATCCTCATGAAACCGCATCAAAAACCGTTGCGTAGTTTTAAAGATAAAGCATACAGACAGACAAACAGCGGGAACCATCTTTGTTGTATACTAATGTAGTGATAGTAGGTTTTCACTGCCTAGGGCGTATATAGAGGTACAACTAGGTTTAATTATCTGATTTTGTTATAATTTGATTAACCGTATTGTAAGAACCCATTAATCTTTGAGATTATTGATGAGTTTACCTAGTTACCTTTTTATAACCTGCTAAGGCAAAGGTTTTACCTACCTAGAAAATTATCTGGACGGAGAATTTAGATGGATTTCGTAGATAGTTGCAGAATAGTCCGTAGCTTCATACGTATAGGCAGACGCGTGGTGTTAGACAAGGTGACCTCAAAGTTTGTTACAATAGAAAACGAAATGCGTGCGTAGCGCTCCATTTGCCGCAGTGGATTTGTAGCTTTCTGCTTTTTTTTTGCTTTTTTTATTTCAATAATTTATTGCTAAAATATTATATGTAGGTTACTTACTTTATTTTTTTATAATTTCTCTGGCCTGGCTCACACTCATCGGCTAAAAAACTTTGAAAGTAGGTAGATAGGTAGTTGCTAAGAGTGGGTAGTTTATAGTTTGCATTTCCTAATTTAAGTTAAATGCAGCACTTTTAAGTAATATATAAGTAATATATAAAATATATAAATCCTTATAATATTAGTGAGGAACTTATATTATAAATGCGAAAGTAACTCCTGTCAGTCTTTCCTTCTTTCACGACTTTACTATACTGATCCGATTTTAATGAAATTTGACACAGACGTCTAGACCGTGAGAAAGGACCCGCGGGATTAATACCTTTATATATAAAAACTAGCAGCCCGCCCCGGCTTCTTACGGTTATTTAACAAAAATTATATTTTTCATACGGAACCCTAACTTTTTTGAAAATATTCTACATATAGCTTATGTTCATCACAGAACATTTAGCAAAAAAAGCAAAAAAAAAAACAAAGCAAATGGTAAAATATTTTTTCAAATCGGTCCAGTAGTTTAGGAGCCTATTCAATTCAAACAAACAATCAAATCTTTCCTTTTTATATATACAAAAATAAATCCCTATTTCGCGCGTGAACGACTGGTTCAATTTTGCCAATTCTTTTTGTCTTGTTTGTTATCAATGTTATCATCGGGTGAAAGTTATTTTGTAAGAAAAAAAACGTAACGTTGACCGGGGGTAACGCCGCGGGGCACAGCTAGTAACATAATTCTGGACAATTCACACAGAATCATCCAGCCTAACACTGCTTGGACGGTATAACTTCACTTATAATAAATTATAAATAATACCTACTGCTAAGTGGCGCCGAAGCCGTTTCTATGAGTGCAAGCCATTGTGTTGTAGATAATGGATTGAGTTATTGTTTGTTTTTTAATATGAATGCTATTTATAACATGAAGCTGGGTGTTAAGAATGTACATAATTATGTTGGTTATATTATTTTCTTACTTCAATAGGGAGAGTATGTGGAGAAAGATCCGTTTTGTAGGTATGATTTGTATAGAGAAATTATATTTTGCTAATGTAGATATGAAAGCCAAGAAATATCAAAATTAGGTTACAGAATAATACAATTTTATTGGTTTATACAATTATTAACCTAGGTACCTACCTAGGTTAATAATTGTATAAACCAATAAAATTGTTGAGGAGTGATTGGAGTACCTACTCCTGAGGATCAATTTCTATACAAAAGGGAAAGAATATCCAAATCGATCCACAAATTAACGGAGTTATCGACACACACTTAAAAAAACACAGCCGATCATAAAACCTCCTCCTTTTTTTGAAGTCGGGTAAAATAGGTAGCACTTACTGTCGTCAATATTATAAGCAATCCCAAAGATACGCACATACATATAGGTAACGGCCCGTTCACACATGTCTCCGTTTTACTGTTCCGTTTTATCGTGTACGTATTTTGTTCGTCGATCTGTATACAGAATACTGTGCCATGTGTGAAGTCGCTCATACAACCACATACGCCATCGACGAAAAAACTACGTACACGATAAAACGGAACAGTAAAACGGAGACATGTGTGAACCGGCTGTAAGGCCGTACTGTATGTGCGTACACAGCACACTACAAACACAAAAGTATGGTTCTAACTTTATCTCTAGATATTTAGAATTCCTAACGCTTTACACTGCGAATGCGATACTAACCCTTACGTTACCATTGAAGCTAAGCTGAGCTTTGCAATCAACCAATAGATGCTCTTAACCGCGATCGATGACGCTATTTTTACACGATGCTATTGGTCGATCTACCTCCGCTACCCTTCAAAGGAAACTAACCCCTAACGTCCTACATTCTTGAAGCAAATTGAAAAATTTCGCTTGTATTTCCAGAGCTGCATCAACTACAAATGTGATGTTCGCGTCTGCGCCGCTCACGAGGCGCGCCTCCGCACTGCAGCTAGATGTATCAGACAATGATAATAAAGGTGAGGCTCTTATTTGTATGGGGGTAAGGTTGGTTTTAAGTCGATTTTCTTTTTGAATGAGGGACGAAGGTCCCTCTTTAAAAATAATAATAATGATTAAATATTTTTTATTCGTACATACACGCACGATAAAATTCCAGCCCAGTTTGAGTTATTATGTAAAGCGAAAGATGAGAATTCAATGTACCTACCTAATTACCTTTAAAGACAAAATCTAGATATTATGTAAATTATTTACATATATATAATATCTAGATTTTGTCAAATTTAATAAAATAATTAAATTTGGAAACACGAGACGAAATTATTTCACTAATTCCAAAAGTAATAAAGTTAAAATTCCTAAAGTTATAAATATAATTAAAAAATCTTCCTCGCACTTGAAACATGCTTTAATTATTTGTTTTATTAAACCATTTGTTTTGAAATTTTGCATAGATGTTGTTCTAGGCCTGGGCGTCAAGTCTATTAAATAAATAATGCGGGACAATCCACACAGCATCATCTAGCCCCAAGCTAAGCAGAGCTTGTGTTATGGGTACTAGATGACTGATATACGTAATACAATATTATTAAATAGATAGATATTTTTTATTATACATAGAAAACGACCAGAACCCCTGAACAAATATCTGCAGATCGTACAAATATTTGTCCCGAGGCGGAAATCGAACCCGCAACTTCCTGCGTCGCAGGCGGACCTTCGCCCACCGCGCCACAGTGGTCGTCATTTATTTTATTAAACCAACGAAAGTGTTGCTAGCTCCATACCATTAGTAGCTCTATGTGGCTAATTCGTGCCAAAGTTAATTAATTCGACGCACAAATCAGTCCTTGAAACGAATATGGTGTAGTTTTGGAGGTCAGCTGTGTACCTATGTGATTTGACCTTGATTAAACTGTTCACTTCAAAACTAACTGTACGTACAAATAGCTCTATTATTGTGTGGTTAGGGTTCAAAATTCGGAGTTCTTGATTCGATTCAAAATTTTAGGTCGTTAAGTAGAATCTTCTTTAGGATTAGACCAGACAACACTTTAATGTTTGAATAATGTTTGTCGTCTTGAAAATAGTTCTGTTAGTTAAAATATTAACTAACAGAGATATTATAAACAAATATTGAAAACTTAAAAACAAGTAGTCGAAAAATAAATGAATGTGGTATATTATTTGTTTTGTAATAATCTTGCCTAGCGGAACAATCCCTGAGCAAGCCTGAATATTATGCTATATGAAACTTATATATACACCTGGTTAGAAATGTTTCCTATACCACGTCAGCGAAGCCGCAGGCAAAAGCAAGTGAGGCTAGGTACATCTTTAGTCCTAAATGGAAAGTGGAACCTCTACACATTCAACTGTTCTATACTCTATGTTCGTGGTATGGAGTCGGCCAGTCTGACTCGCACCTCACAAATACCTAGTCAATTAGTCGTTGAATTACTTTTTTTTTGTTTTTTGCTGCCCAAGGAGTGATGTTTAGGAGTCTGTGTGAGTATTTTTTTTATTGGACTGGTTTTAAAATGTGATGTAAAAAATTGGAGTGGTGAATTGTGATTTAACCGGATATGTGCTATTTGTAACCGCCTCAGCCGCTTAGCTTCACGCGGTAAAAATAATATACTTTATTAGTATTCGTTTTAGCATACAGTAACGTGAAATGTCTTCAGTTTGAATGGACAGACCTTTTAAACTATATAATTAATATAATTCTTTATTTTTCAACTACATTTTATGTGGAAATTTTGTCAATTACGATAGATATTTCGGTGTTGCTTGTGAATTTGAAGCAGCAACCTTTTAGATCTGAGAGACTAACTGCGTCGCGGAGTCGATATAGGTGAGACAACGAATCTGTAACTTTCCTAAAGTTTACAAAACCTGCCTATCAGCAGTAAATAAGTAATGCTGGAAAATTCACACATCATTATCTCATCCCAAGCTAAACAGAGCCTGTGTTATAGATACTAGATGACTGATACACATAATAAAATACACTACATCGATTATAATGTTTGTATCAATAACACCCTTAACAAATATCCGCAGATCGTACCAACATTTGTTCCGAGGCACGTATCAAACCCGCAACCTCGCATCGCAGGCGGACCTTCGACCCGCGAATTTGAGAGTATTGCCCAGTTGTTTTTTCTGAACAAACTTCATGAAATCAGGAGAAGATGAATTCGTCAGCTAATTCGTAACACGGGAGGTCATACGATGTCCTTGTGTGGAATTAGGTTTGATAGAGCTAATTTAGCTGTCATAATTCCACTTGAGCTGGTAAATAAAAATGAACTATGTTTCTATGGCATAAGGTTCCTTATTTTCCGGGTTATGTAATTGTCAAGTTGGAGTGTTTTGTTACTATCTAAATGTACAAATATTTGCGTTATTTTGTGCTAAAACAATACAATAGGAAGTAGTCTTAAATAAATTGAGTGACGAGAAAATCTATAACACCACATTTCTTATTACATAATATTGTATGCACTTTGTTGTTATAGTGCGTAAGCCCTCGCAGTCGGGGTAATCTCTAGGAAATTCAATTATATCCCAAAATACAACATCAACATCACCAGCCTATAATAGTCCACTGCTGGACAAAGGCCTCCCCTAATGAGCGCTATAGATGGCATTATCATTTGGGGGCTAATGCCCATAATCCCCACGCTGGGCATGCGGGTTGGGGATCGCAATTCGGTGGAGTTGTTCTGCAGAGGGCGCTGAAGAAAGAAGAAAGAAAGAAAGAAAGAAAATAAATTTATTTGAAAACCCAGTAACACACATAAGTACACACTAAAGTAAATAAGGCAAATCAAGGAACAAAAAATAGAAAATAATAATGAAAAATAGAAAACAATACGATAAACACAGAAGAAAACAGAACTAAAGAAACAGTGTTACAAGGGGTCCAAATAGGTCCCCGTCTCAGCATTTATGCCGCTACCAGCTAATTAATAGCAAATAGCGACGCTGATTTTCAGACTGGGCCCGACTTGGTAGAGTGTGTGTGGTAGAGAAAGGGTGACACAAAAAAAAAAAGTTTCATTTATAGATAATAGACACGCTAAATAATAGGTAGGTAGACACATGAGAAGATGAGAAAAAGAATACATGGAAGGATGAGAAAATACATAAAACAGGCAAAGTGCAATAAATAACTAACTTAGGTTTTTAGTCTAATTTGATTTGATTTAACTTGATTTTTAAACAATTTAAGTCGAATTGGAACTGACACATTTCTCGGTGAAATAAGAACTCGGCGCCAAAAACAAAGAAGTTGAAGTTGGGATGGGAAAATTGGGAAAACATGTTGTAAATGAAAAGAAATAGATGTGAAATTATTAATATTAACCAATTAATACAAAATTGTGGCGCATACAGCAATTATTTCGTGAATTTTGTGGTGGACTGAGTATAATGCAAAGGTGAAAGTGGGAAAAGGTGAAAGTGGGAAAGTGGGCGCTGCTGCCGCCCCCCGGTTTGTTTCCCTTAGTCGCCTCTTACGACACCCACAGGAAGAGATGGGGTGGTGAAATTCTATGCCGGCACCACACGGCCCAAGATACATCGAGTCTGAAATCGAAAATTTTCGCGATATAATTGAATTTCCTATATTCAAAATCTTAGAAATCGGAAATCTATATCAACCCCTAGTCCTAATAGCTGGTTTAACAATTCCAGACGAGACCGACCGACACCCAGCGCCGGCGATATGGTCGTCAGTCGCGCGGCGGCGCACAGACCTCGTCCCCACGATGCCGGCGCCGCGCGCACCAGGTAGGGCCTACTCCATGACGAGGCTCGACCGACTGCCTGCGTCCCCCGCGGCACATGTCAGCCGGACACGTGAGTACACATACAAGCTGAAGGCTGGAGGCTTGCTGAGGAGGGGGAGAAACTTTGGGGGCTGGGGGTTGAGAGAGCTTTGGGGGGGGGGTCAGAAAGAGCTTTTGGGGGGCTGCGCTTTTGGTTTGGAAGCTTTCTTGCCAAAACTCGAGGTTTTCTTGTTTCTTCTGTATGAGGGACAGGCTGAGATTTTCTTGATTTTTCTTTAACAATTCATTTGTGGGATCTTAGTTTCCATTATTGATTCCATATTTTTTTAAATTTTCATTATTAATCTTCTCTAGACATTTCTCTTATTACAAATTGTTCCTTTCTAGATAAAGTTTGTTGTTTATTCGGGGTTCATGCTCAACTTGTTTTGGTCACAGCCTGATTCTGTCTTCAGGTCTCTTTTTTGGTCTTGATCGTTGCTTATTCAACTACCATTGTTATTTACACCCTCGGTATCAAGTCTAATCTTTGCAACGTCTATCCCTCATGTTCACGGGTCCTTTGGATTAGGAGCTCAATGTCTAATCACTAAGTCTGTCAGTTCTATTTCATAAACTTTATCGAATTTAAAAAGAAGCTTCATACATTTAATTTCATTTTCTACACACCTTTTGTTGAAATTTGTTTATCTTGTGAAGTAACTTACGCCGTATGGCATTAATGACAATGCTTCAGCGGTTTGGGTTTTCTTTTTGTGAACCAGGCTTTCAACCTTCCTTACTAACAATGTATTCAAATATCTCATCGCTTTCTACTTTGACAGACACTATCCAAACTTCACTTTCAACAATTTACTGAAACAAGGTAATCTGGTCATCAACTGGTTATCTTATAAATTTGATGAACGCACAATCAACTGGGTATCATACTGCAATAAGGTAAAAATCAATGGGTATCATACTGCAATAAGGTAAACATCAATTGGGTATCATAAAGGTAAATTGAACATCAACCGGATACCATTAACTGCAATAAGATAAAATTATCATCAACAGTACATCATAATCCTGCATCAAGGTGAACTCATCTGGGTATCACAATAATTTCAACAGCCATAAGGTAAGCGGTTAAAGAAAACTCATCTGTGGTGACGGCTGATCTACCTACGGGACACTAAACGTCTTTCTTTTCGAAGGTATTTATGGTACAACTCGGGAGCTTCGCACGCTTAAAGGTAAATGCACAATTACTAATTTCTTTTTCTGTGATCAATCACCAACATTATGCACCCCTCCCTGTGTTAATTTGTAAATATTTATGGTTATGTGAAATGAACCTTACTGAATTGTAACACGGCTTTTGATTGATTGCAACAGATATGTATAGAAGAATTTAATAAAAAATTATACCTAATAATAATGCCGAACAGTCCTTACAGCATCATCTTGCCACGTACTAAGCTTGTGTATAAATGGCTGAAAATTAAAATGTCTACGAGAGTGCAAATTATATATTAAATAATACTTCTACAAAGCGTTTCTGTATAACGCTATGCAATTTAGCTGCCTATATTGCCGCATTTTTTTATGCAATCCGATATCTAGCGCTACATTTATTTTAAATAATAAAAGATCTTTCTACGCGTGCCGCAAGTCTATCTTTCTACTGTAATATATTTGGGGCGTGGTGAAACCAGTAGTTAAGAAAGCAATACCTAGGTCGTGTCCTAGCTCTATGTAGGATTCTAGCTCTTCCTGGGATTTTTATATAAAAGCCAAGTATAAGACAATAGATATATTGTATAAAACTACGACTAATAATGTTAATGAGTGGTGTTCGAATGGCCGCTGCTGATGCACTGACCCGTAGACGACCGGTCCGCGCTTGCGGCACGATACATTATATATTATAGGTCAGACTGATGATGCTTATACCTACGTGATCGATTGTATCGAATGCTCTGGAAAATTAACCTTATTGCTTGTTAACAAGTATCAGATAGCGACGAGAAGCAGTAAATAAAAGTGTAAGAATAGTTATAAAAGTGAGAGCACATCATTATTACTTGGGGAATTTACACCAAAACGCTTGCTATTAAAATTACCGCATAATTTTGAAGCGGTTCTAATCTATGTCTTAACTTACGTGAATAATAAATAATACTGCTTTGTAATAGGCTGCTTCCTACAGATACAAGATGAAGAAAAAGTATCCAGCACATCATTGACGACCACTGTGGCGCGGTGGGCGAAGGTCCGCCTGCGACGCAGGAGGTTGCGGGTTCGATTCCCGCCTCGGGACATATATTTGTACGATCTGCAGATATTTGTTCAGGGGTTCTGGTTGTTTTCTAATACATATATATATTATATAATAAAAAAATATCTATCTATTTAATAGTATTGTATTATGTGTATCAATCATCTAGTACCCATAACACAAGCTCTGCTTAGCTTGGGGCTAGATGATGCTGTGTGGATTGTCCAGCATTATTTAAATATATTTATTTATTGTTAGTTAACAATATTGATTACCAATGTCCCTACCGCATCTTTTTGATGTGGTAAAATATTTCAAAATCATTGTTTCGTTTGTGAATAATAAACTGTACTGCTTTATTATAATAGGCCTCCGTACTAAAATACGATATAAAAAAAGGATACCGTAAGGATACAGTATTGTTAGCTAACATTGACACTACCGATACCGCATCGTGTCTGTGAAGTTAGCAGAGCATCTTCTGGCAGAGCATAAATAAATTAGAGTTCTGTTCGCATGCAGGTGAGTTCTATAGTTCCTGATAGTTTTCAGGAATAGTTCTGGCGTTTTTACCTGAAAAAAGTTAAATGAAATTATGCTCTGCTAACTTCGCGTAGCAGAGCATTTTTCAGGAATCCACACAAAAATTGGTATGAATAAGCTTTTCGATACTAAAAACAGTTCCTGATAGTTTTCAGAAATAGTTCCGGGGTTTTTACAAGACTAATGTCAATTTACAGATTTCATCAAGTAACTTTCTATTAGGGTTAGTCGTGACACGAAGTTCCTTAGACCTGCTCAAACCATAGTACGAATACATTGCCACGAGCAATAAGCGAATATAAAACTACAGTTATGAATTAAAAATATTTAAATGACAAAACTCCTGAAAATTTCATGAAATCGTAACAAAATCCTTAAATAATTGGTGAAAATGTATTGATTCAATGGGCTGTAATGCTCCTTTGAGAGGAGTTCTGATAGCATGCATGGAGAATACAATCAAAAACAGTTAGATCTGACAAAAAAAAATACAATTCAAACACAGAACTCCTGAAATTTTCATGAAATCGAACTTTTAACTCGCTACAAAATTATTTAATGTTTGGTGAAAATGTATAGATTCAAGGGCTTGTTGTGCTCTTATTAAGACAGTTCCCATAGCATGCATTGAGTATATAATAGAAAACAGATAGATCTAACGAAAACAGTACAAATCAGACGCAAAACTCCTGAAAATTTCATGAAATCGAACTTTTAACTCGCTACAAAATAATTCAATGTTTTGTGAAAATGTATAGATTCAAGGGCTTGTTGTGCTCTTATTAAGACAGTTCCCCTAGCATGCATTGAGTATATAATAGAAAACAGATAGATCTGACGAAAACAGTACAATTCAGACGCAGAACTCCTAAAAATTTCATGAAATCGAACTTTTAAGTCGCTACAAAATTATTCAATGTTTGGTGAAAATGTATAGATTCAAGGGCTTGTTGTGCTCCTATTAAAACAGTTCCCATAGCATGCATTGAGTATATAATAGAAAACAGATAGATCTGACGAAAACAGTACAATTCAGACACAGAACTCCTGAAAATTTCATGAAATTGGACTTTGAGCTCGCAACAAAATTATTCAATGTTTGGTGAAAATGTATATATTCAAGAGCTTGTTGTGCTCTTATTAAGACAGTTCCCATAGCATGCATTGAATATATAATAGAAAACAGATAGATCTAACGAAAACAGTACAATTCAGACACAGAACTCCTGAAAATTTCATGAAATTGGACTTTGAGCTCGCAACAAAATTATTCGATGTTTTGTGAAAATGTATAGATTCAAGGGCTTGTTGTGCTCTTATTAAGACAGTTCCCATAGCATGCATTAAGTATATAATAGAAAACAGATAGAACTAACGAAAACAGTACAATTCAGACGCAGAACTCCTGAAAATTTCATGAAATCGAACTTTTAACCCGCTACAAAATTATTCAATGTTTGGTGAAAATGTATAGTTTCAAGGGCTTGTTGTGCTCTTATTAAGACAGTTCCCATAGCATGCATTGAGTATATAATAGAAAACAGATAGATCTAACGAAAACAGCACAATTCAGACGCAGAACTCCTGAAAATTTCATGAAATCGAACTTTTAAGTCGCTACAAAATTATTCAATGTTTGGTGAAAATGTATAGATTCAAGGGCTTGTTGTGCTCTTATTAAGACAGTTCCCATAGCATGCATTGAGTATATAATAGAAAACAGAAAGATCTAACGAAAACAGTACAATTCAGACACAGAACTCCTGAAAATTTCATGAAATTGGACTTTGAGCTCGCAACAAAATTATTCAATGTTTGGTGAAAATTAATAGATTCAAGAGCTTGTTGTGCTCCTATTAAAACAGTTCCCATAGCATGCATTGAGTATATAATAGAAAACAGATAGATCTGACGCAAACAGTACAATTCAGACACAGAACTCCTGAAAATTTCATGAAATTGGACTTTGAGCTCGCAACAAAATTATTCAATGTTTGGTGAAAATGTATATATTCAAGAGCTTGTTGTGCTCTTATTAAGACAGTTCCCATAGCATGCATTGAGTATATAATAGAAAACAGATAGATCTAACGAAAACAGTACAATTCAGACACAGAACTCCTGAAAATTTCATGAAATTGGACTTTGAGCTCGCAACAAAATTATTCGATGTTTTGTGAAAATGTATAGCTTCAAGGGCTTGTTGTGCTCTTATTAAGACAGTTCCCATAGCATGCATTAAGTATATAATAGAAAACAGACAGATCTAACGAAAACAGTACAAATCAGACGCAGAACTCCTGAAAATTTCATGAAATCGAACTTTTAAGTCGCTACAAAATTATTCAATGTTTGGTGAAAATGTATAGATTCAAGGGCTTGTTGTGCTCCTATTAAAACAGTTCCCATAGCATGCATTGAGTATATAATAGAAAACAGATAGATCTGACGAAAACAGTACAATTCAGACAAAGAACTCCTGAAAATTTCATGAAATTGGACTTTGAGCTCGCAACAAAATTATTCAATGTTTGGTGAAAATGTATATATTCAAGAGCTTGTTGTGCTCTTATTAAGACAGTTCCCATAGCATGCATTGAGTATATAATAGAAAACAGATAGATCTAACGAAAACAGTACAATTCAGACACAGAACTCCTGAAAATTTCATGAAATTGGACTTTGAGCTCGCAACAAAATTATTCGATGTTTTGTGAAAATGTATAGATTCAAGGGCTTGTTGTGCTCTTATTAAGACAGTTCCCATAGCATGCATTAAGTATATAATAGAAAACAGATAGAACTAACGAAAACAGTACAATTCAGACGCAGAACTCCTGAAAATTTCATGAAATCGAACTTTTAACCCGCTACAAAATTATTCAATGTTTGGTGAAAATGTATAGTTTCAAGGGCTTGTTGTGCTCTTATTAAGACAGTTCCCATAGCATGCATTGAGTATATAATAGAAAACAGATAGATCTAACGAAAACAGCACAATTCAGACGCAGAACTCCTGAAAGTTTCATGAAATCGAACTTTTAAGTCGCTACAAAATTATTCAATGTTTGGTGAAAATGTATAGATTCAAGGGCTTGTTGTGCTCTTATTAAGACAGTTCCCATAGCATGCATTGAGTATATAATAGAAAACAGATAGATCTAACGAAAACAGTACAATTCAGACACAGAACTCCTGAAAATTTCATGAAATTGGACTTTGAGCTCGCAACAAAATTATTCAATGTTTGGTGAAAATGTATATGTCGGCGCGAAGACGTTATTTCTACACTACGATCTAGTTTTAACAATTAACTGAGTGTTTAAACCTCTAAAATTAACCAAGTCATCGACTTGGTTAGGTTTCCTATAAGAACTTTGTGATAATTCAAAAACATCGCCCCGAGTTTGCTCCTTTGTTATTGTGAAAACGCTAGGCAACCTTTTGCTATAAATAAAGCCACCGGGCGAGTAAAACATTCAGTCTTGCTCGAGCACTCGGAGGGAACGGACCTCCCTGGAATAAATCAAACGTTCTTGTTTCTAACTGCTGTTTCATTGAGACTACCTTCTATCGAGGAATATCCGGACAACGAAAATCCTGACGTCATCACTGCTGACGTCATCAACTGTGTCGTGGGATCGTTCGGGCCAGGAATCTCTTTCTCGGGTCGCCGGTTGGATGGAGCAGACTTCTACCAACAAGACAATGATGATAGTGACGTCAGTCCTTGTGACGTCACCCATTTAAAAAGCGTAACGAGGGTTCTTCCCTCGTCATCAGAAGTGGGATCAGGGCCTGCTAGCGCTTCTGATCCAAACCACCCAGCGAGGTCATCACTGCCTCAATAACTTCATAACCACGTACCAGCCAGTAAAACTACTACTCCGGGGTATAACAACCACGGATACACCAAGCCCCTCTATGGCAGGAAAAGCCGAACGCATAGACAGTCCTGGAGAATGATAAACGACCGTGGAAGATTGCCCTTGATCATCTCCGCCCAACAGGCAAACAACAAATCGTGTCGGCGGGAGAACCTAATCCACACGGTCCTCGAAACACTTTCTACTTCCCGTGCTGTATTTGTGAGCTAGAACGATGGGTAAACAACCGTGGAAGATGGCCCTAGATTATCTCCGCCCAACAGGCATGCAACAAACCATGTCGGCGGAAGAAACCAATCCACACGGTCCTCGAAACACTTTCTACTTCCCGTGCTGAACTTTGCGAGCTAGAAACGATGGATAAACAACCGTGGAAGATGGCCCTAGATTATCTCCGCCCAACAGGCGTGCAACAAACCGTGTCGGCGGAAGAAACCAGTCCAGAAGGTCCTCTGAACACTGTCTACTTCCCGTGCTGTACTTTGTGAGCAGGCGTGCAACAAACCATGTCGGTGGAAGAAACCAATCTACCAGATAAGTTGATAACCAATTTTACTTGCGAGCGTTCATGCTTCATTACAAACTACATCTCACTTCCTATTCTTATCCTCCTAATCTACGAGAAACCTCCGAGTACCATCTACGAGAAACCTCCGAGTACCATCTACGAGTACCATCTACGAGTACCATCTACGAGTACCATCTACGAGAAACCTCCGAGTACCTATAACCTCCGAGAAACCTATAACCTCCCAGAACCTATAAACTCCAAAGACCTTACCCATTTTCGTAATACTTACAACTCGTTGTAGTATAAACAGGTACCAAACTTAAAAGCAATTTCTCTTTGTTACAGAATCTACGAGAACATACGAGAACCACACAGCCATGACCAAATTAAACTAACCTTTTCGAGAACCTCCGAGAACCATCTACGAGAACCTCCGAGAACCATCTACGAGAACCTGCGAGCACCATCTACGAGAACCTGCGAGCACCATCTACGAGAACCTGCGAGCACCATCTACGAGAACCTCCGAGCACCATCTACGAGAACCTCCGAGCACCTTCGATATACAAACTAAACTAACTTCTTCGAGTACCTTCCAAGCTAAGTTAACCTGACCTTCTACGAGAACTAAACTAACTTCTTCGAGTACCTTCCAAGCTAAATTAACCTGACCTTCTACGAGAACTAAACTAACTTCTTCGAGAACCTTCCAAACTAACTTAACCTGACCTTCTACGAGAACCTCCGAGTACCATATCTACGAGTACCATCTACGAGAACCTCCGAGAACCTTCGATAAACAAACTAAACTAACTCCTTCGAGAAACTTACAAACTAAACCTGACTTTCTACGAGAACCTTGTTTGCAACTCGATGGAGTTGTACACAGATACCAAACTTAAAAGCAAAACCTTTGTTACAGTTACAGTAACCGCTGACCCGGCTGGTGCAGAGCGCGCACCGCCGTGCAGAATGGCCGTGTCGGCGCGAAGACGTTATTTCTACACTACGATCTAGTTTTAACAATTAACTGAGTGTTTAAACCTCTAAAATTAACCAAGTCATCGACTTGGTTAGGTTTCCTATAAGAACTTTGTGATAATTCAAAAACATCGCCCCGAGTTTGCTCCTTTGTTATTGTGAAAACGCTAGGCAACCTTTTGCTATAAATAAAGCCACCGGGCGAGTAAAACATTCAGTCTTGCTCGAGCACTCGGAGGGAACGGACCTCCCTGGAATAAATCAAACGTTCTTGTTTCTAACTGCTGTTTCATTGAGACTACCTTCTATCGAGGAATATCCGGACAACGAAAATCCTGACGTCATCACTGCTGACGTCATCAACTGTGTCGTGGGATCGTTCGGGCCAGGAATCTCTTTCTCGGGTCGCCGGTTGGATGGAGCAGACTTCTACCAACAAGACAATGATGATAGTGACGTCAGTCCTTGTGACGTCACCCATTTAAAAAGCGTAACGAGGGTTCTTCCCTCGTCATATATATTCAAGAGCTTGTTGTGCTCTTATTAAGACAGTTCCCATAGCATGCATTGAGTATATAATAGAAAACAGATAGATCTAACGAAAACAGTACAATTCAGACACAGAACTCCTGAAAATTTCATGAAATTGGACTTTGAGCTCGCAACAAAATTATTCGATGTTTTGTGAAAATGTATAGATTCAAGGGCTTGTTGTGCTCTTATTAAGACAGTTCCCATAGCATGCATTAAGTATATAATAGAAAACAGATAGAACTAACGAAAACAGTACAATTCAGACGCAGAACTCCTGAAAATTTCATGAAATCGAACTTTTAACCCGCTACAAAATTATTTAATGTTTGGTGAAAATGTATAGTTTCAAGGGCTTGTTGTGCTCTTATTAAGACAGTTCCCATAGCATGCATTAAGTATATAATAGAAAACAGATAGATCTAACGAAAAAAGTACAATTCAGACGCAGAACTCCTGAAAATTTCATGAAATCGAACTTTTAACTCGCTACAAAATTATTCAATGTTTGGTGAAAATGTATTGATTCAATGGGCTGTAATGCTCCTTTGAGAGGAGTTCTGATAGCATGCATGGAGAATACAATAAAAAACAGTTAGATCTGACAAAAAAAAATACAATTCAAACACAGAACTCCTGAAATTTTCATGAAATCGAACTTTTAACTCGCTACAAAATTATTCAATGTTTTGTGAAAATGTATAGATTCAAGGGCTTGTTGTGCTCAGAGTTCTGCGTCTGAATTCTACTGTTTTCGTTAGATCTATCTGTTTTCTATTATATACTTAATGCATGCTATGGGAACTGTCTTAATAAGAGCACAACAAGCCCTTGAATCTATACATTTTCACCAAACATTGAATAATTTTGTAGCGGGTTAAAAGTTCGATTTCATGAAATTTTCAGGAGTTCTGCGTCTGATTTGTACTGTTTTCGTTAGATCTGTCTGTTTTCTATTATATACTTAATGCATGCTATGGGAACTGTCTTAATAAGAGCACAACAAGCCCTTGAAGCTATACATTTTCACAAAACATCGAATAATTTTGTTGCGAGCTCAAAGTCCAATTTCATGAAATTTTCAGGAGTTCTGCGTCTAAATTGTACTGTTTTCGTCAGATCTATCTGTTTTCTATTATATACTTAATGCATGCTATTGGAACTGTCTAAATAAGAGCACAACAAGCCCTTGAATCTATACATTTTCACCAAACATTGAATAATTTTGTTGCGAGCTCAAAGTCCAATTTCATGAAATTTTCAGAAGTTCTGCGTCTAAATTGTACTGTTTCGTCAGATCTATCTGTTTTCTATTATATACTTAATGCATGCTATTGGAACTGTCTAAATAAGAGCACAACAAGCCCTTGAATCTATACATTTTCACAAAACATTGAATAATTTTGTAGCGAGTTAAAAGTTCGATTTTATGAAATTTTCAGGAGTTCTGCGTCTGAATTGTACTGTTTTCGTAAGATCTATCTGTTTTCTATTATATACTCAATGCATGCTATGGGAACTGTCTTAATAAGAGCACAACAAGCCCTTGAATCTATACATTGTCACCAAACATTGAATAATTTTGTAGCGAGTTAAAAGTTCGATTTTATGAAATTTTCAGGAGTTCTGCGTCTGAATTGTAATGTTTTCGTTAGATCTATCTGTTTTCTATTACATACTCAATGCATGCTATGGGAACTGTCTTAATAAGAGCACAACAAGCCCTTGAATCTATACATTTTCACAAAAAATCGAATAATTTTGTTGCGAGCTCAAAGTCCAATTTCATGAAATTTTCAGGAGTTCTGTGTCTGAATTGTACTGTTTTCGTTAGATCTATCTGTTTTCTATTATATACTCAATGCATGCTATGGGAACTGTCTTAATAAGAGCACAACAAGCTCTTGAATATATACATTTTCACAAAACGTTAAAAGTTCGATTTCATGAAATTTTCAGGAGTTCTGCGTCTGAATTGTACTGTTTTCGTTAGATTTATATGTTTTCTATTACATACTTAATGCATGCTATGGGAACTGTCTTAATAAGAGCACAACAAGCCCTTGAATCTATACATTGTCACCAAACATTGAATAATTATGTAGCGAGTTAAAAGTTCGATTTCATGAAAATTTCAGGAGTTCTGCATCTGAATTCTACTGTTTTCGTTAGATCTAACTGTTTTCTATTATATACTTAATGCATGCTATGGGAACTGTCTTAATAAGAGCACAACAAGCCCTTGAATCTATACATTTTCACCAAACATTGAATAATTTTGTTGCGAGCTCAAAGTCCAATTTCATGAAATTTTCAGGAGTTCTGCGTCTGATTTGTACTGTTTTCGTTAGATCTATCTGTTTTCTATTATATACTCAATGCATGCTATGGGAACTGTCTTAATAAGAGCACAACAAGCCCTTGAATCTATACATTTTCACAAAACATCGAATAATTTTGTTGCGAGCCCAAAGTCTAATTTCATGAAATTTTCAGGAGTTCTGCGTCTAAATTGTACTGTTTTCGTCAGATCTATCTGTTTTCTATTATATACTTAATGCATGCTATTGGAACTGTCTAAATAAGAGCACAACAAGCCCTTGAATCTATACATTTTCACCAAACATTGAATAATTTTGTAGCGGGTTAAAAGTTCGATTTCATGAAATTTTCAGGAGTTCTGCGTCTGATTTGTACTGTTTTCGTTAGATCTGTCTGTTTTCTATTATATACTTAATGCATGCTATGGGAACTGTCTTAATAAGAGCACAACAAGCCCTTGAATCTATACATTTTCACAAAACATCGAATAATTTTGTTGCGAGCCCAAAGTCTAATTTCATGAAATTTTCAGGAGTTCTGCGTCTAAATTGTACTGTTTTCGTCAGATCTATCTGTTTTCTATTATATACTTAATGCATGCTATGGGAACTGTCTTAATAAGAGCACAACAAGCCCTTGAATCTATACATTTTCACCAAACATTGAATAATTTTGTAGCGGGTTAAAAGTTCGATTTCATGAAATTTTCAGGAGTTCTGCGTCTGATTTGTACTGTTTTCGTTAGATTTGTCTGTTTTCTATTATATACTTAATGCATGCTATGGGAACTGTCTTAATAAGAGCACAACAAGCCCTTGAAGCTATACATTTTCACAAAACATCGAATAATTTTGTTGCGAGCTCAAAGTCCAATTTCATGAAATTTTCAGGAGTTCTGCGTCTAAATTGTACTGTTTTCGTCAGATCTATCTGTTTTCTATTATATACTTAATGCATGCTATTGGAACTGTCTAAATAAGAGCACAACAAGCCCTTGAATCTATACATTTTCACCAAACATTGAATAATTTTGTTGCGAGCTCAAAGTCCAATTTCATGAAATTTTCAGAAGTTCTGCGTCTAAATTGTACTGTTTCGTCAGATCTATCTGTTTTCTATTATATACTTAATGCATGCTATTGGAACTGTCTAAATAAGAGCACAACAAGCCCTTGAATCTATACATTTTCACAAAACATTGAATAATTTTGTAGCGAGTTAAAAGTTCGATTTTATGAAATTTTCAGGAGTTCTGCGTCTGAATTGTACTGTTTTCGTAAGATCTATCTGTTTTCTATTATATACTCAATGCATGCTATGGGAACTGTCTTAATAAGAGCACAACAAGCCCTTGAATCTATACATTGTCACCAAACATTGAATAATTTTGTAGCGAGTTAAAAGTTCGATTTTATGAAATTTTCAGGAGTTCTGCGTCTGAATTGTAATGTTTTCGTTAGATCTATCTGTTTTCTATTACATACTCAATGCATGCTATGGGAACTGTCTTAATAAGAGCACAACAAGCCCTTGAATCTATACATTTTCACAAAAAATCGAATAATTTTGTTGCGAGCTCAAAGTCCAATTTCATGAAATTTTCAGGAGTTCTGTGTCTGAATTGTACTGTTTTCGTTAGATCTATCTGTTTTCTATTATATACTCAATGCATGCTATGGGAACTGTCTTAATAAGAGCACAACAAGCTCTTGAATATATACATTTTCACAAAACGTTAAAAGTTCGATTTCATGAAATTTTCAGGAGTTCTGCGTCTGAATTGTACTGTTTTCGTTAGATTTATATGTTTTCTATTACATACTTAATGCATGCTATGGGAACTGTCTTAATAAGAGCACAACAAGCCCTTGAATCTATACATTGTCACCAAACATTGAATAATTATGTAGCGAGTTAAAAGTTCGATTTCATGAAAATTTCAGGAGTTCTGCATCTGAATTCTACTGTTTTCGTTAGATCTAACTGTTTTCTATTATATACTTAATGCATGCTATGGGAACTGTCTTAATAAGAGCACAACAAGCCCTTGAATCTATACATTTTCACCAAACATTGAATAATTTTGTTGCGAGCTCAAAGTCCAATTTCATGAAATTTTCAGGAGTTCTGCGTCTGATTTGTACTGTTTTCGTTAGATCTATCTGTTTTCTATTATATACTCAATGCATGCTATGGGAACTGTCTTAATAAGAGCACAACAAGCCCTTGAATCTATACATTTTCACAAAACATCGAATAATTTTGTTGCGAGCCCAAAGTCTAATTTCATGAAATTTTCAGGAGTTCTGTGTCTGAATTGTACTGTTTTCGTCAGAACTATCTGTTTTCTATTATATATCCAATGCATGCTATGGGAACTGTCTTAATAGGAGCACAACAAGCTCTTGAATCTATTCATTTTCACCAAACATTGAATAATTTTGTTGCGAGCTCAAAGTCCAATTTCATGAAATTTTCAGGAGTTCTGCGTCTGAATTGTACTGTTTTCGTTAGATTTATATGTTTTCTATTATATACTCAATGCATGCTATGGGAACTGTCTTAATAAGAGCACAACAAGCCCTTGAATCTATACATTTTCACCAAACATTGAATAATTTTGTTGCGAGCTCAAAGTCCAATTTCATGAAATTTTCAGGAGTTCTGCGTCTGAATTGTACTGTTTTCGTTAGAACTATCTGTTTTCTATTATATATCCAATGCATGCTATGGGAACTGTCTTAATAGGAGCACAACAAGCTCTTGAATCTATTCATTTTCACCAAACATTGAATAATTTTGTTGCGAGCTCAAAGTCCAATTTCATGAAATTTTCAGGAGTTCTGCGTCTGAATTGTACTGTTTTCGTTAGATTTATATGTTTTCTATTATATACTCAATGCATGCTATGGGAACTGTCTTAATAAGAGCACAACAAGCCCTTGAATCTATACATTTTCACCAAACATTGAATAATTTTGTTGCGAGCTCAAAGTCCAATTTCATGAAATTTTCAGGAGTTCTGCATCTGAATTGTACTGTTTTCGTTAGAACTATCTGTTTTCTATTATATACTCAATGCATGCTATGGGAACTGTCTTAATAAGAGCACAACAAGCCCTTGAATCTATACATTTTCACAAAACATCGAATAATTTTGTTGCGAGCTCAAAGTCCAATTTCATGAAATTTTCAGGAGTTCTGTGTCTGAATTGTACTGTTTTCGTCAGATCTATCTGTTTTTTATTATATACTCAATGCATGCTATGGGAACTGTCTTAATAGGAGCACAACAAGCTCTTGAATCTATTCATTTTCACCAAACATTGAATAATTTTGTTGCGAGCTCAAAGTCCAATTTCATGAAATTTTCAGGGGTTCTGTGTCTGAATTGTACTGTTTTCGTTAGATCTATCTGTTTTCTATTATATACTCAATGCATGCTATGGGAACTGTCTTAATAAGAGCACAACAAGCCCTTGAATCTATACATTTTCACCAAACATTGAATAATTTTGTAGCGGGTTAAAAGTTCGATTTCATGAAATTTTCAGGAGTTCTGCGTCTGATTTGTACTGTTTTCGTTAGATCTGTCTGTTTTCTATTATATACTTAATGCATGCTATGGGAACTGTCTTAATAAGAGCACAACAAGCCCTTGAATCTATACATTTTCACAAAACATCGAATAATTTTGTTGCGAGCCCAAAGTCTAATTTCATGAAATTTTCAGGAGTTCTGCGTCTAAATTGTACTGTTTTCGTCAGATCTATCTGTTTTCTATTATATACTTAATGCATGCTATGGGAACTGTCTTAATAAGAGCACAACAAGCCCTTGAATCTATACATTTTCACCAAACATTGAATAATTTTGTAGCGGGTTAAAAGTTCGATTTCATGAAATTTTCAGGAGTTCTGCGTCTGATTTGTACTGTTTTCGTTAGATCTGTCTGTTTTCTATTATATACTTAATGCATGCTATGGGAACTGTCTTAATAAGAGCACAACAAGCCCTTGAAGCTATACATTTTCACAAAACATCGAATAATTTTGTTGCGAGCTCAAAGTCCAATTTCATGAAATTTTCAGGAGTTCTGCGTCTAAATTGTACTGTTTTCGTCAGATCTATCTGTTTTCTATTATATACTTAATGCATGCTATTGGAACTGTCTAAATAAGAGCACAACAAGCCCTTGAATCTATACATTTTCACCAAACATTGAATAATTTTGTTGCGAGCTCAAAGTCCAATTTCATGAAATTTTCAGAAGTTCTGCGTCTAAATTGTACTGTTTCGTCAGATCTATCTGTTTTCTATTATATACTTAATGCATGCTATTGGAACTGTCTAAATAAGAGCACAACAAGCCCTTGAATCTATACATTTTCACAAAACATTGAATAATTTTGTAGCGAGTTAAAAGTTCGATTTTATGAAATTTTCAGGAGTTCTGCGTCTGAATTGTACTGTTTTCGTAAGATCTATCTGTTTTCTATTATATACTCAATGCATGCTATGGGAACTGTCTTAATAAGAGCACAACAAGCCCTTGAATCTATACATTGTCACCAAACATTGAATAATTTTGTAGCGAGTTAAAAGTTCGATTTTATGAAATTTTCAGGAGTTCTGCGTCTGAATTGTAATGTTTTCGTTAGATCTATCTGTTTTCTATTACATACTCAATGCATGCTATGGGAACTGTCTTAATAAGAGCACAACAAGCCCTTGAATCTATACATTTTCACAAAAAATCGAATAATTTTGTTGCGAGCTCAAAGTCCAATTTCATGAAATTTTCAGGAGTTCTGTGTCTGAATTGTACTGTTTTCGTTAGATCTATCTGTTTTCTATTATATACTCAATGCATGCTATGGGAACTGTCTTAATAAGAGCACAACAAGCTCTTGAATATATACATTTTCACAAAACGTTAAAAGTTCGATTTCATGAAATTTTCAGGAGTTCTGCGTCTGAATTGTACTGTTTTCGTTAGATTTATATGTTTTCTATTACATACTTAATGCATGCTATGGGAACTGTCTTAATAAGAGCACAACAAGCCCTTGAATCTATACATTGTCACCAAACATTGAATAATTATGTAGCGAGTTAAAAGTTCGATTTCATGAAAATTTCAGGAGTTCTGCATCTGAATTCTACTGTTTTCGTTAGATCTAACTGTTTTCTATTATATACTTAATGCATGCTATGGGAACTGTCTTAATAAGAGCACAACAAGCCCTTGAATCTATACATTTTCACCAAACATTGAATAATTTTGTTGCGAGCTCAAAGTCCAATTTCATGAAATTTTCAGGAGTTCTGCGTCTGATTTGTACTGTTTTCGTTAGATCTATCTGTTTTCTATTATATACTCAATGCATGCTATGGGAACTGTCTTAATAAGAGCACAACAAGCCCTTGAATCTATACATTTTCACAAAACATCGAATAATTTTGTTGCGAGCCCAAAGTCTAATTTCATGAAATTTTCAGGAGTTCTGTGTCTGAATTGTACTGTTTTCGTCAGAACTATCTGTTTTCTATTATATATCCAATGCATGCTATGGGAACTGTCTTAATAGGAGCACAACAAGCTCTTGAATCTATTCATTTTCACCAAACATTGAATAATTTTGTTGCGAGCTCAAAGTCCAATTTCATGAAATTTTCAGGAGTTCTGCGTCTGAATTGTACTGTTTTCGTTAGATTTATATGTTTTCTATTATATACTCAATGCATGCTATGGGAACTGTCTTAATAAGAGCACAACAAGCCCTTGAATCTATACATTTTCACCAAACATTGAATAATTTTGTTGCGAGCTCAAAGTCCAATTTCATGAAATTTTCAGGAGTTCTGCGTCTGAATTGTACTGTTTTCGTTAGAACTATCTGTTTTCTATTATATATCCAATGCATGCTATGGGAACTGTCTTAATAGGAGCACAACAAGCTCTTGAATCTATTCATTTTCACCAAACATTGAATAATTTTGTTGCGAGCTCAAAGTCCAATTTCATGAAATTTTCAGGAGTTCTGCGTCTGAATTGTACTGTTTTCGTTAGATTTATATGTTTTCTATTATATACTCAATGCATGCTATGGGAACTGTCTTAATAAGAGCACAACAAGCCCTTGAATCTATACATTTTCACCAAACATTGAATAATTTTGTTGCGAGCTCAAAGTCCAATTTCATGAAATTTTCAGGAGTTCTGCATCTGAATTGTACTGTTTTCGTTAGAACTATCTGTTTTCTATTATATACTCAATGCATGCTATGGGAACTGTCTTAATAAGAGCACAACAAGCCCTTGAATCTATACATTTTCACAAAACATCGAATAATTTTGTTGCGAGCTCAAAGTCCAATTTCATGAAATTTTCAGGAGTTCTGTGTCTGAATTGTACTGTTTTCGTCAGATCTATCTGTTTTTTATTATATACTCAATGCATGCTATGGGAACTGTCTTAATAGGAGCACAACAAGCTCTTGAATCTATTCATTTTCACCAAACATTGAATAATTTTGTTGCGAGCTCAAAGTCCAATTTCATGAAATTTTCAGGGGTTCTGTGTCTGAATTGTACTGTTTTCGTTAGATCTATCTGTTTTCTATTATATACTCAATGCATGCTATGGGAACTGTCTTAATAAGAGCACAACAAGCCCTTGAATCTATACATTGTCACCAAACATTGAATAATTTTGTAGCGAGTTAAAAGTTCGATTTCATGAAATTTTCAGGAGTTCTGCGTCTGAATTCTACTGTTTTCGTTAGATTTATATGTTTTCTATTACATACTCAATGCATGCTATGGGAACTGTCTTAATAAGAGCACAACAAGCCCTTGAATCTATACATTGTCACCAAACATTGAATAATTTTGTAGCGAGTTAAAAGTTCGATTTCATGAAATTTTCAGGAGTTCTGCGTCTGAATTGTACTTTTTTCGTTAGATCTATCTGTTTTCTATTATATACTTAATGCATGCTATGGGAACTGTCTTAATAAGAGCACAACAAGCCCTTGAATCTATACATTTTCACCAAACATTGAATAATTTTGTAGCGGGTTAAAAGTTCGATTTCATGAAATTTTCAGGAGTTCTGCGTCTGAATTGTACTGTTTTCGTTAGATTTATACGTTTTCTATTATATACTCAATGCATGCTATGGGAACTGTCTTAATAAGAGCACAACAAGCCCTTGAATCTATACATTGTCACCAAACATTGAATAATTTTGTAGCGAGTTAAAAGTTCGATTTCATGAAATTTTCAGGAGTTCTGCGTCTGAATTCTACTGTTTTCGTTAGATCTATCTGTTTTCTATTATATACTCAATGCATGCTATGGGAACTGTCTTAATAAGAGCACAACAAGCCCTTGAATCTATACATTTTCACCAAACATTGAATAATTTTGTAGCGGGTTAAAAGTTCGATTTCATGAAATTTTCAGGAGTTCTGCGTCTGATTTGTACTGTTTTCGTTAGATCTATCTGTTTTCTATTATATACTTAATGCATGCTATGGGAACTGTCTTAATAAGAGCACAACAAGCCCTTGAAGCTATACATTTTCACAAAACATCGAATAATTTTGTTGCGAGCTCAAAGTCCAATTTCATGAAATTTTCAGGAGTTCTGCGTCTAAATTGTACTGTTTTCGCCAGATCTATCTGTTTTCTATTATATACTTAATGCATGCTATTGGAACTGTCTAAATAAGAGCACAACAAGCCCTTGAATCTATACATTTTCACCAAACATTGAATAATTTTGTTGCGAGCTCAAAGTCCAATTTCATGAAATTTTCAGGAGTTCTGCGTCTGATTTGTACTGTTTTCGTTAGATCTATCTGTTTTCTATTATATACTCAATGCATGCTATGGGAACTGTCTTAATAAGAGCACAACAAGCCCTTGAATCTATACATTTTCACAAAACATCGAATAATTTTGTTGCGAGCCCAAAGTCTAATTTCATGAAATTTTCAGGAGTTCTGTGTCTGAATTGTACTGTTTTCGTCAGAACTATCTGTTTTCTATTATATATCCAATGCATGCTATGGGAACTGTCTTAATAGGAGCACAACAAGCTCTTGAATCTATTCATTTTCACCAAACATTGAATAATTTTGTTGCGAGCTCAAAGTCCAATTTCATGAAATTTTCAGGAGTTCTGCGTCTGAATTGTACTGTTTTCGTTAGATTTATATGTTTTCTATTATATACTCAATGCATGCTATGGGAACTGTCTTAATAAGAGCACAACAAGCCCTTGAATCTATACATTTTCACCAAACATTGAATAATTTTGTTGCGAGCTCAAAGTCCAATTTCATGAAATTTTCAGGAGTTCTGCGTCTGAATTGTACTGTTTTCGTTAGAACTATCTGTTTTCTATTATATATCCAATGCATGCTATGGGAACTGTCTTAATAGGAGCACAACAAGCTCTTGAATCTATTCATTTTCACCAAACATTGAATAATTTTGTTGCGAGCTCAAAGTCCAATTTCATGAAATTTTCAGGAGTTCTGCGTCTGAATTGTACTGTTTTCGTTAGATTTATATGTTTTCTATTATATACTCAATGCATGCTATGGGAACTGTCTTAATAAGAGCACAACAAGCCCTTGAATCTATACATTTTCACCAAACATTGAATAATTTTGTTGCGAGCTCAAAGTCCAATTTCATGAAATTTTCAGGAGTTCTGCATCTGAATTGTACTGTTTTCGTTAGAACTATCTGTTTTCTATTATATACTCAATGCATGCTATGGGAACTGTCTTAATAAGAGCACAACAAGCCCTTGAATCTATACATTTTCACAAAACATCGAATAATTTTGTTGCGAGCTCAAAGTCCAATTTCATGAAATTTTCAGGAGTTCTGTGTCTGAATTGTACTGTTTTCGTCAGATCTATCTGTTTTTTATTATATACTCAATGCATGCTATGGGAACTGTCTTAATAGGAGCACAACAAGCTCTTGAATCTATTCATTTTCACCAAACATTGAATAATTTTGTTGCGAGCTCAAAGTCCAATTTCATGAAATTTTCAGGGGTTCTGTGTCTGAATTGTACTGTTTTCGTTAGATCTATCTGTTTTCTATTATATACTCAATGCATGCTATGGGAACTGTCTTAATAAGAGCACAACAAGCCCTTGAATCTATACATTGTCACCAAACATTGAATAATTTTGTAGCGAGTTAAAAGTTCGATTTCATGAAATTTTCAGGAGTTCTGCGTCTGAATTCTACTGTTTTCGTTAGATTTATATGTTTTCTATTACATACTCAATGCATGCTATGGGAACTGTCTTAATAAGAGCACAACAAGCCCTTGAATCTATACATTGTCACCAAACATTGAATAATTTTGTAGCGAGTTAAAAGTTCGATTTCATGAAATTTTCAGGAGTTCTGCGTCTGAATTGTACTTTTTTCGTTAGATCTATCTGTTTTCTATTATATACTTAATGCATGCTATGGGAACTGTCTTAATAAGAGCACAACAAGCCCTTGAATCTATACATTTTCACCAAACATTGAATAATTTTGTAGCGGGTTAAAAGTTCGATTTCATGAAATTTTCAGGAGTTCTGCGTCTGAATTGTACTGTTTTCGTTAGATTTATACGTTTTCTATTATATACTCAATGCATGCTATGGGAACTGTCTTAATAAGAGCACAACAAGCCCTTGAATCTATACATTGTCACCAAACATTGAATAATTTTGTAGCGAGTTAAAAGTTCGATTTCATGAAATTTTCAGGAGTTCTGCGTCTGAATTCTACTGTTTTCGTTAGATCTATCTGTTTTCTATTATATACTCAATGCATGCTATGGGAACTGTCTTAATAAGAGCACAACAAGCCCTTGAATCTATACATTTTCACCAAACATTGAATAATTTTGTAGCGGGTTAAAAGTTCGATTTCATGAAATTTTCAGGAGTTCTGCGTCTGATTTGTACTGTTTTCGTTAGATCTATCTGTTTTCTATTATATACTTAATGCATGCTATGGGAACTGTCTTAATAAGAGCACAACAAGCCCTTGAAGCTATACATTTTCACAAAACATCGAATAATTTTGTTGCGAGCTCAAAGTCCAATTTCATGAAATTTTCAGGAGTTCTGCGTCTAAATTGTACTGTTTTCGCCAGATCTATCTGTTTTCTATTATATACTTAATGCATGCTATTGGAACTGTCTAAATAAGAGCACAACAAGCCCTTGAATCTATACATTTTCACCAAACATTGAATAATTTTGTTGCGAGCTCAAAGTCCAATTTCATGAAATTTTCAGGAGTTCTGCGTCTGAATTGTACTGTTTTCGTTAGATCTATCTGTTTTCTATTATATACTCAATGCATGCTATGGGAACTGTCTTAATAAGAGCACAACAAGCCCTTGAAACTATACATTTTCACAAAACATCGAATAATTTTGTTGCGAGCTCAAAGTCCAATTTCATGAAATTTTCAGGAGTTCTGTGTCTGAATTGTACTATTTTCGTCAGATCTATCTGTTTTCTATTATATACTAAATGCATGCTATGGAAACTGTCTTAATAGGAGCACAACAAGCTCTTGAATCTATTCATTTTCACCAAACATTGAATAATTTTGTTGCGAGCTCAAAGTCCAATTTCATGAAATTTTCAGGAGTTCTGTGTCTGAATTGTACTGTTTTCGTTAGATCTATCTGTTTTCTATTATATACTCAATGCATGCTATGGGAACTGTCTTAATAAGAGCACAACAAGCCCTTGAATCTATACATTTTCACCAAACATTGAATAATTTTGTAGCGAGTTAAAAGTTCGATTTCATGAAATTTTCAGGAGTTCTGCGTCTGAATTGTACTGTTTTCGTTAGATTTATATGTTTTCTATTATATACTCAATGCATGCTATGGGAACTGTCTTAATAAGAGCACAACAAGCCCTTGAATCTATACATTGTCACCAAACATCGAATAATTTTGTTCTGAGCTAAAAGTCCAATTTCATGAAAGTTTCAGGAGTTCTGTGTCTGAATTGTACTGTCTTCGTTAGATCTATCTGTTTTATATTATATACTCAATGCATGCTATGGGAACTGTCTTAATAAGAGCACAACAAGCCCTTGAATCTATACATTGTCACCAAACATTGAATAATTATGTAGCGAGTTAAAAGTTCGATTTCATGAAAATTTCAGGAGTTCTGCGTCTGAATTCTACTGTTTTCGTTAGATCTAACTGTTTTTTATTATATACTTAATGCATGCTATGGGAACTGTCTTAATAAGAGCACAACAAGCCCTTGAATCTATACATTTTCACAAAACATTGAATTATTTTGTAGCGAGTTAAAAGTTCGATTTCATGAAATTTTCAGGAGTTCTGCGTCTGATTTGTACTGTTTTCGTTAGATCTATCTGTTTTCTATTATATACTCAATGCATGCTATGGGAACTGTCTTAATAAGAGCACAACAAGCCCTTGAATCTATACATTTTCACCAAACATTAAATAATTTTGTAGCGAGTTAAAAGTTCGATTTCATGAAAATTTCAGGAGTTCTGTGTTTGAATTGTATTTTTTTTTTGTCAGATCTAACTGTTTTTTATTGTATTCTCCATGCATGCTATCAGAACTCCTCTCAAAGGAGCATTACAGCCCATTGAATCAATACATTTTCACCAATTATTTAAGGATTTTGTTACGATTTCATGAAATTTTCAGGAGTTTTGTCATTTAAATATTTTTAATACATAACTGTAGTTTTATATTCGCTTATTGCTCGTGGCAATGTATTCGTACTATGGTTTGAGCAGGTCTAAGGAACTTCGTGTCACGACTAACCCTAATAGAAAGTTACTTGATGAAATCTGTAAATTGACATTAGTCTTGTAAAAACCCCGGAACTATTTCTGAAAATTATCAGGAACTGTTTTTAGTATCGAAAAGCTTATTCATACCAATTTTTGTGTGGATTCCTGAAAAATGCTCTGCTACGCGAAGTTAGCAGAGCATAATTTCATTTAACTTTTTTCAGGTAAAAACGCCAGAACTATTCCTGAAAACTATCAGGAACTATAGAACTCACCTGCATGCGAACAGAACTCTAATTTATTTATGCTCTGCCAGAAGATGCTCTGCTAACTTCACCGACATTACCGCATCTAGATGCGTTTAATATTACAAGATCATTGTTTAATGTTGGTGAATAATAAACCTTACTGCTTCGTAACAAAGCCTGCTTCTACAGAGACGAGAAGCGGTGAGACGACCCCGGGTTCGAGGCCCGGTAGCGCACTATCGAATGCCACTGGAGTGGTTAGAAGACCAAGTTCCGCGCCGAGAAAGCCTAGGCCTGCGTCGATTGCTGGTACAGGGGTTAATACGCCTAGAGGTAAGGATTTGTGCTTTACTTGTTTGATGTAAAATGTTTAAATCAATTTGGAATTTGAAGCGGCCCTGCAGATTGAAATTGAACACTGTTGTACGTAAAATATTGTTTGAGAAAGGTTAGTCGTAAATCTTTAAAATATTACCGAAAGGTAATAAGGAAGAAAGGGATGAGAGGCTGCTCCACAGTTTAACTTTTGCCGTCTCATCGTTCACTGGTAACTGAAGTAACCTATGTACCTTGTTGTAAATAAATTATTTTGTATTTTCAATGTTGCCTTGCACTGTGTTGTGAATAACCATTTCTGTTCCATAGACTGACGGATTAGTTCCAATATTCGATTAAGATTCAATAGATTTTCCCCCTCATTCATAATGGTCCGCGGAATACAAAATGTTGCAAAGTACCGTTTTTTCTCACATTGACTCCGTCGATAGAAAGATACAGGATTATAATTAAAAGTAAGTTAGCAGGCCATTTTGATTAAGGGGTAAGTAATTAACTAATCAAAGTTACTGCGTTTACTGAGTGACGAAGTAATAACGATCTTTGATGTGAATGGAAATGCAGAATACGGGAATGGCTGTACTTTGAGGTAGGTTTGAATTCATCCGAAGTTAAAGGACACCGGATAAAGTCGAGATTTTCCTTCGTACCGTACGTAAGAACCAATGGTGCTTATGAAATAAGTTTTTCCTGTTTTACTTGGACGTCACAAAATTCAAATTAAATAACCAATACTCGGAAATAAAGTGATCACTTTTATTTTTTGTACACTTTAATCTTTTTAAAGTATAGTAAAGAAGCGAACAAAAAACCTTACTTGTAAGATAGTTTTCAAGTTGGAGCAAAATTATTGTAGCTCCAACCCATTTTATCGCCTAGATAATCTGTATGATATCAGAGGCCTATGTCCAGTATTGGACTAGTATTAGATGATACGGATCCTATGGGATGCCAGGTCAGGCAGGCCGTATGCTAGTTTACCTCCTTGGTAGTATAAAAAAACGAATACCTCTGTAACAAAGCAATAATTATTTAGTAACAGAGAAAATAACAATGAAATAAACAAAATAAATCTTGTATTTACCATTGAGCTAACTGTAGTCTGTTGCAAAGAACAAACAAACCACAGGCAGCGCAACTGATCCATATCAATACCAGTCGGAAGTGTCCCCAAGACGCTGACTGCATTGCCTCGCTGTATGGCGATGCTGTTGCGCTGCGCCAGATACTGAAAAATAAAACATAATAAAAAGAAAAAGAATCGTCAAGTGGAGAGACTATTGCAAAGAAAAATGTGAAATTAAAACCATGTTATTGTGATGGATGGTTAGATGGACTGGGTAATTTGGTTATTGGGGAGAGTACGGACGTCTACCATAAACATAGTCTCATTATTATTATTACGTATATAAGAAATACCCTACAACTACTTATACCTGGCCTTAAAATTACTGGCCAGCTCTCGGGTCACTTATCGTTTTGACCAGCGGCTCTATTGTCAAACTCAACTGGTAATCGTAATCGGCTTCAGTCTGGCCTTTAAAACCTAGCCTGGACTTCGATTGTCACGTTTCGTATTGTGTAAATACCTGGTACCGAACACTAGTTGAATACCTTAGACAATACCGACAACATTCTGACTGGGTCTACAACTGGCGATCATCGGTTTGAAGTTCACTGGTAATGGATTTTAAGTTACAATAAGGCAGGTCTTTGAAGATAGGAAGGGGTTGTTTGCCACCTTGGTGGTATAAAAAATGGTAAAACTGTGTCAACATCATCACCAGCCTATAATAGTCCACTGCTGGACATAGGCCTCCCCTAATGAGCGCCATAGATGGCATCATTATTTGGGGGTTATTGCCCATAATCCCCACGCTGGGCATGCGGGTTGGAGATCGCAGTTCGGTGTAGTTGTTCTGCAGAAGGCGCTGCTGCCCGCCCCCCGCTGTTTCCCTTAGTCGCCTCTTACGACACCCACGGGAAGAGTTGGGGTTGTGTGGCAAATCTGTGTAACATGTGGAAATGGTTCCAGACATAATGTCGCAGAGCCTGGTGAGCACTCCGTGCGTGTCTCGCGACGGCACGGCGTTGCTGGAGACGCCGCGCCGCACGCCCGCCGCCGCCCCGCGCCGCCCGCGCCCCGCCTCGCTCTACGCCAGCGCTAAACCTGGTAACTATACTGACGACCACTGTGGCGCGGTGGGCGAAGGTCCGCCTGCGACGCAGGTGGTTGCGGGTTCGATTCCCGCCTCGGGACAAATATTTGTACGATCTGCAGATATTTGTTCAGGGGTTCTGGTTGTTTTCTATGTATAATAAAAAATATCTATCTATTTAATAATATTGTATTATGTATATCAGTCATCTAGTACCCATAACACAAGCTCTGCTTAGCTTGGGGCTAGATGATGCTGTGTGGATTGTCCAGCATTAT
This sequence comes from Eupithecia pulchellata, assembly GCA_963931895.1. NCBI lineage: Eukaryota > Metazoa > Arthropoda > Insecta > Lepidoptera > Geometridae > Eupithecia > Eupithecia pulchellata. The sequence goes on from OZ007539.1 coordinate 10,503,125, forward strand.
TTATTTATATCACAACGAATGAATGAATGAATGAAAAGTGTTCATTCATTCATTCATTCGTGTAATTTTTGCTATAAATAAACAGTTACATAATCTTATATCTAAATTAAATAAAAACGTACAATAGGCGGCACAACGATACTGCATTGATCTTTTTTTCTATTCTGTTTATTGAGATGCACAAAACATAAAATAATCACAAAATACACTAAATTTAAATGTGATCTATAGCTTGATTATTTTACAACTTATGTGCATATAAAGAATCCATATGAACGAGTAGAACTGTAGAGCAAACAACTTAGTTTAACAACAATTTTAAGCGGATACCTATTACCTAATTATTAACTAAGTACTTTCACAATTTTAAGCAAACAATTAGGAACTTAAGTTATTTTAGAGTTTTAGTAAACTGGCTTAATTTGGGAACAAAAATGTCAAGTACAGTGTGATCATTAATTAAACTAATAGTTTAGGAGTTGCCAAGTACAATGTACTGACGGGCCATTCTGGTCAGGGGGTTGAAAAATGAAATATTGTTGTCTGACGTATATCGATATCATATCTATCGAATTTGCGTTTAACCTAAAACAACTTGACATCAAAAAATGGCGGCTTCTATAGTGATGTGCCATCTTGATAAATATATAATGCTGAACAATCCATACATCAATATCTGCCCAAAGCTAAGCATAACTATATTTCTCAAACATATACCAACATAATAGTACCTAATCAAAGAAGGGTTTCTCTTACTTCTTTGCTATAATGTCATACAATAATGTTGCCATTGTCTCCCCGCTTCTTCGTCAAGGTCTTGATAGAAATGGAACGCATCCAAACTAAGTTTCTTTTTAAGACATCCTCCTAGGGTGGCGCTACTGTTGTTTTTCGCTTCCCGCCTTTTTGCAACTCCGTTTAAGTTTTTGCGCGTTGTATTTTCAATGATAAAACTCAGTTTCTCACAATTACAAAAGAATCTTTCACTTTATCCGATCAAAATCCTACAGTTCTTGTGTTGTAATGTGAAAATATAAGATTCGGAGGTATAACCTCCGAATACGCATTAAAAAAAACGGTGGAGTATCTGAACGTCACAATAAAAAATATATTTATATTTAATGATTGTTTATTGTATTGTTTATTTCTTTGATTGTGATATATGTATGTTTTCTAGATAAAACGCCGGTTTTAATGGTATATGAACATCATACTTAATATTTCTGTGAAGTTTATAAAATTTGAAATCAAAACCGGCCGAAAATTTCTCCTAATATTTTTTTGAGCATTTTTTTAATTATTAAAATAAAGGTTTATTAAATTGATATTAAATCAAACTTATTCGATAGATATTAAAGAAAACAATGTAATTTTTCGTGTTGCAATAACTTTAATACTTTTTTTTTGGCAAATTATTTTCTCGGGAAAGTCGCGAAATTTTCCGCGAATTTTTTATGGCGCCAAGCGCGGACGTATGCTACCCCCTGTCGCCGCGCGGGCCGGACGTTCAAGTGGTTAATAGGTAACATTAAATATTTTGACAAGAATAACGTATAAGTTTATACATATATCTGAAGTCACTTCAGTGTTAATAATTAACGATAAAATTTCAAAAATGTCATTATTGTAAATACGCGACCCGCCTCTTTCTAGGCCAACGCTAAATCAGGTAACTAACTCTGATACCGAATTCTCTAACGGAACTTGGTATTGAGCACGCTTGGCCAGATGTCGCTCCATTCCAAACCAACAATAGCTAAGGAACTAATGTTAGCTTTTGGTATAGTTACATATATAAATAATTACCTATAATTATTGACATGTATCAAGTTCACATTAAACTTAGATTTCGATTGGCAAAACAAAGTGTATTAGACACATAAAGTTGTATATGATACTAGTGGTTTCTTTTTCACTTCTTCCACTAGTGGAAAAAGTTGAAGTAAAGAGAAATCAATAACAAATTATTTCTTTTATATAACAATTAATTGTATTAAATTAGATTTATGTAAGGCTCAAGAAATAACGTTATTGAATGTGGATCTTTAGTTGTAATTTTTGACAGTTTACTATGAAATTGTGTCAAAAGTTACAAAATAGTTCTGTTTGTAATTACAGCGACGCCGACCGCGCCCGGCGAGGGTAAGCCGCCCGTGCACAGGAAACCAAAGCCATCCAAAGAACATGAAAAGGTAACAAATAAACCAAACTGTCACTATAAAGTGGGGTCAACACACCGAGGAGGTACCGAGGGAGGGCCGCGGGTTCAAGTCCCGCAGAAATCGAAATTTTTCGGGAAAAATATTAAATTTCCTACCACCAGCCTATATAGTCCACTGCTGGACATAGGCCTCCCCTAATGAGGGCTATAAATGGCATTTTATCATTTGGGGGTTATTGCCCATAATCCCCACGCTGGGCATGCGGGTTGGGGATTGCAGTTCGGTGGAGTTGTTCTGCAGAGGGCGCTGCTGCCCGCCCCCCGGTGGTTTCCCTTAGTCGCCTATTACGACACCCACGGGAAGAGTGGGGGTGGTGAAATCTAAGCCGGCACCACACGGCGTTTTCTGTGTATAATTAAAAATATCTATGCTTTAAGTATATCAATATCTGTTGTAAATGAAACTCCGATACCAAAAACTACGACTTTTATTATGATTCAACACGATTACAATATTTAGGAAAATAATGTGAACTTTACATGAGCGGTCTTGGAGCCACAGAGAGGGGTATACTATTTGGCAGACGTCATTTGGAGTGAGAGACAGACGAGAAGTTTGACAGTGACAATGTCTACTTTCTTCCAACAATATCTAGTACCCATAACATAAGCTTGCTTAACTATCCGGGTCTAGATGATGGTGCGTGTATTATTCAGCATTATTTATGTATTATTAATTGCAGACTCCCCGCGGCAAGTCATTGTCGGCGTCGCCGGGCCGCGCGCTGTCTCCGTCGCCGCGCGCCTCGAAAGAACCCAGTGTAGACAAGGACTTACATACCAAGGTACACAAAATTATACTACTGGCCGTATGGTGTGTGAAGTGTGTAATAATAATAATATTCGTACTATAAGTATATTGCCGTGTGGTGCCGGCATAGAATTTCACCACCCCAACTCTTCCCGTGGGAAACACAGCGGGGGAAGGGCAGCAGCGCCTTCTGCAGAACAACTACACCGATCTCCAACCCGCATGCCCAGCTTGGGGAATGAATGATGAAATCTATGGCGCTCATTAGGGGAGGTCTATGTCCAGCAGTGGACTATTATAGGCTGGTGATGAAGTATATACCTGAGCCAGTTCTCGAAAATAGCCGTGCCACGCTCTATTGGGACCGATCTATCATTACTGACAGGACTATTCTAGCGAATAAGCCTGATATTGTATTGATAGATCGGTTAGAACGGAAGGCGGTGCTCGCTGATGTCACCACACATGGTGGTAACCTCGTTAAAGCTGTAAAGATAAACTTAGCAAATATCTTGACTTAGCTAATGAGGTTGTCGGCATTTGGGGTGTTGATTCAGCGACCATCGTCCCGATAGTCGTTTCAGTTAACGGTGTAATAGCGAAGAGTCTCGACCAATATCTCATCACACTCTCGCTAGAAAGTTGAATCAAGGGTCAGATCCAAAAAAGGCAGTACTCCTGGACTCTGCGCGTATCGTCATTAAGTTCCTCTCTCTGCAGCCCTAGTCACCGGCCGCTTGAGCCTAGCTTCGTGGTCGGTGATCCACCGTTTTCATATATTTTTTACTGTAGAGTTATGTTATAATAATTTTGGTGTATTTTCTATGGTAAAAAGTTTTTTTTTTACGAGATGTATAAATAAATGAAGTGGAATAATAATGCTGGACAATCCACACAGCATTATAGCCCCAAGCTAAGCAGAGCTTGAGTTATGGGTACTAGATAACTGCTATATACATAACTAGCGGTCCGTCCCGGATTCGCACAAGTAGGTACTTATCTAATAAAAACAGAATTTGAATCCCTAATTTTTTTTAAATATCCCATAGCCTATGTTCATCAGGGAAAATTTAGAATTTTAATGGCGAAAGAATTTTCAGTCAAATAGGTCCAGTAGTTTCGGAGCCTATTCAATTCAAACAAATAATCAAATCTCACCTCTATATAATAATAATAATATACAAGTACATAGATAGATATTTTTTTTATTATACATTAAAAACGTCCCGAACCAATATTTGCAGATCGTACAAACATTTGTCCCGAGGGCCGCCTCGGGACAAATGTTTGTTACGAAACCGCAACCTCCGTCGCAGGCGGACCTTCGCCCACCGCACTTTAGGAGTCTTTTTTTCTAAATTCTCACATTATTTCGCTTGTTGATGCTGATTATAATGTTTATTTCCCAGCCCGTGTCGACGGATGTGCAACAGGTGAGCGCGCTCGAAGTAACGCACAAGTTGGAGGCGCTGCAGATACAGAACGGACACGCGCCCGCCCAAGTTAGTACTATCAACATTATTAATAGGAATAGGCAGAATAAACATATTATTTGTGAAGAAAACACGTCGGAATTATAAACAGGAATAGTCAGAATGAACAATTTAGTTTTAAAGAAAACACGTTAGGAAATAATTTCATTTATAACGGGATATTTACCATGATTAGAGTTTTGAGTTTTCCAATATTTCGGCACAGTTACATGCGCCATGATCACGGAACAACTTATAAATGACTTTAGTGTTAATAACCATGATAGTTTTAAAAGTTTTATTAGGAAATAATTTATACTTAAAGCTTTGGCGACGGACGAATTTCCCATATAAACGTAATATTCAAATGATTTGTAATTTGCATTTTTTCACCATGATCTGTAATTGTATTAGAGTAGTATTTATCTAGATAATACCGCAAGCTTTTTTGAAAATACTTACCTATCTACAGAAATAAATCTTTCCTCTTCATAATACACAACAACAACAACATCAGCCTATATACTCCACTGCTGGACATAGGCCTCCCCTATTGAGCGCCATATGTGGCATTATTCATCATTTGGGGGTTATTGCCCATAATCCACACGCTGGGCATGCGGGTTGGGGATAGCAGTTCGGAGGAATTGTTCTACAGAGGGCGCTGCTGCCCGCCCCGCGGTGTGTTTCCCTTAGTCGCCTCTTACGACACCCACGGGAAGAGTTGGGGTGGTGCAATTCTAAGCCGGCACCACACGGCTTCTAAGGCGGCACCACACGGCATAATACACTGTCACTCCCTAAATAAATGTTTTCTATTCTAATCTTAGTATAGAAAACATTAGGGGGTGAAGGTGTGATTCCCCAAATAGGGGAACAAAAGAAGATCTCCTCTGTTTTCCCTTTTAGTTCAGGCAATGCTGACAGAGGTCGCTACGACTTCATCTTTTTGGGGACTATAATATCTTACCGAAAGAGTGTCTAATCTAAACAACTGCCAGTTCAAAAAACTTATGAAGTACCTTATTTTCCAGCAAATAACCGAAACCCAAGAAGCAACTGAAACGAAACCCGAAACTGAACTGAAACCCGATGTGAAAGAAGCCGATATGCCGACTGAAACCGAAGCCCAGAAGCCAGCTGTAACACAGGAGAAGCCTCTTGAAACACAGAAACCCGTTGAAGTACAGAAACCCGTTGAAACACAGAAGCCCGTTGAGAAAGAGAAATCGGTGGAAAAGAAAGAAGAAAAGAAGGAATCTTCGCAGGAGAGGAGTGATGAGTCAGATATGACAGGTATTCTATAAAATTACTATTTGTTCTTTGGATAGATCAGGTGAGGTTCCTGTAGATTGTTTGCAGTTAGCGGAATCGTTTCAATTGTAAATAGTGGGTCTTACTTGATTCTGTTATTTGATTTAATATTCTTGATAACAAAGATTCTCTAAATCTATTTATTTATGTATAAAATGTAGTATTTACTATTATTTATGTATAAAATGTAGTATTTACTATTATTTATGTATAAAATGTAGTATTTACTATTAAAACAATTGAGCTAGTTGCAGACTGTTGCAAACAATCTACATGTAGCTCAAATAATCCACATCAAAACCAGTCGGAAGGTCCCCAGGACGCTGGCTGCTTTGCCTCGTTGTATGGCAATGCTGATGCGCTGCGCCAGATACTGACCAGCTCTCGGGTCACACGTCGCTGCGACCAGACGCTCAGATAATGTTTTAAATACCCGTAGAGACTGGTTTCCCCACGGACCTAATTATAAAATTTGTTCCAGCCTCAATGATTGGCCGTAAGATCACAACGGAAGAACAAGCTAAAGCAGCGCTCGCTGAGAGACGGCGGCGGGCGAGAGAGGAGTTGGAGAGACAAGCTGAGTTGGAGAGGCAGAGGTAATATTTTAGTTTCATTTGGGGATAAAAAGGAAGGAATAAATAAGTAAGGTAGCACACAAAGATATAAAAATGGAAAGAGTACATTCTAACCTAAAAAATTAATTCCTAATTAATTAACTCCTATTATTTATATAATAAGAGTTAATAATAGCATTCCCAGAGCACTCGCTTTAGTTACATTGCGCTATGCACAACTTCCAAAAGATTGTTTAAAGCGCTTTGGTACAGCTTTGGTACTTCAAAAACATATATCCATCTCTTTCAGACTACAAAGAGAAGCCGAAGAGGAGATGGAGAGACAACGCATCGAAGAGGAGAGGCAAAAGAAAGAAGAAGAAGAGGCGAAGGAGCTAGCGCGGCTGCAGCGGGCTATGGAGGAAGAGAAACTGAGGAAAGCTATTGAGGTATAGAAGAGATTAGAATAGAATATTTCTTTGAAGTATTTTTGTACAGGGTTATAGGTAGACTAGCGGTCCGCCCCGGCGTCCCTTGGTATTTGGCAAAAATTCAATTTTCATGCGGAACCCTAATTTTTTTTTATAAATATTCTATAGCCTATGTTCATCACGGAAAATTCAGGATTCTAATGGTGAAAGAATTTTTCAAATCGGTCCAGTAGTTTCGGAACCTATTCAATTCAAGCAAAAAACAAACCATCAAATCTTTCCTCTTTATAATATTAGTATAGATATTCAATAACCTCTTAAAGGCTTGGGTAGATTAAGACGAACAACTTTTGAAATAATCCACTTTGGCTCAATTATTTCAATTTAAAATACATAATAGTTCTAATATGGTTATTTCCTACATACATCTATTTGTATTTACAGTTACAACAACAACTCGAGCGCGATGAAGCCGAGCGTAAAACTCGCGAAGAGGCGGAGAAGCTAGCCAAGCTTAAAGAAGAGGAGGAAAAGAGGAAAGCGGCGGAAGAAGCAGAAAAACTGCGGAGGGAGGAAGCGGAAAGGGAGGAGAAAGAACGGATCGCGAGGAAGCAGAGAGTTGAGGCTATCATGGCGAGGACGCGGCTTAGGAAGGTAAATTATAGAAACGACAGAAAACCACAGAATTATTTATATACATATATATACACGTGATTTTCTAAATGACTCGGCTGATACAGTCGCTGCATTCCGAATTACGATTACAGCTGATAGCGATCACAACGATATTTTGCGTTCCAAATTAGATAATCACGATATTGACAGTTGAGTGTCAGTTTTGACAGCGCTCACAGTGATTTCATTCTGTAGCATGGTCGGTGATATCGCAAAATGGCGCCTGTGACGTCATCTATGACGTCAGACGCGACATCGCTGTCGCGATGTTGTCGCGCTTACAGTAATTCGGAACGTTTGTGAGCGCGATAATAGTGATTTTAGGGTAATTCGGAATGCACTGAATATAGGTCCATGCCTTGCGGAAGTGAAAAGGCGACAAAAAGAACGAATTTTCAGAATTCAATTTTAAGAATTCAATTTTAAGAATTTTCTACATACACGTGGTTGTCTAAACGACTCGGCCGATGTAGGACACGACCTTGCCTTGATGTAAGTGAAGAAAGGTGTAACAGAAAACATTTACAAAAAAGAATAATTTACATGAGTCACGTTATTAGTGTCGTATGGTTTTTCTCCCCAGTGTTCTGCTCGTATTTTATGTATGATAAAAATGACGGTCCGCACCAACTTCACATGGGTATTTAATAAAAATTATAAATTTTTACACACTTCAGGTTATATTATGGAATTATTAATTCGGAACTATTGGACCGATTTCTAAAACTCTTTCACCATTAGAATTATAGTACTATATCCTACACTATCCCTGATTAACGTAGAATATTTTCAAAAAAGTTACGATCCGTATAACCTTCAACACTGTAACTCAACATGTAAACATCTAAACTTTTTCTTGAAAACCTACCCCGTGCAAAGCCGGGCCGGATGGCTAGTATAATATAATATATATAAACATATACTTTCAGGCCGAAGAAGACAAGAAACAACAAGAGAACAAACCAGCCCCTGATGCAACGCCGGCCGCGCGCGTCGACAACGGCGCGCCGGCGCCGGCGCGAGACAACGGGAACGTGGCAACGGACGATCTACTAGGATTCACCACTAGTCAGGTACCGCCACTATATCACCACATGTATCATTACTAGCCAGCCGTGTGGTGCCGGCATAGAATTTCACCACCCCAACTCTTCCCGTGGGTGTCGTAAGAGGCGACTAAGGGAATCACACCGGGGGGCGGGCAGCAGCGCCCTCTGCAGAACAACTCCACCGAACTGCGATCCCCAACCCGCATGCCCAGCGTGGGGATTATGGGCAATAACCCCCACATAATGATGCCATCTATGGCGCTCATTAGGGGAGGCCTATGGTCCAGCAGTGGACTATATAGGCTGGTGATGATGAATACTAATAATAGCAGATAATGGTGAAAATATGCTCAAATTACAAATCATTTTGGTATTACGTTTGTATTGGAAATTCATCCGCCTGGAGCCTTGAGTGGACAAATTATAGAGTTTTAGAAGTTAAAAAATAACAAAGCTGAGGCTCAGCTTATGTGGTTATCACGACCATGCGAAGTAACGCTGAGTGACGGCCATATTTGCCTTATTAAATAACCTACTTTACAACTTAATTTTAAGATTGCTGTGTACCTATATCATTGTGTTGTTTGATTAAGGTAAATAAAAACATTTTCTTTCTTTCTTCTTTCTTTTCTTTCAAGTGTTTTTCCAATGCGGCCAAAGCCAAGCAATCAATGTAGTTGACTGAGTTGAAAATATGAAACAAATTCATTAACGAGTGCTTGATGTTGCAGGTGGAAGTAGCTAAAGTCCCAGAAATCAAGTCAGCGCCGCTCCCGGGGTCCGCGGAGATTCCACCGCCGGCGGAGCCTACCAACGGCAACCACACGGCCGATCTACTAGGCCTGTCCCTACAAAATAATGTGAGTAAGAGTAGCTTACCACTCTCCCCCCCCCCCCCCCATTTATTCGGCGAGGTAATTCCTCTGTACCCAAGTACGATCCTATCCATTAATAACTAACTAACCTTTTAAAAGATGTTTTTTATTTGACTAAAGTCCGCTTGCACTACTACACTCGAGAGCAATGAATCCGGGTCACTCAAAAAAAAAAAAATCTCGGAAAGTAACCCTTAGTTGCATTAACCTAGCATTCTTACTTTCCGAGATTTTTTTTTTCTTTGAGTGACCCGGATTCATTGCTCTCGAGTGTATTTTAATTGCATTGTCTAATCATATTCTAATTTTTAGTGGGGGAACTAAGATCTGCTTTGACATCTCGCAGGGAGTGCCCATGCCGATCTCAGTTTATTGTGCATTATACCCATACCTAAACAGGCTAACCTAACCTAACCAGCCCAGTTTCTTTTTCACTTCTTCCACTAGTGAACAAAAAATTTAAGTGAAGAGAAATCAATAACAAGTTATTTATATTTTTATAGTAATTAACCATGTAATTTAACTTGTCTAAGTGCTTATTTTGTAAACCAAAAGAAATCAAAGTTGTTGAATCTGAATCATATTAAAATTTTACGTATTTGTATTGTTTCGACAACTCACTAATCTCGTTTTAGCTACTTATGCAAGCGGATCTTAATTTCTTCTTAAAGAAAAGCACAGATAACGACAAATTTACCCTCTAATTCCAGTCTGAGGACAAACCAGTCGAGCAACCAACGAAAGCAACAGAGCCAACCAACAATGGCAACGGCGACGGCTCCCACGTCAACCAACTCAACCAACCGTTGACCAACGCCGGTCTCTCGGCTAACTTCATACAGAATGAGATCACCACGAACCAGGAGCAAACCAAACTACCCGACAAGATACTTGACGATGACTTCACTACGCTCAATGGGCACAACACGCATAGCCACCCACTTACATTGCAAAATGCAATCTAATTGTAGAGAGATATGGTTGAAATTGAAACTGCGTAAGCGGTCGCATAGGAACGGAAGGGAATACGTTTGTTGCGATGATACCTAATGGGTAGGGAAAGGTTGCTTTCGAGTATATGTATTGGTTGGATGGTTGCGGCCAATTTCGATGCGATTTTGGATTTGCTTCACGCTTCTTTTAAGTGATATAAAGTTAATAAAACCAGTTATCAGCAAGATTACTGATAGAAAATGAAATCTGAAAGCGTAATAACCAGTGTTTTAAAGACATACATAGGTTTAACTTAAGTTTTCCTATTTTTTCCATTTATTGGGTAAAACTTTTAGCGGAGAAAATTACAAATAAATAACCAAATTAAAACTAGGTTTTTTACAATTGAAACAATTAAGGTAACTGTAGACTGTTGGACACAATCTTCAGGTAGCTCAACTGATTCACAGCAATAGCAGTCGGAAGCGTCCCCGAGACGCTGACTGCATTATTTCCTTGGATTGTAAAGAGTGCAGTTCTCTACTTTCTTAAATCTACTGAAATAATCTAGACAAAATGAGACCTGCTGAATGAAATAAATCCGTTCTTACGTTATATCATGGTAATTCCAGTATATTTCCATATCGCTCAAGATTTCTTTGAATTTGTTTTCTGTAAGACCTATTTGACAATTGCTTGTGTAATAAATGTGTAATCTTATTGTTAATTAATCTTTGACCGAGAAATACTTTCGTATTATCAGTCATCTAATACCCATAACACAAGCTCTGCTTAGCTTGGGGCTAGATGATGCTGTGTGGATTGTCCAGCATTATTATTATTATTTTATAGTAAGGTCGAAATAAAACGATTCGAGTGGTAGTCAATCTACCTATACTATATAATATACAATGATCTAAGTCTACCCAAAATACATAGGTTTAATTAAAAACGCACACTACCTACCTAATAAAAATACGACATCACTGCATTACCTAGATTTCACACTGAAAACAATTATATTTGCCTTGATTTGTGTACATTTTTATGCTTTTTTTATCTATAAACGGGATACAAAATCGGTGCTAACTCTTCTGTTCCCAAATCTTCATAAATATTCATAAAATGAATTATTCCTTTAACCAATCCAGCCAATATGTATACTTTGAAACTGGAACGTATAACCAGTTATTATCACCGAAAAACACTGTTTTTCAATATACAAATAATCTAGTACGCTAAGATTGCCTTCAACAATAGTAGAAAATCGACGTTCAGTTTCGAAACAGAGATCATTTTAGCTATTAACTAATCTATCAAAATGATTCCCTATATCTCTTTATCGCGACATTATGCTTGAAAAGGTAGACCAATTTAGCTAATTATTTTTTGTTATGTTTGTTATCTTCGGAAGGTTCTTGTGTAAAAAAACGTAAAGATCACTCACTCCAATTGACCGCGGGCAACGCCGCGGGACGAAGCTAGATCATAATAAAACTTCAAGGTCCGCTCTGAGGTTTCGGATTTGATTCTTGTAGTACTTTTATAGAAGACTGGTTGAATCCAAAATTTAAACGGTAAATCTATCTCGTACCCATAACTCAAGCCTTGCTTATTTAGAGTCTAGATTTTGCTGTTATATGTCTAGAATACAATATGGCGTTGCTTGATCTGTCCCCAAGTCAGCCGTAAGTAAATAGCTCTATTTATCTCTGTTTGGTGACTGAATGCCATCTCTTTCACTCTCATAGAGAGTGAGCGGGACGCTTCGTTCGGGTGGGTTAGTTAGTTCGTAACTTAAAAACTATTAAAAAATTATATCATGTAATGCATTTAATCGCAGCTCCATCGTTCGATGATTTTTTTAACGAATAGCTTTTGGTATTTTGCTATTTTTTGTACGCGACTGGTTTTATTTTTAAATACTTATTGTAAAAATGTCAGGACATTCATTGATAATATGTCATATTATTTTGGTGGTCTTCCAACACCATCTAGGTTCGTTGTTAACCCGTTAAATCATAATGGAGACGTTAATTGATCTTGTATAAAGGCAGAAAAACATAAACCCAAATTATGGAGCCATTGACGTCAAAACCACTTGTATTGTACTAAAATAATGAAGTATTTAAAAATATTGCCCAATGAAATCATATTTGTTTAAAACTCATAAATAAAATTATCGTCAGTCCATTACGTTCTTAATCTCTTATGAACCTCTCTTAACTTCAAGCAAGAAATTGACCTCTAAAGCGATTGCAATAGAGTTCAGTTTCATTTCTCTAGATAAAAGTTATAAAAGTTAGAAAGGGACAAACCATTACTGGTGGGAAAGAGACAAAATAGAACTGAATATGAGAAAGGATTATAAGGGAGAGGTTGTTAGTAATGTTAACAAATAATTTAGGTGAAGACATAACATTTAAATAGGAATTTGCCATTTGAGTCTATAGAGATCAAATTATTAAATCCAGGATAAATCTGAGAATTAACAAGACTGATCTTTATATGCTAAAATGGTTAAAAATCATTAAGTTTAATGAATTTATAGTTGCGTCGAAAGTTAGGTTGTGTGTGTATCGTTAGATTAAGTTTCTATTTATTGTGATTTAATAAATAAATTTTGTATTTTATTCCGTTACGATACATATATATCTATAGATATTGTGCTACATGGTCATATAATTGTAAAACTGGTTTAAAAAAAAAGCTAAAAGATCAGAAAAAGATCAGTTTCGAAAAAACTTCTGAAGAACATACTTCGACCAAATACGAGGTAAATAAGCACAATGTATACAAAAATGCCTTGAGAAATGAATGACTTGGATCGGAATTTCAAACATTTTTAAAGTTTCGAAGCTTTTCCTTTGTTCTAAAGCGTCTATAATATAATTTTACAATCATGTATAGTAGAAGAAAAATAGTAAAATAACGAAGATCTGTTGCTAAGTAGATGACATCTTTTAGCAACACAGAAAACTGCGAGTGCGAGCGAGACAGATATCTCGCGACGCTTCACACGGACTGATTGCGCTTACGCATGTTTTATCAGATTTTTGTTCATACGTCGAATAAATTCCAGTTATGGATTATTTCGCAAATCGTTGGCTTTGGTTAGTCTAATGCCTTTATGTTGTTACATCAAAGGCTTTTACTGGATAGTAGAAATGCTGAATCAATTTCGAGTAGATTTTGAATATGCTAGCCGATCGCCTAGATAATGAAATGTGCAACAAAACGATATAATAATTAATTTATTTAGATACTTGCATAAAACATGTATTATAAGTAGTTAGTATTCAACTAAATAAAATTTTAATTTTCGTTTTTCAATATGACTTCTAATTTAATAAAGTTGATGTCATATTTATAATTTAAAACTTGTAACCTACGCTGCGAGAGTAAACCTTTCGATCGATTTAAGATGGAACTATCTAGAACAAAGTAATGTCAATCGACTGGTCTACGATCGCAATGTGTTTTGTTATCGGCTTCTAAATATAAATACTTGTGAATTAGCTAGCTGAGCTATACTTGGGGTTGAAATATGAAAAATATCCACTATTGTCTTTGTATAAGGTCTATTTTAGAACTTAAATCTGAATCGCTGTTAAATCTAGACCACGGTCCTCAAAGGTACTCTTATACCTTGAGTATCATATACGGTAAAATAATAGAACTGGCTGTCGGTTTTTTCCAATTCACTAACATAATTTTTATTAGATTTTGTAACAAATTAATCAAATTTCTATGCCCTGTAAGCTACTCTCTTGTTATGTTTGAGAACTCAATTTTGGGCATAATATACCTGTATATTTTAATGTTATTTCATGTACTTTTAGTATCATTGTTTATGTAACATTCACTTAAACCCCTAAATAAATCATAAAACGGGATTTTTTTATTTTATTTCTCAAAATATCTAATGACACTGCTTTACCATAGAAATCTATAGGTAGTAACAAGCAAGTTCGCATATCGAAGCGCTAATTTAAACTTTATTACATCATTGTAGAGCCTTTTTCGGTTGTTTTGCTTTTTTATTTTTGCGAATCCATTTTCGCGTTAAAATGTTAAAAATCATGATAAAGTATGTTATCGGATGTCTCTCTTTTACACCGTTTGTTAGGAAGAGAGGTAACCATAATGGTATATTTGTGTGGTTGGACGATTTTCAAACCACAAAAATTATTAATAAATGTATCATGAGAACGAAAGTCTCCTTATTTGGCATGTTTTTTATGGTCTATAACTATTTCTTATGTTATTTCTATAAAAGACTATCGGGTACTTATCGCGTACCTTTTGTTTTATAATTATAACTGTTATTTCTCTCTCTGTCTTCTTCTATAGATAGTAGTCAGAGTGAGAACTTAGCAACTGGTTCGAGTTAGCTGACCATTATGAATAAGGGGTTAATGACGCGATTACAAAGAAAAACACAAAATAGGTTCCGCTTATTAGATGAACCAGTACCTATAGTAATACAATACAGTACCTAATTTTGCAACAGATGAGCTAATGCTATATTGTTTGCAACAGTCAACAGTTATCTCTACCTATTTTATCTGTGTCTCTACTGTTTACTTGTTGTTTTTTAGTTGTATCATTATAATATGTAGGTAATATTATAGACATTAAAGTTGACAATATTATTTTGAAAATCGTTCTATCCACTAGGTATAGGAAATATTATGAAATCTTAGACTTTTGATAGTGTTGTTGGTTAGGCGGTCTAAGTATGAAATCTTCTAATACTACATTTATATACCTACCTACAATCTATTGTATAGTTTATTATGTATCACGACATGGCTTTTAATTATTTCTGTTATAGTTAGCTATCGATGGATGTTTGGCGAAGTTGTAATAAAATATTATGAAATTTTAAGAGTTTTATTTAGGCTCGCGATTACTAATTAAGATAGCGAGTTGCGGACCACAGAAATCTCGTTTTAGTTTTTACCTAAGGTCCCAGGTTTTTTTTTATTGAAGTAAGAGTTGTAAGTAGAAAAGTGGTGACAAAAAGTTACAGTGAATTTTCAAGATAACAAAGCAAGATGGTGATATTGTTTGGTAAGTGAGATTAATTTTACATAATTTAGCAGTCAAAGCAAAGAATTCATGATAAGCTACGTACCTACGAGTACGTAACAATGATGCTGTGTGGATTGTCTAGAATTGTTTATTATTTATTTATAAAAAAATCTAAATGATGAGTGCCTACTAGATTGCAGCAATCTATCTTCTCAGCAATAATCTTCAGCATCTGCCAGCAGTCTTTCGCACATCGGCATCCCACCTGGCTGGAGGGCGTCCTGCACTACGTTCACCGAGTCGCGGTCTCCACTCAAGAACACGTTTACCCAAGCGGTTATCGATTCTTCGCGAAATATGGGCGGCTCACTGCCACTTCAGTTTACTAATTATCTGAGCTACATTATGTCGATAATTTTAGTTCTCTGTCGGATGTATTCGTTGCGAATCCTATCCTTCAGAGAAACTCCGAGCATAGCTCTTATGGGCTTTCAGGGGATTTGCTTCCTCTATATTTAAGAATAAATTAAACATTCCAAGGTGACCTTTCATACTGCCAGGATGGCGGATCACGTGCCTGTTAACTACGTGTGGTATTAAATTGCTAAAATTTATGTATACCGAAAACTGTTTCCCATTTGATTCCTTCAAAGCTTTCAAACCTAGATCCAGTAAGGATCTACAAATTTTTGTGGGTTCTACAAGAGATTAATTGCACTAGACGAAGACTGCTTTTTGGTTTTAATTAAACCATTATCTATAAAATCATTTTACCTACCTACGTACAAAAACCGTACCTATTCCTAGGCATATGTGTCATTGCCAATCGCGACACACGGGGCAATTTGAACTTTAATATACCTACACAAATAAACACGCTCGTTCTTATGGAACATAGGTAATTAGTCTGTTGCTGCAATAATTACTATGGCTTGTTTCATTCGACCATCTTTTGAGTTGTGTTGTATCCTAGGTACCAATTTTTGGAATAATTTTTTTTTTATTAGAATAATGTTCACTTTTTCTGCTTCACTTAATGGTTACGTATTCATAGAGAATGATAGATTTTATTCAAAACCAATAAAAACGAGGTAGGTCGTTCCGAAATCATAGTGGGGCACGAATGATAAAGTGAATCACTATTTTTGGACTCTTAATTCTCAAATTACACAAAAATATTTTAAGTATGGTAAAAAAAATAATAATTCAAGATTTTAACTTGATTTGAAATCGGAAAGAAAATAATTTATAAAAAATTGGACGAGGAATTTCCAATGTCATAGAGAAGCCCCGCAGAGGTCTTATTTTTATTCGATTTTCATGTTATGTGCGAATGAATGTTTCTAACAGCATCGATTAAATGGTTAATGAACGATTAAATGGTTTTCTGAAAGAACTTTGCGAACACTAGCTATCAAAACAATTCGCGATCTCTAAATTCGATAGTCAGAGGCTAGTTTTTGTTACAGGTACCAGATACCTACCTATTGTTATGGATAGGTAGTATCTCTATCAGAAAAACTTCATAGTACAGTACTAAGGTTGCGAAGCCAGCTGGTTAATAAGGTAGAAATGTAAATAAAAACATTCGTTCTTTGGCAACTGCGTTTAATATACCACAATGAATACCTATGCTATTGTTCTAATAGTTGGAATAGAAACATAAATAAAACATTTTGCCAGCCTTTCAAAATGTTTGAAATAAAAAAGATTTAAAACTATTGGGTTTCAGTATAACTACATTTCAATGCGATACAGGTTTATTATAATATATGTAAGTTATTTGAATAAATCTACAATTTTTTAACAGATCGTGAAGTAACTACTAATTTTTAACAATAATCCTATAATTTTAACAATTCAATTTGCAATTTAAGGACTTATAAGAAATATTTTTATAAAATACTCTAAAAGGTACTGTATTTTTAATACACGATAGAAATACACATATAAGTTATAGGTTATAAATATAATTGATAGGTACATAGCGAGATCACATTTAATTATTATACTTAGAAACAAAAACAAAGAGACAACTTTAAGTAAAGGGTATTTGAACCAACTTTAAAAAAAAAGGTGGAGAAAAACTGTTGACCAAAATTTCTATTCTCAAGCTTTGACCTCGCGGTTTTTAACATAACATTTTTATAATAAATATTTCTTTGACTTACTGTATGCCCCAGTGACTAGAGTTATCGTCTAAACATCAAAGGATAACATTAAAAAAAAACATTTTCCATCGAATTTAGAAATAAGTGCTTACATTTATAATTTCGTACCACAAAGTCTACAAATAGCTAGAGAAACGAATTATAAGCAGATAGGTTTAATACAACTTAAAACTAATTCCAAATCACATGAAATACACTAAAATAAGCCTTTATAAATACTCATATACCTATTTCATTCTCAAGAAAATAACAACTAGGTACAACAAGTTCTCAATATATTTTTTGAAATCGGTAGGTATAGCTCTCATAATACGATATAATTTTTTAAAGAATATAATAAAAAAACTCAAAGTGCTTTATTTATTTTAGACTTAACAGGACTCTTGGACACGTGAGAAATTTCAAAATACTTATGAAAAAAGATATGTCATCGTAGAAGTCTTTAAGAAGGTAAGAGGCTTCTCTAGAGGGTGGTCTTGTTATATTTATTTTATTCTCTTTAATTTTCTCTTTCGGGGCTCGACTCTGAAAAATAAAGGTAAATGTTAAAAGGATAATAAGTGGTATTAACTATAGACAGTTAAATAAATAATTACTTTTTAATGGACTTTATTTTGTGTAAGGGTTAACTTATATTAGAAAAGCTTCAGAATTTTTTATGAATTTAAATTAGCTCTGAAAGGAATTGGTAAAAAATATAAATTCGAAAGATCGGCACACAAATATTAATTGCTGAAATATAAAAGTAGTTAAGGTCTCAATTATTAATTAGTTCCTTTAAAAGTTTCCAACCGAACCCTCACGTACTAAATAATCCCCACGTACAAATCGGAAATATCACAAACTTTTGTAATAAGTCACCATCGACATGGCTTTCAAACTCATTCAGGTTCTAAAAGATATTATCCACTGTTTTAAATTAGGGACATCCATTTATCTACACCCACATTTTATACGGATAATCTCCTGTCCACCCAGTCTAACTCTAAAATAGCTTAACCATACGCAATTAGAAAACTAGAAAAGTAGTAAAACAGTCGTCAAGTAAGCAGTTATAAAAAGAATCAACACAATATACATTCTTCAGTTGTTTTATTGAAGCAAGGAGCGTGGAACTCTTCAGGTTGATAGGAGCTTGGACTCCAACAGTAGGTATGAGCTAAGTAAGGCCCTTATATTTGATGACTAGTTCATTTTTTTAATTTGCATTAGAGCCACCCGATACTTTATAAAAAGAAACAAATAAAAAATACTAAAGCAGAAGCCAAATGAGCCTAAAAGACGATGAGCTGTTACTCCTCCTGAAAGGTAGGACTTTACACGACTCATCTAAAAAAAACTCAGCCTAACTTGAATAGCTTTATTTTCCTCACCATCAATCCACTTCTTGCCACGCATCCCAACGAAGCCCATATTCCCCTTCCTCTTTGGGAAAGGTCCATCTAGCAGGAACTTGATCTCCTGGGGCCCGCTGTTCTTCAAATCCTTCTTCCCGCGAACGCCTATGAACTTTCCTCTAAAATTCACGTCATATGGGCGCTTCTGCAGAGATTTCTTTCCACGAACCCCGAAAAACTGGTGCGCACGTTTTTCCACCTCATTAGTAAAGCTCTCTTCGTTTGATTGACTCTGATCCAGTTCGTTCTGGTCTTCTTTGTTCAGGTATTCCGCTAGCATTTGGTTCAAAAGCGGAAACTCTTCGCTGTTGGAATTGTAATCGATTTGACCAATCAGTGAGCCTTGTTTCGGGATGTAATCGAATCGTTCTGGGTAGTAACTGCTGTCTTCGTTCTCCTTCTTTCCCCTCATACCGACAAATCCCATCGAAGCTCTCTTCTCATCGGAAAACAGGTCTTTTTTGCCTCTCATTCCCATGAAGCCCATAGGCGCGCGTTTATAATAGTCCTCTAAAACATCGTTGGTGTCATACATATCTTTCTTCCCCTTTACTCCGACGAAGAACTGTGGTTTCCTCTTGTAGAACTGCTCTCCCTCTATAAGCTTCTTGCCACGCATCCCGAAGAACCCTTGAGGACCCCGCTTGTCGATCTCTTGGCTGGTGGCGGAGGCGATCATGTGTAATGTCAGGAAGGTGATGATGGTTTTTGAAAGGCGCGACATGGTTAACCCTGTAACAAGAGATATAAGACCTGTTATTTTCTGGTTGTTCTTTTGGAATATGGATTTTTAATGTGGTGAATTGCTTGCTCACTCGTCATACAACATATTTAAAATATATAAACATATATTTTCGGAATTTTTTCGTGGCCTAACTAAAATGCCTGTTTAGGAGACGAGAAATTGTTTTTCCTTGTGGTACCCTTAATACGCAATTCAAAATGTTTTGTCCACTCCACAAAAACTTCTAAAGTAGGTACTTAGTTATAATTTTATACGGAAGGGACAAAAGGTTTAGTAAAGAACTGGAGTTACAATGTTGTTATGAATATAAATGAACATTTTCACAATAAACTTAGTTTTTGGGTGGTATTGCTGAAAACAATACTGTTATATATTTGACGACCTCTGTGGCGCGGTGGGAGAAGGTCCGCCTGCGACCCAGGAGGTTACGGGTTCGCGGGGGAAATTCGATGTTTTCACGGATTGTTTACTAATTTTGACGCGTCTTCTTGGTGTTCCTACGAAGTCGCGTCAAGATTCGTACTAGAGATATATTATATAGGTAAAGTATATACTACCTAAGCGTTCATCATACATAATTTCACCGTTTAATAAACTAAGGGTATCATTTAAACGGTCAGCAAAATAGAGGTTTTAGTCAGTCGAAAAACTGATTTTGCCAGCAGAGAAAATAAATAGAGCTGCATTTAGTGGTCAACTAAAATGACTAAATTGGTAAATGTGACATTGAATGCATACAAATTGATGTCATAGTACATTAAATATTGTTGTCATAACCGCAGAACAGTCTAAACTTAACATGTGCTAAGCTCTGAACTGAGTTTACCACATGTTGATCATGTTCATACTCGTAATTTACATGATCACAATCAATTGCAAGAGTAAATTGGACTTCAGTGTCTTAGAACGCTTTTAAGTCATGATCATTTTTATGAACTAAGAGAATTACAAACAAATTAACAGAAACAAATTATAAATACTATTTACAATTGAGCTAACTGCAGACTGATGACCCGAGAGCTAGCAAGATATGTACTAACTATATAATGGGTCATACGTCTTTTTTTTAACTACGTCATAAAATAAGTTTGTATATCAAAGTATAATCGGTATTATTCCCAGTTAACTTCGTTTGACCGTTTAGTACCAACGTAACATTCCTAATCCAGTTAGAACTGCTATTGTTGGTACCTGGCTACGCCCAAGGGACCACACATCGTGCGTGAGTCCCCAAAGAGAAGTCTAGCTATAATTTACCCCTACTATAGTCTCTCATAAAAGGAAAAAAGACATTTTGACGAATTTGGAAACCCTTGACGGTTTTACTTCGAGTTTATATGTTTGGAAATAACTATAAAAAAATTCATTATATTGGAAATTATTATAAAAAAGTTCACTAGCGGTGCGCCCCCGCTTCGCAGGGGTATTTAACAAAAGATGATTTTTTTTTACTTCTTTTAAAATATTCTATAGCCTATGTTCATCAGGGAAAATAAAGGATTCAAATGGTGAAATAATTTTTCAAATCGGTCCAGTACATAAATAAATAAATAAATAAAGGTTGTCGAAAGAGTCGACTTTACTTTTTAGGAACCCTACCAAAGTAAAAATCAACAACTATATGTAACTACATCTACCTCTATACCTCTATGTACGTGTATTTTATCACTCCTAATGCAAACACAAAACCGCCTGCCAATCGCGATGATTATTGCAAAACCATCTTGTTTAGACATGACATTTGCAAAAGTGGTGCAAATGAGATGAATGAAGCATGACTCATGGTAGAGGCAAAGAATATTGTCTGTTACACTGTAACGTAAGCCTGTAAACCTATATCGCAGGCGGTCACGTGATACTCAGGGACAGAAATGTTTAATAAAACAAAGAACAAAGAAAAATGCTTGTTAAAAATACCTACTAAACGTTGGAAACTTACGGAAAATTGTATCATGTTGTCATGGAAATATTTTCCAATCAATAACGACTGTAATATTTTCTCTATATTTACGATGACTATCGCTATTCGCTATAATAAAACAATGGTTATAACAGGATTTAGACAACAATAATGGTGGTAACAAAAATGGCGGACAGCTTGACGTCGTCGCATTCTGTGGTGAGCCCAGATTTTTCCAGATATCAGCAAATCTTTCACATGTATGAATCTTTTCACATGGGCAAGGACAAAAATTTAAGTGAAGAGAAATCAATAACAAATTATTTCTTTTTTAATAATAATTATCTGCATGAAATATGACTTGTCTAAGTGCTTATTTTGTAAGCCTAAAGAAATGAAGTTCTTGAATCTGAATATGCAGCAACATTTTGATCACACAGTTTATTCATAGATATAAATTACAACTTTTTAAAATGGAACACCCCTTAAAGAACGGAGCCTTTTTTAATAGTAGGTATCAATTGTTATAAAATAATTATCTATCATTCATAACATTACATAAGATTTGAGACCTCATAAACGTGACAATGGGTATAGAGCAAGTATTAATATTCTTGTTCTCTTTTAAAATTATTTATTTACCAACTTTAAATAATATTAAATAGAAAACATAAAATAACAACAGTAATAAAACCACAAAGATTTATAACGGAGTGTTATTAGAGAGCCGTTTAGATAGGTTTGACTGAAAATAGTAGCTTAATTTGTGATAGTGTGGTTATTGAGTACAAGAGCTATAAAGTAGGCAGAATCATCATGAGTAAAGTTACTTACGATTATAATAATGTAATAGATTTTATTCTGAAAATCATGTTCATAAATTAGAATCTGCCTTAACTAAATGTTTGTTACTCAGCCAAAATACATTATTTGTTATGCTTTTAACCATCTTAAAAAAGCTCTCAACTCTAACCAAACAAGCTTCCCGTCAGTCTGGAATATTAAGTGGAATTTTAGTTACATCTTCAAGAAACCGACAAAAGTTGTTTATACTTCACAATTGCATTATAATTTGCTAGCTTCTAGCTTTGCTCACTTGTAGCTGAAGGAATATTAATATTATTATGGTATCTCATTTCTATGATCACGGGCCATATAGTACATATAGTTACCCGGCCCTTTGGGAGGTACCTAGGGCCGTAGCCAACACACAAGCATAGAGCACAGAGGCCCTTCATGAGAGTTCATTTTATGGGCAAGGGCTATACAGAGCGGGTATCATCCTTTTGCACAACATGATACACCCAAGATAATACCCGACAGGTGAAGCGACTTTAGCGAAGGAAAACGAAAGGGAAAACAACAGGTTAGTGTAATGGATGGTTAGATGCGCTGATTAATTTGGCTATGGGGGAGAGTGCGGACATCTGCCATAAACATAGTCTCATCATAACAGTGGCAGACGATGGCTAGCCGAATGCAAGATGGATTTCTTACATTATAGGCGATGAAAGAAACAACACTGGTGCAAACGACTGAGGGGTGTCGAGAGATGCGCCCCGTGCTTTCACCATCATGAAATACTATCCGTGAGCGGGTTTTCTCGTTATTACGCCAAGAGACTCTTTCACCCCCGAATATATATCCTAAGATCTCTTGCGACTCCACTCAGACCGGATAGTAAAGGTGGGGATCTGGTTCTCTTGGAAAACTACTAAGCAAGCGAAACGAGAACTAGGAACTTCGAAAATATAATGAAATATATTTAAAGACTTAGGAGAAAATTGCAATTTATAAATGAAAGCGAAATTTAAACTGTCCATTATTTTACTGAATATAAGTTTTATATTTTGGTTGTATTTTCTTGCAATCGAAGTAAAATTTTAATTTTCACTCGTGCCATAACACGTGCAACAATTTCGTTCATAATGGTGTGATTTGGTCCCTATAAAAATAATCAAGTATTGAGTTACTGTCGATCTCGAATACTTTATCTTTAGAGTTAAGATTACATCTTAACTCTAAACCTTTTTTACCATTTACCTCCTGTATAAGGAAATACAGGTTTTCTTGGAGTAAAACCACAGAACGGTTATTATATAAAAGTTCCCACTTTGCTACGAAGTTCGTAGCTCTTTATTCTCGTAGCACTTTTGTAGCACCTTGCAACGCAGCGTCTACGAACGTTTAGAACTTCATGGAGTCGTACAAGCGGTAGAAAATTAATGTTTAACACTTTTTTGATGTTCCTTAAAAAGTACGTTAAATATAGTAAGGTTAAGTTTAGAACTCACGTTTTTTGTGTAACAATTTTCTTTTCGACTTAAGATTTAAGGGAAACTAAATATAAAGATAAAGATAAAAAGATAAAGATACATTTATTTAGCTCCACAAGAACAGCCAAGAATAAATAAATATAGACAGTTAAAGAATGAACAGTACAATAAATGAAAGAATGATGCAGGTAAGGCAAGAACACAAATAACTAAATATAATATGATGTATATTTTTAGATTTTTTGTGATTATCTTCTACCCAACCGTTGATAAAATTAAAAACTCAATCAATCTTCTTAGTTTGCATCCTCGTAGTCTATAAGTCTTATTTCCTTGTCTTAAGACGCTGTTAAGGGGTTCCTAGTTAAAAAATTACATCTAAATACAAGTTTAACCTTTAATTAAACGCCGTTTACACATGACTATAATATTCCCCTATTTGTATCTACGGCGACACTTAAATAACCTACGGCGTGTTAAACCCTAAGTGTGAAAAGGACAGTTGCGTCCATAAACTTGAAAGAAAGAGACAGAAAATACGCTAATGAGGCTGTCCACACTTGGGTCTTGGAAAGCCTTGAAGATGTGTTTCCAGTACAGTTGGATTTTTTACGGACATCTCTTTTACATATTTATGAAATAGCTAATTTCTGAGATTACCTCGGGGCATTTTCTTAATTAATTTCGAAGTATCTTTTTAAGAATGAAACGTAGATTCTATTTATTTCTTCGACTACGAATGATTACACAAATTGTCTGAATGTACATATTAAGTAATTGTAATTTTTAAAAATGTACTTATTATGAAACTATGGTGTACAAATCGTAGAAACAAATGAAATTAAAAAAAATACATGACTAATGTAAGTGCTTTGAACTGTGAATCGCCTGTCGTGAACTAAGTATGCCATGAGTCGTATAGTGGTGTGCCAGTTCGTTTCTTGGTGTGAGCAAATGTTGCCTTTTATCCAAATATATACTATACTAGCGATCCGCCCGGTTTCGTACAGGTATTAACATAGATATAACAAAAAATTCTAAAGTTATACACACACTAACATGTTGCGTTTCACAGTTTTATAACGGATCCCTAACTTTTTTAACAGCATTGGGATTTTTGTTATTGACTCTCATATCATTTTTTTACAATTGATATAAAAATAAGTTGAATATATACCGCATTGTTTTAATATTGAATTTTTCGAACGGATCCCTAACTTTTTTGAAAATATTCTATAGTATATATTCACTAGGGAAAATTTTAAATTCTAATGGTGTAGTAATTTTTTAAACAAAAAAACAATTAAATCTTTCCTCATAATATTAGTATAGATACTACATAGATAATATCTTATATGATGTCCTTCGTTAATTAAGTTTTTTATAAATTTTTATTTTGTTACACTCTTTATAACATCACAAGCAGATATTAAACATAGAAAATAACCAAATAACACAAACGTGATCAAAAATCTACTAGCAATCTCTTTACACGCTCCAATTTAGCCGCAAATCCGCGCCGGTTAGTGGAAGCGTCAGTTCACCCTTATAACCGGTTTTAGTTCCATTAACCGAAAGTGCCGAAAGTGTCCCCGTTCAGATTGCATACCCTGCAACGACCAGTGGTATTACGCAATGCCCAGTTTTTAACAGTGTAATAGCTCGTGGACGAGTTAGGGTTGTCTTTTTTAGAAAAACCTAAATTTTGGGCGTGAGTAACGGGCTGGAGTAATTTAATATTTAAATGAGTAATTTAATTTAAATCTGAGTAGTGGCTTTCGGCCCTATAAAAAAGTAGAAAAAAAGTAAAATATATTAATAGACTAAGAAAAGTTTACGGTCTAATGTGCTTAACAAACTACTAAAGTACCATGGTATACAGGGTGGAATTTTGTAATGCCACCCGGAGGGAAAGTACTCTTAATACTGTAGTTAGAAAATTGTACTCAAAGAAAACATTCCTTTAATTTTGAAAAGAAAGAAAACTGCATTCAAAGATTTTCGAAAATTCGCTTGCCACACCCGGGCATCGAACCGACTAACATCTGTAAAAATTACACCCTGTACTTTTATTGCATAGATCGTTAGGGTCAATAAGAAGGATGAAATCTTTCAAACAAACTTAATAAATTAAATGAAAGGAAAACCATGAAATCTTAAATTATTTTAATTATTTACAATAAAAAGTCAACTAACTAATTAGAGGTAGTTGCTCGAAATGGGCTCCATTTTCTTGGATACACAAATTTATTCTTCTAACGAATACATTTCTAGTAACTTTTAATAACGTGTTGTGGTGAATATTATAAATCGTATTCTGAACTTCAACTCTCAACTCGTTTACATTCGCATAAAATTTCATGTAAATTAGATTTTTTACCCCACAAAAAATATCTAAAGGGGTGAGATCGGTGATCTCGCAGGCCATCTGATTGTGCCCTTGGTAGCAATCCAGGTATTAAAATGGTTATTAATGTAGGCAGTAGTGATTTTGTTGTTATGGGCTGGAGCACCATCTTGCTGTAGAATTATTTGGTTTCGCTCTGCCTCGGGGAAACCATTTAACTAATTTCTTAAGAGGTCCAGTATTTCAAGATACTTGAAAGTGTTTAAATGACCTTCGTACACGTGGACTCTAAATATTAATTCGTCATTTTTAATGGATAAATGACGACAATGATAATTATTAATTACTGACACAAGTAAACAGATGGATCTTTAAGTTAAAGTGCTTAACTTGACCCATTCAATTTATAATTTAAGATTTCATGGTTTTCCTTTCATTTAATTTATTAAGTTTGTTAGAGAGATTTCATCCTTATTATTGACCCTAACGATCTATGCAATTAAAGTACAGGGTGTAATTTTTACAGATTTTAGTCGGTTCGATTCCCGGGTGTAGCAAGCGAATTTTCGAAAATCTTTGAATGCAGTTTTCTTTCTTTTCAAAATTAAAGGAATGTTTTCTTTGAGTATAATTTTCTATCTACAGTATTAAGAGTACTTTCCCTCCAGGTGGCATTACAAAATTCCATCCTGTATATGTAAGGTATATTATGTATAGATTGTAATTTCTAATGGTAGGCTAGGCCTGTATAGAGGGAGCCTATACATGTACGACAAAACAAAGTATGTTATTGTTTAATTTTTCTTCTAATTTAATTTATAAAACAAACAGAACATTAATAAATTTACAATGCAAACATTAAAAATAAAGAAAACAATTACATAAAAAAGCGATGTAAGAGATAAAATAAAATTAGATAAAACCATTATGTACAGACAGAAGCATTAATTGGTAACCCCCTCACAGAATATGTCATAGTTATCATTCAGTAGCATGTAGGTTCAAACCCGTGAAGATTTATATATTCATTTTAATTTACATAATTTTTTATTTTTGTTTTTTTTATAATGTTTGTTTAATTGTTTAAATAAAAAACAAATGTTTTTTTCAACACCTACATTTCTTTTATCAGGAGTAACGATACTGAAATTTCGAGCCTGTATCACATGTAACTATGGTGTAGTGGTTAGTGTAACCGAGATTCTGTCACTGCACATCGTAATGATCGTCATCGAATCCTTGCAGTGGTTGTTTTTGTTTTTTAACTACTACTGAATTTTAGTAATGTAATGACTTTTATTCATGTGTAATAGTGAAGTTTTTGTCTATTAGGTAGTATGAATTTAAAGTAATTGATAAAATAAAACAATTATAATAATTTAAGGTAAACAATTTCGTTTATTTTTTTCAAAAATTTGCCAAAAATTTGCCAACAACACAAAAAATGTAATTAATTCTGACATGTTTTATTTTATTATTTAGCCTACTTACAAATAGCTTCCTATCCTGAAAAATAATATTCCATTTTCGATTTAGTGCTCGAGAATACACATGTTTTCATTAGATTTTCGTTTACTTTGCTAATCTAATGAATTAAACAATTTGGATCTCTTGCAAATCATGGAATACTAAATAATCAGGTAGTTTTGAAAGTAAATGAGGTCAAATGGAGTTTTTCTGACAATGTTAAAAGGTAAAATTACATTAGGGTTTAGTAGGTAGTGATATTTATCGTCCTTTATATTCAGTAATACATCGCTTAATAGCTTAAGGGCTAACGGATCGGATCTCAATTTAAAACCATTTGACCCCACATATTTTCTATCGGATTTAGGTCCGAACTTTTAGATGTCCAAGAAATAACAGTAATGCCTTGTAGAGATGAACAACCCTTGAGAAACCATCCGCGTACGATGCACTGCACAATTATCATGGACAAAATAAATTTAGGCTTCTGGATACGCGATCCGCGTAGTAACCTTCAACACTTTCAAGCTCGTCATTCATGCGCCCAGTTATTTTTACTTTTTCTCCAGGACCCATAGAGGATATCCATCTCCAAAACCTAAAAAGAAAAAAAAGTCAACTGTTATAATGTTAATTTAGTTCGTGTAATTACTAACTTGTTAAAAATATCATTATTATGATGAAATAATTATAGATAAAGGTGTTCGAATTTGTTGAGAATTATCAGTATTATCACTTACCTAAAGTTATTCATGCCCTACGATGGAGTTCAGCAGACAGTCCTATTTTTGCTGCTCGATAATTGTGTAAGTATATCAGCTGCATGCAAATGCCTTCTGTTGATGTTGATATCAAATATTGTTGAGCAGTAGAACGAGTGGATGCAAAAGGCGAACTAGTCTGAATGTCAACAATATTATTGTGGCGACTTCACTGATTTGTAATACACTCCTGTTGTTTATCTGCCATTGCTTCTTACATTCACATCCCCACATTACACTTAAGCGCACGATTTTTATCTGTAAGACAACAAATCAATACTTAAATGAAGTTAAAGATAACAAGGTTTTACAAAAAAAATATGTATTTGTTTCGTAATGATTATGACACAAGAATAATAAGTTGATAACTTACCGTAATTCAAAGCTAACGAGCAATCTCCTGATTACTCATTTGCTGTTCGAATAGCACCGCGATCTTAGTTCTCACAAAATTCTTAATTTGCATAATTTCCTTCAATATTCTTCAATTCATTTATGATTCAAACCAGTAAGTCAAGACTAGAATTGAGTATGGCTAGTGACCTTTTCATTATTCACCAAGATTATATTTAAATCTACCCTCAAATACTTCTTTTTTTTTCTTATCCAGTGTAAAGAGATCTCATAAATAAAAATCCGCTGTCGAACACTAATAACATAAAACTTCGACGCTCTGATAACTGGTTCGTTGGTTTAGTTGGTTGGTGCGTGCATTACTTGTCATGTGAGCGATTGGATGTCTGGTTCGATTCCCACTGGGTGTTACGTTTTTGTTTCTTAGTATTTGAGTAAAAGATTTGTAAATCGTACAGTGATTTGCAATGTAAACTTTAGCTGTTAGGGGGGTTACCAATTAATGCTTCTGTCTGTACCTACATCTAGGATAAAGCACAAAATATAATTATGTAATGTGCTCATTTTTATGTATTTTTTATGTTGTCAATTGCTGTGCCAATGTAAAAGTCTGTTAGCGCAAATAAAGATATAAAAATAAAATATCGATTCTATTCTTGTTACTTCAAATTCTGAGATTTGTAGCTGATTAGTTGTTTACACTGTGTATTTAGTTTGGGATACATTTTTATTCGGAAATAAAAATATTATGGATCATTTATAATATAGGAAATAATATTTTTTTTAATAGGAACACAGGATCATTTTCCATACAATAACGAAATAATTTCTAGTCATAATTGACGGAAATATCAACAAATATACCTACATGAAAATAGAAATAGCTGAGCATAGAACCTCCTGCTTAGTTTTGGACAATTTAAAAGATAGAAAAAAATACAATTAATCTATTTCAAAGTTTACTATTAAAAATTTTAAACGATTGAGCTCACTGCAGACTATGTAATTGTGTGCAAACAATATTCAGGTAGCTTAACTGATCCATTATCAATACCAGTTAGAAGCGTCTCCAAGACGCTGTTTGCATTGCATCACCGTATGGCAATGCTGATGCGTTGCGCCAGATACTCTTCAGCTCTAAGGCCACACGTCGTCGCTTGCTCCAGACGCATAGATAGTTTTTACTCAAATATATCAGCTACCTATCATTTGGTAGGTCAGGTATCTACCCATAACCTACCTACCTAACATAACGTATTCTATGGTCTATGTCCACCAGGGATATTGTAGGATTCTACACTGGCTTGCAAAACTAAGAACTTATCACATTTTTAGATTTTTTTCTAAACTATTGTATACTATATAACTCGGTGGTCTGTGGCTTCTGACATAACCTTCCTATCATTACAAGCGTGTTTAATATTTGTCCTTTTTATTCCGAAAGTATTATCTTGTGTACTTCAAAAATGGTGAATTGTTTTTAAATCGGTCCAATAGTTTCGGAGCCTATTCAATTCAACCTACAAGCAATTAAATCTTTCATCTTCAAAATTTGAGCATTTTATTTTATAACTGCATGATACATATAAAATTAGTCAATAGACACAAACAAATCTTTGTACACGAAATAGTAGATTGTGTTAACGTAAACGCAATTTAAAATCTCGTGTGATCTTGTGTGAACAAAATTTTCAAAGAAATACATGCTAAGAAATGGATGGCAACCAAACAATTGCCACCCATTTCTTAGTTGTTTGAAATAGTTCTGTAAGAAATAGTCCGGAATAAAAATCTCGCAGCCCATAGCTTCATATCACAGTAACGTATGTTTTTCATAACACCGTACGTGAGGGGACCGCAGATTCAGACAAGTTACGGCTAACGTTATTGAATTGGATGAGTATATCTGGTTTTGTAGGTGGTTTATGTGACCTTTATTACATAGGTGGTAGAGCTGTGTTTTGTTGGTTTTACATTTTGGGGTAGTTGGTTACGTGATACGATTTTATTTTATTATTTTTATAAACCACCAAATTTAAAAACTATATCTGTAAATTAAAAAATGCTGCTTATTTTCTTGCTTTGTCGAATTTTTTGCGGAGATTAGGAATCTGATAGACAAAGAAAACGGAATTTAAAGAAAAAAAATGCTATTATGTTTTCCTTCAGGGCCTGTTTTCACGATCTCACGATCTCCTATAAACAATTTCCCCCTGAAATCTTAAGTATACGTTCTGCCTTGGTCATTACTTCTTATGTTTATATATGTATGAATAATATTCAATTATGTTTTTCAAATTTTTATTTCAAATCACTCATCAACCTCCTCTTTGCGGAAACAGGTATAAAGGGTAAAAAGTTTTTAACTTACTTAAAAAGTCTTGTAAGTAAGTTAGTCAGATTTTAGTTACAACAAGTTTGTTTCCCAAATAAATATTATTGATATGCTTGTGTGATAATCGGTTATTAATAACTTTATTAGCACTTGTCGCCTGACCGACTTGTGCCTTAACCTAGTTCAGGCACAAGTTCAACCTTTTTAATATAAGTTGTGATAACTTTTTTCAATTATTGTTTTACGATATTTAAATCCATTATAATGATTAGTGAAGTCCAAAGCTTCACTTTTGTGGATAGCAGCCCTTATAAAGGAAATTAGGATTTCTTCATGTAGGTTAGGTTTAAAAAATATTTATTTCTCAGAAGAAATTACATTTCAAGTAGGTTACTGCTTTGATCTTCAGCACATTATTTTTATCTCCAAATTATCAACTTCATCTTCAAAATTAAATTCTTGGAACAATATTTAAATTAAAACATTCAAAAACATAAAAGACCGCTCACAATAAAACATTTCGTCCCGACAATTAGCGAAACATTGTAAGAATCATTATCTCGTAAAGCTTTACCAATATCACTTTGCCGGTGTATACATTCAGAACTAAAGATTTTACTTCAAAATTTTCCGCTGGTTCTAAGAAAAAGTCGACGTTAGCGCCATTACCAACTGAAGAACTAATTTGGTGAGATTGTAAAGAGGTCCTTCCTGTCTCAAGCAAAGGTGTGAGGTTCTAATTGGCAACCTTTGCGTCGGTGCTCCTTAATTGGTGCCTTCTTTGATACAATTTTTCGGTCAATCGTAGAAAGGACATGAAAAGGTTGAGTTTCTTGAAATAATAATTAAATAAATAATGGACAATCAAGCTAAGCAGAGTTAAGTGTTATGGGCAATAGTTGACTGATATACATAGATATCTATAATAATATTATAAAGAGGTAAATTGTTTGTTTGTTTGAATTGAATAGGCTCCGAAACTACTGGACCGATTTGAAAAAGTCTTTAACCATTAGAATCCTAAACTCTCCTTGATGAATATATGCTATAGAATATTTTCAAAAGAATTTTGGGTTCCGTGTGAAAAATTGTGTATAAACACGGATGCACTCACAAATAGAGATTTGTGAGGATAGTCTCATAATCCGATGGGGCAGCAAACCGATACGATCGGGGAGAGGTCAGATGCAGAACCAACGGTTTAACGCGGGCTCGTTTTATGGATTAAAGAAATAAAGATTTTTTTGATTAGGGATATCTTTCTTTCCTGCCTTCATTCTTTCTTCTTTCTTTTGGCACGTACGTCCACGGTCCCCACATCTAAGTATTTTTTCAGAAGATACCACTGACTGTAGCAGTCAGTGAGCATAATATGCGATTCCTTCGCCATTTTAATGTCAAAAAATCTCGATGTGTTTAAGAGCTCAATTTGCCATCATCGACAAACGGCACAAATAGGCACTTACAGTAACAAGCACCTCCAAAAAAGCCTGGATTTAGATTATTTTTGTACTAAATCAACTTTTTTTATCACATCTTACGGCCCGTTTACACATGTCTCCGTTTTACTGTTCCGTTTTATCGTGTACGTATTTTGTTCGATTTTGTTCGTCGATCTGTATACAGAATACTGTGACATGTGTGAAGTCGCTCATACAACCTACGACATACGCCATCGACGAAAAAACTACGTACACGATAAAACGGAACAGTAAAACGGAGACATGTGTGAACCGGCTGTTACTTGACAAGCTTACTTTACAAGCTTCTGCCTGTGGTTTATGTTATTATAGTGCGTATCTCTCGCACTCGTTATAATCTGTTGTAGTGCTCAGCACACTCTGAGGAGGGCGCGGATTCGAGTCCCGCCGAAAACGAAATGTTTTTGGGATACTTTTTAATTCTGCATGTGGATTTTCTACGGATAATGAGGATACAGGATGTTGAGTTTGAAGCGTGGTCACGGAATGACTGGAGTACTGGAGCTATCTATATATTTTTCAGTAATAAATACTTTTAGGTCGTCATTTGGGTGTATTCCAATTCAGTAGTGAATTTGAATTGCATTCATCCATCTGGATTTGTTTAACAAATGGTTTGATTGGCTCAAAGCTGGTCCGCGGCTCGTCCGACACGATCAACTCAAACTTAATCCAATTTTTGAAGCTATTTGTATGTTTACGCTAGTTTTATTTTGTAGAAATTGAATTGAAACTACCACTGTTGATCAATTGATATCTATTCTTCAGTGATTACACATATCTAGCTACTATTTTCGCTCATCAGCTGCTGTTGAATTACTAATGAAGAACAAAGACATAAGAAACAGATATTTATCAACAAGAACAAAGTAAAAATGACGTAGATGTTGGTATTAAGCTATCAAAATGTTCAATGCATTACTTATTGACCTGAAAACTATGAGGAGTCCAAAATCTAACAACAACAACAGCAACATCAGCCTATATCAGTCCACTGCTGGACATAGGCCTCCCCTAATGTGCGCCAAAGGTGGCGTTATTTCATATGGGGGTTATTGCCCATAATCCCCACGCTGGGCATGCGGGTTAGGGATCGCAGTTCGGTGGAGTTGTTCAGCAGAGGGCGCTGCTGCCCGCCCCCCTGTGTGTTTCCCTTAGTCGCCTCTTACGACATCCACGGGAAGAGTGGGAGTGGTGAAATTCTATGCCGGCACCACACGGCTCCCAAAATCTAAATTTAATTTAAAATAAATTTTGGTACAACTGTTAACTATACATTGTAAAATCATAACAACTTTTGTGAATTTAATAACCATTTTATTTGTTCTTGAATGTATTATTGATAAATTTTGTGAGATTGTTAGCAATTTGTTTTCTATGACAGTTGCTATTAATCAAGCTCCCATGTTTGTTCCGCATTATTGTTAATGAATAATGATTATGATTATCGTGTAACAATATAGTTCCGTAGATTAGCCGTTATTCTAATATTCATAGACCCCGCCGGCTCTGATCTTTATCCGGGAGAAATAATTATATTGTTATTACAGGTTCAGAACTTCATGCGAGCAATATTTCAGCCACATTATTTTAGAAGACTGATAATTAGATCTCTTTGATAAATAGAGATGCGAATGCGGTTCGAAAATGGTCGAAAAATATGATTCACAACATTAGTTCAATCCGTCCTTTTTATCACGCACAAACCTATGTAATGCCACAATTGACATGGAACTGTATTCCCGCTGTGAGTAAAGGTCCGCTTGCTTTGCTTGCGATGGTTCGATTCCCGCCCCGGGACAAATGTTCGTACGATCTAGTTATTTTTTCGGGTGTTTTGATCGGTCCTAGTTCTGTACACATGATAAATAATATATATTTGGTTATATTAATATATTTTTGGTTATATATATTGTATTCACCCATTTGGACCCAAATACAAACCTGTTACTACTGCTAAACTACCTGTACGATTTAGAAAAAACTTTATTACTAATTAATACATAGTATAAAAAAGTAATTAAAAAACACTGTCCTTGAACAAGGTATAGGGCACAAGTGTGGTATTTTTTATATTAACCTCTTCAATGCAACAAAGTTTTGAATTGCCATTTCTTGCATTGCCAAAGAGCTTTTTTATGGCATTCGACGCATCGTAACCGGCTTGGTAGTTTTCTGGGGAACTCTCCGATTCCATCAGTATCCATACTAGTATAACTACTGATGGATTAATACTGATGGATTTCCCTACAATGGTTCTAGACCCATTGAAGGTTTAGTCTTGCAGAACCAGTAGTCATCGGGCTATATCGGGCCCGGCGGACCGGGAACTGGTCCATTTTATTTAGCAGTTTCAGCAGTCGTGGTAGGGAGATACCATGCATTATCTACAGCATAATCTACCATATAGGTGAATAATTCCATCACCATTTCGCCTCGTATGCAGCAATAGACAGGTCATCTTGATCGTTTCCTCCTCATCAAAAATCTATTCATACTATATTAACCGGTTTTGGATGTTTGAGTTTGGTGTCAGCATGTTCCCTTTTGAAGATTTTTCTGAGTTCAAAAGGCATTTCGACATGCTAAGCGTCACATTCGCCGACGTGGTTCCTGAACTTCAATTCTTCGGCGTTGTTGCAATGGTTCATCATCGCTGCTTTCCCACTCATATTCGTTCCTGGTTCAAATACTTCAAATATCCCTGGAATATTACGCGATAACAGCTTTTGCTGGACATTGTATCCATCACCCTCTTCATCATCAGTTAGGATACTCGGCTCCGGTCGAATGGATAGCAAGTTTTATCGTGATGTAAGATAAGATAAACTTTATTTGTAGCTATTACTAAAACTATGACATTAATAAGCACTTAATTAGTTAAATAACCAACATCCTAAAAATAATCTAAAAATAACCATACAATGCACTTACGAGCATGTAATTAATAATTTAATGATAAGTATATAAATTGTCTGATGTAATAATAATCTCCATCTAAAATATTTTGGACAGCTTCCTCAAGTCGTGAAGAAGTGAATATAATTTTTCATTTAAAAATTATATCTTTTTTCTGTGTCAAATAAATCATAAATTATCTATGTCTACATGACTATTTCACTAACAGTAAGCTGACAGTCGATACCAAACAGTTAAAAGACTGTGGAATATATAGGTTCAAACAAGTAGCGGTAGGCCAGGAATATAAGTATTATATTGTTTAGCAAACCTTTAAACAAATTGCATTTACAATTTGTTTAAAGGTTTGCTAAACAAGCACGAGGGTTCTTGGGCACTAATTTCTTTGCATAGGTTCCACGTCAAAGTTTCTTTACAAAATTTTATTTTAATATTGCCGAGATTGCGTCTTGACGTAGAAAATATGGTACTAGAAACTTTCATTCTAAGTTTTATAAATGGCATGATAAAAGGATCACAAAGCCCTGAAAATTGTACGGCATTGTTCAATATTTGTTACAAAAAATGATATGAGAGATAATTCTAAATAGAACGAGTTTTTGTACTTGGAACAGTAACTGCAAACTGTTGCAAACAATCTAGAGGTAGCTATATCTATTTTCTATTCGATCTATTTTGATTCTTTCAAAATAATAAAATCCCCATAAATTATTTTACCCTTTTATTATCCTCTAAGGATTGCTTTCTGAAAATAAACATTAGCAAATTCTTAGTAAAATAATGATAAAGTATATACCTACATAAACTATAGGTATAGTTACCTATAGGTATATTATAGTACCTATATAGTTACTATATACAGGTACCTTTATAGTTTATCATGTAATAGCTATATTACAACTTCTAAAGATTTGCCAATATTTGTATTCAGATAGCAATTCACAGAGGATTAGTTAAATGCGTGAAAACTTACGAAAAATCCATTTTTACGAGCAAATGTAATGGACTGAAGTTTATCATGTTACGATAAGAATGACGATA
The DNA here is from genome assembly GCA_963931895.1 of Eupithecia pulchellata. NCBI lineage: Eukaryota > Metazoa > Arthropoda > Insecta > Lepidoptera > Geometridae > Eupithecia > Eupithecia pulchellata. The sequence continues at coordinate 10,539,631 of OZ007539.1, forward strand.
CAGGGGTGTTCCCATCCATATTACTCATCCCTGTCCATCCATATTCATAAATACTGATATACCTATTATTTGTTTGGATATCTGTTACATTATAATATCCGATGAACAGTGACGTTCAATGCAGCGCCGTCACTCATTGGTCGCTTTGGTCGATGCGCGCGATTCGTGAACCGCGCGTATACAACGCATGCCTCGCTATACAGACCAAAAGAAGGTGACACCACTTGTACCTGTCGCGTAACTGTCAACTGTCACTGCTGGATATAGGCCTTAAGAGTGACATAGCGCCCTGTCCTCAGCTTGTCGCATCCAGCATCTACCAGCAGTCTTCCGCAGATCGTCATACCACCTGGCCGGAGGGCGACCTACACTACGTTTACCGAGTCGCGGTCTCCACTCAAGATCATGTTTACCCCAGCTTCTTCGCGAAATATGGCCAGCCTCCTGCCACTTCAGTTTGCTAATTCTTTGAGCTATGTCGATAACTTTGGTTAACTTTGGTAATAAATAACCCATGTCGTTGGGGAAAAGAGATGGAGGAGCGGAATCACCCTGTATGTCGCATAGCGGTATCTGTAATGATAATGGCGCGGATTTGACAGTTATTGGGGGTCAACAAGGCTTTTTGTGATAAAGCTTCGGTTAAGCTTATCACTCAGAGATACAATGATAGACGAGAGTAAAAATCGGTATCGTATAAGTTTTCTTTGAAGTGTGAACGCTGAATACTCAATCTCATATCTGATTTAAGGCTCTGGTGATATCGTGGTGATACGTAATACCAAAATGTGTATTACATAGATAGATTTTATATTTTATAGCTAGAAATTACATGAACCCTGTAAGGGCGTGGCAACATTCTGAGTTCTTAGTTTTACAATTTGATACATTTATTCCCTCATATTATTAATACTTAAATGTTAAGATCGGTATAAACAAATGATTTGTAATTTCAGCACATTTTCACCAATATACTGCTATTATTTTATCACAATAGTATTTAGTAGTAAAAACTGAAGGATTTCACGTATAGTTTATTTTATTGTATTTTATTTATTGTAAGCTTTCTGTAAATCATAAATTCTTTAGTCTGTTAAGGTTAAACCTCTGGTTTTCTTTCGAATAAATATTTTAAAACGTAAAAAATAGATATCAAAACTAGTAGCTAGCCTAGCGTATAATTATTAGTCTGTATGGTATATGGCGTTCTTTAGGCTCCCCTAATGCCTCCGCCTATTTCCAGCAGTGGACAATGATGATGATGATGATAACATTGTCATAATAAAGAGCGTCTATTGACTGTAGAAAGGAAATCTTTGAGTGAGTGATCATGAAAGCGACATGGTACTAAGTGCATCTACATACGTAGGTAGAAGTTAGTATGTCAAAGCTTTTTAAACTTGAGGACTATAAACAGTGGTCATGCTGTCACAGCAATTAAACCTTAGCATTTTATAGCCTTCTTAAGTGCAGTGTTTAAGTGCCCCAGTATTAGCCAGGTATAAGTCAAATATGTAAAAAAACTACAAGGTGCATTTCAAATTGTCATGTCTCAAATATCGCGATCAATATCAATAAGCCAAATATTAAGTGATAATCGTTTTGTAATTCACAACATCTATTTACAAATTTTGTTATTGACTGTGTTTGTCCAAGATTTAACTCCTTATCAAACAAGGAAGGATTGCCATAATCACAACGGCAGGTTTGGAATAGCTGTGGTGGTATTAATAATAAATAAATATGATGAAAACGAGTCATGAAAACGAGTTACAATAATAATATCGGCACATTTGTCAAAAAACAAAACGGCCTAAAATTTATATCATTCATTTTAAAAAACAATTTTGTGCTAAAGCGTTTATGATATTTAAATCTCAGAAATTAGATTTTTTTCCATGAAACTCAGCACTGCCGCAATAACTCAGTTTAAGGGTTCACGCACTTAGCCTGTATTTTTAATGCCTACGCCCAAGTTTATAATGTGCACCTCGTTAAAGTTTTTCCAGGTTTCAAAGTTCCCGTCAACAGGTGCACTTAACTTGGGAACTTAACGGCGAAAGTTTAGCTCTGCTAAGTTATTGATATTTTACTTATGACTTGTTGCTGAATTTAGAAACTATTTTAAGGTAATGAAGAGTCTAGTGTGGGAGAATCTGTTTTCTTGGGAAGTACCATCACGATCTGTTACGAATGTTGGTAGTTTACTTATTTGGGGTTTGATTCCATTTTTGCGTTTCATGATTAATTTTATTCCTTTACGCAATAGAATAAATGGCATTTACTAAAAATTAGCGGTCCATCCCGGCCTCGCACGGGTATTTAACTAAAATTTCGAAAATATAAATTTTGCAGACACTTTTACGTTGGGTTACATTAAAGAAGTTTTCATAGGGATCCCTAACTTTTAGAAATTATTTTCTAAATCCTATTTTCGTCAAGGATAATGATAATAACGAATAATTTTAATATTGAATTGATTTTGTAAATCGGTCCGGTAGTTTGGGATATTATTCGATCCAAACATCAAATATCACCCTTGAACAAGATTGAAGTGGACAAAACGTTTGAGAGACCACTTTATTTCTCAGTTTTACATGTTTTAGAATAAATGAAGCACTGTTTTGTAGCTTTCTGCAAGTTATACAAAACACACATAGGTATGTACTTACTGCTAGGCCAAAACAGCCCGTTCACTAAGCCTTACTTAAACATGATTTTAGAAAGTATTTTTAGAATTTCCAAATCGAGTTCCACCTAATACGCGATCGTATCAAGCCCATACCTCAGTCCCAAGCGTGGGTCGTGGGCGGGACTCAAACCGCATTCAATTCGGGCGTACGCTGTTCATTTTTCACTGTCAGTTTTTAACCCGATTTGTACGTTCATGAGTTACTACTAATTGTACATGAGTTTGGCAATTTCGTTTGACATTTCCGTTTTAACTGGTTTTAGTTTATTTTTCTATGTGAGTTTAAGTGTCGTGTGTTTAAGGTCTTAGCGCAGAGTTAGCTTAAAATATCGTTACATCGATACAACCTATCCTATTCAAGAATATCAATTCCTAAAAACTATTTAAAGAATTTTAAATGGTTGAATTAGTTGTTATGTTTCCTACTAAGACTATTTCATACTATAGTATCATTAAGAGCAATCAAAATTGAATCCAAAGTAAATTATGAAGCAACTTGTGATCCAAGCTGGTCAGTATAATGCCGCAGTGCATCAGCATTGCCATACAGCGAGGTAATGCAGCCAGCGTCTTCGGTACAGAGCTTGAGCTACCTATAGTTTGTTTGCAACATTCTGCAGTTAGTTCAATTATTTCAATTGTAAATACTAGTTCCAGTTTGGTTATTTAATTGTAATTTTGTTGGTAATAGAGGTTCTACTAAATTATTATTCACTATTGAAAATAATGACATAAAATAAAATTCATTTGATCAACGATCTCGCAAAAAGTCAGGCATTTAAACTTCAGTAACTTCATTTATAAATAACTCACTTTAAAGTATTGTGTGAGGTAAGTGATTGTGTACAAAGTGAGATCCGCTGGGACTTCCGCTTCCTCGGCCTGACTCTCGGGGCTCCGGGGCTCCGGGGCTCCGGGGCTCCGGGATAATTGTCCGATCTCACTTTAATGTTGGCTCTCAAAGTGTTCGGTTTTTATTTTCTCTATATAGATGTACGAAGTATATTGTGTGTAGCATTCATAAAAGATTGAACGTTCGGCCTACGATTTGTGGTTTTTAGGGTTTTGACATCGGTTTCAAAACCCTTATTTTTCAGTGGGACACTTAGTAATTATTTAGTTAAATCACACGGAAATAAATTGAAGGGTAAGGGGGAAAAAGGATCAAGGTCATAATAACATTGTTTAGAGAAAATGCAAAAAAACTGTCTTATTTTGAATAAGTAATCATTTATTTGAAACAAATGTATTGTCATAAATAGTGGTCTTATAGTCTTTCATTATACTTATACAAGTTAGGTGTACACATTATTTCTAACTCATAATACAACAATATATAATTTATATGATAAATATTATTAAAAAAAAGGTCATAGTCACATGACTATGATCCCTTTTAAAGTTTTCTAATTTTTCAAAATTTAAAGGTAATGTATCACAATGTATAAAAATACAAATAAAGATTATTGTTTAGCTTAACTAACTGGTAAGTAAACCTGTAACAGTTAAAATTGAAAAAAATAAACTGCATAAAAAGGATCATAGTCATGACTTTGATCCTTATTAATATTTTTTTTTCATCTATGTTTAATTGAGTTAAGAATCATTAATTTATATTAATTAGAATCAAGTTATTTGATCACATACAAACGTCTTAAAGTTATAGAATGAGTGACTCCACATTCTTCAATGAGAAGAAGCCAAAAGAAACACATGGTGTAATCTAGAAATAAATCTAGAAATCCTTATGCCTAAGTATCTGGTCCAAACAATAACTTACCTACGCTATCTATTTAAATCTAGATGAAAGTCAAATTGGAGTAAAACTGTTTTATGTGTATGTATTCATATTTTGAGCTGATGTCAGTAAAGTTGGATCTTTACGACTTCTTCGTTGTTTAATTGGTTTTATTGTTATGAGACCACTTAGATAAGAGGACTGTTCATCGTGGGAAGACATTTCATTGAATTGTCGTATAACCCATCGTCTTGCTTCTTCTGGGACCTCTTTGAAGCATTGCAGCCTTGAGCATTTACAGTCTGCACCAATAGAATGACTAGAGAGTCTTAACATTTTCATGACGTCTGTTGTTCTTATATTTTTACGTCGTTTTTTTGGTTTATCAGTCCTTGCACATGGTGTCATTTCACTTCCACTGTCGTCGCTTGATGTTACACTCATTTTTACCACGTTTTCCTGATTTTTGCTAATGAAATAACCATCCACTTTCATCAAAGAAACCCGCGAAAATAAAGCAAAAGTTTGACAGTGACAGTAACTAGCCATCGGCCAAAAAACGTCAAAAACGATCATAGTCCATTGACAATGCTCTTTATTTTAATTATTGATTTGACTATGACCTTTTATTTAAAAAACGGGGGTCTTTTCTACTTCATTTTCCGTAGACACTGACCTTTTTATCAAATTTCTGTCTTCACCACATCATAGTACACATTGATGGGAACTAGATGGCGTTATTACCTCAATTTTGCTAAAAAATGACTATGACCTTTCTTCCCCCTTACCCTTCAATTATTATGATAGCTATAATAATAGTGGAGCCACTCTGCGATTATTCTCCATAAAAAAACTTAAAGTAGCGTCAAAATTGGTCCACAATTAACGGATTGGCGGTCGCGACGTCAGAATAACCCCTCCAACTCAGATTATGATCTTGTTTTATGCTTGTGTTATGGGTACTAGATAATTGATACATATAATAATATTCGAGTATAAAAAATATATATTTTTTATTATACATAAAAAACGACCAGAACACCCTGAACAAATATTTGCAGATCGTACAAATATTTGTACGATCCCCAAGGCGGGAATCGCCCACCGCTCCACAGAGGTCGTCAAAGTTATAATTAGTAAGGATTTTACCCCTTTGGGTTCATTTGTGGACGTGTCTGCCGATGAAGACATAACATGGCATATCAGTGCAGGTAAATGAAATAAGTAGTAATTATTTGGTCCATGCCCATGCATAATGGAACACGCAAACAGCCCACACCGTTGATTCTCAAAAGAGTTTAATTTATAGTGATATAATTTATTCCCACTCGTTCGATAAAGAGGTGGTTGTTGTAAAATTATCCTCTCGTTATGTTCCTACGTAGCGATAATGATGAACCTGTTTTAAAGTATGTGCTCGCATGAAGAAGAGAAGATCGCGTGCAGAATAAGCGCAGCAGCGCGAATAATAGTCCAATTGTGGTTGAGCTAACGTCCACTATTATAAAATCAGAATTCCTTAAAAAGACAAAATCCTTCAACATAAGACACAAAGAAAAATTATGCGCAAAACACATAGGTTTGAAGAAGGATGAGTACGCCCCTATTTATGTATCGGAGCAGCTTACGTCTAAAGGAGCCCGCTTATTCGGGTTCGTGGCTTAGGCCCCCAGTGGTCGACGCACCTGTGGTTGACGCCCCCGATTCTATTAATTGTATTATTATTATTATTTGCACTTTTGCACTTAGTACAGTAAATGCCAAAAGTGTATCTTACATACCGTTTTAGAGATTTTTTTTTAGATAGTTTTAAGTAATTGTACTTTACCAATAAAATACTTCTGTCTTTAATCCTACTAATGTTATAACTGCAAAAGTTTGAAAGTAGGGATAGATGTAGAGATGAAAGATGAGATGAATGTTTGTTACTCTTTCACGTAAAAACTACTGAATGGATTTTTGCGATTGGTCTGTTGCGTGACGTTGGTAAACGGCCTGACGGTTACTTGTCCTTTAGACATTTAGATATTTTATTTATTGAAGATTAACAACGTACTGGCCTCTAAAACAGAATTTGAACAGAAGGCTACGTTCCAAACATCCTGACATGCGGCGCACGCAGCAATCAAATTTTCGTTGACAGATTTAGCAGAAGAATATGGTTTTGGTTTTCCGTGTAAAATATTTTTTTAATGTAATCTTTTCATTGATAAATCCAAACATTATGTTCACGGTTTTGAACTGAACACTTTCGAACTTGAAAACTGATATTAAAGTTTAGTGTGCCATCTCACAATGTCGAGCGAAGGTACTTCGCAAGGGCTGGTGCGAAGTAATTATGAAATGGTAAAAAATAGACTAGGGGGAAAAACATTGCTACATGCTGGATTTGCGTATAATTTTCATAGAAATAATAAACACGATAGTGTGTGGACATGTGTAAATAAAAGACATGGCCGATGTGGTGGTTTAGTGAAGTTAACTAATGAAAGCGATAATGTTCAGATGCAAAAAGGGCATAAGCCTGAGTGTAAGCCGGATTTATTAAAAAACGAGATAAAAGTTGTTATGAACGATTTAAAACAAGAAGTTACAACAAATTTTAGTCCTATACAGAAAATGTTTGAAGTGAAAACTGCAAGATTACAGAATAAAGGGCACAGTGAGAAAATTCCAATCTACAACAATGTTAAAAAAGCAATCTACAGAAGTCGTAATACATCCCTGAATGTAAAAAAAACAAGATTTACGGATCCAGCTGAAGTTGTTATACCTGAGATTTTTAGAAAACACATGTTAGTCGATTATAATGAGGATGGTAACAGGATCATCATCTTTGTATCAGAAAAAGCTTTGGAAGATATTAAAAATGTACACCACTTCTTTTGTGACGGTACATTTGATTGCTGCCCCTGTCCATTCAAACAGATTTATACGATACATGGAGATATAGGAGACAATACAGATGACACCAATATTGTGCCAATATTTTACGCGCTACTGGTCACTAAAGAAAGAAAGACATATGAGATAATGTTCAGAAAAATTAAAGAAGCTTTGATAGAATTCAAGCCCTTAAAATTCACTCTGGATTTCGAAATATCAGCAATGGTCGCAATAACTAACGAATTTCCCAATGCTGAAATTCATGGATGTTTTGTACATTTTCAAAATGCCATATACAGGCGGGCAAAGTCTCTTCGTTTATTAGATCATGAAGAGACCACGCAGTACGTTAAACTGTGCATCTGCTTAGCCTATCTTCCTGAAGAAGACATTGAAGACGGATGGCTTTCCATAATGGAAAACAGGTAATATAAGTATTTACGCTTCAAAACTTGTACATTCCTGGTATTTTTACATTTGCAGACCAATTTGATCCAAGACTTTCATTTCAGTATTCCAGACGAACAAATAACAAAGTTCAATGATTATTTTGTTGAGCAGTGGCTTGAACCCACGGAAAAAATTGCTAAGTGGTGTTGTTATAAAGAAAAACATAGGACTACAAATTTAGTAGAGGCTTGGAATCATCGACTTACGCGCCACCTGGGGAAGAACCCATCTTTATTATCATTTTTGGAAATGATAACGATTGATATTTCTACCTACGGCACGGCACAAGCAAGGCAATATATTTATTTTAAAATCGCAATTATATTTATTGGTAAAATAATGCAACTATTATAGATAATATCTTATTTCAGACTGAAAGCTAAAAACATTCCTGTTAGCAGGCGAAAAAACGCGTCAAGAAAGAATGCAAAAATGATTGCCAATTTGACTGAGCAGTATAAAAATAAAAAAATTACTACGATCATGTTTTTAGAACAAATCTGCCCATATGTGGAAATCCGAGCAAAAAAGTAATAGCTACCCAACTAGCAAGGGAATCCTATAATAGAATACAATAGGTGAAATTAGACTTATAAAGCTTAAATTAGACTTATAAAGCTTTTAATGGCTTTTCTCAAGTATACTTTGCTTATAATAGCAAGCATTCTTACTCTCCAGAGCAAATTTACTAATAAAACTGCCTTGTAGTTTACTACTATACTATATTATAGGATAATTACAAGACATATAATCTCATAAGTGTATTGACAAAGTCTTAATAGTCCTGCGAAAATTATAGTCTTATAAAAGCTTTGTGTAAGATTTCCAAGACTTATAAAATACTTAGCTGAGATCATTATAGGTATGAGGCGATGTAGTCTTATTAAAGACGCTTATAAGATTTTTTTGAGAGTAAATAATCTTTTAAAGAAAAAAAAAACAGTTTAACAAGTCGTTCGATTTGAGATACTTACTGTAAATTATTATTTATCATAGATTAGAAGCGTTTTAAACAAAATGGAGGTTACTGAAGAACTGTACATAAAAGACAGGCAGAATCGGTAACGCAAAAGCGATCGTCTCAAGCAAGTTCTGAAAAAGCAGAAACCAGTAATTTATTAGAATGTTCCGTACATTCCGAATGTGGTATCCTTATTACCCTAATTGCATACCTACGTTGTGAAATAAAACAGATCATTATCCTGTACTGTATTTTTTGTACAAGAATCTCTCTCTTTAATCATACTTACATAACTATAAGTTGCACATACACATATTTACGTCAAAAATGTGTAGCTATTGCAGGTTTTCAAATATTAATCGAGGAACTCTAATTTGATTCAACATGGTGGTTAGGTAATCTTAACTAAGAGTAAATCAAGCGTAGTTTTACCTATTACAGTCTTATAAATGTCTTGATAAAGAGCTATTTTTGAAACATGGCGAATGATCAAAAAACAATTATGAAGTGCTTGATAATATTTTTTCACTAACAGGCTTGACATTCAATTTATGTAAGCGCGTAAGAAAATTAGCGCAAACACTGTACACTTATACATTAAAAATAGATTTGCCATACAAAATTGCATTCGTACTTAATTCTAGATAAGCATTTTTCATTCAAATATTATCAAAGAAAATAATGATAAAATAAATTAGTGTTTATTAAACACTGCAAATACATATTAACAAAACGAACTAGAAGTAGATAACAAAAGGAATACTGCTACCAGTAGTAATCTTCTCTAAGGCAATTATAGGGAGTTCAAGTCCCTCCAAATACTAGCGCAAGGCAATAATTAGACTTAGCATGCTGTAAGCTCATAACAAGAACTTGTGCTCCAATAAATGCGCCCAAATCCAGCTTTGTAGTTTACTACTAGAATGTTATAGGAGTGTTGAAATGTAGTCTTGAAGACTGTTATAGGATCTATTTTGCTACTTGGGTAATTATTAACGAAGTAAATAAGATGATTTTGGTTGTTTTCTGTTGTTAGTAGACAATTTTAGTTCATGTGTCTTTATTTATATTTTTCATAGTAGATTATTTTTAATAATTATTATTAAAAAGTTTAAAATTACAAGTTTGTTTGTTTAGATGTTTGTCCGTCTAAAACTACTGAACGGATTTTGATGAAATTTGGTATACAGACAGGGTATGAGCTGACTTGGGTTGAATGCTCCCTTGGGAATATTCCACGCGGGCAAAACCGCGGGTACAAGCTAGTACAAAATAAAAACATTTCTAATAAAAATAGTTATGGTTATGATATAATATATTAAAAGCTTATGCCTTTTATGCCTGCAAGTACATTTGATAAAAAAAATATTCGGATTAAAATAAACTGACCGGGGGCGTCGACCACAGGTGCGTCCACCACTGGGGGCCTAAGCCACGAACCCGCTTATTCTACCTCGCGAGGGACTTAGCCAAATCCAAAGAATACAAGTTCTGCTGGACTGCTTATGGCCGGGTCTATACCAGGAAAGACGAAAACTCTCCGATACTACCTATAAGATCGGAAGCACAGGTGCAGAGCCTTATGCAACACAAATGACTAGGAATAACTTCGATTAAACTTCTTGTAATATTTTTAATTTATGTAGAAATTTTTAGAAAGATTTATGTAATTCCTAAGATTATCAAATTAGCGTCCGTTAACATTTTAATAATCAAACATACATTCTCAAAAACCTCACCCAAACAAATATTCCATCTTATACTGGTCAACAGTCCTTACAAACAATGCGTCAATTCCTGCCAACATTCTCACATCAATGTTTACAAAACGAAACTTGCCATACCTAACGCTCTCCGTTCTTTATCATATTTCTATTATGGATAGTTCACTTGACATTTTACAAAAAATAGACAATTTAGAAATAGCTGAAGTTCTTAGCTGTACTATTGGTGATTTTCAAAAACTAGTAAAAATAAAAACATCGGATTTTACAGTTATATCCCAAAATATTAGGAGTATCTATGCAAATTTCGATGACCTGCAATTAAATCTAGCAAACCTTAACTCTGACATAGACCTTTTAATTCTCAGTGAATGCAGAATAAATCCAAATAAAAATATTCCTCAAATCAATAACTACTCATCCTACCAGACAACTAATCATTTGAACCATGCTGACGGAGTAGTAGCTTATGTAAAAAAGTCTTATAAAGTAAAAGTTAGCGAAGTCAAACTCAAAAATGCATCATGTTTACAGATAAAAGTACTTCCGGATATGATAATACTGGATATTTACAGATCTCCATCAACGCAGAACACTGATGAATTTACAAATAGTCTAAGCCAACACCTAACATCCATCTCTTTACGATATAATATTATTATTACAGGCGACATATATAAATCTTATTTACAGACAAAACGAAAATACTCTAGCTCGGTCAAATAGATTAAATTACCTAAACATGCTCGCGATGCATGGTTTGTTGCCCGGACACATGCTTCCCACGAGGGCTAGTAACTGTTTAGACCACTTTTTTATTAAAATTAGACCCGAAGAAAATAAATCAACAACCATAGCAATTCTTGACTCTACTATTACCGACCATAATATTATGATATTCTTAAAACTATCTAACAATTTAATCCAAAATAAAATCAGTAGAACTAAAACGATATTTAATTTAGAAGGAGCTTTAAAATACTTACACGAAACTAACTTATCAGAACTTATAAATATCAATTGTCCCACTAAACTCATTGAAACTCTAATTTCTATGTTACAACAATGTATTTCAATAAACAGTATAACTAAACCAATACCACAGAAACAAAGATTTATTAAACCTTGGATGACCTCTGGTTTACTACGTTGCATGAGAAACCGAAATAACATGCAGAAAAGCCTAAAAATAGATCCATTCAATGAAATATTAAAAATGACTTATAAACGCTATCGAAATTATTGTAACTGTATTATTAAAAAACAAAAACGGAAATATGATTATGATCTCTTACAAAAAGCAAATAAAAATCCTAAAAAATTATGGAATGCAATAAATTACATCACGCAACGTAAACCTATAAACAATAACACTGATGAATTGTTAGATATAGATTTAACACCGCAAAAGAGCATTGACAAAGTTAATAAATATTTCTGCTCAGTAGGTAAGCTCTTAGCAGACAACATAATTGCATCAAGCTCTACTATAGTAAGTCAAAATCGAATCAACGTTGATAATGAATCCGCTACGGCTTCTTTAGCTCTTTTTAGCACTCATAATGATGAAGTCAGAACCGTTATTATGGGTTTGAAAACGGATAGTGCTCCAGGAATTGATAAAATACCAACTAGATTTATAAAAACATGTCAACAACAACTTGTTCCCGTAATTACTCATTTAGCAAATCTTTGCTTTGAACATGGAGTCTTTCCTGCTGCCCTAAAGGAAGCTTTAGTAACGCCAGTGCACAAGGGTGGGAACGTTTCTGACCTAGTTAATTATAGACCAATCTCAGTCTTATCGTCTGTCTCAAAAATTTTGGAAAAGTTAATAAATACGCGACTTATTTGTTTCCTCAATAAATACAACTTATTGTCTTCATCTCAGTATGGATTTCGGCAGGGAAAGTCCACAGAGGATGCTATCTTGGCACTTGCTTCCTCCATCACAGACCAGCTGGATAGCGGAAATAAGTGTCTCGCTATCTTTCTCGACCTCCAAAAAGCTTTTGACACGGTGTCCGTCCCAATCCTTGGGCACAAACTAGAAATGATCGGAGTACGTGGCATACCACTTTCATTATTCAAAGACTACCTATCTGGTCGAAAACAAAGAATTAAAATAGGAGACTATATCGATACTCCCTACGTATAGTTGTGTAACTGCCAGATACACACTTATACGTTTGATGCATTTTTGGCATCTACACATCCCGGTCTATCATTATAACTTACAAAAAAACAAAAAAGTCTACTCTAAGTAGGTTTTTCTTGATCGTATAACTGTCCAACTTCATTATTTTCCCGCCATATAATGCTGTATCTTCCACATACACAATTTAACGCGGGAGGAATAAGGTGCTGGTGGCGGGTAACTGCCCGTTACGCAGTTCTTGTGCGGACAGCGAGTTTTAAGCGTTGACGACTCGTAAATTTTTGATTGCCGCAAAATTACAAGAGAGCTTTTCCGATTCCTGAACCATTTAAAAGCAGACGCTTCTAAGAAAGGAAAAATAGATATCCTAGACCCAACAACATCTAATACAAGATCAGGTAAGTAAATCATAATTAATGATTAACTTACTTTTTGTACTTTTTGATGTCCAATCATAGTTATTAGGTCTCTTGAATCAGTTTTGTGTTATTGCCTTCATTGCTGACTAAATACACTATTTATTAGTAAGTACATTTTGCAATTTTCCAAAAATGTTTGATAACCTACGTATAATTGTGTAACTACGCACTTACATATTTATACATCGGGATTCAATATGATCATAAGGTGTAACTAGACACTTACATATTTATACTTCGAAAGGATTTGAACTCAAAATTCGTTTACAAAACTGATTGTAACTGACTTTTACATTGTTTTACATCGGAAATTTATTGAATTAAAGTTATAGAAACCAATGCACTTACATAGTTCTGTGTTTTTGTTTTCATATTATTTTAATAAAAAGCAATTACTTTTAACCAATTGCAAAAAAGGAGGAGGTTTCTCACTCAATTCGACCGGTATAATATACATGTATTTTTTTTTGTTCGCGGATAATTTTGTAGTTTGTGAACCGATTTTCTTGATTCTTTTGTGGTCGGAAAGAAGATAATTCCAAGGGTGGTCCAAATAATATACTGAGGATATGATAAGGATCTTCCGAGTTATGAACATACGTCACAAGTGCAAGGTGTGCTCTTCCCATGAAATTTAAGTCGGATTTCATAACATTTTTAATTTTGCCCCTTGTTGTTTTTTTTAACATATACCATTCTCAGAAAATTAACTGAGGATGACTTAACCCGAAAGGGTAAGATAATAGCTGACAGCGATGAAGAACCTTTTCTAGCACCGCATTCTACGCTCTTTTGCATTCTTTTCTCTTGCATTCTACGAAAACTAACGGTGATAGTACTACATCTTCTGAATTGCATGTCCTAGCTTCCCATATATTACAATCTTCCTTGCAAGCTTGTGGTGGAGGTTCTAGCAATAACACAGGGAATAATGACATTGCCTTTTGCTCGTCGCCACGCTTTCGTGAAAAACCTGTTAACCTGACCTAGAAATCTCAAGAAAAACATCCTGAACCCGTGGAAAGTAAAAACGTACCACTATTTACAAAATACAAGTGGTACAGTCCAAGGTAATTTACCGGAATATAGCTCAATGACCCCACTTTTACTAAAAAAACAGCAACAGTCTACCTCAAGCACTAATATGCCATTATCACTATTATGACTCTCCCAATTACGGACCTTATAGCTCAACCGATAGACCAAATTAGGCTGCACGGAGTCGCCAGCACCCACTCCAGTGACATTGCCAGTTGTCTCTCCGGATGAGCACCTAGGTTGAGCTGAGTCAACAGCACCCTCCCAGTGACATTGCCAGTTGTCTCTCCGGATGAGCACCTAGTTTGAGCTGAGTCAACAGAACCCACTCCAGCGACATTACCAGTTGGCTTGCCAGATGAACAGTTGTTAGGCTGCCCTGCGTCACCAGCCTCCAATCCAGCGCTACGAGTATTAGCTCTACAGGTATGTCAGGGAATAATTCTGAGCAGCTTGAAATCAATGACAGCGAACTATCTAGGAAGAAATGGCGACTATTAATTCGATCTTAATATAATAAATGTTGTATTTCTTATCATTATGTAAATTGTTTACATAGATATTGACAAAGTCAAGTTTGCTATTTCATAATATTAATTCTGTTTTCACATTTTGATATTAATTAGGTTGAAGTACCTACTAGTAAAGACTGATTAGTCGTGTTTGGTAGTCGTTAAGAATTTAAAGCCGAGTTAGGTACTTAAGAGGTTATGTTTTTCTTATTTTTGAAATAACAGTCCTTAAAACGTTTTTTGTGTTTAGGTGAGCACCTTCTTCCCTAATAAATGGTATTTTGAGCTCTTTTATTTCTTGTTTTAACTAAAATAATAATATACGAACGACCAATATTAGCAAAATATTATAAGATAAAAAAAGGGAAAACTACAATTCACGAAAACAGTTTTACATTTTTCTACTACAAATTACTTACCTACCTCAAATAGGCTTAGTTTTGTAAGCAATTGAATATTCGGCAATTAAGGCCTGGCGACCTGTATAAGCTACTGGTCACCAGGCTTAAGTTTCCGAAACAGATGTAGTAGCATATTAATAAATTATACAATTTCCAACGTTTAAGCACCAGTTAAACAGAATTAGTCAAATAGATCTACTAAATGTAACCGTGTAACAGGCAGTTACGATATTGTTATTTTCCTAAGCTCCCACGAAAAAGTGTGTATATGCCACATACGGCATTGTATTATTTTAAAAGCACCACGTAAAAATACGTAAGTGTAATAAAATCTAAACCAGTATAAATTTAAATAAAAAATAGTATCCATCTTAAACTAGATCTACAGTAAGAACATCTCACCAATTTTCACAGAAATATCTCAAACAGGGCTCCAGTTATAGGCATTTGAACATTTTTAAATCTATAAAACGCTCTCCTGTAAAATTTGTGTTTTGCAGATACACAACTATACGTAGGGAGTGTCGATATAAGCGAAGACCAGACCATATCTTTTGGTGTCCCCCAAGGCAGCGTTCTTGGCCCGACATTGTTCCTTATATATATTAATAATCTCAGTAGCATGAATCTATATCAGGGACAAGTTTTGTCGTACGCGGATGATACAGCTATAGTATTTTCGGGGAAGACATGGGACTGTGTTCAAAAATCAGCTGAAACTGGCTTGAGCAAGGTAGCAACATGGCTAGATATTAATCTTCTAACTCTCAACGTATCTAAAACTAACTATATATGTTTCTCTATTTATGACTCCACTCAACCCCCGATTAACTTTGAGCTTAAAATTCACAAATGTGATGACTGTACTCCAGATTGTTCATGCATCAGATTAAAGAGAGAATCACAAACAAAATATCTAGGTATCATGCTCGACCAAAGACTATCTTGGCACATGCATACTGAACTAATTTTAAATAGAACCAGAAAACTCATATGGACTTTCAAAACACTGCGTCATATAGCATCAACCGATCTGCTCAGTCAAATTTACATCTCACTTGGTCAATCTATTATAGGATACTGTTTGCCTGTTTGGGGAGGGGCTACGAAAATGAAATTCTTAGAATTAGAGAGAGCTCAACGTTCATTATTAAAAGTTATGTTTTTTAAGCCCTATAGGTTCTCTACAGAAAGTCTTTACTTGGAATCAAGACTCCTGACAGTAAGAAAGCTTTATATTCTCCAGTTAGTCCTCAAAACGCATAGATCACTAGTTTATAACAAAGAACTTGATAACACCAGTAGTCGCAGAAGAAAACAACCGGTACCCAGAGAAACGGCTAAAACTACATTTGCGAGGAGACAATATAAATGGCAATCGTCATATATATATAATCTAGTCAATTCACAAATTGGAATATTTTCGATGACTTATTTCATATGTAAGAAAACTTTAATTGAATGGCTGATGACAAAAACCTATGATGAAATTGAGAATATTGTGCAGAGGATGAGGCTCTAACTCTCACTATAGTTTACAACTCATGTTTATTTAATATTGCTTGTTTGTTTGAAAATGCTTTTTATTTATTGTTATCATTTCAATCATTCACCTACATTATTCAGGTTTATCTAACTGGTTTTTGTTTAATAATTATTTTCCTTATTTTTATATATTAAGTACCTATGTCCCTTTAATAAGCAACGACTTAATTTTTTTTTTTTTTTTTTATTGTATAATGGTAAGAGCGGGGTCTCCCAACACTCCCCCACAAGCAAATTTTGCTTAAAGGGCGACTCCAGAACCTGTATGTTATAGTTTTTAAGTCATTGCAATAAATATTTTATTTATTATTATTATTTATTATGAAACTTTTAATTCATTGTAATTGTTTTTTTTTTCTAAATCCAACGCCATTTTTAGCTGTCACCTCATTACGTCGTCGCGACGACGAGCGACTTTTATACCATTTAGTGACGACGCGTCGTCACTAAATGGTATAAAAGTCGCTTGCATGCTATGCATTGCTCTGTATTCTTATCTTTAAAACTCGCAAAGATATTTCATGCGGTTTTTTTACAGATGTAATGATTCAAGAGTAAGGTTTATATGTGGAATGCTGATATGAATGCATAGCATGCACAGTAAATCAAAATTGGATCACCCATGCGAAGCAGGGCCTGGTCGCTAGTTCTCTATTTAAGAAATATAAGTTTTAAGTAAGAAGAAGTTATTGAAATTTATTTTGAACTAAATAAAATTTACTTTTTTAAGAATTTTTAGGAAAAATTACAGCAAGAAATATTATCTATGTAAATACATGAAAGTTACAAGCACGTTGCTGAGGGCAATTTACAAAGTTTCCACGGTAGCAATTGTTTTTTGTCTTAACTCACTTCTAGTTTTAGTTTTCCTTACTAAATTTTTGTTCAAAAAAATAGAAAATTAGTTCAAAATTAATAATAATATCCCAAAAAATTTTAATTTCGACAAGACTCGAACCAGTTTATTTGTATTTCTTTCTTTCAACACGATATGAGCCGAAATTATTTATTTTTTGGATATTATTGAATTACCTAGAGATTACTTTACGCTAACCTAAAAACCAAAATCTTAAATTACCTAAATAGTCAAAGTCAGATTCTCCGTGAAGTTTACGAGATGATACCTGCTCATCGCCATAAATAATTAATTTTTCCTCAAAGCCTCAAGCTTCTTATTTCTTTACGCATTGATTGTACCTCAATGCCTGAAATAAAACTACCTTGAACATTTTTCCCACAACCTGAACCTATTATTTTGTTTCACTTAAGTACCACCGTCTTGTTCTTTCATGTCCAGTTCAAGGTTGCGTGGAAGAGATCGCTCATAGCGATAGGCCGCCCTTTATACTTCCTTCACTTTAAGCATGTATGTTTTCTAATTTTGTGTGGTATGTACAATAAAGTATTTTCTATTCTATTCTATCTCAGTTAGGCAAGTAAAGTGTCACTAATCCCCTGAAAACTTATGATTTATTCTTTAACAATATTTTCTTTCCCCGCCCGCATAAACATTGACATCCCCAAAGTCAACAAATCAGAAAAGTCGCAGCTAATGCCGAAACTTTTAATAGTGTTTAACCAACTCCATTGTTAAGTGAGTATATTCAGTTACAATGTCTATTTGAGGCTGAGCTAAGTACTCTAAGCTAGGCGGAGCTAAGTAAACTTTAGGTTTTACAATCTACGAGCGGTCCGCCCCGGCTTCGCACGTGTATTATAAAAAAAATTCAGAAATTATACACACTAACTCGATAGGTGTCACAGTTAGTAGGACAACGTGGCCAGAGGGTTTTCATAAGAATCCCTTCCTTTTTTAGCAGCATTAGGATTTTTAACATTGACTTGACACTCTGGACAACTGACACTGGCCGTAGAGACAAAGCAAGCAGCGGAGCAATAATAGGAAAAGAGATTGAATTATAGCCCACGGTTTAATTATTGAATTTTTCATGCGGATCCCTAACTTTTTTGAAAATATTATATAGCCTATGTTCATCACGGAAAAGTAAAGATTCTAATGGTGAAAGAATTTTTCAAATCGGTCCAGTAGTTTCGGAGCCTATTCAATTCAAACAAACAATCAAATCTTCCCTCTTTATAATATTAGTATAGACAAGCCTTTGCCGGGGGCTTTGCAGAAATATTTTCTTATAGTGAGATAAACGGTCTGCCCCGCTTTCGCACGGGTATTTAACAAAAATTTAAATTGTGAACTTTTTAACACGTTGCGTTACATTATAAAAGTTTTTCATACGGATCCTTAAGTTTTTAGATATTCTGTAGCCTATGGTCATCAGGGAAAATGTAGAATTCTAATGGTGAAACAATTTTTAAATTGGTCCAGTGGTTTTGGATCCTATTCAATTCAAACAATCAAATCAAATCTTTCCTCTTTATAATATTAGTATTGATTTACAATTTTGAAAAAATCATAAATTATTTGCAGTAATATTTATGTATACTAATAAATTAGAAAAAACTTAATACTGTTAATAAATATAAAAATAAATGACTATAAAAAGTAAGTATAAAAATAGAGATGCAAATATATTTTACGCAAACGTTGAAATGTTTTAAACCGTTTGCTAATTACGATGTTTTTTGGCTTTTAACTCGTCTCGCCTCGTTAATGCTGTAATAAACCACTAGGCCGCGCCGCCACTTAACTTCATCAGGGAGATTGCCAGCGCCCTCTGGATTAAAAACAGTCTGGTTAGAGCTCCCGATTCGAGACCTTTTTCTGAATGATTAAAATGTTTATTTGTTATGAATATTTTAGGCAGCTGCAAAGGTTTTGTCCGTTTAAGGGAAGCTTTTGGTAACTACTAAATAATCAGATATGATCCATAACTTTAAACGAAATTTGATTTAAATGAAAAAGTACAAACAGAGCGTCGATATGATAAGTAGGCGCCGGGTCCTTAAGGATACTATGCCAAAATGCACTGACGGTCCAAAGGAACAAACGACAAAATGAGTAATCCTCGACGACAAAATAATCTAATGCCATGAATGTATCTGCGATGAAATGCTCCAGCGTCAGAATGTGCATTTTACATAAAGAGAAAATGTTGGAATGATCATTACACTATAATGTTTCAAGGACTTGATGTGCAAGGTTTGAAAAGTAATGTGAACGAAAGGATATCCAATCCATATCACGTGGTGACCCACTGAAGGTTAAGTTTATAATAAATAATGCTGGACAATTCAGACAGCTACTATCTGATCTAGCCTCAAGCTAAACTAGCTTAAATTATTATTTGTCAGACAGTTTATGGAGGCCTGATATACAAGTTGAGTTTTTTTCACTCCTACTAAGGGGAAGTCTGAAAACGTGAAAGTTAACAAAAAATCATGGCTGAATTTTCAAAAAATAAGGTCGAGACTTCCTATAAAAACCTTTAAAATTAGGTACCCCCTTTTGGGTACACCTCTCACCTCATAAATGGGTATTTTAGGTAAAAAGCTTGTTAAAAGATCAATTACTTTCCCCGACTCTGTTTGATAGGTGAAAGCGGATTGTTTTACGACTGTTCCATAACGGTCAATAAAAGGTAGAAATAATTAATCATATAATATATCACACATCGGGGGAACAGCAGAAACCTCCATCCCCAACCCGCATTACCGGCGTGGGGATTTTGGGCAATAACCCCCAAATGATAAATAATGCCATCTATGCACTCATTAGGGGGGGCCTATATCCAGCAGTGGACTATTATAAGCTGATGATGATGATGATACCATATCAGTGTGTGTCTGATTTGAGGCCATAGTACCTAATTATAATTTTTAAACTACTTTAATATAATTTTTAAGTCATTAGTTAAATTAGTATGTAGTAAATGTGCTATAAGTAACGCATTAGATAAGAAAATCTGTAATATATAAATAAATATATAAATATAATGCCGGACATTCCACACAGCATCACCTAGCCCCAAGCTAAGCAGAGCTTGTGTTATGGGTACTAGATGACTAATGTAATGTTATTTATGTGCTTAATAAAGTGAATTGAATTGAATTGAATCAGTTGAGCTACATGTAGATTGTTAGTTAGTTAGCTCTATGTAAGTACTAGTTCTCATTTGGTTATTTATTTGAAATTTTCTTTGTTATAGGTATCTAAAAATACATAAGAGAATAGTATGTATACCAAAAATAACATATACTAATATTACATTGAAAACTCACTACAGTCACTCACCCCTTACCTTGCATTGTGATCATTGCAACACCCCCCGGGGTTGCAAGTTCAGCAGTAACGTTATTATGCTGATAAGGAGAAGGTACCTTGTACATTATTCCTAAGGTTATTTTTACTACCTATGCTAAGTAAGTGAAGTCAAGTGAGCAGAAGTTAGAAACGTAATTTCGTTCAGTAGTTTAATAATAAAGAAAGTAACAATTTATAGAATAATAAAAAAATACTGATATTGATATGGATCAGTTAAGCTACTTGTAGTTTGTCTGCAACAGTCTGCGGTTAGCTCAATTGTAAATACTAGCTCTGATTTAGTGAGATAATTGTAATTTTCCTTGTTAATAAAGGCTATAGAACTACTCAACAGAACAGGTGGGAGTAAACGAAAAAAATTATCTAATAAGAGATGGTTGCTAACAATCGATGCTGGCTACATTTGCTTCACTGGATGGCAATAATAATGTGCTGCGTTGATAAAGTATTTTTCAGATGCTCTTTGATCAATAAAGTAGATGTATATGCGTTCATATTTAAATAACAATGAGGACCTATGTCACGCAAGATTTCACACGTCACCCCTGACGGGCTCGTCCCTTAATTTAATTATGATGTTCACAAATGAATAAAAAATTGTGTTACTCAGTCATTCATCGTAAATTACGTAATTTTATAATTCTAGTTTTCTCAGGTTATTATTTAAAATCCAAAACTTAAAATAATCACACGATGGCGCGTATCTTTCAAGGGAAAATACCGTTGATCGTACGATGCAGGGTTTGTACAATTTTATTTTGAAATACCCAAACTCACAGAACCCTTTATAGTCAAGGCAAACTTCATTCAATCAGAGAATCAGAGAATCCCTCACCGCAAACCAAATACACGTGTTTACAGTAGTACAAGTGATAATTATAGTCGTTTCTTTTTCACTTCTGCCACTTGTAATATTTGACGTCAAGAGAAAAGTAGGTATACATCTTGTTTTTTTTTTGTAATAATTTATTGTCTAAGCGCTTATTTCGTAAGCCTAAAGAAATAAAGTTGGTAAAATCGCATATGCCCCAGAAGCGCAATGCCCTAGATACCTACTAAGACTTGGTTCGAAAACCAAGTTCAACTTTGAGTCACTTAACCAAAGGACACCGATTTTTGATAAAACTCTTCACACTCCTAATAACTTTGAACCAAACCTAATTAAACATGAAATAAACTGGAAAAGCTGTTTTTATTTGCCCGTAAAGTTAACATTTCGTCGAGCGCCGTAGGTAACCGGAGCCCATAAAGAACTGTTATAAAACGGCCGGTAACATCGTCATAGTATTTTGGTTTACTGCTGCCGAAGGCCTGATTTGACGATGATTTTATGGAGCAAATTGAGCGTTTAAAGGTAGGACAGCTAGATAGATCGTTATTCATTGTATTTACGTTGCATAACTTGGTTAATAGTACCTTAAAGCCTTTTATTGTGCTTGTCTAAGCAATGGTTTCTTATATATATTTTACTTAACATTTCTTATACTTTAGTTAACATACAAATCACAAGTAATACTGTTACCAAGTAAATTTTTTATTACAATTAATTTTAAATTTGAACTTAAACAGTTCATTTGTTAAATTTGAACTTCAGATGTTTCAGAGGTTATTTTTGGTGTAACGAACATAAAAGTAACATAATGCCATCTATGGCGCTCATTAGGGGAGGCCAATGTCCAGCAGTGGTCTATTATAGGTACCTACTATTCCAAATCAGTTTGAGTGAGCCTGTTATATTGGAAAGATCAGTCAGTGATCGATATTTTCGTAGCATGGTACATTGTTTGCTACGCCGTAGCTTGCATTTGCTACAACGACACTCGGCGTAAGTCCCAAGTGCAGAAGAACATAATATTATGGGATGTTTTATCTTTTTACAAAATAAATTGGCCTTGTGTAGTAAATATTTTGGCAGTGTGTCTCATAAATTTTACATACGTATAAAAAGTTAAAAAATTACTAAAATAGTACATAGGTAGGTTTGCTATCAATTTATGGTGTAAAACCGAAATAAATGTTTTGAATTGAATTGAATATAAAGAGTGAATTCAGTAACTATTACAAATCGTAAAAACAACTTATAAAAAACATAACAAAGTTATTTAAAATGGCACCTGTTTAACTATACCGTTTTCTAGGCTATCAGTAAATCTGTAAAAACGGCAAGCGACACCGGTAAACGCTTTTAAAAGATGGATCCTCTAGAACCGGGTTCTGCACATTTCCGTCGCATTTGACTAAAAGCATTTGGATATAAATAATTCATTTGAAACAGAACTATCCTTATTCAATTATGTATGTTACTAGAGTTAAATGATTGAATATTATGCTTTTCTTGCTGAGACGGGAAATCTCAATAATCTGCATTTCTTGAAATGGGAGTCGGAATAACATTTGCAAGATGTTGTGCGTCCTTTGTCGCACCAAAAAGATGAAAATAGTGTGATTCTTACGAAGCTCTAGTTCACTATACCTATCAGCTGGATGTGCCAGGGATTGTTTATTAATAATCTCCACGTTCGGCTGAAGTCATAGCAGTGGAAGTGTTAATGATACACTGAATTAAGCAGTCGTTTCTTTAGATCCAGTTTTCTATAAGACGCTATCTTTAGACTAAATCACTATTTATTTCCACAATATGTATTTTAGTTTGTTACACCTAAATCTTTAACCACGCATCTTAGAAACTTTTTTCAATGGTTTTTACATTATTTTTCATACGACATAAAAGAACTAAGTCCTAAACAGCTCTGCCTTCTATTTTATGTTAAAATGTTGTTACTATGGCGGTCATAAGCAGAGCTTTGTCAAGTTTATGTGGAGAGGATCGCACGCTGAGTAAACTTGACACTTTTAGAAGGTAAAAATAATAATTAGCCTACAAAAAACCATTAAAAATTAAAACATTATTTTAGACACTTCTCAACCAATTATAAAGTTTAATTTTAAACCTTCTATAGAATCATTTCAGCTATTAATCATTTCTTCGAATATAACAAACCCCTGTAATTTATCAATTGAGTTAAGGGATCGAAAAGGTATCTAAATTAAACTCTTCATCAAGTTCGCACCCTTGTGGACTAGTGGACGCCCGCCACTTTCGCTTCATCATCTCTTTCGAATTGAAAATGTAATTTAGATTTAGGTGGGCGGAGGATTAACATTTATCATTTGCAACAAAATTTTATAAACTTTCGCGATTTCTTTGACATATTCGTCGACCCGCTATGGTACCACAATCTCTGCAATGCTATGG
Organism: Eupithecia pulchellata; assembly: GCA_963931895.1. Taxonomy (NCBI): domain Eukaryota; kingdom Metazoa; phylum Arthropoda; class Insecta; order Lepidoptera; family Geometridae; genus Eupithecia; species Eupithecia pulchellata. The sequence continues at coordinate 10,563,651 of OZ007539.1, forward strand.
AAACGTAGGGAAAATAAATCAAAAGGTACGCGATATATTCAGATTCAATAACTTTATTTCGTTAGGCTTAAAAAATCAGCAAGCCGATACACAGTGATTATTATAATATACCCTTTATAATAGTCTTTAATACCTACAACTAAATTTTCCTGGAGCTTTTTGTATCGATCGCGTATAAAAATTTGTAACAAAAAATTGAGTGGTTAGTTGGTAGCGCCGCTGCTCGCCCAGTCAAGTGAAAACCGCTTTTTTTCTCTCCTTCCAGTTCCCCATCACACCAGAAGTAGATACAGTACACTATGCAGAAGGATCACTATCTATCTATCCGTATTCGATAAAAATTAGACGGACCTTAGTAAAAGTATAACTCGTGTTGATTCAACATTCGAAAATATCAACACGACATTTTCAATCCCATTCCCATTGCTTCTACGAGGCGTATAATGTATGGAGTTGGGGTAAGTTATCTGTGAAATAATTATTCTGTAATGGCTGATCATAATGATAACCTATGGTGCAAGTGTTGGTAAATTAAGCCCTGGTGGCTAACAATCCACTTCCTGAAACTTAAGACTAGCCAAATTATGTGTTTTGGTCTCTTAAGGACATGACCATTCAAGTACGTATATGTATATCATGAATAGTATATTTATTTGCGACTTTCCAACCATTTTCAAAGTAGTTCCGAGAGGGTTCTCAAATCGAAAACCTCCTTTGGTCTCGATAAAGCTGAATGTGTTTGTACTTTCTATATTTAGTTACTTGATTGGTACCTCCGCTCATGAGGCGTCATAAAAAAATGTTTAGATGTAGTTCGACCAGACTGAAGAGTTAGTAGAAAGAGGTCCCCGCCATCTTTGATTTTGTGAAATTTTAACGAGTTGGTATCATAATCGTAAAAACGTTTTATTTCTGAGGATTGAAACATTATAAGCATGCAGAAATTGTGTGTATGTGTGTGTGTGTGTGTGTGTGTGTGTGTGTGTGTGTGTGTGTGTGTGTCCCTATTGCTTCTGATTGACAGACAGTTAAATTCCAAATTGGTTATTTAATTGTAATTTTCTTTGTTAATAAAGGTTGTATCTGATTTTTTTATACACCGTGTAACAAAATATGTGTACTAAGCGAAAGGGGGTGAATTTCCACCCCCCGGGGACCAACTTTTGTTCAACGACTTTTCGAATTTCGATCGGTATCTCGGAAAATACTGCATCAAAATTTCAACATGGACTGCTGATTTTTTACGAAGTGACAACCCTAAAGGCAGCGGTTTCTTGTACCTGTGACAATGACGTCAGTATGGCCACACATGTAGATAGATTAGGTAGTATCCCGCCCCGCCATAGCTGAACTCTACGTAGATAAATACCTACCTACCTGCAGTGGTAGTAGGTATGTATAGGTTACCCGGATATGGTCGTTACTTTTTAAAGGCACTAGTAAATTAAAACTTTTTGTATGGGAAACGAAAAATAGGAATTTTTCATTATCTCCCCCCCGACAACTGATCACCATTGGGGTCTGAAACCTCCCCCTTCGGCTTAGTACACATATTTTGTTACACCTTGTATACATATAATTTCTGTATGTATTACGATCAAAAACTATGCGTAATTTTTAATTTTTCAAAAACTGTATAAGAATTTAGCTTCAATATTATCTAGTTTACGACAATTTCCGCGACCCAACATAAAGACAATACTTTATAACGATTTTGGGGCGATACGCTGCGTCTAGCCTAAACATTCTTTATTATAATCTGCCTACCAAGAGGATGTAGCCCCGTGGCCTTACCCAATAAAAATACAAATTTTTAAATGTCAAATTGTGGGTCAGATAAAGATTTGCTATTCCTTTTTTTTATGCATTTAATAGAAGTGAGTGAAGAGAAAATTAATAACACCTTATTTCCATGTACGAATTGTATGTAACTTAATTTAAGCAAATGTAACATGGTCTGTGTTGCTAGTGCCCGAAATCCCCACGCTGGGCAATCGTATTGATTGTTCTACGCTGAGCTACAGTTAGGTTGTAGAATTATCCTGTAGAAGGAATCTGCTGCCCTTTAAGTATACTACATAAAAACAAAATTTTAAAAATATTAATCATTTGCTGGATTAAACTTCGTATTGAAACTACTTCGACATTTCAGTCATTAAATATTCGTGAAGAAGCGAAATTAAGATTAAAATAATAAAAATCTTTATTATAATAATGTACAAGGCAACATGAAATTGTGAAGAAACGATAGTGTACAAAAACTCAACTAAAATATTGGTTAATAACAAACAAAATAACAATCCAGTTGCAGTATAGGCAAATTGTTATATAAGGTATATTTAAGGTATATTTAAGGTATATTTAAGGTATATTTAAGGTATATTTAAGGTATATTTAAGTTCTGAGATTCAACGTACGTTCAACTTACCTACTTGTTTACGTTTTATTTTTATAACTATAGGAAGGTAACGGTGTTGACTACACTTAGAATATGAATCTTTTAAGTAGGCTAAGAGTGTGTTTACCCCTGTGTGTATACCTACCTGTGTGTACCCCGAATAAATAAAAAACAAAAACAGAACCAAACTAGAACATGTATACAAAAATTTAAACAATTGAACTATCTGGACACTGTTGCAAACTTAACTCACTTTGTAAGGTACGAGTAAATCGAGACGTAAAGACAAGAATCCAAGTCAAGTTCGAAAGGTTGTCTTAACTAACTGATTTATGACTCTTTAACTTAACGGTCACTTACTAAGAAAGTAGTTTACTTTATGAAGGTAGCTTTAACTTTGAGATCCAGGTCCAGAGTTCAGTTAAGTTTATGGACTTTTAACTTAGTTTGACAACATTTTGTTTGATACAAAACAGTTGGCGACCTCTGAGGCACAGCGGAAAAAGGGCAGTCGCCTGCGACGCAGTGGTTGGTGGTTCAATTCTTGACAAATGTTGATTTTGATTCCCGCCTCGGAAAAAATGTTGGTATGATCTGCAAATATTGTGTTCAGGGTGTTCTGGTCGTTTTCTATGTATAATAAAAAATATCTATCTATGTATAGATCTATCTAGTTACTAGTATTTCTAGTACCTACCAATAAAACAAGCTCTGCTTAGCTTAGAGCTAGAGTTAGGTAATGCTGTGTGGATTGTCCAGCATTTATTTAAACAATGAAATATATTGAAAAATATTCATATTATTCAATGGCAATTTTAATGGACAGGACAGAGTCTGACGAGTAAAATAATTAAAAATATAAAAATCTATTTCATGAAAAATAACCTTTATCATCAACCTGTGATTGAATGAACATATAATTGACAAGTGACATTCACGTCGCCATTTTGATTTATGAACCGAAGGGTTTGATAACACATGAATAGGAACGGATTCGATATTCCCGATGTTTATATTTTTGTTAATTATGGCAGAGATTGATTGAGAATATAATCATTAAAAACCACAGATATATATTTACACTAGCGGTCCGCCCCGGCTTCGCACGGGTATTATATAAAAAATTCAGAAATTATACACACTAACACGATGGTTTCACAGTTTTCATACATTCCTTACTTTTTTTAACAGCATTGGGGTTTTCGACATTGACTCGACACTCCATAACTGACACTGGCCGTAGAGAAAAAGAAAGCACCGTGCGCTTATATTGAACCTCTTTTTCTATTATGACGCGCCATAATAGAAAAAGAGGTTGAATATACAGCCCACGGTTCAATTATTGAATTTTTCATGCGGATCCCTAACTTTTTTGAAAATATTATATAGCCTATGTTCATCACGGAAAATTAAGGATTCTTATGGTGAAAGAATTTTTCAAATCAGTCCAGTAATTTCGGAGCCTATTTAATTCAAACAAACAAACAAACATACAAACAATCAAATCTTTCCTCTTTATAATATTAGTATAGATATAGGTATGTGTTAAAAACAAACTGATTCCAGAAATCTTCCATTCAGGGCAGCATACCATTTTTAACTGATTTTACAGTGTAGAAGAGCCAAAACTCGGTAAACAAATGCAATTGAGGTTGTCGATGACTTTATTATTGTAAACTTAGTTTAAGTATCTGAAAAAAGGCTTTTAAAATTATTATTATTGTAGTATTGTAAATTGTGCCCGTGATCCGTGTGATCATGGAAATGACACCCCACGTCATGACACCTCTCACTACCTATATTATATTGTCCCGGCCCTTTGGAAGGCATGCGTGGGGCGTAGTCAACAGCACAGAGGCCTTTTAGGAGAGTTTTATTATTATTATATTATATCCCCGATCATGCTACCATGTAGGTGGCAAAAGATGTGGCAAAGGCCACTAAGGGGCGGCAACATCATGTCAGCGTAGTTTGGTTTTGCTGGATAATAGGTAACATAATTCTCCAAAACTAAACCAATTTGGTACCACTCAAAAACGTACCATTCTCTTTATGTCGGTTTTCATGATACCATATCTACTGTATTTTCTAGCTAATTTGATTCTTCTATTTACATTAAATAAACACGAAATGTACTATCCGCGAACTATTGAAACAAATCTCAAAAAACAATCAGCCTCATTCCAAACCTCCTTGTCCTAAGTAAAGATTAGAAAATGTTGATCACACCTGCTCCTCTCGCGAAAGTCCTATGTTGAGTGAGTGTTGACAAAGAACTCAGGGGTGCAACGTTCTACTAACAGTTTTAGTTGAGCCAACAGTTGCTGAGCTCTGGATGGAAGTTCCTTGTTTCTGCTCCAGCATTTTTATATTCCAATTCACCTTTTGGTAATATGACGTATGCTCCTATATCAACTGCATTCTAAAGTAAAATAGGTTTGTAAATTTGCTTTTGGTTTTAAAGTCAAGAATTTGCACTAGAATGCTCTCTATGCGTTTGGTTACCAACCAAATTGTTATTTACAATAAAATGAAATAGTTTATTTATGTGACCATGTGAAGTTACACAGGTATTTTGTTTTTTTATTATAAACAAATAATGATCGATAATTCACACAACATTATCTAGCCCCAAGCTAAGCTCTGCTCTAAGCAGAGCTTAGCTTAATATTTATGGGTACTAGATAACTGATATACATACTAATAAGGTGTTATAAATAACTTGATCCTCATTAGTAACCTCAAATATTATAAATAATAATAGTCATACTTATGATAATATTGAATACAAAAAAAATATAAATGAAATCGTTTATTCTGGAACAAGAAAATAGAAAGAATAAAAGTAAAATTCAAGAGCGCTGGACCGAGTTAAACACTAGGAAATTAACAAGCAATTAAGGTAACCGCTGCACTCCGCGAGTTATTCACCATTCCACTCCTAAGTCGTTATTTAATTTCCACCTCCCATTACGATCCGCATTACACAATCAACCTTTCGGCCCACGCCGAGGCTCCGGGTTTCAAGGGGCTAGTTTAATAGTGCAGATTTATGAAGTTTAACAGTAGGTTTGTGTAGGTACCTGTAGTGTACCTGTGCTTAATTTAGGTACCAAAAAAATACAATATATTTTTTTTACCAGAATATCGATTACAGAAGACTTAATGCTATATACGTATACGTATAAATCGCCTACTGCGCAGGTTCACGCCAGCGTTCTTTTTACATGACGCGAACTATACTTTGTCGTTGCAGATATTGCCTTGTGGTTTTAGACGTTGCCCATGATCATTGTTTGTTGCTCATCATAACTCCAACACTAGGCCGCGCTGGGCCTGTTTCGAGGGAAACAGAGTGTAACGATGATTAAAACTATTGCATGTTCGGGTCTTCTAATTGCCAAATATTTATACTTTTCATTATAAAAAATATGTACCTACCTATGAATGATTTCATAACTTTATTTATTTAGGCTTACAAAATAAGCACTTTAGAAGTCAAATTTCATGCAATAATGGTAACCGCTGCACTCCGCGAGATACACTAATCCATTCCTAAGTCATTAATTTATTTCCACCTCCCATAACGATCCGTATTACACAATCGACCTTTCGGCAAATATTTAGACTTATCACATCACAAATATGAAGGTACGCTGTCCAATGTCCAATTTTGTGAATCTGTTTCCCTCGGGAAATGCCACCGCGGCCTCGGAGGCCTGAGAGGCCACCTGTCGGGATTTGTGAGGACTTGAGATTAACACCTACTTACTGTGTGAAGTAGGACCAGTTGCTACAATTTCTGGTAATGGGCAGAGTATTTTGACCTTTCGATAACGTTCGATTTAAGGTTCATTTACAGCACAGATGTAGGGGATAATAAATAAATTTATTTAATGCTTAACAACATAGTGTACCCTAAAACTAGCTTACCTAAAGATCATACATATCAAGTATCAGTGTATAAGGTGGAGACAGCATGCAATAAATAAACATAAGCTAATCACATTTCTAAAAAACGTTACCTAATACAATAAATAAATTTGTGGATTAAATTGAAGTTAAATAAAAACTTTAATGATGAATGGATTGTTTGTTTAATTGCTTTCATTAGTTATTTAATTAATAGTAACTTTATATTAGTGAAATCCACCCAGCATCACCTAGCTACCCCAAGCTAAGCAGAGCTTGTGTTAGGTACTAAGTGACTGATACAATACAATTTAATAAAATCAATATAATACTAGCCTTTACCCGAATGAAGACTGTTATTTCATTGATATTATATAGCAAATGAAAAAATACTGCTTTAAAAATTTATTATTTATTCCTACTTAAGCTACATCAATTTAGGCTTATAAAATAAGCACTTACTAAGTCGCTGGTATCACATATAATGAACTAATATAAGATTGAGTACTCAATCGGCGAAGATGGTGGAAAATCATTACATCTAACGGCGGATATTCATCGTTATTAGTCGTTAGGGTGCGGCTGACAAGTTGATCTCCTATCTATTAGTGCTGTCTGGAAACTGACTATTTGCTGATTTGCTATTTTTAACAACGTCAAGGACAGGCAAGTTTATTTAAAACTAGCAGGCCGCCCGGCTTCGCACGGTATTAACAGAATTTGAAAAGTTTTTACACACACTTATATGTTGGGTTACATTAATGAAGTTTTCATACGGATCTAACTTTTTTGTAGTATTCTAATAGTGATAGAGCTTTTGAAATTGGTCCTGTAGTTTAGGAGCTTTGTCCATTCAAACAAACAAACAATAAAATCTTTCCGTTTTATAATATTAGTATAGAATCTTATTAACATTAAATGCTAGCTCTAATTTAGTTAGATAATTGTAATTTTATTTGTAAATAAAGACTTTTTGCCAAAAAAAAATACAGGGAAAACCGAAATTTGCTGCCGTTCAGTTTATTGAAAAGCCAATAGGAAATCTAGCCGTAGGTTAATTCCCCTGGGACCTAAAGGAATGAATTTTCGCTAGTTATTAATGATCTCGCGAAGGTATTTGAGAATCGAGTGCCGGTGGGAGATATAGAAATCCCGGGCTATTTCCGGCTATTCCCAGTTGAAAATACAATAGAAGAGTAGTAAAATCTGTAAAGACTGCGCAAGGACTTTTTCTAACAATTTGATAATTTCCTGTCAATTTTGACATTATCTGCCATTTTTTTACAGCATTTCTAAACATTTTCTGTAAATTTTGACATGTTCTGTCTATTTTGACATTATCTGTCAGTTTTTTGCTGTTTCATTGTATCGGAAACATACAAAATAACTAAGTAATGTACCTACCTATTTTATAGTAAGCATATCAGCCATCTATCCCAACATAAGCTTTGCTCAACTTGGGGCTAGATGATGCTGTGTGGATTTCCCAGTTATTTATGTAAAAATCGCTGACTGTACCTGTATCATCCATTCGCTAACGTATTCCTTTGGGGCATGTTACTTGTTCTATCAATTAAGTGAGCTGTTTACAAGCTAATTAAGACTGTCCCACCCGTGGGACCCTGTTTATTGACTGAATGTGTTAAGGAAGGTTGCATACAATCTGCTAGAGATTTTAGAAATGTGGAGGTAAGGTAGAAATGCTTATTTGTAACGCAGACAAAAAGAAATCAAGGCCCGTCAAGTGCGATTGTTGATTACCTACTTAAAAATACCAGTTACTTCTTCGGGGGTTGGTGGTATGCTACATAGTAATGCACACAGATCCCCAAGTAAAATCTAAATGATCCTATCCATACACGGTTGTCTGGTAGAGATCGCTCTTTAGCGATAAATAAAATAAATAAATAAATAATGCTGGACAATCCACACAGCATCATCTAGCCCCAAGCTAAGCAGAGCTTGTGTTATGGGTACTAGATGACTGATATACATAATACAATATTATTAAATAGATAGATATTTTTACTATACATAGAAAACGACCAGAACCCCTGAACAAATATCTGCAGATCGTACAAATATTTGTCCCGAGGCGGGAATCGAACCCGCAACCTCCTGCGTCGCAGGCGGACCTTCGCCCACCGCGCCACAGTGGTCGTCATGACGTATGACCGCCAATCATCACATTTCTTGTTATATTTATTTTAATTTTGAATTGTTTGCTTAAGAAAGCTATAAAGGCGGTAAAGAATTTTCTATCGTATATATCTAGTATGAAAGTACTAAGTAGTAGGTAGAGATGTCAACGTTGCACTACCCAATTGTTATTCCGCTACACACCGCAAGTTACCTACAATGTGGATTGTAAGGTAATCTTGTTCACAACTACATCTTAGACGTGAGGTCATCAGAACTTATGAAACCTGTTGGCGAACTTTGGAGCTGGTAAAGATACTTATGGTTAAACAAAGTATATAAATTACATATAAATTTTATGACGATCATCGACGACGATGATAGGCTGACGATGACGTCAGGCTATATCAGTCAACGGCTGGACATAGGCCTACCATAATGAGCAACATGTCTATAGCTAACTACATCCAGCACCTGCTTTCGCAGATCGTCTTCCTTCCTGGCTGGAGGGCGACCTACACTACCGCTACACGGCAATCGTTGGCGAGCTTTTCCCAACCTAACCTAATCAGCCCAGCTCCTTGAAGTACCGGAGTAGGACCTTTGGTGATTTACAGCTTCGTATCATCTTTTCTGTGGGTGTGGATGGGGATGATACCTCAATGAAACTCTTCAACCCCGTTTTCCTTCTGTTGTTGTTTATCAAACAAACTGCAACCTACAGAAACTGTGTCCATTGTAAAGACCCCAAAAATTTAAAGAGGAATCTTTTTATTTCAGCGTATCCAGAATCCAGCTGTCTTTACCTCGCTTATATATAAATTCTTTGTTTCACTGCACTCTCCTCTAAAATCTATCTATGAACATAGGCCTCGTAACATATAGTAAGATGTACCAAACCAAACTGTCGAGTGTGGTGATTTAGCACTTTGACTGCTACGACGCCGACGCATTCGCCGTCCAACGGTACTTGCAGAGCAGCAACACAACCACCGCTGCGGACTGCATTGCTGGTAGTGAACGCGTTGATAAATAAATAATTATTTATTAAGCTAAGCCAAGCAGAGTTTGTGTTATGGGTACTAGATGACTGATACACATATTACAATATTATTACACTAGCGGCCCGCCCCGGCTTCGCACGGGTATTAAACAAAAATTTCAGAAATTATACACACTAAAACGATGGGTTTCAAAGTTTTCATACGGATCTTTACTTTTTTTAACAGCATTGGGGTTTTTGACATTGACTCGACATTCCAAAACACACTGGCCGTAGAGAAAAATCAAGTACCGTGCGCTATACAACCTCTTTTTCTATTCTGACGCGCCATAATAGAAAAAGAGGTTGAATATACAGCCCACGGTTCAATTATTGAATTTTTCATGCGGATCCCTAACTTTTTTGAAAATATTATATAGCCTATGTTCATCACGGAAAATTAGGGATTCTAATGGTGAAAGAATTTTTTAACTCGGTCCAGTAGTTTCGGAGCCTATTCAATTCAAACAAACAAACAAACAAACAAACAAACAAACAAACAAACAAACAAACAAACAAACAAACAAACAAACAAACAAACAAACAAACAAACAAACAAACAAACAAACAAACAAACAAACAAACAAACAAACAAACAAACAAACAAACAAACATACAAACAAACAAACAATCAAATCTTTCCTCTTTATAATATTAGTATAGATAGATAGATATTTTTCTTATTATACATTGAAAACGACCAGAAAATCTAGATAATATCACTATCTTTAACCAAAACTCACATTGCCTGGTCGAACAAATTCCTATTGTCTCATAGTAATCAATAGTTTCAAAGAGTACGTAAATTTCTTATCTACATTGTTTTCAGAAATCCCGAAAAAGAAAGCACATAACTCTCTTCAAAACCGACAATATTTAACGAAAAAAACAATTACCTTCATTCGAACAAAGCACGTGAAATTGTGGGAATTGCTTAGCGCACAAGTTATACCAGATGCAAGATTATAAATTTCCTTAAATAACTATTTGAGATGCAGAAGAGATTCACGTTAGATAAGTTCTTTGCCTAAGGATGCTAAAATAAAAACCAATTTGAAATTAAATTAAATTTTAAAACTATGGGAACATGGCGAAAGAACCATAAAAGTCAGTCATAGAACTTCCTAATTTTTTTCGAAGTCTGTTAAAACCCAAGCAATTAATTCGCTATCCATTAGAATCTAAAGCGAAATTGCGAAATGTGAGTTTGAAAGCTAAAATAAACATTACATATCGAGCTGAATTTAAAATCAAAGGTGAAATGCAATGCTTTCAAGCAATACTTACCTACATTTATTCGTGGACTAATATCGGATGTGAGTGGGAAAGCATTCATAAATCCATTATGTAATATTATAAATACGAAAATAATGCATAATGTATCTATGTAGGTATGTATTTTACCTTTAAGGTTCCTAAAATGAAATTTTGAGAGAATATGGATGATATCCCGAAGAAAGACAGGTAGTAGCATGTCCTTCCTTCTTAAGATAAAAATTATTTTATGTCGGCCAACGCGAAGCCGCAAGATAGTTATTTTATATTGGAAAAAATATTTTTGATGATACGTAAAGTGTGACGCGTTTGGTCATTACTGTAAGTGTAAGTAGATCAAATATCAAAGTGTTTTATTTCCTCCTCGACCTTACAGGCCCGTAAATCCGTTGGACACGTCAGAAAAATCAAATGACATAAATAAAACTAGGAATAAATTGACCACTTTGATTTCAGCGCACTTCAATCTTTTAAGGGTAAAAAGTAAAGAAGCGAACAGGAAACCTTGTTAGGCTGTTAGTTTTGATTAGCAGCAACACTCATCCCAAACTTCTTTATCGAATATAATCTAATATTTTCTAGTAGGATGTTTGAAATTTTGTTAATTGAATTTATTTATAGATAATTTTTAACTAAACTCCCTAGGAGTTTTGTTAAAAATGAGATGTTTATATAGAATTGAATATTTAAAAAGACGAAGAAGAAATAAAACAAAGGGCATACTTTCCGTGCAACTTCTAATTTACACTGAATAACTAAAAATATAGTTTTTTTTTTGTTTTGATTACCTAAGTCCCAACCGATTGGCAGACTGATATGACACATATGTATATTTCAAGGATTGACTTCAAATATGGACCTGGAAATAAAACACAATAAATAAATTCAAATTGATCCATCGATAGTTAAACACTCCCATTCTAGAACGGACCGAAAACCTTGACTTGTGTTGATAACTTGAGTTATTGACAGATATAACAAGATCCATCTTTTATTACACAACGCAATGGATCAAACTGCCCATAAAATAAAATCTATCCGGTCTCATATTACAAAACATCGCCTCAATTATAGAACAAATACCCACACGATATCTCAGATCCATTTAACCCTGATATTCAGATGCTATCCAAAATATTCATGAGGTATTCATGACAGTGCCAATGCAGACGACATTTGGAGTTTCAGTAGTGTTGCACTGCTAATTTAGGCAAAAAAAGCCGAGAAGAACTGACTGTAGAATATTTATAAATAAATATTTAATAATTCACACTGAATCATCTAGCCCCAAGTTAAGCAGAGCTTAGGTAGGTTCTAGATAACTGATATGATATAATACAATACACTTCGTGTTCTAAAAAATTGTTTGCTTGTCATCCAACTCATGCTGTGTACATGTACAGTACACATGTGTTTTTTTATTTTTATTCTATTTAGTTTTTATGTATGTGTGTTTTGTGTATTCTCTTTGCCGTTTATATATAAAATATTTTGATTTTTTTCTTTTTTTCGAAAATAAGTTTCGATACGAAGTCTAAACTTGCATTACGGAATCTCATTCTAGCCTAATAGGAAATAGAAAAGCAAATTTTCTAAAACCTAAACTTCTGTACGCGCTGTATTTGTCCCGAAGTCCGGTTTATCGAGTTGTAGCTTCACCACAGCCAATATCTGGTTAAAATACCGTTTTAACCAGATTTGTACTAGAGGAGAATTTAGGCAAATTCTCGTCTAGTACAAAACATGATCCCTTTTTGAAATGGGTGTGCACGCCAAATTCTAGTAGTATCCTTATTGACATATTTTCCCCTACGTTTCCATCGCGTTGCAGCGAAACGTAGGGGAAAATAAAAACAAAAGGTACGCGATAAATACCCGATAAATATTCTTTAATATGTCAACAAATCGTGAAAGTTTAAAAAGTTTTATCCTTATTGATTCGACTACAAGCATCCCAATATACTTTTTGAAAGGGTCAAATCATTGTCTCTTGAAATAGTAGCTCCTCAAAACTAAAACAAGCGAGGAGGCTTTCACATAAAACTAGAATTTCATGTTAGTTTGTTCCAAATTCGGCACTTATTTAACAACTTAGCGACTTAAAACTTGATTAGGAATTTATGAGGCCTATCGGGTGTCCCTTCGTGGAATATATTATCGAAAACATGTTGGTATTGGGTTGAAAAACTATGTGAAAGTGGTTGATTAAAAATATTTTTTACAAAAAAATACACTCATTATTTGGTAAAACAAATACATTGCCCTGAAGTTCGTTTGCAACAGTCTGCAGTTAGCTCATTTATTTTAATTGTAAATACCACTTTTAATTTAGTTATACAGGGTGATTGGGGCATCGTTCCCCAAAATGTAATGGGGGTGGAGGGGGTATTCGGTAATTATCAACCCCCCATTTTTGCCCCACGAGGATTTACTGTAATTTTTAAAAAAAATTATGTGTAATTTACAAAATTCTGCTTAAACTTGGATTAAAAAAAATATGCAGTGTAGCCTCCAAATTTGTGATTTATTTTAATTTGTATTGTTTTTCGATTCGATCGAAACCATAATTACTCGTAAGCAACAGCTATTTTTACCTATATTTTTTTTAATCGTCTTAAAAAGTTACTAAAAAAGCTAAATGGAATTTAAACTTTAGACTAAAGTTGTGTGAATAAACAAATTTTTAATTATTTATTATATCATTTTTAAAGCTCAACGTTCAAAGAAGTTCAAAAAATTAAACGTAGTAAAGTTCTTTTAAAAACTTCTCTAGTCTAACCCCTTTCTAACGTGTATGCAACATGCCATGAAAACCTATTACTAACTTTACTATATTTTTTTTATTTTGTATAAAGAAAAACATTAACATTATGCTGATATTTGATAATATTTATACCTAATATAAATTTTAGGTCGATAAAAAAACGACAAAAAGTTTTAATCGAATCCGCCATACAGTCAGGGAATACTTAGACAATGTATACTCCCTAATAAGTGGATTGGGAGAGATGGCCCTATACCATGGCCCCCACGCTCTCCCCAGACCTCAGTTTGGTTTTTTTTTTTCAAAGCATCTTAGCTGCTCGCGTCAACCAAGATTTTCTATAAAATGGTATTTATCTTTATCTTTCCTTTATCCTACCTATGCTTTATCATCTTTATAATCTATACTAATATAATAAAGAGGAAAGATTTGATTGTTTGTTGCAATTAAATAGGCTCCGAAACTACTGGACAGAAAACTTCAATATTATGGCGCAATGTGCAGGTGTTTAAAATAGTTTAATTTTGGTGCGAAGCCGGGGCGGACTGCTAGTATTTTATAAGATAAGTAACTCATTATTGATTATACGTAGAAGGCTGACGTAGTTAGTGTTTGGCTAAAAAACCCTCTTTAAATATAGGATTTAAAAAATAAAACTATAAAATAACTATTTAGTAACAATTCCGTATAAGTAGCTTCAAATTTAGTTAACTTACGAGTTTTAGACAAATTACATTAGCTTGTTCACTGTATCCAAGTATTGTTTGTAACAATAGCTAACACAACAATAAATGTTTGTTATACGCAAACAATTAGATTAATTTGTTGTTGAGTTCTGCTGTTAGAAACACAAGGATATTATGATAGAACTAACGAAATGTAGACATTGTAGTGGTCGACAAATGTGGGGGTCAAAGGATGGAGACCGGTTTTTGAGACTGTCGCGTGGGGGAGGCGATTGTTCAGTTTTCAGTAACTTTGTTTCTTTAGACAGAACTATACTCGGAGTTTCTCTGAAGGATAGGATTCGTAACGAATACATCCGACAGATAACCATAGTTATCGACATCGCTCAAAGAATTAGCAAACTGAAGTGGCAGTGGAACGGCCACATTTCGCGAAGAACCGACAACCGCTGTGGTAAACTTTGTAAAAGATATTTACCTACAGCTAATCACGACATTGAATTTATAGTTTTTATAATTACAAACTTTTTGGTTCGAAAGAAGGTTTTGATAAATAACAGGATCGATTGGCAAAATTTGTTTTTGGGTAAAATGGCCATTATGAGCATTTTTCAGTAATTATAACTAAGTGTTAACCGTAACCGATGTTAGCGCCAAAATTTTCAAAGCCCTTTTTAGCTTTATCATCATTATCATTATCATTAGCCTGTAATAAATAGTCCACGGCTGGACATAGGCCTTCCCTAATGAGCGCCATAGATGGCATTATTCATAATTTGATGGTTATTTCCCATAATATTTTTGGCTGACCCCTTGCTACTACAAAACAACGCAACCTATCTATCACTTACATAGGTAGGTAGCCAACAGCTTCAATTATTAAATTTATTCTAAGAATAAACGGTTCCAATAAACGGTGAAAATATCTTCTATTATTTCGAATGGAGAAAAGTTTATTTAGGAAGCGAATAAATAATATTTTATTCAGATTTTCTGTTTGCATTGGATGTTTCAATCTTTTATTTGATCATCGATTCTTTTAAAAAGCTTTTTGTGATTTGTAAATTTAGTTTACCCTAGATTTTGGGAACGATTTAAAATAAATTAATACTCAATGAAATAATATTGATCAAAAAAGATTGTCAATTCAATAAAAAAAATGTGAGATTGGGAAGTGATGACCGGTTGGCGTTTGGCGTAGTGTAGCGAAAAATATTAAAAAAACTTGTCAAAATAGCGTCACAAATCTATAAAATCCTTCCTTCATAAGTAGGATTATAGAGGTAGATTAAATCTAGTTTTCATAACAAACACCTAGTCTCCTTATCCAAAGACTTTATTATTTGCAACAGTAAGCAGTTAGCTCAATTGTTTAAACTGTAAAAAGTAGTTATAATATTATCCTATCTATACTAATATTATAAAGAGGAAAGATTTGATTGTTTGTATGTTTGTTTGTTTGTTTGTTTGAATTGAATAGGCTCCGAAACTACTGAACCGAGTTAAAAAATTATTTCACCATTAGAATCCTTAATTTTCCGTGATGAACATAGGCTACATAATATTTTCAAAAAAGTTAGGGATCCGCATGAAAAATTCAATAATTGAACCGTGGGCTGTATATTCAACCTCTTTTTCTATTATGGCGCGTCAGAATAGAAAAAGAGGTTGTATAGCGCACGGTGCTTGCTTTTTCTCTACGGCCAGTGTCAGTTTTGGAATGTCGAGTCAATGTCAAAAACCCTAAAGCTGTTAAAAAAAGTAAAGATCCGTATGAAAACTGTAAAACCCATCGTTTTAGTGTGTATAATTTCTGAAATTTTTGTTTAATACCCGTGCGAAGCCGGGGCGGGCCGCTAGTTATTTAAAAAGTAAGTAATAATAGGCAATTATGTGGCTATAGTACTTATTCTGTGGTATAAATACGGATGAACAAAGTTCTCATTAATTTTTCATACGGGAAAATTATTTCTGGCGATTATGTATCCAATAATCCATTACCCCGAATACCTAAATAAATAATGTACGATATCTTACACAGTAAGCCAAAGCTAGTTAAGCAGGGCTTATTCAATAACATGACAATAGCTACATAGAATAAACCAAAGTCGCTTCCGGCTGTCTGTCTGTTTGTCCCTATGTATGTCTAGATCTTTAAAAGTACGCAACGGACTTTGATGCACTTTTTTTTAATAGTTAGAGTAGCCTCTTAACAAATAAAATTACAATGATCTAAGTAAATAAAAAACTAGTATTTACAATTGAAACAATTGAGCTAACTGCAGACTGTTGCGAACAAACTACAGGTAGCTCAACTGATAGTTAGAGTGATTCAGATTTCAACAACTTTATTTCTATAAGCTTACAAAATAAGCACTTAGACAAGAGGAAGATTTCTGTATCAGCATTACACACGTGCGAAGCCGGAGCGTGTCGCTAGTAAAATAATACAATACAATACAATACAAAAATGCTTTATTGTACCAGAAAAATAACATAATAGAAGACATTACATTAAACAAGTACACTGGGCGGCCTTATCGCTTAGAAGCGATCTCTTCCAGACAACCATTGGATGGAAAGAATTATTTGAATTTATGAAAGGCAGGAGGTGTACCAAATATAATTAAAAAATAATATATTATTTTCATATCATGAATAATTAAAAAAAAAACATATAAATATAACTAATACGTGACCAAATATGGTATATAGACGAATATTTATAATATACTACTTAGATACATAAATACATAAATATAGTAAGTATATTCAACTTTCAGACAGGAAAAGCTCCTTGACACGAGCTTTAAAAACTGGTAAGGAAACTGATTTTGAATAATAATGTATACTTACCCACAAATATTATAAAAAAAAGATTTGAATGTTTCTTTGTTTGTTTGGTTTAAATAGGATCCGAGACTATTCCGATTTAAAAAAAAAAAACACCATTAGAAGCCTAGATTATCGCTGTTGAACCTAGAATATCTTCAAAAAATTATGAATACGTGAAAACTTCAACGAAGTAACTCAAATATAAAACGTGTATATTTTTTTTTAGTTTTGTTAAATACCCGTGTGGAGCCGGGCAGACAGTTAGTTACAGGATGAAGTACTTACGGTAAGTATCTAAAATTATATACTTTTACTTTACTTTAAATACCTACTATTTTTAATCTGTAAATATTTAACCAGGACTTTTTAAAGCATCAGGGGCAGTTTGTTTATTATTACCTGCACATTATAGTTAGGCAGTAGGTATAGCATTATAGCATATAGGTACGTCACTTCTTGTTACTGCCCAAAAGTGGACGACTATGTAAACATATAAGCCCTAACCCGAATAGAAAACTGAAAACAGGGCACTACGGAGCTAATTGAGCTTGTTTATGGGTACTAAATGACTGATATACACAATATACAATGTGTAACAAAATATGTGTACTAAGCCGAAGGGGGAGGTTTCAGACCCCAATGGTGATCAGTTGTGGGGGGTAGAAAATTAAAAATTCCTATTTCAATTATACTATTTTTTTTATTATTTTTCCCTCTTTAGTTCCTTATCTGGGTAGCCTATACATACCTACTACCACTGCAGTTAGGTAGGTATTTATCTTCGTAGAGTTCAGCTATGGCGGGGCGGGAGACTACCTAATCTATCTATCTACCTATCTATTACTCTACATCTATGCCCATATTGACGTCATTGTCACAGGTACAAGAAACCGCTGCCTTTAGGGTTGTCACTTCGTAAAAAAATCAGCTGTCCATGCTGAAACTTTGATGCAGTTTTTTCCAAAATACCGATCGAAATTCGAAAAGTCGTGGAACAAAAGTTGGTCCCCTGGGGGGTGGCAATTCACCCCCTTTCGCTTAGTACACATATTTTGTTACACCGTGTATTAAATAGAACATTTTTATTATATAAAGAAAACGACCAGAACACCCTGAACAAATGTCTGCAGATCGTACAAACTTTTTTTTTTTTTTTATAACTGATAGTCCTCCGTTTGACCACAATCTCACCTGATGGAAAGTGAAGATGTGGCCGACAGTGGATCACGCAGGTTTAGAAGACACCTATTCACTCTACTTTTGAAGAGACCCAGGTTGTAGTTAGTAGGAAAAACAGAAGCAGGCAACATGTTCCATTCTTTCGCAGTGCGAATGATGAAGGTGGAGGAAAATCGCTTAGTGCGAGTGGAGGGTATATCCACCATGTAGGGATGGCATTGCGCCTGCTTGTCCTGGGGTGGAAGGGAAGGAGGGAATTTGTCCCGATGTTTAAGGAAGGAAAGTGGAAAGTGTGGAAGGAAAGTGGAGGGAATTTGTCCCGATGTTTAAGGAAACGAAGTCGCAG
The DNA here is from genome assembly GCA_963931895.1 of Eupithecia pulchellata. Lineage (NCBI taxonomy): Eukaryota > Metazoa > Arthropoda > Insecta > Lepidoptera > Geometridae > Eupithecia > Eupithecia pulchellata. The sequence continues at coordinate 10,582,227 of OZ007539.1, forward strand.
TCTCCTGCGTCGCAGGCGGACCTTCGCCTACCGCGTCACAGAGGTCGTCTTAGTCTTAGAGGAGGCCTATATCCAGCAGTGGCCTAACATGAGCTGATGAATGGAAAAGTTTAAACGAGGCCTACACCAGTTTACTGGTAGATAAGGGCTCAAAAGCAAAACCCAGTTGGGTACACTTCCAACTGGTATTGATATGTAATAGTTGAGCCTGTAGTTTATTTGTAACAGTCTGCAGTTAGCTCAATTGTTTCAAAAGAAAAATAATTAATCTATTAATAATTAAAAAAATTTAAATTGTAATTTTTCTGTAAATATATTACATACAGAGCAAAAACATTTTATTTTCGGAAAATTCATGACAATATTAGGCAATTTGGTGTCAGAACATTTCAACTTGAAATACTTGATAAGTTGACGTGTACTTGAGAGCAAAGTTGTTACAAAACGAAGAGAAACGACCGAGATACCGCAGCCACGTCAAAATGAGCCTTAGTTTTGTAAAGTGCTTGATAAATTATAGCATACTTACTACCTAGTAGGTTTTTTAATATTATGTAGGTCCGCCACGGCTTCGAAAACAAAATCGTTAGGTATTGAACGAAAATTTCAAAAATTATATTTTGTTTCACACTCGTACACATTCGTTTACAGTGTTGAAATTTTCATACTTACCCTTACTTTTTTGAAAATACTCTGTAGACTATTTTCGTCAGGGATAATGTAGGACTATTAATGGTGAAATAGTTTTTCAAATCAGTCCAGATGTTTCGGAGTCAATCCAAACAATCAAATCTCTCCTCTTTACAATATTAGCATAGAGGGTATAAAAAAATATCGGACTCTTTTTTTCCGTCGCCTTATAAATAGTGCCTTCCATTTATCTATAATAATAAAGAATATTAAAACTAGTAGGTACTTACAATTGAAACCAGAATATTTCAAACAATCTACAGGTAGCTCAACTGATCCATATCAACACCAGTCGGAAGCGTACCCAAGACCCTGGCAATGCTAGTAAACAAACGCGAATAATCAAGTTTGCTAATTTTACTCAAAGGAAACATTTATTTATTTTTATTGAAAATAAGATAAACTACATTCACTTTTGAAATTACTGGCCTTACCTGGTAATCGAACCTAGGAAAATTAAAAAAATATATTAGTATTTCTATGACTCCGACCGTTGGAGTCAAATATAAGAATGAAATCTGTCAAATAAACATAGTTTAATAACCCTAGGTACTTTTACAATATACCTACACTTTGAGCTTTACCTAATTTTATATAAGGAGCACAATGAAATCCTTCGTTTAAAACGCTTGTTTGATAGCTAGACCGAGACTGAGTTAATTTTTTTATAAAGGCTGTTATGCCATTTTACATACTTATATTTTTCAGGTTAGGCCGTGAGTCCACCGTACGAAGGCACCGTAAGAATCATCTCTTGACGCACATCTAGTGAAATTTGTAAATATAAAATCCGCCTTAAAAAAATGGAGGAGTTTCGAATGTATTTTTCAATTTAATTTTTGTGTATTTATATTACGATTGAAGAAGGCTTACAGTTTATGAACCAAGAAGTCTTCGTTGTCGTTGTCTTAGTAAGTATAATCTTAAATACTACATAATGACAAAGAAAATACCTATTTTCGTCGATTTCTTCGTCTATTTCTAAAGAATCTTTATGATATATTGTTAAAAAACCACATCGAACCAAAAAAACCAAATGTATAGTGCTGGTCCCGCAAAACGTATAAAATAGTTACTACGAGTAGAAAGTATCGTCAAATACTTTGTACTCGGTTTTTAGTTCTTTTAGTGACGATTCTAATTATTTGTGTGTAGGTGTTGGTACCTATACACAAATAATCTTAATGTATCTTAATATCATGTCATGACAGTTGCATAAGGTACCCGAACTACACAAGTCAGACAACTTCTTATCAAATAATTGGAATTTTATTAAAAAACTGAATCAATCTTTTTCCAAAATACACTGGCCTGCAAAACTTTACACATTCAGAACTGCAATAACTTTTGAAGAACACAATATTTACTTTCGAAATAAAAGAACGAACCCATTTGAACACGCCTGGAATGAGAGGAAGGCTATTCTCTCTCGTAACGGGACGATTAATCCCAAAAAAAAAATATTTGAGAAGTTGCAACAATAACCGATCTCTATTTCCACTAGGTATCAAGTTGTGTTGTACTGTTTCGATAAAATTTCGTTAAGTATGCCTACTATATTTTTAAGAAAGAAAATAATTTTTTATATCTGTTTTCTAAAATCTAAGCCATCAACGGCATTTGTTATTGAAAAATGGGCAAAAATTTGAGGTATTTTCTTAAATTATAATTTAATAATTAAATTTTTCTTACCTTTCGCGCAGCAGCAAGAAAAATAAAAACCTACAACGACTAAGCACTCTTCATAACTTCGAATGCAACTTCGTTCCAAATTAGAACGCCACGCAGCGCGGAAAAGTTTCTACTGATGCAGAGCGCGCGAAAACTCGACTACTTACGCTGGAGCTCGGCCAATCAGGAGCCTCGAACGCCTCCGCCAAAACCAGGTAGCCAATCGCGTTAAAGGCGAACCACTCAAAACTTTAATAGGTTTTTCATGTTGACACTATTGAATGATGTTAGGTAGAAATTATGATTATCGGTAATGTTGACTCAATTATGTGTGTACGGTTTTTCGCGAGGCTTTTCAGGAAAATTTCATAGATAGAGTAGGTAGATAACTACATTAGGCAGGAATATGAAAAAGGTACCGCGTGATATTTTATAAGCGATGATTAGGAACATAAATAATCATCGCCTCGCTTTGAATAACATTAATGCTGGGAACACGTCGCTTCGTATACGTAACTTTTGACGTTTACCATGGACCCTACTCCATAGTTAAGTATTTGTATTGTACAACACCTTATTATTATGGTCGTTATTTCCACCACCTTCTTTGAGCAAAAACTTTATTCTAATATGCGCCAGCAATTTTCGTTACTGTCGTGTTTTAATGGAGGTAATGGACTTTTTTTAAATGAATTTTAAGTACTTAACTCAGTTTGGACATAAACCAAGGAGTTATCGCGTGAGACTTTGATATATACATCCTCCTCGAGACATAAAGCACTTGAATTTTGAGACAACAATAATCTTGTTGGATTTCAGTAGGTTTAAGTTACTATTACATAATCGAAATATTCTGCAGTTTAACAGTTGTGATATTTTTACAATTATTGTTTTCGTGGAATTATTATAAAGAAAATGACTATGTGAGTAAAGCACTAGACACAAGCCTTGGACTCCGCAATAAGTGGCCACGCTATAATTAAGCTTTAATTAATTTAATTATATTAATTTATTTAATATCTATATCTATATCTTTACTAATATTATAAAGAGGAAAGATTTGATTGTTTGTTTGTTTGTTTGTTTGTTTGTTTGAATTGAATAGGCTCCGAAACTACTGGACCGAGTTAAAAAATTCTTTCACCATTAGAATCCTTAATTTACCGTGATGAACATAGGCTATATAATATTTTCAAAAAAGTTAGGGATCCGCATGAAAAATTCAATAATTGAACCGTGGGCTGTATATTCAACCTCATTTTCTATTATGGCGCGTCAGAATAGAAAAAGAGGTTGTATAGCGCACGGTGCTTGCTTTTTATCTACGGCCAGTGTCAGTTTTGGAATGTCGAGTCAATGTCAAAAACCCCAATGCTGTAAAAAAAAGTAAAGATCCGTATGAAAACTGTGAAACCCATCGTTTTAGTGTGTATAATTTCTGAAATTTTTGTTTAATACCCGTGCGAAGCCGGGGCTGGCCGCTAGTAATTAATATATTTTTATTACATTATGCTTGGACATCATTGCAGATCGTGCTGTCCCTGTTATATAGGTTTCCTCTTTACCTTTGGCCTTGATCTTCGGTTACGGGTTTCATTTTGGATTTTCCATGAAAAAAAATTAATCACATAAATGAAATGAAAATATTTATTGAAAAAGAAATACTTACATAATAACAATGGTTGACACTATGTAGGTTTTATCAGTTTCTAGTCAAGAAACAAAATAAATTGAGTACCTACTAAATTATTACGTATTAGGCATGTCTTCGAGGAATTGCAAATTTCATATAGTCATTTCTAGAAATTTGCTTACAGAGTAGGGTAGGGCGGGTCTAGTTGAGCATAGGGGCAAGTTGGGCAATCAAAATATCTCGAAAACTATTCCCTGCACGCATAGGCATCCTATAGAGAAAAGAAGGAGTCACGGCAGGGGTACTCATAGCACGACCGCAACTGGCGCCTCGACGAGCGAGAGAAGCGTACGAGCGCATTGTTTATTTTGATACCAAAAAGTGAAAAATTCGTTCAACGCATGTTTTTGTCTGTATAAGTCAAATGTTATCTGTTTTCAATCAGGTAAGGGTTAATCTTCCATAAATGTACTTTATTATTGACATATATAAAGGTACTGGGTATAATTCTTATAGTTTTTTCATAACCTTGCTTTTGTTTTGAAATTTCGTGTTGGGGTTAGTTGAGCTATAGTTGCTCAACTAGCCGGTGGACTGCTTGGAATTTTGAAAAAGAGTTTGCAGGGGATGGGCTCATACAAAATATGTCCCGGGTGCTGGTCTTACTTTTGTTTGTTTGTATCAATTCCAACAGTGAAAACGATGATTAAGTTATAGATTAAGTAAGATCTCATTAATATTTTAAGAAAGCTCCGGATGTTTTGTTGATTCTATTTCCAGTTAATTATTCAAAGAAAATTACTGTTGTTGTGTCACTATAAATAAAGAGTTGATTGTCAATAAAATTTTTATTTCATCTCTAATTAACATTAAACCCGTTAACATTAAATGGTTTGGCTAGACATTCTAACTGCTCAACTTACCCCATACCCTTGCTCAACTTACCTCACCTATGGGGTACGTTGAGCATGCTTGACTTTCTGCATTTAAACCGCTGTAGTTCTTAATTCCTACTTATATGAAGTTAATTACTATGACACTTTTGCAAAAGGATAAATTACTAATCCATCAGGTTGCGTAACAACCCATTGAGACTTATCGTTGAGGAGCTATATCCGCTGAAGTGAAAAATTGCTCAACTAGACCCGCCCTACCCTACCTATAATAGTTTGATGTAACAAAAAAATGGCAGTGTTTAAAAATGATTCTTCACTAATTAATGTTCTTATACATAATGGAAGTTTGTTAAAAAGTTTTCATATTTATTTCAGGCAACATAAGAACACAGTTATGAATGGTAAAAACCTTTCTAGGGGCCATATCAACAAATACCTTACAGACTAACGTACATAAAAATATAATAAGTATTAACAACTAAATGGTGCACAATCGGTACGGCGACGTGTGACGCATCAGGGTGTCATCAGTGGACGCGGTGCCTGAGGTGTCCCCTTGCAGGCGGCCGGTGAACCGTCGGAATTTGACATCCGTCAAATTCGGAATTCCGTCGGAAGTCAAAACTCTGCACTTATGCTGACCGTGGCGTGTTGGCCTGGACCTTCGCTACGTTGTGGTTTTGGCCATCATCCATTAACGTCAGTAAATAAATAAATAAATAAAAATAAGAAAATAAAATGTTCAGTGGCGTTCGTTGTTAACCGACCCCGCCTGGCAGGTTAAAAGTCATGTAATTACATGACTTGTAGTTTGTTTGCAACAGTCTGCAGTTAGCTCAATTGTTTCAATTGTAAATACTAGCTCTAACTTAGTCAGATAATTGTAATTTTCTTTGTCAATAAAGGCTTTTTCACTAAAAATAATAAAAAAATGGAAATTAAGCTACTATTAGTTTAAATTGAAGAAGTTATGCTTTATCCTATCATAATTTTACCCAAAGATTGTAAAATCATTCTCAAATCATAGAAATTTACTTCAAACGTAAAGGGGGTAAGGTGACAATAGACGCCTGTACTATACAATAATATTATTTGCTTTGAAACATCAAACCTGGCGATAATGAAGTCTCATACTTCGGACGTGGGCAAAGAAAGGTTAATAAGATCTCCGTTTACTTTGCCCGCACTGCCGTTATCATACAGGCAATGTTTAGTTTACACTTTATCTATACCAATCAATATCCGCATCCCACCAGTTCATATACGTTTGCGTTGGACGTGCCTCTCTTAAAAATGGGGAAATTGACCATAATCTCCGCACGGCATCACCAACTTGCCCAAACAATGGCGATTCTTGTCGTAATCGTCGTCAGCATACTTTGTATCCCCAACCCGCATGCCCAGCGTGGGGATTGTGGGCAATAACCCCCAAATAATGATGCCATCTATGGCGCTCATTAGGGGAGGCCTATGTCCAGCAGTGGACTATTATAGGCTGGTGATGTGATACGTTGTATCTACATATATTTACAAAAATAATGAGGTTATAAGTTTAGCACACTCAAAGCTAGCTCCATAAAAATCACATCACACTAATAAATGCAAAAGTTTGGATGTGTAGTTGGATTAATGAATGTTTTTTTTTACTTCTACTAATGTTAGTGAACTGATTGGGCTGCAATTTTGCATAGATGTAGCATTTAGTCTGGACTCAAGCATTCGGCCTCTTTTTGACCCATAAAACAGTTCCTATGAAATAGAAAGCAGGGGCTAATGAGCTTTAAAACGAGTAACGATTCAAATGACGACCTTTGTGGCGCGGTGGGCGAAAGTCAGCCTGCGACGCAGGAGGTTGCGATTCGATTCCCGCCTCGGGACAAATGTTCGTACGATCTGCAGATTTGTTCAGGGAGTTCTGGTCGTTTTCTATATATTATAAAAAAATATCTATCTGTTGAATATATTGTATTAATATTTATTATTAATATAAAAGTTCTAAGCTACAATCTTAAGACGTAGCATTGCTACGAGCCTACGTCGTAGACCGTATATCGTAGCGAGCCTACGACGTAGCACGAGTCTTCTAGATCTTCGGAATCATGCTCAAACTTACTTAGTGGCACATGTGCCAAAACATCGGGTTCAATAAAGAACCCGAGGTTTGCTAATAAGTTAATTTTTTTAAATTTTGACATGCAGTATACATTGCAGCATTACAAAATAATTACTCTACTACTACTTCTACTTCTACAGAGGGCGCTGCTGCCTGCCCGCCGTTGTGTCTCCCTTAGTCGACTCTTACGACACCCACGTGCAAAAAATTATTTAATTATTTCAAGCTATTTCAATGTTATAACTGTACAATTTTTTATTCGAATCTTGTTGGACGCGGGCCTATGTTTAGCTGTGGTATAATAAAGGTTTATGACAGTTTATTAAATGACTAAGAAGTAAGTCAGTATAATTTTAATTTTCCATGTTGGTCTATAAATATTCAAGTTCTCAAACATAAATTTAAATTTTGTGATTAACATCTGAGCTACTAGTACCCTATCAAAATTTTGGTGTTATGTTTATTAACAGACAGATGCAATGGTCTATAATACTAATAAAGAAAATCTCAAAAAGCATGTGTACCTAAAGACAAACATTACTTTTGTTACAAATATGAAAATAGTTTATAAAATGAGAATAGTTTATTTCATTGTGTAAAACGCCCTTACTTCAATAGTTTTACATGGCATAAAGCACATTTTAGATGCTAAGGTGATGAATGAACGAGGTTTGAAAGCCAAAGTACGAGATTTTGAGCTAATTAGGTACGAGTGAAAAATCTCTATGGTTGGCAACCCTGATCTGAAATCGCAACCTACCTTTAAAATAAAAGAATTTGAGATTATTAATGTATTCTTTTCCGCATATAGAAAATGCAAATGAACAAGGAAATACCAGAAAAAATAAACAATGTAGGTAGGTAGGCATCCTAACGTTAATAAAATTGCAAACAAATTTATTTTTAGCCTTGAAAAATTTACGAACAAGTTGCGTATCTCTGTCCACTTATTTCCGTAGCTTTGTATGAAAGTTTGTGATAAAATGTTTATTCATGACTCATTTACTCATAAAAAGTTTTTCAAACAACTTTTATTCAGCTAGTTTCAGCTCACGACTTCTCTCAGATGGTAGCTACTAGGTTTAGGTAGTTAGATAAATATATAGGTAGTTGAATATAAATTTAGCCTAATACCTTTAGACTATTATTTTCATCCAAAGGTTGCCTGGAAGAGATCGCTTCTAAGCGATGAGGCCACGTCCATTGTACTTGTCTTATGTCTTTTGTATTGTCTTTTTCTGGTAAAGAATAAAGCATTTTTAATGTATTGTAGTTAGGTGGCTAGCTTAATAACTACCCATTGGTTTTAATTCTGATGCAGACATTCCCTTTCATACCTCAAACTTTAGGTATAGATAGACCAACTTCTTATTCCGAATAACATAAATGTTTAGTTTCATGGTTTCAGTAATGTCCCGAATCTTGGTTCAGAACCGAAAAATACTGTCAGGAAGTCTCCGATTCTTATCTCTGTTCTCGAAGTTTAGGTACTTAATTAAGCTCTACCTATTCCTGCCACTGATCAAATACCGTAATTATTAAAACACCCTTCAATATTCTTAATGGTCTACACAACACAGGGATTCCTAATAAGATAGTTATTGCTGCACTTTTTGCATATTTTTAAGTTCTTCTTAGAGTCAAAATAAGTTAGTGCCACTTAATTTGTGTAATTTTTTTTTGCATATTTTTGAGTTCTTAGAGTCAAAATAAGTTTGAAATACTTCAACGTTTGTGGGTACTACAGAGCCCAAAAAAAAGTAGGCGACTTACGTCCTGGGTACTACAGAGCCCACTAGTTCGCGTAGTTAAGCTTCTAAGCATGCAATTACCTCGAGAGCAATGAATCCGGGTCACTCAAAGAATCCAAAAAATCTCGGAAAGTAAGAATGCTAGGTTAATGCAATAAATTGTATTTAATAGACAATTTAATACTCCTTAAATGAAAGTATTAAAACTTCTTAGTTATTGTAAAGTTATATCATAAAAAAATCAAATTTGAAAAGGGAACACTGTCGAAGATGGAACTACGAAATTACAGGATTTGTTTTTGCTTTTGTTTGTAATCTGTCATTTATGTTGGTACATAAACCAGGTTGATAGTGCTCAATATTCATTATTCAAGCTGAAATCATGTCGCTTACACTTGAAGAATGCACCAGAATACTTACATTGGTGGAAACCGGCCGGAGTCAGCGCGATACAGCCAGGACTGTCGGTGTGTCGCTGTCAACAGTACAAAGAGTTCTCCGACGTTACGAAGAAACTGGTTCTAACCTACGCAGACCAGGAACGGGCAGAACTAGGTGTACCACAGCACGAGAAGACCGATACTTGGTGAACACCATGCTTCGAAATCGCTTTCTCACAGGAACTGAACTCACAAATCAGTTTCGACGCCTCGGAGGAAGTAACCCAAGTGCATGGACAGTAAGACGTCGGCTTGCTGAATCTAACTAAGAGTGTACCTTATCTAATTTTATAGTTAGAAATCGTTATTTATCTCAGAATCTGTGAAAGCTACCACCTTCATATTTAGGTAAATGATAATTCGAACTTTTATCTTGGATTCCGTCTTTTCAAAAACACGATTGGTGAAAATTTTCTCGATACTTTTATTTTTTGAAAAATACATGTTTTGCACACATTTTGCTATTTATCTCAGGAACCACCTCATTTTTTTGTTGGATTTTTGTTTTGTCAAGAAACGTAGTAGAATTTCTTCGTTTTCGTCTTTTTAATTTTTCGATTAGTTGTGTAAATAACTTGTAATTAGGCATAACAGTTTTGGCGGAGCAAAATACGGAGCACGTCTATCGCTCTGTGCTTCTCACTCATACGAAAATCATATCTTGTCATCCTGCTCGAAATTTGAATTTTGGCTGAGGTATGGCACGAACCCCTTAGACCTGCAAACGGCCCTAAACTGGAGCGTGGCCATCGTATTTCAAGACTAAGATATGCCCAGAACCACGTAAATTGGAGTATTGAAGATTGGTCGATAGTTATGTTCTCCGACGAATCAAAATTTATGCTCTACAAGCACGATGGAAGACACAGAGTGTATAGAAGACCAGGGGAAAGATTCAAGCAAGCATGCATCGAAGAAAAAGTAGCCTACGGTGGTGGGTCTGTACTTGTGTGGGCCGGAATTTCCTCTGAAAGTCGCACAGAGCTGGTGATCATAGAAAACGGCTCTTTAACTAGCGTAAGATATGTGGAAGAAATCCTCAACGAACACGTTGGTCCATTTATGGTCAATTTGGGTGAGGATGCTATATTTATGCATGACAATGCCCGACCTCATACAGGTAGGATTGTGAATGACTACCTTCAAGAGATGAACATTACTTGTATGGAGTGGCCAGCGCGCAGCCCGGATATCAACCCGATCGAGCATGCTTGGGACGAGCTAGGGAGATGCGTAAAACAACGAAACCCTCCCCCAATCACGCTTCCTGAGCTCAAAATTGCTCTCACAGAGGAATGGGAGAATATTCCCCAAAATCGTATAAGGAACTTGGTGTACAGCATGCCAAACCGCGTAAACGCAGTAATGGAAGCACGAGGAGGTAATACGAAGTATTGAAATTCAAGAAAATCGTCATAAAGTTCAAAAATTTCATGTTTCCTATTTTTGTTTTAAGGAGAGATCAGCAGTTTTTTTTCTTTATGTAATTTTGTGTAAATAAAATGTATGGTGACTCATATTTTTTTAACTTTCATTTAAGGAGTATTAAATTGTCTATTAAATACAATTTATTGCATTAACCTAGCATTCTTACTTTCCGAGATTTTTTGGATTCTTTGAGTGACCCGGATTCATTGCTCTCGAGTGTATTTAGTTTGTATAAGTTTAAAAATAAGCGTTATTTATCGGAAGAAATATATAATACAAGCGAACCGCTCCCGCTTCGCACGAGTGCAATGCTGGTACAAAAACTTTCCTTTTGAATCACTCTACATATAAAAAATAAAATAAAAAAAACTGCATCAAAAGCCCTTGCGTAGCTTTAAAGATCTAAGCATACATAGGGACAAACAGACAGCGGGAAGCGACTTTGTTTTATAGTGTAGTGATTTATTTATTTATTGATCACCAACACAATGTAACTAGCGTAAAGTAGGTACCTAAGTTTCATGTCAAGTATCAATACAATTATAGAACTGTAATTGTATTGATACTTGACATGATACAATAGGTATATACCTAAATGATTATATTTTGTTTGCTAGCAAGCAAAATATAATCATCGGCGAGTAACATGTAGGTAGATAGATTAATAGAGATGTGTAAAGATTATGTACCTAATGTAATGAAATTGAATATTATCCAAACACTCACAAAAATCATCTGAATTTAACATAGAGATTTTAATTGGACGCTGTTGATGATAATGAAATGAGTCCAAAACTGGGCAAATGCCCAACAATTCTAGAACAGTGTGAAATTGGGAATAAACACTGAAATTGAGCTTCATTGATAAAACAACAGCATTTCACGGCAATCAACTGAAATGCGAACATCATTAGCCAAATCAGGCCTCCTGGCGTTTTGTTTGCTTCTCGCGTTTGCATTCAGCATTTTGGTCAATTACCTTTATGAACTAGGTAGGTTAGGTAGGTACCTATGTAGGTACCAATTCAAATTACATACCTACGTAAAGTAACGTAGGTTTTAGGTAAGTATTTACCATAAAAATAAGGTTTTATATCTCTGGTTATGGTTGTAGACTACTAATATATATTATAGGCATTAAGTATATTTAACCTCGGTTCCTTTCTGTAATCTGTGCTCGGTTATAATTAGGGCATGCATTCCGAAATTCCGGAATTTCGCAACTCCGGAATCTCGGACAGTTTTTTACTATATTTCAATTCCGGAATTGAGACGAGTATCGTAATTCCGATATTAATAAAAACACTGATCCCAAGCCGTGTCCTCCGAGCTTGAAATAAACGATTCATCGTCTCCTGCTGACGAAGACGTTGCAGTTGATGAACCAACTCTGCAAGAGCAGCTAGACAAAGAACTGGATGAATGCAAAAAAAGTCGCAAGAATCTAAGGACCAATTTTGACCATGCAGGGTTCGTGAAAGTAGAGAAATAAATGTGTTATTTATAACGGAGGACAACGAGGTGTGCATCTAGCGTGTAGCGTTTGAGTGTCGAATGTGAAAGAGTATTTTCGAGTGCAAGCTACATTTGTAACAGACTTAGAAGCTCGCTCTCTGACAAAATGCTAGATGCATTGTTATTCTTGAAAACGCACTACCAAGAACAGAGTTTCCTCTCAAAGTGAAAATTCTATAAGTCAAGTGTTAATCTTTTTCTCAGTTTATTACCAAATTAATATTGTTGTGTTTATTATTAGCAGAGATAGGAATAGGTAGTGCAATCTATGGCTAATGACCTCAAACATTATCAATAGTATGGATACGCGCCGGAATTCCGGGAAAAGATCGAGAATCGTTTATGTTACACTTCCGGTATTTTGTAAGTTTCTTTTATAAAATGTAAATATTTCACTAACCGTAAGTTAGATTATTAGGATAAACAAAACGAACGAACTTTGTTACTGCCTAAACCCCTTCTTCACTTATCGCCGCCGTCGTGAAGTCGAAACAATGCATTCCATAATAATTTTGGTTTGAGGCTCCGGCGACGGATGAATTTCCCATACCTACAAATGTAATACCAAAATGATTTGTATTTTGAGCATATTTTCGCCAAGATCTGATATTATTTGTAATAGTATTTATCTAGGTTTCTGCCACAAGCTATATTGAAAATGCTTACCTATGTACACAAATAATAGGAAAACGTGTTTTCTTTGATTAGGTAAATCCGGTTTCAGTTCAATTTATTTTCGGTAAAGTATTTTGAAAAAAATTGTGGTAGAAACCTACCTACATTAATACAATTTTGAAACAAATAATAGTAGATCATTTTGAAAATTTGCTCAAAATACAAATCATTTTGGTGTTGTTTGTATATATTTGGGAAATTCATCCGTGTCGCCGGAGCCTTAACTAAAAGTAAATACCAATATGGCGGCAAGTTTATCTTCGTTGATAATAATGATGAATTGATAATATCAATCTTATTATTGTATATTTAAAATATTATTTTACATAGTACAAAACTAGGAATAATAATTTCTCATTCAATTCCCGGGACTTGTGGCATGTTAAGATAACCTTATGAAGTCTCGGCAAATTGCACTACCTATTCCTATCACTGATTATTAGTTTATGTAAGTTTTAAAATGTGAAACTAATATTATTCGTGTTTTATCGTAAGATTTTGATATATATTCCTAAATAGATTAAAAGACTGTTAATATAACACATTCAGTTGACTCGATCCCTTCCTCAAAATAAAAAGTTCCAATACCGGAACCAGTTTCGGAATTCCGAAATTAGGCCTCCGATATCGGAACTCAGTTCCGGAATCGAAAACATTACGATATTGCATGCCCTAGTTATAATAATAACTCTGGAAAAAAGTAGGTAGGTAACATGCATGAAAGTATGAATAAGTCTATGGTAACATGCTAAAACAGTGTCCATAATGGAAATATACCTAGGTAAGGTAGCTAAGTACCTACCTAAAGTAGGATGGTAGGTGACTGGCGACATCTTTCACAATTAACCTCCCTGCATAGTTTGGGACCGTTTGGAAAAGTGGTTGAACTTGCTTGCCTTTGTTTGTGGAACATCTGTGCCCAAAGTAGAAAATAGTGCCATCTATGTTTATTTATAAGTTTCTCGTTCTCGCAATATACCTTAGATTCGTTCGTCTGAGCAATATACACACATATAATGCCATCTAGCGACGAAGCGAGTAAGTAACTATTTTGATTTGATAATATTTGTAAAGATGTCACTGGTAGATAGTAGTATTCTGATTCCTTTGTGAACGGCAAAATGGTTCTGTAAAAGTCAATGTCAAGCTAGGGAAAATCATTTAGTGTACTGTCAATGTCAAAAAAAATGCAGTCGATTGCGTCCTGTCAAAATTTGTAAAAAAAGAAAACTCGTTCGTGAATCGTGAGTCGAAAGCCGTCGGCTTGGTGAATTTGTTTTTCTGTTGTTACCTGCCTACAGTTATTTGTTACAAGGAGTAATCTTCAGCTGAATTACCAGGTTAGTCCTTCATCCCTGATTTCAAATGTTTGCATGCCTGGGGCAAAGCTTCTTGTAGGTTATTTACGCGTCCCCAAAAGTCTCATTCAGCAATATTACCGTGTTTCTATGGTGAACCAGCGTTCTCAATCACTAAAGTTTGGTTTATTTTTGTCCTTGATCAGTACCACTTAGTTTTAACAACTCCAGTTTCCACAATCTCACAATAGCTCTCTATTTGTAGGCGTTACTGTTTTAGAATTCGTTTTATTTAAGTTATGTTCTGTCATGTCCCCGGGATGAACATTCAAAAACCATTCCAGAATGTCCGCTCAGGAGAGCGATGCGCCCCTTCCCGAAGGCTGGGAGATGAGGACCAGCCGGTCCACAGGTATGACTTACTACCTCAACACTTACACCAAGAAGTCTCAATGGGAGCGCCCGGAAGCCCCCGCGGACCCAGGTGAAGTCCGCTGCAGCCACTTGTTGGTCAAACACTCGGGCAGCCGACGACCTTCCTCATGGCGAGAGGAGAACATCACCCGCAGCAAAGATGAGGCTTTAGAGCTGGTTAAAAACTATCGCAAGCAGATTGTAGCAGAAGATGCCACTTTTTCTGATCTCGCTAGTAAATACTCAGACTGTTCGTCGGCTAAGCGTGGTGGTGATCTGGGGCACTTTGGACGCGGTCAGATGCAAGCAGCTTTTGAAGAGGAGGCTTTTAAGTTGAAAGTCGGGCAGCTGAGCAAGCCCGTTGAGACTGATTCGGGAGTCCATATCATTTTGAGAACTGGCTAGAATGACACCAATATTCTATTTTCTGTAGGTGTCTACTAAACCTTGATTGGATATTATTATTCATTTTTCTATAATGTAAAGCACATCTAATATTGGTGTTTTTCTGAAACTTTATGATTAAACTGCATTTGATATATTTGGATTTATTATAAAAGCTAAAAACTATTCCATGGCTGAAATGTAGGCACCTTACAAACTCTTAGATGATAATTTGATTGACAAACCAATTTGCATTTATGTATTTTGCACATTTTCTAACTTTCAACCTTTGCCATTAAACTTAAATATTGGCAAAAATGTCTTACTATGTTATAGAAATGTTTTAAAAAAATTGGCAGAGTTATTAGTTGTGTAATCAAGTAAGTTCTAATTAGTTGTAAGTTCTGTTTCATTTTGAAAATGTTTGCGAAGTCAAAATATGGTATAATCTGTACAATAACCTAACTGGAATCAATCTTTTAAATTAATATTCACCGCTATTAAGATTATCTAATAATTTTTTCTTAAACTCAATATATAATGTCAGTGTGTATTCAAGTATTAATATTATATCATTATGGGTTAAAAAGGACAAAAATAAACATGCAATTCAAGATAATATTTATTTTAATTACCTTGTTCATCAATGAATCATAGTAAGCTACCTTAGTTTACAATAACAAGTTAACAAGTTATAAATAACACTTAGTGCCAATTTCACCGCAGACTAGCAATGACACTAGTTAAAAATTCGTGAAACAATATTTACCAAAAGTAATATAATTTATTTAAGTTGAAATGGTGAAAAAACTGTAACTTTGGATTACAAACTTCAAAGAAACCAGCCATTTCTTTGAAGCTATGCATTCCTATATAAATTTCATACTTACAAATTTATACAAAATCATCAATAAACAACTAATTTCAAAATTAAAATAAAATTCTTGGATGAGAACCAGCCTTTAAAACAAACTTAAGTATATAATAAACAAATAGTTTGCGCAAATAATACCTATGTACTCAACTTAAGGTTCAGTTTTCATAGGAACATCATTAACAAAATCAAATGTTGACTTTGTACCTACTTAGGTAAGTAAATTTAAAGTTAACAAAGCAATCGCCCTAAGTCGCCTCTGGCGTTATTGATTCAGAATAGAAACCAAATCAAAGTTATTATTTACTTGCAAACTTGTATGGCACATGCTGCGAATCGTAGAGAAATCAGAACGTAAACCCTTGGCGAAGTTGAATACGCGACGTAGCGATTCAAAAGCAGCTGCAGAACGTTTGAATAAAGATACGTTTATGTAAGCTTATGTTTGTTTACATAGAATCCTTTACCGAGTTTAGGGTCGCTTCTGATGGTGAGAAGTATCGTACTGAGTGTGGATTCATGGGCTTCATGCGGCGCGGGCGTCCAAATAGGTCCAATGATCGGCGGAGAGCGTTTGCCTCCCCACGCGCTGAACTTGACCTTTCTCTTTCCATCCTTCTTGAGATTCACGTCGCTATACGTGTGTCCTGGCTTGAAGTTCTTCGGCAACGAATCCAGGAAAGCCTTGAACGGTAGCGAGTCTTTCATTGTTCCGTCATCGAGTTGCGCACCCAGTGCTAGCATTTTCAATGAATGCTTTTTGTCCACCATCGACGGGTTTATGAGTCGAAGTCCGGCGAGGTCGAAATCTCCCCCGTTGGGTACGTAGTTTGATACTATTCTCGTCAGTTCTGGAATGGAAGTGGAGAAGATTATACGGGAGCCTTTCAGGCCTGGTTTGTAGATCATCTGCCCGCTGCGTTTCCCGCCCCATGGACTGAAGCGGACTCGTTTCGGCATGCTGGGCTCTCTGAGAGCCAGGGATCGCTTCCAAGTCCAGGATTGCCCCACCACGGGTTCATCGGCGCTCCTCTTGCCTCCCCACGGGCTAAAGTTGCGTTTGTCTACGTCTGTTTGGTTGCTGTCCATGTCGAATGTTAAGGGGACCTCGACGTTTCTGACTAAGGTTGCGCTTGGGACGTATGAGTCAACCATGTTGATGTTGGGGACCCATCCGTCAGCTTCGTCGTCGATGGTCCTCCGTCGGCGCAGGAAGTGTTCTGGGTCGCTCTGGTGGTTGTCCGACGTGGGGGGTTGGTTGAAGTAGTTGGCGTATGTAACGGGGTACTGGAGGAGCGATTCGAGGGGGTTATGCAAGGAGTCTGCGACGGGGCCGCCGGTGTGGATGTACTGGAGCCGCGCGGATCCCACCCATGAGAGGGTGATCAGGAGCCAGTGGGCCGTCATGCTTCTGCAAACAAAAGAAATATTGTGACTGTTTTATTGTACCTTGATTGTACCTTTGGCTATTTTGGGTTGTGCACAACGTTGCAAAAGATGGCGCCGGAGTGGGCAAGGGAAACTGCGAACAATGATTTCGCACACACAATTGTTGTGGTGAAACGGTAGAAGTACAGTATTTATGTAGACTGGTGTACAGTGGTAATAGCACAGCTAATAGGAATGTTTAAAGAGACGCTGGTAAGATGATACCTATTGTTCTTGTAATCGTTACCCAGCAGAAAATCAGGTGCCTACATGGGGCCAGGGGCTACTAGTGACAACATAAATCTAGATAGCTCCCATATGAGTCAATTAGAGATTTTATTTCACTTTCTAGATTCGAGTCAACAATCTAGGTTGGCTACCATGATACCAATACCTGATTTAAAACCATACGAGTATGATAATGAATTTTGAATACCTTAGCAATACCTTTCCACACTACATTAAACGCACGTCCTCCCTTGTATCGCACCGTTGAGGCAGTGAAAGCATTAAATTCAGAGCGCGGTTTCTATCGAGTTAATTGCAATATGTCGGGATCGGCAGCCATGTTTTGCTGGATCGGGATAGCCATGTTTTAAATTAGTTGGTTGGACCCGCTTACGCAAATGAATAAAATATCAATTGATACCCTCTCGAAGGGTTGAAAGTTAATCTCGGACTAATATAATCAAACAGAAATATACCGCAGTGATATCTACATATACCTACTAATATCTAAACTAGTTTATTTCTTCGTTTGGTTTGAATAGGCTCTGAAACTACTGGACCGATTTGAAAAATTCTTTCATCATTAGAATAGAATCCTTGATTTTGATTTCGATTTTATCCTTGACGGACTAGGCTATACAATGCAATGTGGGTCTCAGTACTTTACATATTTTTGTTTAAAATTAGAATTCCATTTCTTTGACAACAAGTTAATATTTTAATAAGGTTTTGTTTTCATACCTACATTAAAAACAATTTGTAACAAACTATTAAAAAAATATTGTTTCGTTTTTACCATGATAATAAAAGATGATTAAATTTAATTTTAAACTCTGAAATAAATAGAAAGACGAGTTCTGGGCTCCAAAAATCCGGGGTATTGACATGTCATGTCCTGGTAGACACATTTGTCGCTTTGGTGCTGTACTATATTGATAATATAAATAATTAAAAATAAATAAATTATAGAGATGGCAACCCTATCTCAGCCTAACTTACAATTAAACTTACAATTAGAAATGTTTTTTAAATGGATTGTAACCAAGCCAATCGGCAGTCTTATATTTCGCATGTCAAGTCTTACGCTCAATTATATTCAGGTGGTTTCGTCCTAATCAAACAACCATCCTCCGTGAGACAATTATTAGTTAGCTACCTACTTAAACAACACTAGCGGTCCCCCGGCTTCGCACGGTTAATAATAAAAACTTCAAAACACACATTGATACACCACGTAAGTAATTATTGAAATTTGCAAACGGAACCCTAACTTTTTTGAAAATATTCTCTAATCTATGCTCATCAGGGATAATGTAGGTGAAAGAATTTTTCAAATCGGTCCAGTAGTTTCGGAGCCTATTCAGTTCAAACAAACAAACAAACAAGCAAATCTTTCCTCTTTATAATATTACTATAGACTATAGATATATTCTTTAGTCGATTTTTAAACACCAAAGTGAAAAAGTTAATAGGATCGTTCAGTTGGAAACGTCGCAATGTTTTAGGTATCCTATTCAGATTCAATAACTTTATTTCTTTAGGCTTACAAAATAAGCACTTAGACAAGTCAAATTTTATACAGTTAATTATTATAAAAAAGAAATAAATATGTTATTGATTTCTCTTCACTTCAATTTTTTGTCCTTTGACACTTGTAAGGAAAGAATAACACCTGACAATAACATAATTAACTCACTCATACTTACTTATCTACCTTTTCTCGCAAGGGTCACACGGGTAACCAATTCTCACACAACAATTTAAAAATAAATTACTTGAAAACCTTAAGGGTCCGGGACAGATGAATTGTCCATACAAACGTATTATGTACCAATATCATTTGTTATTGGAGAATATTTTCATCATGGTTTGGTATTGGATTATTATTTACCTAGGATCCTGCCACACCTGCCACCTTTTTTTTTTAAAATACATATCTACCCAAATATAAAAATACTTTTTTTTAGTGATTGGTTTAATATCATTTCATAAAAGTATTTTGAAAAAAAATTGTGGCAGTATAGATAAATACTATTTTAATACAAATAATGGCAGATCATGGTGAGAATAGGCTTAAATAACATACCATGATAGTACTACCTACGTTTGTATATGAATTCATCCGTCCCCATAGCCTTAATTACCAATTTACTGACGCATTACTTGCCAACTTAATCGTCTTAAATTGAACTTGCTACCAGCAGTATCAAACTCAGCCACTTGTCCACAATGCCACAAGTGTCTATGCGGGGGTAGTGAGATGAATAGACACCCGAATTGGCCCGAACTTAGTCCGATTTTTCATCGGAAAAACAATGGACTCTTTTCGATTGAGGTGTTAACGAGTTTTGACAAAAATTCCTAGTTTCATAACCAGGGTAAGACCAGGGTTCTAGGAGCCATTTGCAAAAAAACTCTATGGGCGTGGTTAGAGTTCAGTTTTTTTTTCTTGTGTTTTGGCAGGTCTGGTTGACAAAATCATAAATGCATAAATACATGCATTTTTCGTTTTCCAAAACTTCCAGTACCATAAATGTCTTCAGTTAGTCTGTTATAGAATTCGGCACCTTCTAGTCTTTGTAGGTGTTACATATGGATAGTGAAATAGAATTTTAATAATTTTCCTATATACTTTTTTGTAGCTCATTTAGTTTAAGGTAAAGGTCTAAGGTTCATAGTTCATTTATTAATAACTTTGATCGGTTACAGGTTTAGTTTAAGGTACGTTAGGTTAGGTCAGATTTTACCAAATAGTTGTACCTAAATGTTAAGTGGAAAACATGGAAAACATCTAAAGCTCTTTCGAAGCCAATCAACAAGCGCGAAAGCTGAGATTAAATGTGACTTTGACTTCTGATTTGGACAAGCCAGTTGAGTTTTGTCTATAATAAGTATTTTGTTTAACTATAAATATGAGATAGGTTTTAAAAATGTGTTCAAGAGGATGTATAAAAACCATGTAAATAGTGTTAAGATCCTGTTGCACTTCTATCATTTCGGTGATAGACGATCCAAAATAATAATAGGTTCTTGATTATATTTATTCTGTGGCATAATTTGCCGTTTGATGATATCATTTGGGCCATTCTTCTCTGAAAT
This sequence comes from Eupithecia pulchellata, assembly GCA_963931895.1. Lineage (NCBI taxonomy): Eukaryota > Metazoa > Arthropoda > Insecta > Lepidoptera > Geometridae > Eupithecia > Eupithecia pulchellata. Next base: position 10,602,764 of record OZ007539.1, read on the forward strand.
GGGGAACTAACCTAACGCAGTCGACTCATAGAAACCCTTTGTGAACTGTGCAGGCATTGTCTATACCTACCCTATGCACTCTGTTATTTGAAATCCGATAAAAGCAGACGCATATTTTGTAAAGGAATGCCTTTTACCTGTGCCTTTGTAGTAAAAATGGAAAATGATTGTTCCGTCAACGCGATTGGCTATTTGAAGTCTGGAAATATTGCTAGGTAATTCAGATTCAGATTTTATTTTAGTGCTCGCCTATACTTATACTGGACATTTTGACGAACTGCAAAAAAGATAAACGTTACTTAATCTAAATTTAACCTTATTGGTGTTGATTTTAAAACACAATTTAAAACACCGGTAGATCTGAAATACTTTCTTCAATAAATATTGTTTGTTAACTTGTATTTTAGTCTGGTTTCCCAGCAAGAATTTTAGTTTTTGTTTGTAGGTATTTGTTGAAATAATTTGCAGCGTATTGTAAACTCGATCATAGGACATTCTTTTGAACGTCACTCAGGTACAGAGTACGTATCCAGTAGAGTTGAAATGTCTGATAATTTTCTCAGGCAGTATAGTCTCTCGTAATGTAAGGTTAATTTATTCTATGTTTTAGCTGGTATAAATAGCTAACTATTGTAAGAGAAATGAAAATAGAGAATTTACCGCTAGGAATTTCTTCTACGTTCTGAAGTTTTAATGTCTGTAGGATCGCCATGTAGTTTATTAAGTAGGTACCATGGAGGTTCAAAGTAAATGGTAACCCCACTTTGAGGGCCAATCTGCATCCAATGGAAGCCTTAGGTACCTATAATGATCCGATTTTTTTTAATTCGATCTATATATTCGATATAGACGACCTCTCTGGTGCAACGGACGAAGTTCTGCGGGAGGTTACGTGATTGATTCCCGTCTCAGGGCAAATAATGTTTGTACAAGGTTCTGGGTTTTTTCTATGTATAGCAAAAATATATCTTTCTATGTATATACATAATGTATTAAGTTATCTAATCCCATGACAGAAGCTCTGCGTACTTTGGGTCTAGATGATGCTGTGTGGATTGTCCAGCATTATTTATTTATTCGCCGACAGGCAGGATGGGTTCAGAGTTTATATGCAATTTTTACGGTTGGAAATTAGAAAGCTGTTGCCGTTTTCATCGTTTGATTACAGAAAATCTCTAATAAAGGTTATAACGCGCGAAACAAACACACGAACGGAGCTGTTCCGTTGCTAATCTATCTGCACTTTATCTCTCTGTGGAAAACTCAATAGCTTGTAGTTCATAATAAAAAACTTTTGAGTACTAAAATACAAAACAAGAATCCCTAGACAACTACCGTATTTTCTGCAAACTTGAAAAACAATTAGAATCTTTCGTTGTTTTTTAAACAACTCTTTCTAAGGAAGCCTTTTACGTTTAGTTCTGTATTACGTTATTTTACTATGCATTTTATTGTGAAAGTTGAGGAAAATCGAAGGGAGAAAGTTTGGTTGCTCATCATAGCAAAAATTGCTGTGGCTTTTAGAGCAAACTTAAAGTTAGCTAGCCGAAGTTAGAGGATTTCTGCATTTACTGTAAAAACTGGCCAAGTACGAGACGATCTCACAAATAAAGTTCCCGTATATAGTAACATGGTAACATCATGTTAAAATTTATTTAAGGGCTTAACACACGCTGTTACTGACTCCATTTAATTTTATTCATCATCATCATCAGCCTATAATAGTCCACTGCTGGACCTCTAGGCTTCCCCAAATGAGTGCCATAGATGGCATTATTCATCATTTGGGGGATATTGCCCATAATCCCCACGCTAGGCATGCGGGTTGGGGATCGCAGTACGGTGGTTGTTCTGCAGAGGTCGCTGCTGCCCACCCCCCGGTGTGTTTCCCTTAGTCGCCTAGTACGACACCCACGGGAAGAGTTGGGGTGGTGACATTCTATGCCGGCACCACACGGCAATTAATTTTATTGTAGAGCCCGATTGCCATCAAAAACGCTTTTATTTACAACTAGAGACCCGCCCCGGCTTCACATGGGTACAATAATAATACTAATGTACCTCTATGTTATACGTCTACGTATACGTAATCCTTCCTCTTGAATCACTCTATCTATTAAAAAAACCCGTTGCGTAGTTTTAAAGACCTAAACATACACACAGGGACAGACAGCGGGATGCGACTTTGTATATACTATGTAGTGACAACGACAACTCGTAGGTACCTACTCGTACGGAAAGGATAATTAACTTAGTTAAGTTCCTTTTAAGTCGATAGCTTCGATAATCGGTCAGATTTTCAGCTGGGACGAAAAAAGGTTTATTGTAAGGACGCGAAAAATAACATTTTGTTTCTACGTAGTAAATTGGGTCCTGAGTTGTATTTATGTATTAAAATCTTATATTCTGGCTGACGTAGTCAGTGTTTGGCTAAAAGTCCTCTAAAAGACTTTTGGCCAAACACTGACTACGTCAGCCCTGTTAGTGCAATCAATAATTAGTTATGAAACTTTTAAAATATTAAACCTAACTTAGGATTAACCTACTTTATACAGGACCCTGTATTTATAGTTTTAAAATAACTTTCAAAAATTAAACGTCCCAATGACTCTATCGAGTAACCAAACTCAAAGTTCTGATTGCAGGACAAAATGTCGAAGGTCGACATTTTGTCATTCGATGTCCCTTTTCGTATACCCTGAATAAATAATTAAGAAAGAATAATCAGTATCAACATTACAAATTAATGCAATTAATTATCTTGGTATAATTTCACTAATCATTTATTTTTTTTTTATCATGGCGACGTTTTAACAGATTTATGGGCTGCGTTTCGCACGGTTGCTGTGAATAAAATTATTACTACATTACTAACATAGTACGTAGGTAGGTTTACTAACAATTTATGGTATAAAACCGAAATAAATGACTTGAATTGAATTGAATTATTAATATTACCCATATAAAACATCCCGCGTCTAAAAACTAAATTATGTGAACGCGATAAACTCAAAAACTGATCGGATTTTCATACGGTTTTCACTAATAGACAGAGTGGTCCATGAGGAAGGTGTTCTATGACATAGACTTGTGACTTGGATATTGTTTTGGGTAAGTTGTCAAAAATATTAGACTATACTGGCGATGTCGGAAAAAATCAACCGACTGGTAACCGTACCTGTTGCGTAACTGTCATACATTTTAAATCATAATATTAAAATAAAAAATGCTGGACAATTAAAACAGCATTATCTTTTCCCAAGATTAGCAGCGCTTGTGTTATGGGTACTAGATATTTGATATACATGACAATATACGAGTACATAGATAGATATTTATATTAAACATAGAAAATATTGGAGAACTCTAGTGTCATCATAAACCTAATTTAGGATTTAAGACTATGTAATCCTTTTTGTCAATAAACACTATCTATCTTTGTTGGGCTGCGCCGCGCCGTGTAAACCAATAACAAAATTTCATGAAAACAATACAAATAAATAATAATCATATATAAATAAAAATAAACAGGTTTTATTATTTACAATGTACCTTCAGAATGTATTTCAGTTTGGTATTAATTACTTTTTTAACAGAAGAAGCGAAGCCGGGCGGTTTGCTTGTGTAATAATAAATAAAATCTCAAAAGCAAATAAAATCTTTATATATGTATCTAATAAATATGTTGTTTTCGCGTAAAACGGTCCCCTTTGATGCATTTAACACTTCTAACGGATGTTTGACATATTTTCTCGTGTGAATTTACAAATTAACTAGAAACCTATCGTTTGTTAGAATTGCTAAACGAGTAGATCACATTTGTCGTATTTTCTAGAACTTAGCAATAGCAAAGGTTACAGTGACTTATTTCTCCCTAAAAACATTGGACATTGTTGCATAAACTTGACAGATTATTTACACAACTGCTCCAAAAGGTTTGTTACCCTGAGAATATCTCGGGTTTTATGTTTGTAAGTATGGTATGTTTCTTTTTCATTATAGTACAGGGCCCCGTACAAAAAATATGTTCTAGATAGATCTAGATAGTCAAACCTATATCTATAGAAGCGTCAAGTTTGACAATTGAGATAGGTACAGTGTGCATTACTATTGGTGTGTACTATAATAACATATAATAAAAATAAAAATAAATCCCGATAACGCTGTCATGGTCATCTGCGGTCAAGAACACGCTACGTTAACTTAATTCACCCGAGCTAATTCACCTAGGTGTATTAAATACACTTTTTGTAAACTTTAAACACCTGTGCCGCTGTACATAAAACAAAAGACATATATTGCAAATCATAAGTAAACTTTATTCACCCGAGTTAAAAAGGGTTCTAACGAACTATTTCTAGAAAATGGCCTACCTGCAGTAATATGTTCATATAACATGCTTAACTGGGTCCATTCGAAAATAAATAAATAAATTGTATAATTGTGGGGGACACGTCATAACAAAATATATTAGTTACTAGCGACGCGCTCCGGCTTCGCATGGGTGAATGTTATGCATACAAACCTTCCCCTTGAATTACTCTATTTAAAAAAAACCCATCAAAATCCATCGAGTAGTTTTAAAGATCTAAGCATTCATAGACAGACGGCGGAAAGTGATTTTGTTTTGTACTATGTAGTGATAAAGGGTATTTTCCGAATTTATTTAGTACACATAATTATTAGTAAGTAGGTACTTATAATAACGTGTTCAAATGATAGTTGTTGAGTTTAAATATATTAATCCTAAGAAGAACAACGATCACTAAAGTAAAGCAACGTTTGTTGGGGTCTGTACTTAGCTGGGTGACCGCGTCATGTAGGCTTTGTCTTTTTTAAATCCATGGAAAAAATCTGGTGTAGAGTTTATGTTTCTGTTTTTTTTTTTCCGAAAGTTTATAAAGTATAGTACGGAACCCTTTCGAACGCGAGTCAGACTTGGGCGGTTTATTTTTTAAAAAAGTGTTTGCCAATTATTTTATTATTGTATAATTAGTTTGTATCAGTATGCTTTAAAATAATTTTAGCAGCTCACCTGTAAGTACATTTTACCGCTATTTTACAACAAAATTTGCGTCGATTTGAGTAACGTCTCAAATTACTTCCTGCTAAGATCAATAAATATGCCGTATGGTGCCGGCATAGAATTTCACCACCCCAACTCTTCCCGTGGGTGTCGTAAAAGGCGACTAAGGGAAACACACCGGGGGGCGGGCAGCAGCGCCTTCTGCAGAACAACTACACCGAACTGCGATCCCCAACCCGCATGCCCAGCGTGGGGATTATGGGCAATAACCCCCACATAATGATGCCATCTATGGCGCTCATTAGGGGACGTCTATGTCCAGCAGTGGACTATTATAGGCTGGCGATGATGGCGATGAAGATCAATATACTAAAGTAAAATAGCACTAGCTAGACCGATTATTATTATTAGGCATTATAGGTTTCTAGTTTCTACTAGAGTTGCAACGTACAGACCAACTACACCTAACTTCTTTTTATGTCTCTTAGATTGTACCCTAGTTTTAGTTAAATTTTTTCCTTGGTAGAAAGCATTTTGGTGTAACCTGTGATCTTCTAATAAGTTATTATCTAAATAATGGACACATTCGATCAAGATAATGTTTTAAGCAAAAACTCACCGGTTCCACAATTAAAAACTAAATATTATTTCTAACACAGAAAATTTATTACATTGGTCGATTTGTTAACCCCAATTTTTCGACATACACGATGTGGATAAAAAAATATATTTCTACTGATTGATTTTCTGACTATTGATTTTACGTTACAAGATAGCTTTGCGGAATGTCATCCAAGTTTGATGATCTTTAAATTATTTTTTGTGTACAGAATGATCCCGAGTTGTTTACTTATTAAATACATAATTGCACACGATTTACAAAACTATACAAATGATCGTTATATTGACGATGATAAAAAAGGTACTTAGCAGGTTAGCTTTTTTTAAAGTTTTTCTCCCAACAAAAGTTTTTTCCTAGTCCTTAATTTTTTATAACTACCTGTTGTGTTCAAAAATGCGAAGACATTTCCATTTTTTGTTAAAAAAAACATCAGTACATGAGTAACACTAGAATACACACTGATAGGAGAAAGAAGACGTCAAACTTACTTGTCCAATCAGCTGATACACGGTCACTACAGCATACTCCCATCCAAGCTCGTTTGGTTGTGGACCGCGGGTATCGCGCGCTTCGCTTTATATGGACACGGGACTGACAGCAGATACACGCTAATATTGTACATGAAAGGCGTCAAACTTACTTGTCCAATTAGCGGGTACTATGCACTGTTACAATACAGCATTATCCCGGCGCAGTGCGAGCTGGTGTGGCTATGGGCCCGCGGCCGTCGCGCGCCGCGCTTTATACGGAGCTACGGGCCGTGTACCGATAGCAGATACACGGTAGAGTTTACTTATGAAATACTTTAAAAAAACATATTACGAATGTGAAGCTTCGGACAAAAGCTAGTAGTGTTAAAACGGGCCCAGAACATGTTCTGGCGGCGACTCTAGTTGGCGTGGTCTTCTGAAAACATAAGTTTTTTCACAAAATTTTGCTTATTGCTTTTTTTTTGCTTTTTTTAAGAGGGCTCTGACCCTCTTATAATAATTGTGTAGCCAAATCCCATTTAATCAATTTATTATTAGTTAATCAATTCCTAGGTGGGTCCATAATTTTTATACATCCATGAAAATCGAACGTGTAGGTACGCACACAACAGCGATAGATTTTGAAAAGTGCGATGTCCACAATAGAAATAAAATAAATAAGAACAAATTACACATACTATCATTTAGATAACATAAAGGTAGGGCAATTGGGTGTGCTTCCATAAGCTTCCATCTGAGTTTTCGTAAATCTAAACAATACCTAAAACACCTAAAACAAAATCTTATCCAGAAAATCTTTTACTTAATAGATCATTAATCAATAATGGGTAATACTTGGTCAGATGCCGCTTAATTCCGCACTGATTATAGTTTGCAAGAAATTCAATGTTGTGTCTAGCTTTACATATCTACTTATTTATAAATATTGGCATGTATCTAAATCGCATTTTACTTAGATTTAGATAGGCAAAACAGAGATGTTCTAAACACATAGGTACGTGTTATATAAATGTGCTAGGCTGATTTCTTTTCCCCTTCTTCCACAAGTGGACTAAAAATTTAAGTGAAGTGAAAATCATTAACAACTTATTTCTTATTTTGCAAGCCTAAAGAAATAAAGTCATTGTATTCTGAATCTGAAAAATATGTCGTTCATTTTATCTATACTAATATTATAAAGAGGAAAGATTTGATTGTTTGTTTGTTTGTATGTTTGTTTGTTTGTTTGTTTGTTTGTTTGTTTGAATTGAATAGGCTCCGAAACTACTGAACCGAGTTAAAAAATTCTTTCACCATTAGAATCCTTAATTTTCCGTGATGAACATAGGCTATATAATACTTTCAAAAAAGTTAGGGATCCGCATGAAAAATTCAATAATTGAACCGTGGGCTGTATATTCAACCTCTTTTTCTATTATGGCGCGTCAGAATAGAAAAAGAGGTTGTATAGCGCACGGTGCTTGCTTTTTCTCTACGGCCAGTGTCAGTTTTGGAATGTCGAGTCAATGTCAAAAACCCCAATGCTGTTAAAAAAAGTAAAGATCCGTATGAAAACTGTAAAACCCATCGTTTTAGTGTGTATAATTTCTGAAATTTTTGTTTAATACCCGTGCGAAGCCGGGGCGGGCCGCTAGTGAACAAATAACTTGAATTTAAACTATTATTCGGCAACTATCTCATGTTTTACTGTAAAAACTATCGTAGTTTGACGAATTCATTATTAATGTTAGCAGGTTAGTGTGTGAAACGTTGATGTTCTCCCAACACAAAACAGGTTCGTTAACTACGAAATTGTTTTGTGTTGGATTACATTCATAATGAAACGTTTGTGTTAAGTGATGACGTGGGTTTAAGAGGCTAGTTTTCTTCGCTGAACTCAGCTCATTATTACAGAATGATAAACAGAGACTCGGAGAGTGAGTTCAAAACCTTAGCGGCTAATAAATAATTCAGTAAATTAACCTTACAATTTGCGCTAAGCGTTCCTTTTGCTTCCTTGCTTCCTGTTTAATTATTTAAGTGGGTTACAAGAGGATTTTACTTTTCTTAAAGTTTATAACCAAATTGGTCTGAGATTCGCATAATTCGATTCCAAAAGGAAGTTTGAAAGCAAATTATATATTAGCAATATCGATTAGCTTATTTTTTATAGATAGAAGTAACGCTATAAATTTTTTGTTCAAGGATATGTACCTTACGGTGACTAAACATTGGGATATAATTTTTTGCCATTGTACATTATGTCCCACTGCCTGGCAGTCTACGAATAAATTTATTATTCCGTAGAGGTAATAACCATACCCCACCTTCTCTTTCCTCTTATTTTCTTTATTTCGTTACATAATGGGCCTATCGATAGCAATCATATATTTTGATATTGCATAGAACCAAATATTTTGTGCCAGACAGTTTTTCTCCAATTTTATTCAGTCAATATATATATACATATATATGTATACATCTATCGAGTCAATTTTATTTTCGTCCATCGATTCCAGCTTGTCACTTTCAAAGGAGTAGGTTGATTACAAGCACAAGGTAGACTGGTAAAAACGCGATGTCTTAATAACCATGAAATCAAACGAATTTGTGCAAATTGTGATATTTTTGCTGATCTGAAGCAATGTCGTGGTTATATCAGAAATGTAATATCTAAAGATCAGGATCAAATTACGTAAAGATTTAGAATGTTTAAGGGTAGAGTACAATCTCGCAGCGTGCACCATCTTAGGCCAAATCTTCACTTTCTGAAGTGCAAAACACATTACTACCCATTTATAAGTAGGTATCCTATGTTTTCTTAGGTACCAACAACTTGGAAAAAGTTTAAATTCCTAGAAGATTGTGAGCCAGCTACACTCTTCTAGGAATCAGAACCATTAAGAAAATTAAGAGATGTGATATTTGCCAAATAAAACAGAACACGAGTTAATATAAATCAAAATAAAACCTTTACTTCCCCGCCCGCGCTATCTTTTCTGCGGACGGTACCCACGCCAACTGTTGAATAGAATTGCAATGGTACAACATCGTTCGACCTCACAAAATATATGGTATCGGACCTCGTTACCTGCTGCAACACAGGATCTTTCTCTAAGAAGCTAGGAGACAGGAATAGGTGACATTTCACCTAGATATGTCACATTGTTACCAGGCATTGCTAATAAGCAATTCCTGGTAACAATGGTGGTAACATTTCCTAGTTTTTCATTCCTAGCTCGCCAGCTCTGTTACATATGGAGGTATATCCACGCGCTATCACAATGGGATACAACCTTGTCAAAGTAAAGAAATGGCAGCAATGATCGTAGGGCTTGCCTTTCTTGGTTCCAATGAGTCTCTTACACATTCCCTTTAGTTGAATTTAGAGTTAGCTGAAAATAATGTCCAAGACAAAAACTATAATTGACATAATATGTAGGTACTTGTAGTTGGGATAAAGATAAAACTATTAAAAATATTTATCGAAGAAAGGATCTCATCCTCAAATTGGTAAGTTAGTTTAAATTAAAGTTTTAAAAATATGTTTCTTCTTTTTTTTACACACTTTACATACTTTTAACACTTTGGTTAACATTTTTGAAGTTTTCATGCGGATTCCTAATTTTATTGAATATTCTATACCCTATGTTCATCAGGGGTAATCTAGATTATAATAAAGAAATAATTTTCAAATCCATCCAATAGTTTCGGAGCTAATTCAATTCAAACAAACAATCGAATCTGGTTCTCTTTATAATAGTATAGATGCATAAATCACATTCAAGAAATCGAGTTAGGTATTTCTAATGCAACCCATCGAAAAGTTTCGTACCTACATCCAGAAATTTACAATTTACGACAAATTGTTGTAAGTTCATAACATAACAGTATTTGTTTCCATACCAAGATTACGGACAACTACACCAACAATGGTGTTGACAGATTAACACTGGACATACCTCGAAGAATGTTCATCGTTACAAGAACATCAATAGCTACATTAATGGATTGAGACAAAGGTCTGCATTTTCAATTGAAAAAATATTTAGGAAATATGTAGGTACATGAGTAAAATGAAGTTATAGAAAAAGCGATTAATTTACTATTCAATTTATTTATAAAGATTCTCCTATATTGGGAGATATGAATAAAAATCATCATAACCTTATACCTTTTATAGAAGGTACAAATCTTTGTTGGTACGCAATCTTTTTTGCAGTATTTTTTTAGTTTTACCTATGTATGTAAGGACATCGATTTTGGCTTTCGGGATATAATGCATTACACCAATAATTTTATTAACAAATATCGGTCCGCCCCGGCTTCCCACAAGTATTAAAAAAAAATATGATTAATTCATCATTTTTACACACTCACGCACTCCAACGTTGGGTTACATTATTGAAGTTTTTATACAGATCCCTAACTGTTTTGAAAATATTCTATAGCCTATCTTCATCAGGGACAATGCAGAATTCTTATGGTGCAAGAATTTTCCCAATCGGTCCAGTAGTTTCGGAGCGTATTCAATCCAAAGAAACAATCAAATCTTATTGGTATTGATATGGATCAGTTGAAAACCTGTAGTTTGTTCTCAACAGTCTGCAGTTAGCTAAATTTTTTCAATTGTAAATACTAGTTTTTATTTAGTTAGATCATTGTAAATTTATTTGTTAATAAAGGCTTTTTGCCCTCTTTGTCAAATCTTTCCTCTTTTTATAATAGGATAGATAATTCGTCAGAACTTATTTAAGTTGAAATAAAATTAACATCAAATACGTTCATAAATTCTTAAAACCGAGTGTAAAATAAAGAATCAAAGAAAAACAATTGTAATGTCTAGTGATATGCTAGTCTAGCATTTATAACCAATTTCAAAGTTTCTTAGAAAAATAAAATGTTTGCTGTTTATTTTGAACCTAAATTTGCTCGAAACTCTGCAAGAACTCGCGTGTTTTCAAATTCAAGGATAACAGAAGTATGAAAATTTAATCCTACGCAAAATCAGAAATGAATATTCTTATATTAGTAAGTAGGTATCATAAATTAAACAACTAAAATTAAAAATGTGCTAATTGCTATGTATAGTATCAAATTAACTACCATTAGGTAGTATAGAGATATTAACTAACTAACACGATAAAAAAACAATTACTTACTCTACTTCTTATGGTTAAAAAACATAATTAAAATAAATCAATAAGTATAGATAAATAACAATAAAATAGTAACTTCGTAATGCTTTACCAATTTTATTTTTGTTGAAGACGATGTTATCGATGTTGCTATTGTTGCGCTACATTTTGTATTATTTTACTAAAGTCTGTAGACATACGTCTACAGACTTTAGTGCATACACCTATAATATTATTTTTGGAATCAAAATACATATAATTAAGAATATATAAGCAATAATTATATAAGCACTTAGGATATGTCACTCAGGAAAAATAAAAATTTCTTTAAGGCCCTGTATAAAGACAATATTTAGGTATAAGTAGTATTATTTAGTAGTTCGTAGCGCTTGACAAATAAAGTTGAAAATGGTGATGCGTTTGATTTAGTTGAATCTCTTGTTCGACAATGTCAACATTATTTATCGGTTTTAATTTATTTTAAAAGTAAATACACCAGTAAATTAAAATCTTTATACATAATTCTCTAGATGATAAAATGACCTTTCTTACAGTAACAAAATTATAAAATGTTATCACTCAAAATATTGAGCATTTCGAGACGAAAAAATATTTTCGTGTTCTTTCTTGCGATATTTTTTTCAAGTTTCTAGATGGTTTTTATGAAATATTTTTGTATAAGTCTTTTGTCCATACACTTGACTATAAACTGTATTTTTTTTGGGCTTGTAATATGTCGCAGTAAGCCTAACTGTGCGACGAAAAAGTGGTCGTTTTACGATGTCTGTCGTATGGCAGCGCCTTAACTTATGTACTTAAAGTACCTACATAAATGAAAGAAATTTTAACTTATGTACTTCAAGTTTCGAGTTTCCGTTTATCAGTAGATATTTGTTCAGGATGTTCTGGTCGTTTTCTATATAGTAAAAAATATCTATCTATAATAATATTGTACTAAGTATATCAGTCATCTAGTACCCATAACACAAGCTCTGCTTAGCTTGGGGCTAGATGATGCTGTGTGGATGGTCCGGCATTATTTATAAGTTTACAATAAGTTGGTTAGCATTTGTACATAAAAATAAATTGAGTTTCTACAGGAAAACAAAATTTACAGGAATCGAACCTATTCCACAATCAGCTTTAACCCCGCCAGTCCTGAAGGTTTTCTTCAATTCTTCAGAATTCGTCCTTTATGTAATTCGATGTTTTCATTCCATCTGCCCTTAAGAAGCAGGTGGTTGATTGTCGAATTGGTGCTACTGTCCACTTTGTTTTTATAGTTTCGTTATAAATAGACATGAAATTGATTTGAATGACTGACTGTCATCCCTTGGAGATAATTGTTGTAACTTAGTTTTACACGAACATTATTGCCTTAATCAATTTATGAAACACGAGCTTTATTGCCTTAGCTTTTCTGGGATTGCGTAATGTGCCTGAATATAAAAATATTGTTAGAATTTTACTGTATAACAATCGCATATCGCACAATTATTTTAATCGCACCTTTAAAACAATTATACCCATAACACAAGCTCTACCTAGCCCAAAGCTACGTAGAGCTTGGGTAATAATGACTGATACAATACATATACATTATATTACTTACTTATTTAGTAAAGTAATTAGGTAAAGTTAATATATATTTATTTTGTTGCACAATTCAAACAATAGAAATATGATCAAATCCATAAGTTACAACAAAAATGGCCAACTCTCAGCATGATAAGATCAAAGCAATTAGTTCCAAGAAATATGGCCAACTTTTAGCATGTTATGGAAGGAAAACCCTACAGCGTTCAGTTCGTATTTTATGTAGGTATTTCATCATTAACATTATTTAAGATTTGATGCAAAAACAAATAAAGCAGTAAACTTCAGCTAGTATTTAAAAGGTTCCAACTCGTGTGTTTTTCGATTTGCGTTGGCGGTGCTAGGTGCTTTGACGAATTGATGGAAATAGAACATAGCAACCTTTTGTTTTGAGTAGTATTTTGGTCGTACGCCTAATGATCTCTGGGTTAAAATAACTTTACTGGCCACAATATTGGCACATAATGACAGACAGGCAGGCCAACCTTAATTTTTTTGAGTTGTAATTGAGTATCGTAAAATTCCTACTATCAACTGAAATGACAACTCATCATATGGTACAAGATTTAATCTTTAAACCAACTAATTTACGTGTCTCAAAAAATACGCTAGTTACTTGCAAAATAGAGCTAAACTTATTTCACAATAATACACATAGCTGTCTTTAGCTATGTGTCGTCTTGTGTGTGTGGAAGGGGCATGTCAAAAGATCCTTCAAAAGGTATACTTTGCCATTTCATATGATAAGTAAGTACTATCTGTCCTTTCGTTTCATAAAAGTCCGCCGCTTAATCGTGGAAAATTAACAAAATCTCATGAACGATTAAATTTTGTTTCTAATTTCTTTGAAGCTTTTTCTATTGAAGACCTAATAAATGATTCTTATTATTAGAATGAATGGAATAACGATGGCAGATGTAAAAGGTCTCTGAAAGAACGCTTAAAAATAACAATAAGTTCTCAACAAGAGGTCGATATTGCAAGCTATAAAGGTATGTCCATTGTGATTTGTGAAGGCTCTATTCATAAAGGCTTACCGTCTTGTCGAAGCTTGCATAGTTGGGTGAGAGCTTTTTATCTAAATACTGTGGGTTCGATGCTAGTCGTGAATAATTGGAATTTATTATTTTTGTGAAATGATGTAGAAACTTTAGTTTATATACCTATCATCTTAAATATCCATTATAAATACGTTTCATAAAGATAATAACATTTGACTACGAACCTATTACAACATAATAATAGGTTCGTAGTTAACCCGCTTACATTCATAATGATTAATAACATTTGGTTTATTATTATAAAAATAATGTGATATAATAATCATATATTTTTTACCAAATGAAATAAAACATGTGTAAACACACCAATGAAATCTACATGAATAATAAATACAAGACTTTCTATTAACAAGCCGTAAAAAACAAAAATGAATGAGCTTTATTTTTCCTTTAGCTAGTACAATAAAATCGTAAAGTAACATTAATACCTATCATATTATTAAATCTATTAGATATATTATTAAATCTATAACCAAACTATTTACATAACCAGAGTAGATATCATCCGTTAAGGAGCGCCTTCGGCGGTGATTTCAGTTTTCATTAGATTTATTTCTTTAGGCTTACCAAAAGTCAAATTTTATACAGGTAGTTTTTTATATAGAAATAGATTTTCTCTTCACTTCAATTTTTTGTCCACTAGTGGTGAAACCCTTCTCCAAGCTTGTTCTTTAACCGCTAGTAGCTTCTTTTGTCTTTGAATCAGTCGAAATCAAGTGAAAGTAAATAATGAAACCATATACCAGTACAAAATAAATATGATTTCAATGTCTCTTTCGGCGAATGAAAACAAGAAAAATCTCGCGACACAAACAACTTTATAAGTGTTAAGGTCATAGTATATCTACCCATCGCGCAAGGCAAACAATATGTTACGTGCTCGCTTTTGACACATACTTTCAACGTAAAGCGTAGATAAGCAAGAAATTAATACAGCTAATGATGACAGCTTACGAAACAAAACTAAATATATAATACAAGCTGGATGGACCCGCGTAACTCCCGACCCCGTGGGGTTTACGGGATAAAAAGCCATGTTATCCCAGGTCATAAACTATCTGTGTACTAAGATAACCAACATATTTAACAATAATGTTTCATCATCACCAGCCTATAATAGTCCACTGCTGGACATAGGCCTCCCCTAATGAGCGCCAAAGATGGCATTATCATTTGGGGTTTAAGCCCATAATCCCCACGCTGGGCATGCGGGTTGGGGATCGCAGTTCGATGGAGTTGTTCTGCAGAGGGCGCTGCTGCCCGCCCCCCGGTGTGTTTCCCTTAGTCGCCTCTTACGACACCCACGGGAAGAGATGTGGTGGTGAAATTCTATGCCGGCACCACACAGCCTATCATAAAGAGTAATCAATAATGTTTGACGTCTTGGAATGTAATTCTTTAAGTCAAGTTTGACAATCATCTAATATACAAGATAAAACAATTACAATTAGTCTAAAGACTATATTTAACTTTTTCATATAAATCTAAACCGTCAGCAGAAGTATGAGTACTCAGTATGGCCACTAAATCGTTGACCGAAATAAATGCCAGCATTCAAATCCATAGGTGATTTCAACATCATCATCACCAGCCTATAATATTCCACTGCTGGACATAGGCCTCCCCTAATGAGCGCCATAGATGGCATCATTATTTGGGGGTTATTGCCCATAATCCCCACGCTGGGCATGGGGTTGGGGATCATACATAGGTGATTTGAATGCTTGCTTTTATTTCGGTCTATAAGATGTTTTGTGAGGTTTTTATAGTATGTGCTCCAGAACCCCGAGGTTTTTTTAACCCAAACGGCTCTAATTAGTAATCTTCGTTACTTATTTGAGTATACCTATTACCATATTTATAATAAAAATAAATAATTAATAGCAAGTTATAGGTATGATAAGTGAACTGAGACTCTTAATTATGGGCTGCGACGTTTAACCAGTTCCTTCCACAGTGGACTTTATTGAAAGTACATTATATCGAAATGCAAGTTGGGAAATACGAAAGTTCTTATATTTTCTGAAAGGGCCTACAGAGAAACTGAATCCTGACAAACGTTTTTGAACTTTTGAATCGTTCGACTTGTTGCGAACTTATTGGACGTATGTTTCGATCGATATAAGAACCTATAAATAAAGACTCCTTTCGTAATCCTTTATGAATTTAATAGTAGGTAGTTTTCATACATGTTAATAAAATAAATAATGCCCGACCATCCACACGGCATCATCTAGCTCCAAGCTAAGCAGAGCTTGTGTTATGGGAGTACCCATAACACAAGCTCTGCTTAGCTTTAAATATTGTATTATGTATATCAGTCATCTAGTAGATGACTGATATACATAATATAATATTAGTACATATATAGATATAGATAAATACTTGTGAATCTCCAAAATTGCCCAGATTCTTATTAGATTGTTATGTATGTGGGCGTTAGGTTGTCCTCGCGTAGAATGACTACCTTACCCAGTTCTGAGATCTGAAGACCAAGTGAGGGTAGTTGCAAATAATGCCACCCCCGTTCCGCAGTGGCGGTAGCTACAGTACTTCAGTTATCGCGTGACCACGGCAGAGTGTAAACCTATCATAACGTCGGGGAAATTAGGTAAATAAAAGCGATAAATACCGGCGAGTACTTTAATAATGGGTTACAGACCGTAAAGAGATTAACATCGTTGGTCATCGATGACGATGCTTATGACTTTGACATACATCATCATCATCAGCCTATAATCCACTGCTGGACATAGGCATTCATACGTTTTACATATATACGTTGCGAAAAATAACCACGCTGTTAGTAGCCCACTTCTAAACGCAAAGGCAAGGCTGTTGTCTTTCATCAAGTCCAAAAAAATTACCCTATGTCACTTGCACATTATAGTGCTAATGTACAATACAATAAAATACAATACAAAAAGTATTATAAATAACAAGTAGAAACATACAACGAGCCAATACAGCCAGCGTCTTGGGGTATTGATATGGATCAGTTGTACGTGTAGATTCTTTGAAACAAATAGTTGTAATTGTAAAAACTACGATCTGCAGAATTAGGGTTTTCTGGTCGTTTTCTATGTATAATAAAAATATCTATCTATTTAATATATATTTTATTATTTAATATCTTAAAGAGTATTTATCTATGTAACATATTATATTAAGTATATCAGTCGTCTAGTACACAATATCTGACGCTTAGCTTGGGGCCAGAAGATTTTGTGTGAATTTTCCAGCATTATATTATTATTCATTTACTCGTGGGCAGAACAATCAACAACAAATACAGCTTCAAGCGCCATCTAACTCAATATGTCACCATTAACATGCAAATATAATGTCGTGTATGACGGTATGTGTCTGTTACAGATCGCTGATCCCGCCATTGTCATGGTGAGTGAATTTTGTAAGGTCAAGAAGGAATGGGGGTTTTAACTGAATATAATTTAAATAATCTATCGATGATTTATTAATCACTCCTTCGACTAATAAGCGAAAAAAAATACTTAAGTAAAGAGAAAATCAATAACACAGTATCTCTTATTATAATAATTTACTGTAAAGACTTGTCTAGTTGCTTATTTTGTATTCTTAAATAAAGAAAATCATTGGAATGTGAAATCTGTTGTATGGGGGAGGCCTATGCCCAGCAATGGACGACTAAACTGGACGTCATGAATTTCAAATATCTTGAAACAATGCAAATAGCAAAAAGTTGTATACAAGATTGCTGTGAATCGTTATCATGAAAAGGCAGCGCAATCAATTCCCGCCTCGAAAAATTATTCATTTATTAACTCCTTAATGTTGCCACATTTTACAACCTCTATTTTTTTCGGCGGTACCAAAGAGTTTTCTATCTTCCTAGCCAGTACTTGGACCCCATTATTCGTATTGCAGAAGTTCAAGTTCTGTGGCGGTGGCGACTGCCCCCTCTGGGCGCTAGCGGCGCTACACGCCCTTGGCAGTATTCCAGCACAGCTCTTCAGAGACCTTCTGCATCAGATCTTGGAGGAAAAGGTAACTCTTAAGGCTAAGTGGGCTTACACGCACTAGCTACAACTTGTTAACAATCTCAGGAGGTGGTTGAAATCGTAGTTATAGCATAAGGATAAAGTGTTAAAAACCGCGTACAAAACAGGGACACCTATTACCTGTGTAGCTAATATAATAAACTAAACCCCGTCAAGTGCATATGCGACATAATGTCTGTTTCTGTAAAATGCTGCAGTTAGCTTTAGATATTATTTAAATATATTTTCTTAGCTAGGATGTTATGCTAAATTGTCACGTGTTGCTCGTCTGTAGACGATTCGATTTTGCGATGTTATCCTTTCGACAAAAGGAAACTAGTCGTAGATATAATTTTAGTTTATAATACAGTTGCTGAATTGAAAGCTGCATTGTTCCATCAGGTGGGTAGAAAAGAATATAGGTACGAAAATTTGTTTTTAATTTTACAATTGATGTTCAATAGAAAAAATATCGTTACCCGTAGCACATTGTTACAAAAATTGCTACGGCGTAGACCCTCGTAGAGCTGCTACGCAGTCATGAATTTGTCTACAAAAATTGCTACGCGTTCCGACGTTTTTATTTTCGACGATTCTGGATTTGCTCTCCCTTGGTTTTAGTGAATCGAAAGCTATTAAAGTTGTAGTTCCATTCAAAGTAACATTACAGCAAACAGCAACAAAGCAATTTAAATCTCTGGTCAACAGCATTACGTTCCAAATTGCTATAGCTAAATATCAAGAGATAGAATTTTACGATAACGAGCAAAGGCGTACCTAAAACTACAAGTAACACACATATACTTGGAGTTCTGTGTAATGCTTTCATTGTATTAAATGACAAAGGACTGTGGGTGTCCGAATGTTGTCAAAGAAATGATAATTCCTAAATGTAGTTATTGGAGACAAAGAAATACAAAATAGCTAGCGTAGGAAAGACGTACGTCAGATGTTTGGATGTTTAAAAGGTCACATTATTGCATCCAAATCTGGAAAGTTATCGGCGAGGAAATATCATATAATATCAAAGATGATAAAAGAATCGGAATAATATTTTTATTGGGAAAACTAGCCAAGTGCAAATATTTCGATATTTTCTTCTAGCTATCTGAAATGCTAACAAATTATCGTGCCCGTAGCCGGTGCACGTTTTACGCAAAACTAATTATCACACTTTAATAAAAAAAAATCTAAACTATAGAAGTTACAAATTTAAAATAATAACGTACCTAAATTATTATTAATTCAGAAAAAAAACTACATCAACATAAAATTACAGTTTTTCTATACTTTATAATATCCAAACTTTCGTATTTATATTATTAGTGAGAAAATTTAGTTAAAGATTTCTTCACAAGATTTTCGATATAACTTTTTTTTTAGTTTTACATAACTTTTCACAGAATTAAAAAAAATATTGGGATCGTTAAATATGTCGGTATTTTTTAAGTTTATTAATGTATTCACATCCTATTCGACCTGATTGCTACATAGAACGAAAAACTAACTTAAACATTATATAAACAAGAATTGTTTCCTTTTTTTCAGGGCGAAGATTCTATCATGGAGATCCTGAAAGATACGAGTTTATGTAAGTCATTAATGTTTCCATTCAAAAATAATAGATCTGGTGCATTTTTCTAATAAGTTAATTTTGAATCCTTATGTAATAAATTCAAAGAAATAAATATAATGACAGTACCATGTCAATATTATTATATTATAGCCCACTACTAGGCTACACAAGATTAATCTTTTAAAGGCCAACACTTCTACAAAAATACTCCAAATGAGTTGCAAAAATTATCTATGAATACATTCAGATTCAGTCAGGGCTAAAGGAAATAAAGCACTTCGCAGCAACTTTATATTCACACACCAGATCATAACTTCTGGTAGTATTGCATTGAAACCTGTGATAAATTAACACCATTATAATATTTGACAGGTTTTCCGTTAGAAAATGATAAAAAA